>CM031917.1:52214592-52252496 GCA_018703695.1 Prunus fruticosa
GTGCCTTGACGTCTTTGATTCATTGGGCTGTCACTGGTCTTCAAATGTAAACTATCGATCTGCCCCTGAACTTGTTCTACTGCCCAATTTTCGATTTTCCCCTGAACTTGAATACACTCATAGAATAGACTTTCACACCCATAATTGAATAGTGTTGTAAAATAAAATAATTGGAGTATGTAATTACCACTTGAAAATTGACAGTGAAATTAAATCTTTCCTTGTGGTGTTTATACCAGATTGAATTTCCTCTCAAATAGGAACTCACTCAAATTTCTCTCTCCTTTCTTTCTTCTCTCTTTCTGATGGTGTGTATTACAATTGATAGAATAAGCCTATTTATAGGCGTTTCTGAAATACTTCCGTGAGCGTCCAGACTGCATTGCACAGTGCACTTCCGTCTCAATTTTCAAACCATCATTTTCATCCGTGAGTGAACAGTCAATGAACAGTGAAATTTTGTCTTATTTTCAAACTCATAATTTGATTGTGGGCTCCACTTTCATTATTTATAACACTCCCCCTTGGAGACCACATATCCCTAGATTAGTTGCCTCATTAAAACCTTGCCTGGAAAAACCCAGTGGGAAAAAACCGAAGCGAAGGAAAAAGAGTACAACCTTACTTGGGACATTAGAGTAATGTGAAGTGCGCATATGTTGCCTCGTTAAAACCTTGCTAGGAAAAACCCAGTGGGAAAAACCCTAGTCGAAGGAAAAAGAGTACAACGCGCTTATGTCCTGTGTTAGAGGACTCTTGAATGCTCCCCCTCATTTTGCATGCTCCAACTTGATTGCTTGCAGAGTTGTCGTAATCCGATGCCATGTACTAGCTTCTGGAATGTGCACTTGGGTAAAGACTTGGTGAAGAGATCTGCCAAGTTATCGCTTGAACGAATTTGTCTGACTTTGATTTTTCTTGATTCTTCTGAAGCTCATGTGTGTAGAAAAACTTTGGTGATATGTGCTTGGTCTGGTCACCCTTGATGTACCCTCCTGTGATTCTGAGCAATACAAGCTGCATTGTCTTCGTTTAAGATGGTTGGAGTGTCCGTTGTTGAGGGCAAAGCACAGGTGTTTCGAATGTAATGAATCATTGATCGTAACCAAACGCATTCACGACTGGCTTCATGGAGGGCAAGTATTTCTGAGTGATTGGAAGATGTGGCTACCAACGTTTGCTTTGTTGAGCGCCATGAGATTGCAGTTCCTCCACATGTAAACACATACCCAGTTTGTGAGCGTCCTTGATGTGGATCAGAGAGATATCCTGCATTAGCATATCCAACAATACTCGGGGCATTGGTCGACTCACTGGAATAGAATAAGCCCATGTCTGTCGTTCCACGAAGATATCGTAGAATATGTTTAACACCGGTCCAATGTCGACTTGTTGGAGCAGAAGCTGTATCTTGCTAACAAATTTACTGAAAATGCGATGTCAGGTCTGGTACATTATGCTAAATACATTAAAGCACCTATTGCACTAAGATATGGTACTTCTGAACCAAGTACCATCTCATCATCCCCTTTCGGACGATATGGATCTTTCTTAGTGTCGAGCGACCGAACGACCATTGGAGTGCTAAGTGGATGAGCTTTATCCATGCCAAACCGCTTTAATACTTTTTCAGTATAATTTGATTGATGCACCAAAATTCCATCAGCACTGTGCTCAACCTGGAGGCTAAGGCAATATCTTGTCTTTCCAAGATCTTTCATCTCAAACTCACTTTTGAGATAATCAGGCGTCTTTTGGAGCTCTTCAGGAGTTCCAATTAGATTCATATCATCAACATAGACTGCCACTATTGCAAATCCAGACCATGATTTCTTAATAAACACACATGGGCAGACAGGATCATTTGTGTATCCTTCCTTCAATAAATACTTGCTTAGACGATTATACCACATTCGCCCAGATTGTTTCAACCCATATAATGATCTTCTCAATTTGATTGAGAACATGGCCCGTGGTTTATCACGGCTGCATCGGGCAGCTAAGTCCTTCTGGGACTTTCATGTATATGTCTGTATCTAACTCTCCATAGATATGCGGTAATGACATCCATAAGTCTCATTTCAAGTTTTTCTGAAACCGCTAGGCTTATCAAGTAACGGAACGTAATTGCGTCCATTACTGGAGAGTATATTTCCACATAATCAATTCCAGGCCTTTGTGAAAAACCTTGCGCAACAAGTCGTGCTTTATACCTTGCAATCTCATTGTTCTCATTGCGCTTCCTTGTAAATACCCACTTGTAACCTACAGGGTTCACATTGAGTGGGGTTGGAACAATAGGTCCAAAAACACTCCTTTTTTCCAAAGAGTCTAATTCTGCCTGGATTGCATCTTTCCACTTAGGCCAATCTTGTCTCTGTGTGCATTCATCAATGGAGCAAGGCTCAACATCATCAAATTTTATGATCTTAGTAGCCACTAAGAATGCAAATATATTATCGATGATTATCTCATTTCTGTTCCACAATTCATTAGTGGATGCATAATTTATGGAGATTTCTTGGCTTTCGGGTACAGCTACCACTTCAGGGCACGTGTCTCATCAATGACATTTTCCTTCACAGGAAGTACCCGTCCCTCTTGAGGGAGATTTAAATCATGAATTATGGGCTCTCCATTTATTTCATTTGCATTCATTTTGGCCATCAACTTCCTCTTTCGAGGAACTGAGTCCTTTGAGCCTAGTGGTCTGCCACGCTTCAGGCGTGCAACAGATGGTAGTCGTTTGCTGGCGCATTGTCTTTTTCATTATGAACATCAATCCTTGCAGGTGCATTTGCAGCTGGGATATGTGATTTCATCACCTTCGATGCATCATTAAAAGCATCTGGCATCTGATGTGCAATGCTTTGGAGGTGAACGATCCTTCTCACTTCGTTGTCGCATTGAGCGGTACGAGGATCGAGATGAAACAAAGTGGGTACATCCCATGATAATTCACGCCGTTCTTCAGGAACGGGTTTGCCTTGTTCTTTAGGAACAGATTTTTCTCCCCCTAATAGTGGGAAAATTGTCTCATCAAAATGACAATCCGCGAATCGTGCCCTAAAGATATCACCAGTCAGGGGCTCCAAATATCTAATGATAGATGGTGAATCAAAGCCAACATAAATTCCCAATCTGCGTTGAGGGCCCATCTTAGTACGTTGCGGTGGTGCAATAGGCACATAAACCGCACAACCAAAAACTCTTAAATGTGAAACATTTGGTTGATTGCCCAACACAAGCTGAATTGGAGAATATTGATTGTTGGCAACGGGCCTAACCGTACCAGAGATGCTGCATGTAAAATGACATATCCCCAAGCAGAAGCTGGCAACTTTGTTCTCATTAGCAATGTGCGTGCTATCAATTGAAGACGCTTAATCAAAGCTTCTGCCAAGCCATTTTGAGTATGAACATGGGGAACAGGATGTTCAATGTCAATTCCTAACGACATGCAGTAATCATCAAAAGTCTAGAGATGTAAATTCACCAGCATTATTCAGTCTGATTGACTTAATGGGATAATCTGGAATTGGGCTCGTAATTTAATTATTATCGAGCCAAGAGCCTAGCAAATGCCATATTCCGAGTGGACAAAAGGCAAACATGTGACCATCGGGTAGATGCATCCACCAAGACCATAAAGTACCGAAATGGTCCACAGGGAGGATGAATAGGCCCACAAATATCCCCTTGAATTCTCTGTAAAAATGATGGGGATTCAACATCAACCTTTTGTTGTGATGGTCTGATTACCAACTTCCCTTGTGAACAAGCTTGACAAAAGCTGTCATTTGATACCATAATATGTTTTGTCAATAAGGGATGTCCTTTAGAGTTGGTAATGATCCTACGCATCATGATGGATCCAGGATGACCCAACCGGTCATGCCAAAGCTTGAAAGTATTTGAGTCAATGGACTTCCTGGTCCATGATACTATGTGCTTCAACTGCCTGTATGGTTGTATAGTACAACCCTGATGAGAGCGCACAAAACTTTTCCAATATACGCTTCTGGGTATCATTGGAAGTAATACAAAGATATTCCATGTTTTTCTCATTCTTTGTTTCAACATGGTAACCATTCAAACGAATATCTTTGAAACTCAACAGATTTCTTATGGAGTTAGATGAATACAAGGCATCTTGAATGGACAGGATTGTCCCATTTGGTAACATAACTTGGGCTATGCCTGAGCCTTCAATCAGGTCTGTAGGTCCTGAATATGGTTGTTACCTTTACTTTTGTAAGCATCAATTTTGAGAAATACTTTCGATCTCTAAAGGATTGTATGAGTAGTTGCACTGTCTCCAAGACAAATATCTTTGCTAGAGCTCTTGTTTTGGGGGCATCCATAATTTACATCCATGCCTTCAAATAAAATAAGTTGAATCAACAATCATTCAAAACATTGCAACTTTTATTGAAGGCAGAAGGAAAATAAACAGTGCTTCAGATAATACAAATGGTACATAAAGGAATTTAATCCAGTTTCGGACCCATAAATTTCATTCCCCCTTTCAGTAACAAAATCGGAAACATCTAGATGCGTCTTGTCTAAACGACGCGATATTTCCGAATGAGCCGTCTATGGGCTGGCGGATCTGGTGCAACATAATTTGTCTCCACTTTTCTGTTTTTAAGTGAAGTTTGATAAAGATCCGCCAAGTGCTTCGGCGTACGGCATGTACGCGCCCAATGTCCCTTTGCACCGCATCTATAGCAAGCGCTTTCATCTTTTCTAGGCACATAGCTTGCTTGTGTTTTTCCCTTATTTCTGGGTGCATTTTTGGCATTCATGGGTGGATTGTTTCTTGGCCCCAGGCTGTATGAGTGAGTACCACGATCTTTTCTCCTGCCTTGCCATCGGCCACGTTTGCCTCCTCGCCAACGTTTGTGGATACTGCCACGAGATGAGGTGGCATTCACTTCCCGAGATGCAACATTTATTTCAGGAAGTGGTGCTGAGCCTGTTGGGCGAGACTGGTGATTTTTCAACAAAAGCTCGTTGTTCTTCTGCCCAGCTAGCAAAAGGCAAGATACAAGTTCTGAGTACTTTGTGAAACCACTATGCCTATATTGCTGTTGCAGAAGCACATTTGAGGCATGAAATGTACTCAGAGTTTTTTCTAGCATATCTTCCTCAGATATATTTTCACCACATAATTTCATAAGGGAGGTGATCCTCTGCATAGCTCAGTTGTACTCGGACACTGTCTTGAAGTCTTGAAATCTCAAGTGTGTCCATTCATATCTAGCTTTTGGGAGAGTCACCGTCTTCTGATGATTGTATCTCTCACACAAGGCTTTCCACAGGACCAATGGTTCATCAATCACCACATATTCGCTCTTCAGCGCTTCATGAATGTGGCGGCGAAGGAAAATCATGGCCTTCGCATTTTCCCTGAGGTGAGGCATCACTTCCATCTTCAATGGCTTTGCCAAAGCCATTAGCACGCAAATGGATCTTGGCATCCAGGACCCATGATAGGTAATTGTCCCCAGAAAGCTCTAAGGCAGCGAATTCCAATTTAGCCAGATTTGCCATCTTCAAAAGAAGAATGAGATGCATTAGAATTCACAATAATCTTCAGGCTTAATATATTTTTGAACTTCAGGCCAAAAATATTTTACTCAAAATTTCATATTCGGGATCTGGGACATTAAGCCATTTATTAACAGGAACTTCAGGCCCTGTAATTGTTTGAGGAACTCCAGGCCCTCATTTCAATTGGTTATAAAAATAAAGTGCTATAAATTTGCTGGTATGGACGATAAACCCGCACCATACTTTGAATGAAAGTAAATGTGCGGTAAAGTAAATTCATAAAGTAAATTGCTTGCTGTATGGACGTTAATCCCGCACCATACTTTAAATAAAAGTAAATGTGCGGTAAAGTAAATTGCTTGCTGTATGGACGTTAATCCCGCACCATACTTTAAATAAAAGTAAATATAAAAGTAAATGTGCGGTAAAGTAAATTACTTGTTGTATGGACGTTAATCCCGCACCATACTTTAAATGAAAGTAAATGTGCGGTAAAGTAAACGTGCTTGTATGGGCACTGATCCTGCTCCATACTTTTAAATAAAAGGCAGTTGTGTGGACGATAAACCCGCTCCACACTTTAAATAAATACTGCTGTATGGGTAATAAACCTACACCATACAGTAAATAAAATAAGTGTGGGAATTAAACCACCACTAAAAATATAGGAAGTACATATTATATTTTGTGGGCAATATAACTGCACCACTGTATAATAGATGTGTTTTAAGATCACACCATTATGATAATTTGTGTTACAACGCGATGGGTAATGAAAATTACACCACCATAAAACAACAGAATGGGGTATGAAACCGTGCCATTCCAAATTATATTACAAAGAAATAAATTAAGCAAACATGGATGAAACAACACAAAAATTGTGAGAACACAAAAAAAAAGTTTGCATGTCGTCGTAGTAGTAAAGTGAGAGGAGACATATGACGGAGAGGAGAAAGAGAAATAACCACATAGTGTTGAACTGAGAAAAGTGGAGAGACTATCGTGCTAGAAACGTGTTGTAAAATAAAATAATTGGAGTATGAAATTACCACTGAAAATTGATAGTGAAATTAAATCTTTCCTTGTGGTGTTTGCACAGATTGAATTTCCTCTCAAATAGGAACTCACTCAAATTTCTCTCTCCTTTCTTTCTTCTCTCTTCTAATGGTGTGTATTACAATTGATAGAATAAGCCTATTTATAGGCGTTTCTGAAATACTTCCGTGTAGAGTGCATTGCACAGTGCACTTCCGCTTCAATTTTCAAACCATCATTTTCATCCGTGAGTGAACAGTCAATGAACAGTGAAATTTTGCCTCATTTTCAAACTCATAATTTGATTGTGGGCTCCACTTTCATTATTTATAACAAATAGAATTTTATAAAATTGTAATTGAATACACTTAAATTTTTAAACTTCTTTAAAATCTTTTAAAATCTTAATTGAATACACCCCCTAAGAGTAAAGTGCCTAAAAATATCCATTTTAAATTATTTTTTCAGCTAATTTAGCTCTTATAATAAATCTTATCGCCAATTTTACACCTACGGTCAAGTTTCAACACTTTCAGCCAATTTTCTGTCAATGATTACATATCAAACTATCCATCCTTAGAGGGTGATGAACCATATGATATGGGTATCTTCAACTTAGAGGATGGAACCATCACACAACATTACTCTCTACACTCCAATTCTCATAGAGCGATTTGGGTTGTGCCACCATTTAATGGACCATGTTAGTTTTTTTATTCATCTTACAATTCAAAAGTTACAATGTTTTTTGAGTTTTTCCTTTAGTTATGTGTTGTGCAATTATAATCTTCACTTTATGTTAGCTTCTAATTCATATTACAGTTGCTATGTTACAATGTTTTTGGAGTTCTTACATTATCTGTGTCATACAATTATAACTCTTTGCTTTGTGTGTAACAAGGTTTAAGTATTATGTTTATGTTTGCTTCTAATTCATCTTACAATTAATGCACACTTAAGTAGGGATCATTGTTAAGCCCTAAGCCCATGGGCCAAAATGGGTAGTGGCTCGATTGGTGCACTTTTTAATCTTTACAATTAATTAATGGCACACTTAGCTTTTTATTTTTTTTATTTTTAAAAAAGACTTAATTGGTGCACTTTTTAATCTTATTGTAGACTTAATCAAAATAATATAATATGTAGCGGAACTTAATAAACGTTTTATTTTGTTTACATATGTTATTAAGTTTTTTTCTTTGCAAAACTTATAAAAAACATTAAACTACAACCTACATCCAAGTCACTCCATAACCTTTTGTGTACTTCATTGAAATAATGTAATACGTATCTTATGTCTAACAAACTTAAATGATTATGAAGTAACTCTATTTATGCATCACGTATTTAAATTTTGAACTTCTTTTCCGTACTTAGGATTGCAGAGTACAGCTTGAAATTCTTCCCATGTTACTCTATTTATTCTTTATTAGTTCCTTGTTACTCTGGGAAAATGGTTTCCGTATTCTTAAAGGATTTGCTTTCAATTGTTTATATATAGAGTTCACTTCTCTTCTTCAATTACTATCAAAGCAGTGTTCTTCTTTCTTTTTGTTTCTGTTTCATAAGAATATTCCTTTAAATAAGTAGAAGAGTATTCTTTCTTATTGTTCTTCTTCAATTACACCTCTTCAGCACTCCCCCCTCACCATGATCTCCATTTACGGTCTGCCCATGATCGCCCATCACAAGTAGAAGGGTATTCTCATGTAGTCCCCCTGGCGCAGACTGGCTCTCCAGTAACTACTTTCTAAAGCAAACTGATCAGTTTGTTGAGGAAATTAGGGGAGGATAGATAAAATAAAATAAAAGCTAGACCTAAAGCACATTTTAGGTGAACCTGTCAGATGACAGGTTCTTATACTATTTCTGGACACCCATCAAATGATGAGTTTTCTCTTTCCCAAAATAAACTGTCAAAGGCAGCTGCTTTATATTCTGAAAAACATGCCACTAATCCAGTGGTACTCACTACCTCTCCTCCCTTAAGAGCACTTCCACCAATTTGTTATAGCAAAGGGCAAGGGCAAGAGCAAGGCAAGGGCTGTTACTATTCATGTGAATAGTGCAGCCATTGCAAAAGGTTGTGGTCATTGGCGGACTCAGAAATTTTTTAACGGAGGTGCAAAGTATAAAAAATTGTTTTTCAGAATATTCATTTTCTCAATATAATTTTCGGCGGCTTTTATTCCTTACACATCAAATAAGAAAACTTGATTTTATGAGATTTTAGTATGAAGTATATATTGACTTAATGAGCCATCATTTTTAGCATAAATCGTATTTTGCACTAAAACCGAATTTTCATATTTCGATTTGGTGGGAATTTGATTTTCTAGTATTTTTATTTGAATCCAAATGTGGGGTATTTCCTTATTTACATTGTAAACTTAAGTAAAAGGAGTAATATACAAAGACATTTACTTAAATGTTGAAAACGGAAATAAGGTAATCTGTACACCAGTTGAGTAAAGGGGCAATTTCAAACACCTACAATGGATTTTCCCACGAGGGGAGGTGCAGCTACACCTCCTTGAGCCTTAATGGGTCCGCCTCTGGTTATGGTGTTTCCACCTATTGTCATGGCAATCACTATTCACATGAGATATCATGAGAAGAATTTGTATAGAGTTTTGGTGTGAGAAATAAAGAATATGACTAAGTATTTATTATAAAAAAAAATTCTGAATTTTTTAATTAATTAATTTATTTATTTTTTGGTTGCTCACGTCATTGCTCACGTCAACAAACCCAAGCAAGCGTGGCCTGTTGGAAGCTATTGCCTGGGCTCGTGCCCTGTCTTGCCTGGGCTGGCCGAAAACGCTCTAAGAGGGATAGGTCCAGAGGGTTCAAGAAGTAAAAGGGCTACCCATTTACTGCGTAACCTAATACAACCCATGAAGTGGTTCGTCAAAAAAGGATCACTCAACCATTCCTCTAAGAATTGATGAAATACATTGACATAATATAAATTAAAAATATATATACCTGAAATAGATTGACAACTAACTGATACAGATCAAGAGAAGCTCAGCAAATCATCCATCAAGAAATAGCTAACCCAGGCAGAGCCTCATCCAAATAGCAAACCTCCAAATCCAAATTAAAGCTCCAGTTAACTATACAAGCTGCTACAAAATTATTTTCCTCCCGTAACTTCTTTCTTACAAGTTAGAGTAAACTATCATTTGCACTCTGAAATTGTACCAAATTTTTATTTTTCCTTTAAACTTTTTTTTTAATCAATTAAATATCCGAACTTTTTTTTCTTTTCCAATGTGCCCTGCCGTCTAAATCCAATTTGCCATTAAATATGAGGATTTAGACGGTTCATATCCTTAATTGACTACAAAAAGGTTCAAGTAGCAAATTAAAAATTTGGTACAAGTTCATGAGACAAATCGATAGTTTACCTTACATGTTATAATAGGGGGTGGGCATGATCCAGTTTATCCTTCAAATTGGAGTCGAACTCAATACTTACACATGGTTTGCTTTAGTTTGATCAAATAGTTAAGAAATAGGACCTCATCTAATGGCCTTATAAGGCCTTCACTATAGAATGACTCCCCTCCAAAGTCCAAGCTCTCATACATGTGGGAAGTTACTCTCTAATTTTCTCTAGTGGTTAGGATTTTGGCTGCGAAAAGGTGATCTGTTCAGAGCTTGGGATTGGAATTCTTGTTCACTTTGAGTTTGTGTGTGTTGTGTTCATTGTAGAATTGACACTAAGGTTGTGGTAGAGAGGGTGAAGGATTTATGTAAAGGGCATGGAGAGCTAATATTAGATTTCAATACCTTCTTGCCAAAGGGATACGAAATCACTACGAGCAACAGCCTATTCAAAAGAAGCCTGTAGAATTTGAAGAAGCTATATCAATTTCGTGAACAAGACTAAGGTGGGAACATCACTTCACATCTTAAACAAAGTACAGAACATCCACTTCCAATGCAGAAGTATGCAAACTACTTTATGTAGTTTCCTTTTCTTTCTTTTTTTAAAAAGTATTCAATGGGTTCTGGTTACTCATTCTTACTATTTTCTTGTTATTGTGGGAAAAATAGTTTCCTTATTATTATTAAGAAAGGATTTTGTTTTCAATTCTGTATATAAGAGTCCACTTCTCATCATCAATTACTAACAAGGTATTCTTCTCAGCATCACATGCATACAATTATAACTGCAGTTTCTTTCCTTGTTCTTATTGTTAGAAAAATTGGCTCACTTAAAGGACACTTAAAGGATGCAGTTTTCAGAGAATGCGACTAGTTGCCAGGTAGGCTCGACAGGTTGTTTCGAAGCAGATCGGAGGACTTGAAAATCACCAGAAAGCGATCGGTCACCATTTACTTGTGACCGGTCGTTTTCAAGCTCTAGTGCACGTTTAATGGACTATGTTAGCTTCTAATTCATTTTACAATTCATAAGTTACGATATTTTTGAAGTTTCCCTTATTTATGTGTTGTACAATTACAACTCTTTGCTTTATGTGTAACAAGATTAATTTATTAGGAAGTAACTCTATTTTATGGGTCACACATATTGACAGTTTGTGATTCTCATCCATACTTAACAGAGTTGTTCCCCAATTGATCTAGGTTTCACCGGAATGTCAAAGCAAATCTACTTATTTTTGCCTTTATTTATACAAGCCTAGGCTTTTTAAAATAATGCACGACTTACAAAGTTTTTTTTATATGTATTTTTATTATTTTTAATTGTATTTTTAAAGATGTATGTATCAGTCACGACTTAAAAATAATTTATTTTTTCTCAATTGTATTTTTTTAGATGTCCGTCTCAAAAGTTTCTAAATGCTTGTCTTAAAAGCCTTTTTATTGCGCGTATTGGATGTCACAAAAATTTAAGTGCAATTGAATTTTTTTTATATGCTTGTTTCAAATTTTTTTTTTTTCTGTCACTTAAATTTCTTTTTCGAGATAGACATCTAAAAAAACTAAAATTGCAAAAAAAGGAAATATAATAGTATTTTAAGTCGTCAAGTAATTAATAAAAAAGCCTCTTGCAGGCATTTTGAACTTGGCGTTCTTTTTGAGGGGAGATTATATCAACTCATTCGAATCCATTATAACTGCTGGCTCCCTAATTAGAGTTATCATATATGCAGAACAAGTGTGTTAGAGTTAGATGTAGGTTTTTTCACCCATATACATGTTATGAAAATGAAAACTTACATAGGAGGTTAGGCACTTCCAAAATAGTTTCCCCCGATTTTTTATTTAATCTCGAAATCCGAATGATCGGTTTATAATTGTATATCATTTCGTACCTTTCTAGCTTTTGATTTGGTTATGTTATTGAGTTAAACTTGTGCTTTTAATTCATTTTCTGTTTTGATAAGTCCATAATTTCATACACTTGCATGCCGTCTTTACTTAGTGATTTGCTTAGTTTCTCTTTATTTTGAGTCACTTACCTATGTTTGTGTGTTTTGTAGGTTAAGATAGCAAGAGATAACATTTGATGCAATCCATGCATGTTATGGGCTGATTGGCATATGAGGAATATGAGCTTAAAGACAAACACATTTTGGCTACAGCCCATTTCCAGCCCAGTTTCGTAGGTCAACTTCTTGGCCTTGGATCAGCATTCTATGGGGTTCGAATGAGGTGAAGCTCTTCATGAAACTTGTTCCAATGGGTGTTGACTACAACATATCCACATTGCAGCCCAATTGGACATTTGTGGAGTGCTCAGCCCGTCCAACACCCAACCTTGCTCAGCAGGATTTGTAGCTGCCAGCATTTTGCCATGTGACTCCTTTTAGCCATGTGCCTCACCCCAGCTGCAACTGACTTTATACCCAACATAATGAGTGAAGTTGGGAGGCTTTCCAGCTATGAATTTCTGAAGGAGCAAGTTGGCACATGTTGGAGCTATTATAGAGAAAGCATGTGCATGTGAAGCAAAGAGAAAGGAGAGAGAGAAGAAGAGGAATGATGGGAGGCATTTTTGCTCAGCTTTTGAACATGGGAATTAAATTGGCAGATCACTTTGGAGCTGGAGGTCAGCTTTTGAGCTATTAAAGAGAAGCATGTGCATGCATGTAAAGCAAAAAGAAAGAAAAGAAATGAAATGAAGTCAATTCCAGTCTCTGTTCGGCAGCCAACTTTCAAGGTCCAAAACGCACACTTCTCCTGCTCCGATGGGAATACGTTCTTCATAGAAGTTCTTCCAATGGGTGTCTACTACAACATATCCAAATTTCAGCCCCATTGGATACGTTTTGAGACCTATGGCCTTCCTACACCATGCCTGGTTCAGAAACTCGTTTTTTCCAGCAGCAAAAGGCAACCACATGGGTTGGCAGCAAAAGGCACCACATGGGTTGGCAGCAAATCTGATCACCTTTGAACCCATGTGAGGAAAGCTTGTGCAGCAGCAAAAGATGAAGGATGGTGTGGGAATCCATCATGATGTTCCTCCCTCTTAGCCCTATAAATAGAGAAGCCTTCAAGGTTCAAATCACACCCCAAGGGGGGAGCTCTGAAACACTTCTCTAGAGCTCCCTTCCCTTCTCTCCCTCAAATTCTCTTAGTTTCCTTTCAAGTTGTCAATTGTTGTAATAAAATGGGTTTACTAAATTTTCCTTCAAGTTTTCTTAGTTTCACTTTACTTTCATTTGTAATGTACATTCTTTCTTAAGTATTCAAGTTTAATTAGTTTCCAAGTTTCAATTATGGTTTTTGTTCTTATTCATTATGCTTATAAGTTAATATGCTAGTTTGAATGATTGATCACCATTTAGGTTTGCATGTTAGCTATCTTGGTTTGAATTAAGAGTATACACCATGCTTTAATTCGAATTGAACTATGAATAGGAAGAGTATGTATGGACATTCAACAACAGGGATTAGATACATGCTTGGTTGTTTAAATTGTTCTTCTATGCTTAATGGGTTCCTAATGCTTAATTTTAGGTTAGACAACAAATGATCAAATTAGGGAATTAGGAACACAAGGTTTTGACCAAACACCATGGCTTAATCATACTTTAGCTAGAATCAATCCGTTAATCTAATTGAACTTGGGAACTTATCTACTTGAGTTAATTTCTTTTCTTTCTTTCTTGTTTTATTTATTTTCTTTCTTTTTCATTTCTGTTTTGTGTAGGGAAAATGAATTGGATCATTCAATCACCAATCCTCGTGGGATCGACCTCGCACTTACATATGCTATACTACCGAACGGCTCGTGCACTTGCGAGTATCATAAGTTGAGGATGCAACTGAATCCATTTTGGTGCAAGTGAATCCGACAGAACACCGAAGCACCATTGTAGCTCCACAATACTGACACCTCTTTGTTTGAGCAATAGATGAAGACGAAGACATGTTGAAACTTCTCACTCGTACCTCTTCTCACTCAGATCTTCTCACTCAAACCTCTTCTAACTAATACCTCCTCACTTATACATCTTCTAACTCATATCTCTTCTCCCTCATACATCTTCTCACTCATACATCTTCTCACTCAGGTCTCTCTCATCTCTGCCCAAATTGAATTATATCCTCCAATGGTGTGTTTGGGTGGGTTAGTAACAATCTAGACACTTGTAACGTCAGGATTATGCCGCCTTTTACCCCAAAAACGCAATATAATATTTAACTAGCAAAATATTAATGCGAAACTTGTTACAAATATATGACATTGCTTGCAATATATTATTTTAATTATAATTCATTGAAGGTAACTAGTTGGCTAAGAATCCATCAGCATTGGTTCGTTTTGAATAAGTTTACTTGGGTTGGTTTAGTGTGTGAAAATGAAAAAGCATTTTATGGGACTTTCTATCACTAGTCAATAATCCATTAATTTTATCATGTAAAGGGTGCCAATAAGAGAGCTCTCAGGTTATAGTTTTTGTGATACAAAGACAGAATAAGAGAGCTCTCAGGTTATAGTTTTTGTAATGGGTAATGATGATTTATTTTCTACAACATCAATGACAACACAACCTGAAATATGAACATATAAGTTTGCACATGGGTTTAGCAAAATAGAATATTTTTTGAATAAAAGAGTTTGTAATGGGGCAGAAAAATACATACTAGTGAAAGAATTGAGTTGTGGGCTTAAATCCTTGTTCCTCCTCCTTCTTCAGCGTCCTCCACAACTGAGTGTCTTTGTTTTTTTTTCTTTTCTTTGTACTTTGAAAATCTTCTAATCGTATTTGTTTTCTGAGAAAGAGAGAGAAGGGAGAAAGTACGTAGAGAAAAAGGGGAGAGATGAGAGACAAGTTCCGGGTTGTAGTTTTTGTGATGGGTAATTTTAACTCGGTTATAAAAAAACTACAATTTTGAAACTAAACCATTCATTTTAGTTGGACGGTTGTTAACATCCCGCATAATAACCTCCTCATTCTAGCAACTCCCCTTTTCCATACTTTTGTAGGCCTAGTTTTTAAGCTTATTTTGAAGCATTTTGAGTCCAAACATTTTAACTTTACAAATGTAAGCAAATAAACTCACAACTCAAATAAGTTAATTTAAACCCGAGCAAATAAAGTTAAAATTTAGTTACAACCCAAAAGAAAAATGAAATGCAAATTTAATTAAAGCTACAACCCAAACAAAAAATGCAATACAAATTTAATTAAAGTTACAAGTACACCCTAATGCCTCTACCATTTTAGGATGCAATGAGCTTCTAAAAGGTTCCACAATTCTCTTGCCTAGGCTAAAAGTATTTTCACTAGCAATCGTAGAACTTGGAATTGCAAAGATATCCTTGGAAACTTGTGAAAGAATTGGATATCTTGTTTGGTTCTCTTTCCACCAATTCAAGAGATTGAATTGTTTGCTCAAATGGCTCTCAAAAGGATCCTCCTAAGTACTTATCCACTTCATTGGATATCTCAATGGATTGCTCATCAATCCTTCTTTGCAGAAGTTGTTGCATTAGTTGAAATGTGGCATTAACATCCTCACCAATTTGTGCAACCTCATCCTCATCAATTTGGCTCACAACATCACCCCCAACCCCTTTATACTCATTATACAAATCATTCAAACACTTTACAACCTCATTAACAACCTCATCTTGCTTTCTAGAATCCGCCCTAAGATTGCCAAAGTTTATTTGGAGTATTTGAAGCTTCATCCTTGGGTCTAGCACATTGCCCAAAAATATAAGCTTATTCACAATCTCAAAGCTCTCTCAATATTTGTCAAATTTCAACTTCATTGAAGATGCTACATGTTGCATAGTAGGATTTCTAGGATCCTTCATTTTTGTTTCTATTAGAACTTGTAACCCAACCAATTCTAGGAAAATTATTGTGGATGTATAAGTTTTGGTTGCACTAAACTTCAATGTAACATCATAAAACTTTTTCAGAAAATGTACAAAAGCCAATGCCTTCTCCTAATCATCATTATTTGGAGGTCTCACTCTCTGAATCATCACTTTCTTAACCTTCTCTTCCCCTAGAAAGTAAGCTCGAAACACTTCACAACCATAAGACATCCTCTTAAAGACTTGCCTATACTTGAATGCACCTTCAAGTATTTTGTAGGTTGCATTCTGCCTTATAGCACATCTATTGGCACATTTGTCATCTTATCCATCCTACATGCAATGGCAAACTCTCTAAACTTGTCCAACCTCACCGAAAAATAGTGAATAAACTTCACACAATTTCCAATCACTATCTTTTGTGAAGCTAATTATTCTTTTGTGCAAGTTCCAATCACTATCTCTAAAGTGAACTATCCAAGTCTCGGTTGTAATACTAACTCTTTACTCACTAATCACACTCATTATCTTTGCCTTTTCAAGCATGTATAACTCCCACACCCCCTCGGCAATCTTCTTCTTACTTGATACCTTCAACCGAGGTTGCACCTCATGCATCATTTCCTTAAAACCCGAGCCCTCAACGACTCTAAAAGGATGCTCATCCTTAATGATGAACCTCCTATAATGATGAACCCGTCCAATTTGCAATAATTGCAAACCCCTATAATCTTCTCTACCGATTACCATCATTCTTTATTTGTTTTGTGCAATGTAATACCACCCCCTGCGTTGGAGCAAAGTAATGGATGAACTAATTTGGAAACTCATTAGGTTCGAAGAATGTTACCACTGAAAGTTTTTATCTTACTACCCAGACATGTTGCTTCTTTTGTTTTCTTACTATTGTTTTTCAAACTATGACTAGATTTTTGAAATACTCGCGCAACATAACCCCACCCCCCCTCCCCCTTTTCGTTGTTGTTGCTGCAAGGGCTTAGTCCTACTCCCTCTAGGCCTGATAAGGCTAACTGTGTGGTGGTAAATTTATGGTGAAATTAATTTTAGTTAATAGCTTCATTACTCATGGTTGAAATGTATAGTAAGAAAATATTTGAATCATGGGTTCCTAAAATCCTAATTTTAGTTAATAGTTTATTTCCTTTCCTTTTATTAATATTGATTGGACTATTAACATATGCGATGTACAATCTTCATACCATATTGCTTCTTCCTAATGGCTATTACTTATTTGGCTGAGTTAACCAAGTTTGTTTTGATGTTATTCTTGCTGTGATAAAATAGTTGTAAAATAGCTGAGAAAGGAATGAGTCTTAGTAAATGGATTTTTCTTGTAGTTTATAGTATTTCATATTCTTTTCTTTTTATTAATATTGACTGGACTGTAATATATGTGTTTTACATTGTTTTCTTAACATCTTGGTACCATATTGCTTCTACTTGCTGACTGATTTGGCTTTTATATCAAGTGAAATTTGACAGGATCCTCGACCTTCCTGATGGAATTCCCTATCAAATCGTGTCTCACCTCTCGGCAAAGGACAAGATGTCCACAACCTGCCTGTCCAAAAAGTGGCAAGTATTTTGGAGACTTGGTTCAAGTGATGATTATTCTGCAGCCTCTGAATCCGCCTTCACTACAACAAAAAGAGGTCATTACCGACCAATATTTTTCGAGGGCTCCGAAATTCCCTCAGTAAAAGTGTTTTTTCTGACCAAAAATATTGTCCGTTGGAAATATGTCACTGGCCTTAAATTTATTTCCAACAAAGGAAATACCCTTGGAAAAAGTCTCTATTGTCGTCGGAAATGTAATTTATTTAGCGGGAAGACTTGGCGCCAACTTTATTAACGACCAAAAGTATGTTTGACGGAAATAGCATGATTATTTCCGAGGGTTTCTCATTCCGTCAGAACTGTTTGACTATTTATGAGGGGCTTCTTATTCCGTCGGAATTGCTTGACTATTTCCGAGGGATTCTCGTTTCGTCTAAATTGTTTGACTATTTTCGAGGAGAAATATGTCCTCAAGGAAAACATTTGAATGTCAATTTCCCATTAGAATAAGTAAAAACAATTTGATTGATAATAACCAATCACACTCCACAATATATAACTAAAAATAGCCAATCCAAAAAAAAAGACAATCACAATTACATGACAACTCATCCCAAAGTTGTAAGTTGAATCACATCCCTTCTTCAATCAATTTCATTGTCATCAACATCATTTTGGATGGCATGCATGCTTTGACTTTGAGTCTCTGCTTCTTGGTATGGGTCACTCTCATCACTAGTCATCTCATAAGCATTTCTTGGATTTGTTTCCACTACAAAACTCCAAATTTTATTTTTAACCCCCTTTACATAAAAAACTTGGGTTGCTAGTACGAATGGCTCTTGAGTATTTAGCTTGCATGTTGTATTAACAGTTATTATTCCATAACGATCTATCTTGTAACCTGTTCCTTTTTGTGTTGTGTCATACCAATCACAATTGAACAATACAACTCTATTTCCTTCTGTGTAACGGAGCTCAACAATATCTACTAAGGTTCCATGACAGGACTCGACCCAAATTCCACTTTGGAATCCGAGTCAAACCCTGTGCGTGTTCGACACCTGGCAGTTGCCGGGCACCATTGACCAAATTGCCATTCTAACTAAAATTCAATGGAAATCAAGTAAGACTTCTGCTGAAAATTCAGCAGAGTCTCCCCTGTAAATTGAACATTTCCCAAAAATTACCACCTGTAAAAACAAGCACATACGAATATAACCTAACTGCCAGTATGTATCAAATTATATTAAAAATCAAGCATCATATTATTCTAGCATCAGTTCTCAATAAATCAACTAAATCATTCAGCTAATAAAATTCATCTCAGCTCTAGAATATCAATAATACATTAACAATCTCAAAGACTCCAACTCGTGGCTGCACCTTGTACAAAAAGGCTGCCTACGTACCCTTATTGAGGGATCAAGCTACACGTAGCTCTTCTATTTCGTTTCAGCTTTCTGTTCCAAGCTTACCTGGCATTACTCACACGGCAATAACTATATTCAAATGAAGGAATAAAGCATTTAAATTCAAGTAATCATTCTTGGAAAGTCATAACTATTAATTCCTCGTGGCACTATTGATGACACGTCCTACCCTGTAATCCTCGCTGGACTCAGGAGACATCTGGTCGACCTGATCCGCAATCCTTGCTTCCCCGGTCCGGATATCTCTAAAACTCGGGGGGGGGGGGGCAAAGTATGCTAGAACTACTTGAGCTATTTAATACCATATCCAATAGTAAAAAGATCAAGGCAAACAACTTAAATAAAATAAAATAAAATAAACAAGCTTCGAATACCCTGGTATCGAACTCATGTAAGGTTCATAAATAATTAATTATGTATATATATATATCCATATTTCTCTTGTGACATAAATATATAGATTAAAAAAAATAATAGTAATTGTATAAAGTTCCTCAATTTTACTTTAAAAGGGTTTCAAAGCTTAAATTCTCTCCACCTAGGCGTACCCTCATTCCTGATCCGTCAATTCCAATTATTTCGTCAATTCCATCCTCGCAGACTTCGGAAACACAAAGGTAACCGAGCCGCGTTCCTCGCAAGCCTGGGAGACACCAAGTCAATCCGAGCTGCGCTCCTCGCAGGTCTCGGGAACCATAAGTCAGCCTCAGCCGCGTTCCTCAGGCCTCGGAGACACCAAGTCAATCTCAGCTGCGCGCTCCCTCAGGGTCTCAGGGGACCATAAGTCAGCCTGAGCCGCGTTCCTCGCAAGCCTTGGAGACACCAAGTCAATCCGAGCTGCGCTCCTCGGAGGTCTCAGACAACTGGTTCAAGGCAATTGCGGGGTACTCCTATGGTGGGTTTGAAAACAACATCGTATCTGAAACTTATCTTGAAATTCCTTCTTATTTCACAAACTACTTAGATATTTAGCTAATTTATTCATTATGGCAAAATCCCATTAACGAATCATTCCGAATTTAAAATAATAATCTTTAAAAGTAATGGATAACTAAATGAGTAAATACTTAAATAAATAAATAATTAAAAATATACTTCATTATCCACTGCCATTAGAGATCTCATCCTTTCCTTTAATGCATAGTTTTCAGATACTTAGATATAACATTTAGAAGCACCGTCACACACTATAATAAAACCACAAAATCGAACATTACATACCATTAGTGATCTAAAACACATGATTATATAAATATTAATTATCCCAAATTATATATAGTATTTATATCTCTTTCCATAATCACACAAATCCATGAAATGATCCGTATAACTTAATTTTCGGTCAGGACTCGTCTACATGGTCATTCTAACACTTCTCAAGGGATATAACTACCTCAGAAGGTTAACAGTCACTCGAGGGGTCAAACGCTTAAATTTGGTTAACTGGGCCCGCGGGGTCCACGACCTCCAATCACCAATCCGGGAGTGCGTATAGGTTCTATTATACTTAGAAAACCTATCTTGATAATTTGATCTCGGTTCGAAACGGTTTCGGATTAATCACGATCGTATCATTGGATGGTTATTATTTAACTAAACTTTGACATATTGAATCGAAATATCCGGACTCCGATTTCAAACGTTGTCCAAATTGAGATCCGCAAATTCCTACGCGCTCGTGAGGATACGAGGATTATTCTACGACCAAGGCTGGTCCCTGATACATGGCCCACATGCCGCCCACGTGCTGCCAGCGCGTGGGTGTACAAAGCAAATTCCGGTGGTCGGATTTTCTCCAAATCGCCGGCCCAAACTCCTACCCTAGGTCAAAAACCTAATTTGGAACCACTTTTGTTCTTGGTCTAGGGCCAAAAAGTGGTCGGAAGTGGCTGAAATCGGCGTCCCAAAACCAGCAGAATTTCAACCCGAAAGTCAACCTATCAAACCTCAAAATTTCTCAAATCCTACCCAACCATCAGCTAGAGCACGAAAAATAAGTAAGAAAGCATACCTCACTCGTCGGAAACGGTAGCCGGAGGAGGGAGAACGAGCTCTGTGAAATTCCGTCAAAACTGTCCAAACCGTCCGGAGGAGGGAGAACGAGCTCTGTGAAATTCCTCTTTGTTACAACCCAGATTTGAGCCCACTACGTGTTTACAGACTCATCTTAATGTGCTCTACGCAACAGTCAATTTGGAATTTCAAAATTCCCTCCCGAACTAATAATACTTTAATTTTGAAAAACCTTAATTAATTCAAATCATTTTATTTGATTATTTATTTCCTCTTATTTTAATTATTTAATGTTCCCCCAATAAAAAGTCAACTCTTCAATCATGTAATTAAATCCCATGGGTAAAATTGTCTTTATCTTGAATAATTTAATATTTAACTATTAATTTAGGACCGGGTCGTTACATTCCATAACAAGGCACATCGTCAATCTAATTCTCCCCCTTAACCATAACTCCACTATTTTGTGTTTTTTTATTCTCATCACACTGCAATGTATGAAATCTAAAACCATAAATATAATAACTAGGATAATAAGTTACTTGCCTTTCAGGACCTCGAGCCAAAGAAAGCATTTGCTTACTAACTTTACCATTGTTGTATAGTTCTGTGACCTGCATAGAAAGGAAAAAATATTTTTAAATAAACATAAATGACAGTCAATAGTTTTTCCAATACAATATTATCCATACCCTTTTAGAAATCCAGTTTGAAAATTAAAGCCTATGTGACTCCTCCACATTATCAACACTAGACTGGATTAGAATGTTCTTATGTTCTCTGCATACATAACAAATATTTATATTCTAATTAATACAGTGACATAGTAGATCTAAATAAATAGTAACATAGTAAATACACAAAGAATTATAGTGTTGAAGATTTCTTACCTGGACAAATGGCAAAGCTTCATCACAATTTTGTAGGACATAATGAGTAGCAGCCTTATGAAGTTCGATGCTCATCTCTCTAAGTACACATTTCCCAAAAGCTCGACCCGGTGTTGAGAAAATAGATAACGGAGATGTATCATATGACGGTTGACCTCCATTGTCGTTCCTATCTCTTTTATTAAACTTAGTTTCAACTCGATGCAAATAGCGAGAGCAAAATATTAAACACTCATTTCCCAAGACACCTTCGGCAATAGACCCTTCTGGATGAGCCTTATTACGAACATTGTTGTTAATATTATGTTAACTCGCAATTGTACGGGGCAATTAGTAGTATAGCAAGACAAGTACGAGGTCGTACCCACGAAGACTGAGAAGTTCAAATTAGTTATGTACGTAGATTACCGAATTCAAGAAGTTAGGAAGTTAGGTCTAAAATAGAAATTAAAGTGAGAGTGATTGTGATTGTGAAAGGAAGTGAGCAAACTGAAATTGCAAATGAAAGCAAATAAACAAGTGTAACAAAGAGTGATTTTGCAGGGCTGGAAAACGGATTTGGAGACTAGGGCATTCGAATCACCATAACAATTCAACTCTGGGTTATAAGGAGTCAAGTAACAAGTCTAATTCAGATTCAAAGATTGATTCTAGCTAAAGTATGATTAGGCCATGGTGTTTGGTCCTAACCTTGTGTTCCTAATTCCCTAATTTGATCATTTGTTGTCCAACCTAAAATTAAGCATTAGGAACCCATTAAGCATAGAAGAACAATTTAAACAACCAAGCATGTATCTAATCCCTATTGTCGAATG
Source organism: Prunus fruticosa (assembly GCA_018703695.1). NCBI lineage: Eukaryota > Viridiplantae > Streptophyta > Magnoliopsida > Rosales > Rosaceae > Prunus > Prunus fruticosa. The sequence goes on from CM031917.1 coordinate 52,237,175, forward strand.
TCCATACATACTCTTCCTATTCATAGTTCAATTCGAATTGAAGCATGGTGTCTACTCTTAATTCAAACCAAGATAGTTAACAAACAAGTTCTAATGGTGATCAATCATTCAAACAAGCATGTTAACTTAAGCATAATGAATAAGAACATGAATCATGGATCAAACTTGAAACTCCAAACTTATAAACCCAGAATATTCATGTTAGGTTACATCGAAGCCCTAGTTATGGATTTAGCTACTCATAATGGAAGAGAAACTAAAACAGAAATGAGAAAACATAATGAAAGCCATAAGAGTAAAAGAAACCCTTTTTCTGAAGTTCTTGTGGTGTCCAATGCTTCTTCAAGAGTTTCTCCACGTCTAGAAGGATGTATGAAGGATATGGAGGTGATTTGGGATGAGATTGGGTGAGTGATGATGGCTGAGAAAGAGGAAATTCGTAGGGAAATGGAAAAGAGGGTTTCTGGAGCTATTTTGGTGATTTGGGGCAGTTTAGAGTATTGGGTTGATTTCTGGAGTGTTTGGGGTTTTGGGAATGTTTGGGGATGATTTCTGGATGTGTTGATGGAATGATGGAAGTGTGGAGGATGGCTGGAGTGAATTATGTGTGTGGTTGATGAATGTCTTGGAGTTCTCTATTTATAGAGTGGAAATTCGTCATCCCCTAGGCTGGTGAAGCACAACTCACTCAACTGCTGCCCAACTGCCAAGTCTGCCCAATAAATGCTAGTTGACTGCCCAATACATGCTAGCTGCTCCAGCTGCCCAAGCTAATTTGTCTCCCATGTGTGGCTGTTGTTAAGTGTAGCACATGGCTCCAGGGATGTGGCCATAATAAATGTGACAGCAGCCAACAATGACTTTCTGTGAACCTGGTTGAGTGTTTCACGTGCTAAGGGCTCCAGTTTTATCCAATTGGGCTGAAATTTTGATATGTTATAACAGACACCAATTGGAACAACTTCTATGAAGGATGTCTCTTCATAACAGCTGTGTAGGTTGCTGAAATGAGGCCTGAAAGATGACCCACGAAATTGGACTGATAAGGAGTGTGACCCAAATTGGGTCTGTCTTTAAGCTTACATTCCTCTTGTGCCAAACAGCCCAAAACATGCATGGATTGCATCAAATGTGATCTCTTGCTACCTAAGGCCCAATAAACTGAATGACAAACAGAAAAGGGATTAAAAGCACACGTTTAACTCAATAACATAACCAAATCATAAGCTAGAGAGGTACAAAATGATATACAATTATGAATTGATCAAATACCCCCAGACCTAGATTTTGCTAGTCCTCGAGCAAAACAATACAAAACAAAGTTAAAAAATAAAAATAAAAATAATAAGTTAACTAAACCACTTCCGCAGGTAACTCGATTGCATTGAGCATATGCAACAAGCCTTTAAACCTCTAGGCATCCCTAGTAGGAGGAGTTGTGTCTCCTGAGGGTTTAACAGAAACGATACCCACAAACGCTTTATTACTCTACAAAACAAAGTGATTAGTAAAACTTTGAAATCAACTAATGAAAATGAAAGAAAACTTTTGTCATACCTCCAATACATTGAGTTGCCAAGATAGGTGATCAATCAGTGTGTAAAGTGGAAGCTATAGCTCAAAGGCACACGGCTTCAAAGCAAGCACACTCAAACCTTGAACAGAGAACATGCTTCGAACTCTAATTCTTACAGATAACACTCAATCACTCAGAACCTATGGTTTAATTCTCTCAAGAAAGCATAAGTGAGTGTAAGAAATAGAAGCACAAGTTTAGGTTTGATCTCAAGAAAGGAATCAAATACTAAGAATAGAGATACACACATACTTACAGCAACCATGAATACATCCTCAAAGATCAGCTAGGTCTTTTACAAGGTTGTAATGAAAGGCTAAGGTTAGGGGAAATGGAAGGAAGGAAAAACAAGTAACTTAAGAACATACCAAGGTTGCATTCTTCTTTGATCTGCTAGGTATCATTGGTTTAGAATGGCATGGCTGCAAACTTCATGGTATCACCTAGCATAGACTTTATTTTTCACACTTAGATCAAATCGAAACACTTTCTCTTTATCTTTCTTATTTGCTGATTTGATCGCTTCTTCTTTAACTTCATTGCACAGATGCATACCAATTTTTATTTAGGTACATGGCAGCAACTTCCTTGCCTCAAACTTGATCTTGGCACACCTTGGTATATTTATAAGCTAGGGTATGGCTGCAATGGTTAAATATCTCAGATTGAGATACAAAGGTAGGGAAAATGATGAGGGTGATAGAAGAAGAAGGCTTCAAGTGTTTGGCTGCAAGAGAGCTAATGGAACACACAAATGGGTAGAGTGAAAAGAAAGCACAAAGAATGGTTATGCACACATAGCCTAGCATCACTTCAATGAGTTCATTCATGGGTGAGAGCAAGCACATGATATCTACAAAAGAGATAAATCATCCTTAGTATTCAATCAAAATGGAATAATGAGATCATTTAGAGTGAAATGAAGAAAATGAGTAGAGATGAGAAGTAGAAACACTTTAAACCCTCTCAAGAAAGCAATTAGGCTCGATATAGTTCACTAGGGTAGTCTCCGCTATTCTCCTTCAAGAATTTGAGCATGGTACTTTAGCCACCAGAATTCTAAGAGCAAAAGCTTTGTGAAGTGCACAATTCTGATATGAAAACCTCAAATAGCAACTCCATAGTATTGATTGTATGACATTCTAAAAAAAAATGACAAGAAAACGAAAATTGGAAACACAAATGGATGAGAAAATTGAAAATTGAAAACCTCCCCCCAGACCTGAATTGAACATTGTCCTCAATGTTTAAAGCTCAGTGAAGATGATTGAGAACATGTAAATGATAAGGGGAAAAGTTAAGAAGAAGGTTTAGAAAAACTCCCCCTTGATGCGATTAGGTCGACCGCTACCAAGCACCTCTCTTCTTGAACACATGGGTTGCCTCCCAAGAAGCGCCTTAGTTAATGTCTTGGCAAGACATTATGCAATCAGCTTATGATGAGTTGGGGGGTTTCGGATCAATCGTCTCAAGATAGTTCACCCAACTTCTTCTCTTCTTCATTCTCTTCCTCTGTCTTTTCCTTTTCTTTTTCTTCAAGTGTGCAAGGGGTGTAACTTTGAACATGCCATTGGATGGTTCCAACTTCGTAGAGCATGGGTCAAGGGGCTCAAGTGGTAACCAAGAAATTGGTGGAAATGGCTGGAACACTTCTAGGGCAGCTACCACTTCTTGGAACATTGGTTCAACTTGTTCTTCCTCATTTTGTGAAATGACAACTTTTATAGCATTAGTGGACTGTTTATTCATGTCGAGCTTTACTTCTTCATTTGGAGCAAAATTGAGCTTGTGAGTCTTCAAATTCTTAACGAACTTTCCATATGCAGGAATCTGTTCAATAAGATCAAGCAAAGGCAAATTGATATTAACTTTACTCAAAATATCATAAATCTCTTTAAAAGCCTTATCTTGCTTTGCTTTCTTAAGACGGCCTGGAAATGGAATCGGTGGAACATATGGAGCGGGTGGCACGTATCTATCTTCTTGAAGATGTGGTGGCACAAATTTGTCATCCCTTTTATGCAATTGGAATTGTTTGGATTCCTGAGAATCTGATTTGGCCTTAGGAGCAGATTGGGATGTATTGGGTTGTTCTCCTTCCAAAGTTGTGATCTCCTCTTCTTCATCTTCATTTCCTACAACAACATCATTTGAAAAATTAGAATCAACATTATTATCAACTATCTTACCTGATCTGAGCACATTAATGGCCTTGACTTCATGGTTCTTTGGATTGATCTCAGTTTGGCTTGGCCATTTCCCAGGTTCTCTTTGGTTTATTTCAGCAGCTATTTGGCCTAATTGGACTTCCAATTTGGAGATGGCAGCTTGTGTAGTTTGCTGAAAATTGGATTGATTGATTGCCATCTGCTTCACTATCTCTTCCAATGATGATGATGATTGTTGTGGCCTTTGGAATGAAGGGGGATTTGCTTGATTCTGGGTATTTCTCCATGAAAAGTTTGGATGATTCCTCCAACCTGGATTATAACTTTGAGAGTATGGATCATTTCTTGGACCTTGGTTGTAGGAATTTACCAACTTAGCTTGCTCTTGCACAAATTCTGGATATCCAGCCCCAAGTGGACAAGCTATGGTAGCATGGTCATAAGTTTCACAAATGCTACACACTTCCTTCGGAGGGTTTCTTGAGTTCAATGCAAGAAGAGTATCCAGCTTTTGTTCAAGTTTTGAAATCTGCACACTAGAAGAGTCATTAGAACTACTAACAAAACGTTTACCTCTTGTATCCGTATGTTGGGTCTCCATCGCTATCCCCTCAAAGAGTTCATACGTTTCTTCCGGAGTCTTGGTCTTATAAGAACCACCTGCAAAATTTGTGACAATATTATGACTAGAAGGGGTTAGTCCTTTATAAAACATACGCATTTGAAGCTTCAATGGAATCCCATGATGAGGACATTGGTTGAGCAGCCCATTGAACCTCTCCCATGCTTCACAAAATGACTCGTCATCTTTCTGTGAAATAACAAGATCTTATCCCTAAGCATGTCTGATCGGTTCATAATTGTATATTATTTCTTACCCTTCTAGCTTATGATTTGGTTATGTTTTGAGTTAAACTTGTGCTTTTAATCCTTTTTGTGTTTATCTTTCAGTTAATTGAGCTTTAGGTAACAATGATGGCTTTGGAGAACATAATTCATGCAATTCAAGCATGTTAAGGCCTGATTTGGATGAAAGGAAGAAGAGCTTAAAGACAAATTCATTATGGCTACAGCCCCCTGCCAGTCCAGTTCCGTAGGTCATATTGCAAGCTTTGTTTCAGCAACCTACATAGCTCGAATGAGGCCACATTCTTCATGAAAGTTGTTCCAATGGGTGTGTACTATAACATATCCAAACTTCAGCCCGATTGGATAAATCTGGAGTCCGTTACCTAGCAAACACTGAACCATGCTCAGGATGGATCTTATCAGCGCGGAAAATGAGTTAGCAATTTGTTTCGGCCTTAACTTCCTCCTCCGACCTTGGATTGGCCCAAATGATATGTGGTTGGAAAGAATACATTCTGAACTTCAATTTCAAGTGCTTAAAGTCCTAATTTGATTAAGATAAGCCCAAGTTGTAAGCCCTTGAAGTTGCTGGTCATGCTGACCGCAGCATGTGCTGGTTGGATGCTTGGTCATGGTGAGCTAGGCATGAGCTATCATTTCTGGTTGGAAGCTTGGTCATGGTGACATGAAGATGACCTAGGGCTGCTAGTGGGATTAATTGGTGAAGTGCATCAACCATTCAAGATTTTCTAATACAAGTGCATCACCCATTTCAGATTTTCTATTACAAGTGCATCAACCATTTCAGATTTTATAATTCAAGTGTTATATGCATTAGCCATATTGAATTCAGATTTTTCACTTCCCCTAGGCCTATAAATAGGGAAGTTCTCTATGCTTGTAAACACACCCCAAGGGGGGAGCTCTCAAACACTTCTCTAGAGCTCCCTTCCCTTCTCTCCCTCAAATTCTCTTAGTTTCATTTTCTAGTTTTCAATTGTTGTAATGAAATATTTGTGCTGAAATTCTCCTTAAGTTTTTCTTTGTTCCACTTTACTTTTCATTATGTAAATTCTTTTCTTTTGTTTCAAGTTTGATTAGTTTCCAAGTTTCAATTATGGTTCATGTTCTTATTCATTATGCTTATAAGTTAATATGCTAGTTTGAATGATTGATCACCATTTAGGCTTGCATGTTAGCTATCTTGGTTTGAATTAAGAGTATACACCATGCTTTAATTCGAATTGAACTATGAATAGGAAGAGTATGTATGGACATTCGACAACATGGATTAGATACATGCTTGGTTGTTTAAATTGTTCTTCTATGCTTAATGGGTTCCTAATGCTTAGTTTTAGGTTAGACAACAAATGATCAAATTAGGGAATTAGGAACACAAGGTTAGGACCAAACACCATGGCCTAATCATACATTAGCTAGAATCAATCCATTAATCTAATTGAACTTGGGAACTTATCTACTTGAGTTAGTTATTTTCTTTCTTCCTTGTTTTATTTAGTTTCTTTTGTTTTCATTTTTGTTTTGTGTAGGAAAACCGAATTGGATCATTCAATCACCAATCCCTGTGGAATCGACCTCGCACTTACATATGCTAAACTACCAACGGCTCGTGCACTTGCGAGTATCACAAGTTGAGGATGCAGCTGAATCCATTTTGGTGCAGCTGAATCTACGCAACAAGTTTTTGGCGCCGTTGCCGGGATCGGTAACATTGTTTGATTCTATTTGGTTTTCCTACTTTTTATTTTTATTTTTTGTATATAACTGGACAGTTTCATGTTTTAGAGTTAATGATGTTAATTGACAAGTTGTGTTTGTAGTCCAACGGACAAGGACAATTGCCTGACAAGCAAGAGAACTGGGTTTGAGTCCCAGCTTACACAACACCCAAAAACAAAAAGGTTCAAGTAGCATGTTGATTATTTCTAGTTTATGGTTTCATTCACTTGCTCTTAATTAAATACCTTGTTCAAGTTTACATAAACACCATATGACTCTTGGACTGATTAGTGAATGAATGGGTAGATATTGAAGACAAACACCATGTTTAAATTCGACTTGGTTCTTTATTGTTCTTCTTGTTCTTAATGGGTTCGGGATTTGTGTTTAGACTAAACACCATAGCTAAATGCTTTTTCTGAATACTTGATTAAAACCACACACCATATGGATAATCATATTTGAGAAAGAACGAACTTCATAAGCTAGTTTGATTACTTTGTTGCTTGGTACTTTGAAGCATGAAATTGGACGTGTGTTGATTTTCCATTCCATTTTAGTTTTTATTTCCTAATCTAATTATGTTTCAAGTTTTCTGTGTTTGTTTTAGCAAGTAATGTCAGCTTAATAAAAATGGAGAGAGATGGTAACCTCAATCATAAGAATGGGGAGTGTGGAGTAGTGGGAGAGGTCGCGACCTCCAAATGCATCACACTCGACCTAATCGCTTCAAGGGGGAGTATTCCAATCCTTTCTCTTTAGTTGTTTTGTTATTATTTCAGTAATTTCAATTTTCTATTTCTTTTATTAAAAAAAAAAATTAAAAAGATTTTTTATATGAGCTGACTCGTGGTAACTCCAGTGAGCGTCTCCGTCAATACCAGTGTCTAGGAGTTCTTTAGGCGACACCTTCGGTGTCTAAGAAGTTTGGGTTTTAAGTGGGACCTTTGTGACCCCTCCAACCTTCCCGGATCCCCTGGCTGTGTTTTCTGAGGCCCTTAACTGGTCATCCATGAGTTGCTTGTATATTTGTGTGTTTAAAAAAAAACAAAAAAAAACAAAACCAAAACAAAAATTAAAAAAATTTTGAAATTTGAGTTTTTATTTATTTTTCCGTGTAAAAAAAAATCAATTTGGAACTTCTTTGTTTTCTTTCTTCTTTTTTTTTGTTTTGTTAAGTTAGTTTATTTATTTATGTGGTGTGGTTAGTTAGTTTATTTCTGAGTGTTAAAAACACATTTTTATTTCATTTCAAACATTACAAACAAAGAAAAAAAGTTAAAATTAAAAAACAAAAAAAAAAACATTCAAGTAAATTAAAAATAAAAACAACATCTTCATCATCTTCATCTTCATCTTCATGGCATGGCTCTGTTATCTCTTACTTCCAGAATCTCAGCAGCTCCACATGGTCCTCATTTTTTCTCTCAGTGCTTCCACGTGCTGATTGGCACAGGAGAGCCGCTTCTGGAAGTCCGCCACCATAGCCTTCAAGGAAGCTACTTCCTCGCTCAGTGCGGCACACTCCCGTGTTCTTGCCAGCAATCGCATGCCCAAGTTGGTAGCCGAGACCGCGTGGAGCACAGTTAAATTGTTGGACTCCTCCACCGCTGCCTTGTCAGACCTCTGCGCCACATGCAGGATGATCCGTCGGTGTGAGCTTGCTGCCAATCATGCCTCCTAGCAGCACTGCTCTCTCGACACCCGCCTCAGAAAAAGTTCGGTATTACCTCAGCAAAGTTTGAGGCCGTACCGTGATGATATGTGGAGTTTGGGAAGACATGGTTTGGACGAGCCCTTATCTGCGCATTCGGTGGCGCAAGGGACAATTCAAGGCTAAGATCATCAAGGTGAGTGTATGAAGATGCCATTGTTTGTTTCTGGATTTTTTGATGTTTTTCTCTGAATTTGGAGGAAGAAATGCGAGGTGCTCTTCTACTTCACCAAAACGAGTTTAAATAGATTTATGCAGACGAGGGAGCCGAAAGCACTTCGGATCTCGAGGGTGCTATCCTGTGCTCTTTTCTCTCGGATCCCTTCATTTCTTCCGCAAATTGCGAGCGCGTTTTTTTTAAAGGGAGCATGTCGACACTTTAACTTTTGCCTCCCTGTTTTTTTTGATGTTTGTGTTTTTGCTTTTTCAATTGTTATTTTATTTATTATGTTTTTTTTTTCAATTGTTTTCTTCTTGTTTGTCAGGTTTCTCAAGAATTTAAGTTGAAGAAGAGACAAAATTAAAGATGCGTCTTGGACACCTGGTGCAAGAATCCCAACTCTTCTTTTAAATTCTTGTTTGAATTGTGTGTTTATTTCAGTTTTTATTTATTTATTTTGTTTTTATTTAATTATGTAGTATAATTTAAAACTCATAGGATATTCTTTGAAGGAGCTAAACTTTTGGTAACTCCAGCTGAGTAACCGCAGTCTATACAGTGTCTAGGAGTTCTTTAAGGCGACACCTTCGGTGTCTAAGAAGTTAGGGTTTTAAGAGGGACCATTGTGACCCCTCCAACCTTTCCGGATCCCCTGGCTGTGTTTTCTGAGGCCCTTAACTAGTCATCCTTAAGTTTTTCTCTTAAAAGAAAAAGCAGTTACTTGTGTGTTTACTTAACTAAAAATAAAAATGCATGTTTGGGTTTTCATGTTTTTGTTTGATCGTCGTTCTTTAAATTTAGGGTCATTCGTCTCTTTGAGATAACATAACGTTTTTATTTCCCAATTAAAAAAAAACGCACATACATTTTTAAAATTAAAAAAATAAATAAAAGCTGAAATCATTTCTTCTGGCCGCTCGGTGTCTCGACCATAGGAGCTTTGAGTTTGGCCCTCTGGCTGTCCTCTTCCGGGGCTTCACGCACAGCCTCTTGGGGCTCATCACTTGAGCTCCCAAAGATCGCAATCTTAGCTTCAGTATAACTTTTCTCGCGATCTGGTTTCTTGCGTTTACCCGGTCGGTCTAGGTCTTCCAGCTGTTTTCACATGTCGCGAGAGTACAACTCTACAATCTTTGTAAGGTTTTTATTCTCGTTCCGCAACACTTCTAGCTGGTGTCGATTCACCTCCACTATCCTGGCCCTCTCCCTTTTCAAGCTTTTTATAGCACTCTGACACTCTTCAACCATGCTTCGCTCCACCGCTAACTGACCTTTCAGCACCTCTACCTCATGGGACTTCGCAAGTAGGCGATGACCCAAACTTGCGACACATGCTGGACTCTGCACGCTCAATGCCAGGGCATCGCTCGTGACCCGGTTGTCATCCCTTGTCCCGAACACATGTATATCTTTAGGAGTCACCAAATTTCTGCCAACTCCAATGGCAACATCGTTGTCCAAGAGTATTGAGTCAGCTACCTGTCACAGGCCCCCTTGCGGAGGCAAAGTAGGGCATCCATATTGGTGCTACCTGCTTGGCCTCGTGTTTGAGTCGGTGGAGCTAGGTTGAGATCCAAGGAAAAAGGGTAGGAAGAAGCCATTTGATTTCTCAGTTTTTCTTGCTTCTTTTCTCTTTTGTGTTTCTGAGTTTGTTTTTTTTGTTTTTTTCCCCTTCGCTTTCCTTCTTATAGACATAGTCTTTGACAAACCCTAGCCATCGCAGCGTCTAAGCATTTTCTGAATCCAAAAGTGTTCCTCGAGTCCCACAACCTTCTCACTTTCGAACTGTTTCCAACTTATTTGTCACGACTTACTTTGTCTGAACGGACGCGTTCAGCAAAGTCGTCGCCTTTCCATGGCCCCGTAATTTTCTGCTTGTGGATTCTGCGGCGCCTCTATGCGTCGACACGTGGCTCCTGCTTTCTGCCCGTGACTATCCATGAGAAGACATCAGGGACCACATTCCCTCTTTTTAGAAATCCCGCTTTGCGCTCATAATTCACGTTTTATCTTTTTAAGAAAAAAATTAAATTTAAAACATGTGGGTTTCAGATTTCATGTTGGGTTGGGTTTTACCATTGTTGGGTTAATTTCATTGTGGGCTTTGGGCTTCAAATTATTTTTGGGTTTCAGAATTGTGTGATTAGGGTTTACTGTTTCATTTTGTTTGTTTGTTTGTTTGTTTGTTTTGTAATTTTTATTTTTGTAATTAATTTATTTTATTTTATTTGTGTATTTTAATTTTTGTGTGTTTTGTGATTTATATTTACTTTAATACCTTTCATTTCTTGTTATGACATTGCTTGTTCCTAATTTTTAAACATTGAGGACAATGTTCATTTCTAGGTTTGGGGGTATTGGAGTTTAGCATGTATAATTTTTTTTTCTTAATTAAAAAAAAATAAAAATTGCTTGTTTTCCTTCTATTTGAGTTTTGTTTTTGTTTTGAGTCACTTTCCGAACACTTATGATGAGATAGTGATAAATGTTTGCATGACTTAAATAAAAATTGGATTTCATTTTTTTTTTGTTTTTTTTTCTTTATTAAAAAATAAAAATAAAAAATTTGGCATTGTTCTATCATGATATGTTCGAAACCTTTGCACTTGCCATTTGTTTCATAATTTTCCAATTAAAGGATTTGCATGATCTAAAGAATTATATCAAGCATAAATTAGACTTATATAACCATATAAAGTGAGCTTTTGAGCCTTGTCCTTCAATTCATGAGTGTTATATACATACTCTAATTTTCTTGTCATCAAAGTTGTTGTTTGATCTCATTATTCATTGATTTGGTTGAACACTTAAAAGTCATTCATTCTTATGCAATTTGATTTCATGACATTTAAGAAATGATATTAAGGCCCTCTTTGGATCGTTTGTGCCTTTCAAGCTAACCTTATGCATGCTTAAGCATGATTTTCCATTGTTAACCATTTTGAGCCTACATGTAAACCTTTTCTTTCATTTACCAATTATATTTCATCGCCTTAGCTTGAAAAACAAATGTTTACCTTTCTAAGGAACTCATGAGCTTTAATTGGGATGTGTTTTTCATACTAGGTTTGGGAAGATGTGTTACATTTCGAAAAAAATAAAATAAAAATTCACGCAATTGGTGAAAGAAAAGAGAAAAGTTAAGTGATGGTTGAATGTAATTTCATTTCTTGGGTTTCATTTTTGGGCCTTCAAAATAAGTTGGTGTTTGTTCAATTAAAGGAGTATGAATCATTGTAAATGAAGGTATAAGGAGTTTTGATCATGAAAAAAAAAAAAACATCTAATCGTGATGATTCGAAGTCTTGTAAACATTTGTTTTATGCTCTTACATTGCGAGTTCCTTGGACTTTGTATTATCCATACCTTTCATTTCTTACTCACCTTACACCCTTGGCCCAATTACAACCTTTACTAAAGACCTAAATTGATCTTAAATGTCATGTGGTTAAATTGCATCCATTTTCTTACTTTTAAGTGTTTGGCATCCTTCTTGAGATCATATTAATGCAAGTTCTTCATCTTTCTATCTCGAGTTAAGTCTTTATGGTTTAACTCTAATCTCATGTTTATAACTGAGTGTTGCATTATAGCCCTCTTCTGAGTGATTCATTTGTGAGAGGACAACTTTGGTGAGATTTGAAGTTGAACTTGTGCTTTGTATAATTTTTGAAATTGTGTGAAAACTAAGATTGGGGAATTTGTTGCATTTGGCTATCACACTACTACACTTTGAGCATATTATATTTTGAACTTTGCCGCTTTGTAAATAATGTCTAAAAATTGAGCTTTTATTGTTAAAACGTTTAAGTCATGTGCATGAGTCATTTCTCTTCAGAAAATGTTCGGAAAGATTGTTTTGAGTTCTTTTTATTTTTGTAATTGTTTTTTTATTTTTGTTTATTTTTGTTTTTATTTTTGTTAATGTATTTATGTTTGTTTTTGTTTTTGGTTTTGCTTAAGGACTAAGAATCTTTTAAGTTTTCTAATTACTTTGTTTTATAGAGTCAGTAAAACGTTTGTGGGTATTGTATTGCTAAACCCTCAGGAGACACAACTCCTCCTACTAGGGATGCCTAGAGGTTTAAAGGCTTGTTGCATATGCTAAATGCAATCGAGTTACCTACGAAAGTGGTCTAGTTAACTTCTTGTTTTGTTTTTTTTATCTGTGTTTTCCTTTTTGTTTTGCTCGAGGACTAGCAAAATCTAGGTTTGGGGGTATTTGATCGGTTCATAATTGTATATTATTTCTTACCCTTCTAGCTTATGATTTGGTTATGTTTTTGAGTTAAACTTGTGCTTTTAATCCTTTTTGTGTTTATCTTTCAGTTAATTGAGCTTTAGGTAACAATGATGGCTTTGGAGAACATAATTCATGCAATTCAAGCATGTTAAGGCCTGATTTGGATGAAAGGAAGAAGAGCTTAAAGACAAATTCATTATGGCTACAGCCCCCTGCCAGTCCAGTTCCGTAGGTCATATTGCAAGCTTTGTTTCAGCAACCTACATAGCTCGAATGAGGCCACATTCTTCATGAAAGTTGTTCCAATGGGTGTGTACTATAACATATCCAAACTTCAGCCCCATTGGATAAATCTGGAATCTGGAGTCCGTTACCTAGCAAACACTGAACCATGCTCAGGATGGATCTTATCAGCGCGGAAAATGAGTTAGCAATTTGTTTCGGCCTTAACTTCCTCCTCCGACCTTGGATTGGCCCAAATGATATGTGGTTGGAAATAAGACATTCTGAACTTCAATTTCAAGTGCTTAAAGTCCTAATTTGATTAAGAGAAGCCCAAGTTGTAAGCCCTTGAAGTTGCTGGTCATGCTGACCTTGGCATGTGCCTGGTTGGATGCTTGGTCATGGTGAGCTAGGCATGAGCTATCATTTCTGGTTGGAAGCTTGGTCATGGTGACATGAAGATGACCTAGGGCTGCTAGTGGGATTAATTGGTGAAGTGCATCAACCATTCAAGATTTTCTAATACAAGTGCATCACCCATTTCAGATTTTCTATTACAAGTGCATCAACCATTTCAGATTTTATAATTCAAGTGTTGTATGCATTAGCCATATTGAATTCAGATTTTTCACTTCCCCTAGGCCTATAAATAGGGAAGTTCTCTATGCTTGTAAACACACCCCAAGGGGGGGGGAGCTCTCAAACACTTCTCTAGAGCTCCCTTCTCTTCTCTCCCTCAAATTCTCTTAGTTTCATTTTCTAGTTTTCAATTGTTGTAATGAAATATTTGTGCTGAAATTCTCCTTAAGTTTTTCTTTGTTCCACTTTACTTTTCATTATGTAAATTCTTTTCTTTTGTTTCAAGTTTGATTAGTTTCCAAGTTTCAATTTGTGCTGTAATAAGATCATTCTACTACATTTTCCTTTTACTAATTCTCAAACACTTACTTCTCCCACTTCTCTCCCTTTCTAAATTTCTTCAAACACTTCTCCATTCCTTCATCAAAGTCTCCATGTCTCAAACACTTCACAAACACCTTTCTCTTCTCCAAACATTTCCCAAACACTTTCTTCTTCCTTCTCAAAGCTTTCAAACACATGCTCTTCCAAAATCCACAAACTTCTCAAACACTTTCTGCTCTCTTCTCAAAGTCCTTAAACACATTTCCTCCTCTTCCAAAAATCCTCCCAAGCTCTCAAACACATTTTCTTCCAAAAGTCTCCATGCTCTCAAAACACTTCACAAACACTTTCTCTCCCTTCCTTCATCAAATTCTCAATGTTCTCAAACACTTCTCCATTCTCTTTAACATTCTCCAAGTTCTCAACATCCTCCAAGTTCTCAAACACATCTCTCTTCTCTTTCAAACATCCTCCCAAACACCTTATCTTCCAAATTCTCAAGTTCTCAAATGTTGTACAAAATCTTTTTGCTTCTTTTGTTTTCATTTCTGTTTTGTGTAGGAAAACTGAATTGGATCATTCAATCACCAATCCCTGTGGAATCGACCTCGCACTTACATATGCTATACTACCGAACGGCTCGTGCACTTGCGAGTATCACAAGTTGAGGATGCAGTTGAACCCATTTTGGTGCAGCTGAATCTACGCAACAAGTTTTTGGCGCCGTTGCCGGGGATCGGTAACATTGTTTGATTCTATTTGGTTTTCTTACTTTTTATTATTTTTATTTTTTGTATATAACTAGACAGTTTCATGTTTTAAAGTTAATGACGTTAATTGACAAGTTGTGTTTGTAGTCCAACGGACAAGGACAATTGCCTGACAAGCAAGAGAACTGGGTTTGAGTCCCAGCTTACACAACACAAAAAGAAAAAGGTTCAAGTAGCATGTCGATTATTTCTTGTTTATGGTTTCATTCACTTGCTCTTAATTAAATATCTTGTTCAAGTTTACATAAACACCATATGACTCTTGGACTGATTAGTGAATGAATGGGTAGATATTGAAGACAAACACCATGTTTAAATTCTACTTGGTTCTTTATTGTTCTTCTTGTTCTTAATGGGTTCGGAATTTGTGTTTAGACTAAACACCATAGCTAAATGCTTTTTCTGAATACTTGATTAAAACCACACACCATATGGATAATCATATTTGAGAAAGAACGAACTCCATAAGCTAGTTTGATTTACTTTGTTGCTTGTTACTTTAAAACATGGAAGTGTTGATTTTTCCTTTTCATTTTTTTAGTTTTTTAATTTATTTCCTAATCCTTTTAATTCCGTTTCAAGTTTTTGTTTGTGCTTGTTCTAGCAATTTAAATAGCTCAATAAAAATGGAGAGAGATGGTGATCGGTTCATAATTGTATATTATTTCTTACCCTTCTAGCTTATGATTTGGTTATGTTTTTGAGTTAAACTTGTGCTTTTAATCCTTTTTGTGTTTATCTTTCAGTTAATTGAGCTTTAGGTAACAATGATGGCTTTGGAGAACATAATTCATGCAATTCAAGCATGTTAAGGCCTGATTTGGATGAAAGGAAGAAGAGCTTAAAGACAAATTCATTATGGCTACAGCCCCCTGCCAGTCCAGTTCCGTAGGTCATATTGCAAGCTTTGTTTCAGCAACTTACATAGCTCGAATGAGGCCACATTCTTCATGAAAGTTGTTCCAATGGGTGTGTAC
>CM031917.1:52252596-52373755 GCA_018703695.1 Prunus fruticosa
ATCGGAGACTGAAGCAAACGCGCCGCAGAGATTGAAGATGATGGAGGAGATGAGAAGGACCAACGTCCGACGAGCCATGCCTGCCTGCTACGATTGAATCGCAGAGGACCAAAGTCCTCTGTGCTCGCACGATTTGAAAGGCACTGCTCACAAATGAAAATTTCTTGGAAGCTGATTTTACTTTCTTTTTTTCTTTTCAAAATGATTAAATAGTTTTCGGGATTTTGGGCATGGAATTGGCGGCCGATTGAATTAAAGCCGTAAAAACTGACTCCTTTTCTTTTTGGGTTGCGCATAAATTAACTAATTGGTCCGCGCCACGTCTGGTCAACGGTTGATTAGGAAAGAGTGAGAAGAAAAAAATAAAAAAATTCTCAATTACTAAGACAAAAATATTTTTCCCATGTTAATTCCTTTTTTTATTTAAAGTTAAATATGTTAACCGCATTTTACATAAACTCTAGAATAGTTGTTATTAATGCTTGGTTTTCAAATTTCCCTCCTACCTGTTTTTATTAAACTCTTTATGATTTTCATTATTTGGGGATCCAAGCTGCCTTTTTTCGTTACATAAAAATTGTTAATGAAATCTCCTCTCAATGCTAAAATCAAGAGCATAATGAAACTTTAGTAGTAAACACTTAGCCTAGGTGAAGCATCAAATAAAGGAACTCATGTTGAAGGTAACACAAGTGATCCTTGGGAAATGCTAGGAGAAATTTCTACACATCTTCCAGCCATCAGAAACTAAAGGGAGCCAGAGCCCGAGCATGGGCATCACTGTAATTCAGTCTCTTCCATAGTTCAGAACAATTGGTTTTCCAAAAGCCAATCTTATTGTTTACCCGATCGTAAGTCACAAGGGTATTACGTGTAACAATTCCTATACAATTCAACAAATACCAAGTGACCATGGGAAGGGAATTTGTTATGTGCAAAAGAATTGTAGAACATTATATGAGATGAGTGATTTTGCAACTGTTACATATCTCCTAAAATAGTAGTTGAATCCTCATTTTCGAAAATTACTAGGCAATAAGGGCCGCTAACATTTGTATGCTGAGATGTAAGGGCACAGGATGTGAAACAGAGGACAGAAAATACAATACATCAAGATGTGCACGTTTAATAAATACAGTGATGGAAAAAGGATCGTGGGCACACGTAATGCATGTGCAATGTGATCGAGGGAGAAAAGTGAAACGAGGGAACGTGGGATATAAGAGATAAAATGGTATATAAGAGAAAAGCTCAAGAAAAAAAAAAATATCTAGTTACCAGGAACATGTAGTTCTCTGGAGACAATGATAACTTCTGTCTATTACTGAATACCATATCAACCGGTGGAAAGAATTTGTGTAGCTGAGTGACAACCTATAAAGCACAATTCCATGTTAAACTTTCAGATGAAAACCTAAGCCAATCAATAAATCAAGAGCCGTAAAACTCAAGTTGTGCAAGTTTTCTACAGCAATTGCCTTCCAGCACCTGCAAAACAAATATCTTGATATTTTGGGTCAGGACCTGGGATTTGTTTGAGGAAACGCATCTCCCTCATAATCTGCACATTACCCAAAAGGAAAGTTACCATTATTTGATGATTCAATGGAGTATATGTTAGATATTAAGACATGTGATTAAATGTAATTGCTGATCTGGCATTTTAGTTAGGAGTTGTTATCTTATCTTAGATGTCAGTCTGTTAGCATCTGTTAGCAGATTAGTTAGCTGATTAGCTTAGTCATTAAGTAACCTCATCGCCTATATAAGCTGTAAACACAATGTATATTTGATTAGTGAAAAATACAATTGAGAATTCAGAGCATTTTCTCTAGTCTTTTCTTTCTAGAATCTTCATCAATCCTCCATTGTAATCAGTATACACTAGCAATATATATATGATGGTATCAAAATAAGCTATAATTCAGATGCATAAAAGTTTAAAACACAGAGATGAAACTTAAAATATGAAGTCTTACAGAATCCTTAAGCGCAAGGAGAGCATCCTTGGGAAGGTATGCATATGTAGTTCCACCACTATCCAAGACTGTTCCATAACCTCCATCAAATACCTTCGGGTTTAATTTCAAAGGATACGCAGCAACATAGATTCCCTTCAGTTCAATGTTGTAATATGGACAGTTGCAAAAGCAAAACTAAAGCATACATGTGAGATACACAAAATATATTAACTAGAAGCTAATGTACCTGCAAGAAGGATCTGAATGCGGAAATACCATATCATGGGGAGATTTCATCCCTCCAAGAACCATGGCACCCCCTCCTACACCCATCCCTCCATATCATAATGAGAATGAATCACTAATAACTCCCTTGTCAACAAGATGATCCATCACACTAACCGGACCCCGACCCAAACCCAATATGCCATCTGCACGCTGGCTGTAAAGATCACCGGTTTCAACATTTTCACAACCAAAAACAGCATGCCCTGGCACAAGTTCAGTTTCATTGCCAAAAGAAATGCCGTCCTCACCAAGCATGCCAATGCTGCTCCCCTCAGCCTATTGACGCTTATAAGTGCATTTAGATCCTTCCTCATCACAGTTACAATTGGCATTGCACTTTACAAGTTGGTACGTGCCAGATGAATTAGGCTGGAACCTAGGGTCCGGCATAACAACACTAATTTAGCTTTGGAGACAAATGAGCTAATACTAAAAATATCAAAATATAGGGAGAATTTTCAACTACAAGGTAAAGAATTAGAACTTTCACACATGTTGAATAAACCCTGCAACACTCAATGCAGACTTATAATTGTTCGATAAAAGAAGTAGCAAATCACGATTTTTTGGCTCCTACCAAAGAAATCAAAAACCCATTTGGTTTTTCATTTATTATTGGGCTTATATTGTACATTAATCGCATGTTCACTTATGAGGAATGGAATAGGAAACACATAAGAAATCAAGGGGAGTAGTTGATCCAATTTTAATTCCTTAATTCCCATGTCTAAGTTCCCGATTCATAGCTTACTCCATTCATGATAGGTAAACATGCCATAATTGTTGAGATTCTATCGCTAGCCAGCTCACCCACAATCCCGAATGGCACTCAACCAATTCCTCAATGCAATTGTAGAAATTAGAAGGTACTAGTTGCAAACACTAGATGGATAGCAAATTGGGGAAAGTAGAAATGTACGATAAACAAGTAAAATCTAATTGTACGAACTTTATGACTGAACGGAAAAAATGGAATCCGAACCTGATGCGAACCGCACCATTGACAGTCAGAGCAAAGGCACAAAAGTCACCGAGCTTCCCGTATCCACAATCAGAGCGAATTGCTGAAGTGGCGTCCCAATCCACACCCGCGTCGAATAGTACCTGTTTGTTTTTAATCAGAAATATCAGAATTTTGAGAAGTTATGTACGGAAAATTAAGTTCAGAGGAGAAGAGAGTTTGAAACCCGTTGGCGCGAGGAGGTCATCGTAGAGCCTCATGTGAGCGTTTGGATCCGATCTCTGGAGACGTCGGCCGTCGAAGGCTCTCCGGTGGTGCCAATTAGCCTTGGGAGATGAGAGATGGAGAGGAAGGATCATAGGACGGCGGTGATAGTCGGTGGCCGAAGCGAAGGCAACGCAGAGATAGAATCCGACGGTGTAGATGAGAAGGAGCGAGGTCTGCGCCATGGCTGCCGACTATGACTGAATGACTGAACTGAAGCACACTGCTTTGCTTCAAGATCAGAAAACAAAGAAATTTCTCGAAACTGAATTTTTTACTTTTTCATTTTTGTTTTCTTCTTTGAAATGTTTATACAGCTTTTAGAGCTTCCGGTCTTTCGGGCATGTAACTGGCGGCAAATTTGATTGAACAACCAAAAACTAATAAACTGGACAGCGCCACGTCAGGTCAAGGCTTGATTAAGAAAGAGCGAGACGAAAATAATCCAAAGAATCTCTACTAATACGAACCTTTGTCGATTTTCAAAAGACAACAACCTTCTCGGGTGTACTTCGGTTCCAGTTCAGCCTATCTTAATCCAGTTTATATATAATCCAGTTATAATTCATCTGCAAATTCCAATCAATTAAGTATGAAATTTAGGTTTAGCCCATATGAGTTGGAAAGGGCCTTAAAATACTACGTGGCCACCTGGTACAACTGTAGTATTCTATAATTTATCCCTTTCGCGGGCACAAGAATTGTATTCTTTTTACGGTCCTTACAAAGTTGAATTGTTGATCAAACCATAATAAGTGAAAGAAAAAAAAAATACTCACAAATGAACTTCCTATATCAACCTAACAATGATATAAACTTTGAAGGATAACATGCTATTATTTATAATTTGAGAGTGAAAATTTCCCTCATGTCAAACACAATAGCATCCGAAACTGAACCTTTATATCTGTAAGAACAACTAACAAGAAGAGAAACAATCCCCTGAGTTTAACACGAGTAGATGAATTCAGAAACAATTTCTAATATAACACTGAGTACAACAATGGGGGATCTCAATATACAAAACCTATACCCAAAAACCAAAACAGTGGGACTTAAGATCACAGAACTCTACAGTTTAGAAACACACATTGTATCATCCCTTTCTGATCCCCTTGAAGGATTTTGATATTACAAACCTAAAGTTAGCTCCTATCCAGCTGCTCCAATGAACGAATCCTTGCATCCCTACAAGAGTGACATTGAAAAGTAGGGAGAAAAAGCACTGCAAGATACCGACACAACACAACAGGACAGTGAGGAAATCATTCCATCGAAAGTTCAAATGGGACAGAACAACAGAAACAACAAAATGCCAGGCACACTAGTGTTGCATTTTTATTTCTTGTTAATGGAATACCTTGTATTTGTCCATCTCTACATATGTTGCAAGCTCCTATCGCACCAAGCAAGTACCTTTTGTCCATAATAATTGCCGCGCATGACGTGGGAGTTTAATTGAACCAGATTTAATAGAGCATTATGGTAGAGACCCTGTTCTTGTGCAATAAATGAGAAATTAAATCAAATCATTAGAGCTTAATCAAAATCATCTAGGTTTAAGAGACAGCTGGACATATCAAAAGATGATAAGTTGACAGGTTAATCAAATGAAGTAATTTGAACAATATGGGCAAGTGAAAATATCCAAACGCAGGCCCGCCTTGCTGACACAATATATGTCACAAATTTGTAAGGATAACAAGAACTCCTGTGTATCTAAACAATTTGTTAAGTGATATGCAGATTCAGATGATCTAACCTTCGAAACCGACAGTGCTGTCTGGATGACATAGTTTCCAAAAGGATGTAAAAGAAGCATTGAAACGTTCCGATTTGTAAGCAACTCAAAAATAATTTGTGAAGACTTTTCTTCCCCTGAATCTAACAAGCACTTCTCCACAACATTGCTGCCATACTTATTGCAAGAGAGAGACATATAACTGCCTCGAAGTTGTCTCAGAAGATTTTCTGTGATTTGTGGCATCCTCAACCCCAGTAAATGTTGCAGCACGTAGTTTCTAGGGTATAGGAACAATAAAAGAGAACATTAAATAAAGATCATGATTGATATTTTTAAAAAGTATGGATAACGTTTCATAGGAACAAACCCATAACGATCTACTGCTAGAACTATTGCTTTTACTGTTATCGCAGCAACCAGACGCTCTCTGTTTTGTCCATTAGAGTGTTCAACACACTTCTGTAGCACACAACAGCCGCTTTTATCTTTTGCGATTTCACAACAGTTATTTGCCACCACATGCAGAAGATGCTGCCAACAAAAATTTTGCCAGAAAATCAAGATACTACACCTTGCCTTGTACTTAAGGAAAGTGAAATCATGGACTAGTTACAAAGGGCTTCTGAAACATTGGTGTAAGCAACATAGAAAGATTGGTGCTTGTTTACTACCAAATATTTTATCACCAAGTGAGTTGATCTCTTTATTATGCATGTCAACTTACATTTGATGGTTAACTTACGAGGATACTTTAAAATAAAAAGTTTGGGATAAGGATAGAAATGTCAAAATATGATGTGGAACAAAATATGTTTTGTTAGAAACACCGTGATAAGAGAAGTAAATATGAAAAAGAAGGATGCGTATTAAGAATAAGGATAATCTAAATAACCTTCAGTTACAAGAATCCATCATGCGATCCTTGGATATAAAACTCATGCGCTTCACTGAAATTTTAGAAATAATAAGCCTAAACTTTTGGTTGTTTTATTAGGGTGCCAGGCTTCAAGCTAGTCACATATGCAGTTAAAAAGTAAATTCCCAATGAACGTATCACACCCTTTGTTTGAATGAAACATGACCAATAATAGCCAATTACATATTAAACTTTTAAATTGTGTTATCAATAGTTTACCTTTATAGCGACTACAAAGACAAGATATTCTAACCAACATGACATGATGGTATAGCTGATAAATTTCAGGAGCATGGATGATATGTTTCCTGCTTTCGAGGGCTAATCGGCTAATGTTCCAGCTTTTCGCAAGCTGTGGATTAGCTTAGAATCATAATTTTAATGATCAAAAGCAAGTACTGAAGGGGGCTTCTTGCAAGATGTAACTCATCATGAAAATGACATGAGCAGAACTAGCAAAACATGAACTCCAAATGCAACATGAACAAAATATTCGGATAATTGCAAATCACCCAAACAGGAGAGAACATACCTCATTGTCTTGAACAGAGAAATGCTCTAAGCAATGCTCGATCACATGTTGACCATTGCTGTTCTTACTCAATGCAACAACACCAGGACTCAGAGCTCTCATAATCAGAGTGATTTGCTCTTTTGTGGAAACATACTTCAACAATTTCTGTACAGATCGAGTCCTGTCACACGAAAGATAAGAAAACCATTATACTAATAAAATAAAAAATAAAAAATAAAATACCAAAACAACTATTTGGTCAGCAATCTTACAACAATTATTAACACATGCAAACGACAACTAGGCACCAACCATACCCGCGAGTGTCAAGGGAAATACAAATAAGCTGCAAATCATTTTTCTTGGTCAACATTAAAAGCATTTGGGTCCTCTGCTCTTCACTGCAGACCTCCACAAGCTTCTGAACAACGTAATTCCCATGAGGGTCAAGCATCAAAGTGGCCACATGTTCTAGAACCTCCAAGAATATCAAATCAATCAATTCTTTGTTTGGTACAGCCTCCATTGCTCTTTGTAAGCAACGACAACCGTCTTGGTCCGTGGCCAGAAAGGCTACCCTCCCACGCAAATCAGCCACAGACCAGCCATTTAGAGACGCTTGCAACCAATGTGGGCTATTATCAGAATGTTGATTTAAATTGGACACAAAGCCATTCGAGCAATCAATATCAGACTGAACCCAGCAATCATGAAGACCCAAATGCGAAAGAACCCCATTACCGCCACTATTTAAGTTCAGACTCTGCAGCTCGTCGTTGCAAAATGGGATAAAATTTTCCCCACCCAACCCATGATCGTTTATTGGGTATTTTATCAAAGACCCATTACTGCAATCGCCGTCAAAGCGAGAAAGCTGCGGCTGGCGGCAAAAAGGTGAGACTTTGAGGCGAGAAAAAGCAGCTTCTAGGGTTTGATCAAAATGGGATTCTCCAATGGGGTTCTGCGATGAACTTCCGGATACACATTCCGGCAACGGAGATTGTGGAATACGAAGCGATTCCGTGTCCAGAAAACACCGAAAACCCTCCATTCTCCGTCTTAACAGCGAGGATAAACAACTCCAGAAAGTTTACAAGATTTTTTGAGAGTTGGGGTTCTAGATTGAGGAGAGAAAGGGGTGGAGGAGCTAGAGATATATATTGAGGAATATATTTTTGAGTTACGGTAGTAAATTTGGGGGATTTTGAAGAGGAAAATGTTAGGAAGAGTTTGAATGTGGTTGGGAAATTGCTTGACTGACTTTAGCGTAGGTGATTGGGTTGTAGACTGATACTAAAACTGGGACTGGGAGAGTTTTTTTCGGCCTCTGAGTTTGCATGCAATTTATGGAAACTTTTCATGCGAGAAAGCGTGAAGAAAGTTGCATATCTGTGTACGCGGCGTATGTCTGTCACCTAAAAAAATGGGCTCTCTCTCTCTCTCATTGACCAATAGCCTTGTTGTATTTCATGGTCTTGGTCTCTTTTTTGGTTGTGGGCTTTCATTTCTTCTGTGTTTTTATTATTTGTCTAGTTTAAAAATAAATATAAAAAGCCCCAAAGCTTCTCAGGTACATTTGTGAGTGAATTTCCAATTAAAAAAGTTCTGCGTGTGACTTGTGAATGATTGATGCAAACAAATAGATGATTTGAATATGACTAATGGGAAGGAGACTAAATTTTTAGACCATTACTATCTTGAATATGACTAATGGCAGGGAGACTATATTTTTAGACCATTGCTATCTTTATAATACACTCGGAATCCACCAATAATATTAATAATATAGTGGTCTCATCTCTGTTAGATAGATGGTACATACATATCAATGTGTTTATATTAATTTAAAGGGTAATGCTAGGGATACATTTTTTTAGAAATCAACTTGTGTACTATCTCTCTAATAGAGGTGGAGCCCACCAATACAATGGATTCCACCTCTATTAGGGAGATAATATATAAGTTAGTCTTTAAAGATGGTCTCCTAAGCATTTTCCTAATTTTAAAGGTGTCTCTAATTCCAATTGGCACTTGGAAAGTCATTTTGATTCAACTCACTCATTAAGTCACTTAAGATCAGTTTGACAACCATTTCAGTTTCCTTTTTTCTTTTCTTTTTTTAAATTGAAAACTTATGTGGTATCTAATTTCAATTTTCCAAAAAAGTTAAAAGTTAAAACTGAACACAAGTTGTTTGGTAACTTATTTTAGTTTTTAGTTTTATGTGGAATTTGATTTTTTTTTTTGTTGGTCCAATTGTGAATTTCATATCATAGAATGAAAGTGCATGCTACAAAGAGCTCGTAGTATTTTTTAGTGGATTTTTTGGAATGAAGAGCTGTGAGTTTTGGATATGCAGCTCCGGAGGCTTGGAATGTGTTCGTGGCCAAACGCAAGAAATCAAAAAGCCAAGTCCAAGTTGGGAGGTCCCAAATACCGAGTTTGGGTAACTATAGTGCATTTCCGTAATGAGAATTATGAGGAGTTGAATTCCTATTACGGACAACTCATGTGTTTACTTCACATAAAGAAATGAAAAAAAAGCGGGCCCCACACAAAATTAGGAATTCAACTCATGATTTTGGAGAAATTGGACTCTTTGCTGGGTAACTAGCCCATTATGAATCCATCTTTTTTACCCATTTTATCCTCATAATTTTTAAAATTTCAAATTTATCATCCAATTTAACCCAATAATTATTTAGAACAAGTGCATTTTAGTAATCAAACTAGTTTCAATTTCGATTCATGATAATTTAGTAAACAACTTTAATGGGAATATTGATTCTAACTCCCCATTAATTCAATTCCTCTTAACTCGATTACAAATGAGTAAACATGCCATTTGTGAATG
The DNA here is from genome assembly GCA_018703695.1 of Prunus fruticosa. Taxonomy (NCBI): domain Eukaryota; kingdom Viridiplantae; phylum Streptophyta; class Magnoliopsida; order Rosales; family Rosaceae; genus Prunus; species Prunus fruticosa. The sequence goes on from CM031917.1 coordinate 52,262,099, forward strand.
AAAAAGGAGCGCTAAATAACTGAAAACACTTTCAAGTTGTGTTAAAAAGTATTTCTAGCATTACTCTATGGCCCCGTTTGGTTCACGAACGGATTTGAGGGGAAATCACTTCCCAATGAATGAGAAATGAAGATTCTTTTCCCATATTTGGTAATCCTAGGAAAGTAATCAAGAAATACTACTTTATTTCCTTTCACATGTTTGGTTTGTGTAGGAATGCAAAACAAAGTTTGTTTAATTTTTCAATTATACCCATATGAAATTAAATAAACAAATAATGCATTTAATGCTATATTGCAATTCTAAATTGTTAATGGGGACAATATGGTCATGAAAAATGTGTATTTAATGTTGGCTTATTTTTCCAAACTTTCACATGAGGAGGAAAACAAAAACCAAGGGGGAAGGAGGGCATCACTTTCCCCTACTTTCTCATGTGTAAGATAACGATTTTCCATGCCTGGACTTACCAAACATGAAAAAACAATTGATTTCTCATTCCTAAGCCTCATTTTTCATGAACCAAACATGGCCGATATGATTAGGAAATATTTCCAGCATTACTCTATCTGATTAGGTTCCATACTAACATGTTTAGTATTTCAATACAAAAATGCAGTGTGCATGTCGCACATGTTTGGCCTGCTGGCAGAGACTTCCTTCTTCACCATCAAATCCCATTTTCCCCTCCCTCTCCCTTTCCTTTATTTATTCCTCTCTCTTTCTCTTTGCTGGGTGGCCTACAAGGTCTACGGCTTGGTCATATTTGAGAGAGAGTTGCATAGAGATTAGATTTGAGAGTTGCATCTTACTCTTGTTAGCCTTTATTTCCTTCAATGAAATGTCACATTTCACTAGCGGACAGAAATGATTAAGAAAAAAAAAAATTCAACTTTTCCTTTGGGTGCTAAATTATACTATGGTGGCTGCATGTTGTGCATTTCGAAATTGAAAAAATTCCTAAACACCAAACAACCATGACAAATATACTTAAAAACTCATAATGGTCGAGTTAATAAAAGTGGGGTAACACAGTAACATTACACATTTAAAGTTTTTTTTTACTCGTCTAAAATGGGTTCTACATAATTTCATAATCTCATGTCGTAGATCACCTATCATATAATTGAACTAAGAAAACGATTGACGTCTCTAATATTAAGAAGAATGCTAGTTACATTTCCTCAACCTTTCTCATTCATATTGTGCCACATGTATTCCACTAACACATAAGTCTATGTAATTAATGCAAAGTAATGATATTTTGCTAATAAAGAGAATAAAAAGTTAGTTGAATAGATTAAATACATAGCCATGTGTATTATACTAACACATAAATCTATGTATTTAATGCAAAGTAATGATTTTTTGCTTGTAAATATAATAAAAAGTTGGTTGAACACGTAGATTTATGTGTAAGTGGAACACATGTTGCACAAAACTAAATAGAAAAGACAAGAGAAGATTGGAAATATCTTTACTCACCACTTTAACACAATGTGTATCCTTTACAAGTTTCAAAAAGAGTTGTGGAAATGTTTGGCATGTGTACTTCAACTTGCAAGAGAGGATGACAATTTATGCTTTTGTAAGGTAATGGAGATGAAAAAAGATGGTAGCTTGGCTTCAAGTTGAAGGTGCGTGAAGTCATGGTTGACAAAGTTGCAGGCTATGCTTCATGTATATGTAAGAAATTTGAATTTGAAGGACTCTTATGTCGGCATGTGTTGGCATACATGAACAGGAAACAAATTGAGTATTTTCCAAATAAATATATATTAAAGAGTTGGCATGACTTTGCTAAATTTTAAAGTGCTGCTAAATGAACCCTAAAATTAACTAAGTACACCATACTGCCAAACTAATTATTGAATTACTAATTTACTATAATATAAAATAACGAAAAAGAATATATTGAATTGTGAAATAAATGTAATTTTAATAAATACACCCTACACACCATATTCAACTATAATCAAATGTAAGTGAAAAACCCTACTTCCAAAAACCTTAGTATTAACTCCAACAATTTGTTTTATCGTTATTTAGTAATTTATTGAAGCAAACAAGTTTTAAGTATGCTTCAGACATGTTGAGGGAGTCATCCAAAGATATGTTAACTTTGATTTTTTTTTTTTTTGGGTTCAAAAAAACTTACTGATAACAAATTTTCTCCTTTCCCCTCTTTCTCCCTCCCCACCTCCTTTTCCACGGAAAGATTCTCACGACGTCAAATATAGATCACATCATTACATTCATTCTCCACATCAATTCTAGCATCGCTGGATAATTGAAAAAAATTAATCCTATAAAAACCTTAGGGCCCGTTCGTTTATGTTTTGTGAGCCCATTTTCATTTTGAGAGAACAAAAACAAACAAAAAAACATGTTCGGTAGGAAAAAATAGAAAACACAGAGAACGTTTTAAGAAAACAAAAACAACTTCACGTCTACTTGTAGAAAATAGAAAAAAGCTGTTTTCATTCTCACAGGAAACAAATACTGAAAAACACGCAGCTTCTCTCGCTCAATCTTCTCTCCCCATCCCCATCAGACCAAAATCACCCACATACAATTGGATCAACACGCAGAGGGGAACACACAGAGCTTGAACCACCACCATCACCCAATCAAAATCACCACCGCCCCATCGAATCAGATTGACATCACCGCCACTCAATCGAACCCAACAGAATCTCTATGGAATTGAATTGAACCACCATCGTTGAACAACTAATTGCCGGATCAATTTTCAGTCCAAGAAAAGGAAAAAGAGAGAGAGGGTGCAGCATGAAGAGAACGTGGAAAAGAGGACCACAATTTACATGAATGAAACTGGAAGCTGGAAATTTCAAAGCCAAGAGCCAATATCTCTAAAACTAGAATTATCTCTAAAAAGGATTCTGGAAGCTGGAAATTTCAGAGCCAAGAGCTGGGTGTGCAGAGGAAATTAGAGGAAGAAGAAGGGTGCTGCTGGGTGGGGTTGGTCTGATTCTTCAATTTTGGAGAGAGATAGAGAGAATGAGAGAGGTATCTGGAGGGAGAGAGAGAGAGGAGTGATAGAATTGGGGCTGGTTTGCAGAGAGTGAAAGAGAAGGTTGGGTTGAGGTTTTATTTTAATTTTTTTAAAAAGATAATTCTAGTTTTATACTTTAAAATTTTATTCTATTTTTAAAATGATATTCTTTTAGATGATTAAAAAAATATTTTTTAAAAATAATATACGTACAATTTTTTTTTTTTGAAACTCACATATTGATTACATAATGTTGTATTAAAAAAAAATATATAAGGCATTTTAATTAAAGTTACATATTCCAGTTTTTTTCATTTTCACATATTACTGCAAAGACGCGTTTTCATTGTTTTGGTTCTCTGAAAACAGTTTTCAACTAACCTACCAGACGCCAAAAACTTGTTGCGTAGATACAGCTGCACCAAAATGGATTCAGTTGCATCCTCAACTTGTGATACTCGCAAGTGCACGAACCGTTGGTAGTTTAGCGTATGTAAGGGCGAGGTCGATTCCACATGGATTGGTGATTGAATGATCCAATTCAATTTTCCTACACAAAACAAAAATGAAAACAAAAGAAACAAAACAAGAAGAACGAATGTACATTACAAGAAAAATAAATTACAACTTAGAGAACATTAAAGAGAGCATTTGAGGAAGGAAGGAAAGTGTTTGAGAGATTTGGAGAATTTTGGAAGAGAAGGGAAATGTGGAAGAGAGTAGAGAAGTGTTTGGAAAGCTTGAGGATTTTGGAAGAGAAAGTGTTTGAGAACTTTGAGAATTAGGAAGAAAGTGTTTGAGAACTTGAATGATTTTTGGAAGGGAAGAGAAATGTGTTTGAGAACTTGGAGAATGTTTGTGAACTTGGAGAATTTGATAACTTAGGGAAGGGAGAGAAAGGTGTTTGTGAAGTATTTGAGACATGGAGACTTTTGGAAGAGAAGGGAAAATGATGTTGAGAACTTTGTGGATTTTGGAAGAGCATGTGTTTGAAAGCTTTAGAGAATTTGATGAAGGAAATGGGAGAAGTGTTTGGGAAGTGTTTGGAGAAGAGAGTGTTGAAGAATTTAGAAGAAGAGAAAGGAAAAGTAGAATGATCTTATTACAACAATTGAGAGCTACAAAGGGAAACTAAGAGAATTTGAGGGAGAGAATTGATTTTCTTGTTTTCATTCTACGAAAACATTCTCTGAAAATGCTCTCTAAAAACATTACCAGACGGGCCCTTATACTCTCTTTACCGTCTAAAAAATCCAACTAAATTACTATTGCTGTAAATCTGGACAGATCTTATTTTGCTCATCAAAATAATATCCCAAATGGATTTCCTAGCTGAAGTCTAAAAATGTTCATGATGGATTTTATAAATATTAACTTTTGTGTGCCAAACTTCATGAAAAACTAGCCTCTTTGCACGCGCTTTTGCGCTTGCGGAGGTTTTTTTTATTATTAAAAAAATTTAAATTTTATTTTAGAATTAAAAAAGATAAAGTTGTTTTCCATAAAAATAGGATCCATTATCCGATTTTTCTTTTAATTTTATTTTTTTAAAATAAGAAAAAGTGTGAATTTACCATATTATCCTCATTTAATTAATAATTTCAATTCTTAATGTTTGCATTAATCAAGGGCATTTTCTGGCATTTTGAATGTTTCACCATTCTCTGATATGGATCTATAAAGGGTGTATTAGGGATATTTTTGGTATTTAAATTGGATATACTTAGTTAATTTTACATTTTGATTTAAATATTAGGATGTATTTAGATTATAATGTATACTCAATTAATTTTAGGGTTCGTTTAGCATCATAACTAAAAAATAGAGCATGATTGTAGATGCTCTAAGTGCGGGAAATTCCGGCTCTGATGAAAAGATTGAAAAGCTTTAATTTTTACAGATGTGAAAACAAGTTCTCTCAGTTGTGTTTCAAATCTACAACATAAAAGTATTCTGACGGTCAATAATAGAACCCCGCATCGACTCCGCACAGCTGCACTTCGTCATGGAGAAAGTCCCTTATACCATCGGCTCGACCCAATAATATCAACAAATCAGTAGTCTACTGTTTCTGCATCAATCTTCGTTTAAAAAGAAAAAATAACGGTATTGCAAACTTCACTTCCTCATTTTGTATAAAGTTACCGATCCTCTCAGAGGAACAAAGATTTTCCAGTTTCACTATAGTACACGATAAAACTGTTACCTCAAGAATAACAAAGCAATTCGTTCCGATTTTCTGAAGTTTAAAGAGGGGAACACTACATGTTTTACAGCCAAGGTAATTCATTCTGCATTGTCGCTACGATGTTTTGTCCATCATCTAAAATGGGGAAAAGAATATTTCATGTTATCAGACATCGACCTGTGCAAGATGACTGTGTAGCTCCATAATGCAAAAAGGCCTTCAGTTGTCTAAATTTGTATACTCACTTTAACATATGCACCAAGGTTAGAGACCGTTATGTTGAAAGAATGCTTTCACTCCTGAAAGAGCAGATCAAAGACCCTCGCGCCGACTAACTGGCTTTTGCTTTGGTTAACAGCAGCATGCATAACTCAGATATGCAGAGCTTCGTGCAATCACATGGATTTGTTCAATCAATTCCCTGCGTCTGCAAACTTCTTGGACAATGAACTGAAAAATGTGGAAGGGAGAGCACCACTACGTGAAACAAGATATACAATAAATGTTATATATGCAGCCGTGCCACTGCAGACCAGAAGAGCAAACAGCAGTCCATTGACTTCAGAAATGAAGAAATCCAACAACAGATAACCATTTATCACCATCACAAAAGCAGCCACAGTCCATGCCACTCTCTGCAAAAGAAATTGATATTTCAATTATTTGAAAGTCAACTCATCTGAACCAAAGGCTCACCCACATACAAATTGGATCAACAAATGCTATGAAGGATATGCTTTTCTTATATCCACCAACATCTTTCCAATTTTAGATTACTATACTTAAAAATTAACTTGTACTGTGCAAAATGAGCTGCTGATAGCAGAAGTTGAAATGAATAAGTATTCTCTCCCTCCCTCCCTTCCTAAATGAATAAGTCTTCCCTCCTTCAACCCCTCCTTTTTCTTTAGAGCCATCCAAATACAAAACATGGACAGCGATCCAATATCAATATCAACCATGACTAGTTATTATTGAATAGACAGAGCAAAACAAACCAAAGATATGGCTGTTCACAGAAAGCTAAAAACCAAAATGATAGAAACAATGAAGTTAACAACTTACCTCGAGAACAGGTCCAATCTTAAAGACCCCCATGACCTGCTCCTTGGACACCAAGGTAAGAAGTGGTATAAGAGCAAACGGAATCTGAATAGACTGAAGCACATTAAGCCATTCATTCAAAATATCCAACGAAGCCTCAGACCTATTAAAAATAATTGCTACAACTATAGTTGGCACAATTGCAAAACTTCGTGTGATCAATGCCCTCAGCCACTTCTTCAAACGGAGATTAAGGAAGCCTCCCATGATAAACTGCCCAGCATATGTTCCAGTTATTGTGCTACTTTGCCCAGCTGCCAATAACCCAACAGCCCAGATATAAAGAATCGGATAAAGCCCTCCTCCATACTTCTCCTGAAGATACTGACCAGCATTTACTAGTCCTATACTATCAGCTTGTTTAGTACCATAAAATCCTTTAGCAAAAACAGTGGTGACAAACAAATTGATCATGAAGGAGATAAAAAGTGCAATTGATGACTCAATTGAGTAGTAGTTTAGTGCCTCTTGAACTCGTCCTTTCTTGTGGGGATCGATATTTCTTGACTGTACTAAAGCAGAATGCAAAAATACGTTGTGTGGCATAATGACACAACCGACAACCCCCACAGCCTGCCGAATTGTTTTTGAGCTAAGTCTTGGAACCAGAATCCCTGCAAGGAGGAGGAAGTCGATAAATACATATCAGTACGGCCAATGGTGATATAGTTTACTTAGATTCAATGTTTACATAGCATAATAAATACAATTTTTACCCATTAATAGTTCTTTTCCACTCGGTTTTGTGTCAACAAACATCCAGGCAAATGATAAACCCATAGTTGCTATGAGAACTGCAAAAACAGCTTCCAACTTCCTCACCCCATAGTTCTCAAGAAATAAAAAGATGAAACTGTTGCATGAAAGAGAAAACAGAAAACCCTAGTTAACAGAATTATCCTTGAATGGGCCAAATTGACCAGCTACTCCCCCATGGAAGAAGAGAGGAAATTGTCATTTAAGACATGAAATTAACATGATACAATTATGTCCCAAAAAAAATATATGATACAATTGTAAGAAATTTTATTATTTTCAATTTTCAAGGATAGGTAATAGAATTCTTCAAAACCACGAATTCCAAACTTAATCTCCCAACCACAATTCATTTTAATTAAGTTGGGTTTAAATTGAGACTTAGCACCCTAGCAATTATGACGAAGAAAAATAAATGGTGAGGATGTTATAAATTTCAACCTACCCACTCCAACCTAACGTCAATTGACCCAAGCTCGTTGTTCAAATAATTAGCCTAAGTTCCATTCAATTAACAGAAAATCAGGTAGCAGATTCCAACCAGAAGTCAAGCTTCAGAAAAGCAAAATCACTCCCCCACTTGGTGGTGGACTGAAATGAACAAAATTATGCGAGGAAAACCAGAATTCAAAAACAAATGAACAAGCATTGAGAAGCAGAGAAAAAAAAAACCCAAATAAGACTTGACAAACGACATCAACTGAAAGTAAATACTCAATACCAACCAATCCAACGCCGTAATGAGAACTCCAGCCCAGAGCGGCAAAACCCCATGGCTAAGAATCTGAATAGCAATGGCGCTCCCAATCACCTCTTGAATATCCGCCCCAATCAACGCCAGCTCAGCCATGAACCAGAGCACCAACCCGGCCCATTTCGGATACTCCTCCCTGCAAAGCTCCGCCAAGTGCCGGCCCGTGGCAACTCCGACCCGAGCCGAGAGAAGCTGGACCAGCAGGCCCATGGAGGTGGCCCACATTAAAAGCCAGAGCAGCGAGTACCCGGCGATCGCGCCCGACTGGAGATCTCCTTCTAAATTACCCGGATCCAAGAACGCTATGCTCATCAGGAAACCCGGACCGGTGAACAGCCAGAGCTTCTTCCACGAGAAGGGCGGGACCGCCGTGGAATTGTCATCGACGGCGTCGATTGAGTCCACGTCTTCGGCAATCAGGATCTTCTCTCTGGCCTCGAACGCCACCTCGTCGTCGTCGTCCTCCCATGCCGACGACAGCGACAGAGACTGCGGCTGCAGCAAGCGGTTTGCTTCTTCGTCCTTGGCATCTTGGAGCTTCGGCTCGTCATCGTCTTGGCGCAATTGAGCGCTCATGGTTGTTGGTTGGCGTCGTCAACGAAAAACGGAGCGTCGCCGTTTTTGGTTTTTGCGTTTAATGTTGGATGTTGGGGTGGACTGTGGCCTGTTGATGGGATGGGTTACGTTAGTGGATAAACGGACCGACCGATATGGGTGGGCTCTTGAGAGTGTCGTTCAGGAGGCTTTGCGTTTTGTTGTATTTTATAGTCGTTTTTTTCTTTCTTTACGTGCAAAATAATTAGGCATTTATTATTGGTTGCAGCCACGTGTTGGAATGGCTGATGCCCTTTTGTTACTTTAAAGTTTAATAACTGGGGTTTATTATTATTATTATTATTTTTTTTAATACAAGAGATATTGGGGGAGTGTGAAATCAAACCTATAATATCTTGAGTATTGAGATAAATACTCTTAGCCGGTTAAGCTACAAGTCCCTTGCAATTACTGGTCTCTTAAGAGATTTTTTTTGGATGAAAGAATGGGCACCATCTTAATATTTTTCGTTTATTAAAATTTTGAGAGAACAAACCTGTTCAACTAAATATTATATCGAAGGTGTATGAGGTCCGTATATATATATATATATACATATATATATATATATATATATATATAAAGAATAGAGTTCTGTATAAATTTTTATGAAGTTAAATTATTTTACCCTAACATTTTTGTATTAAGTGAGCCTCTTTTCTCTTTCTTTTATTGGTAGTACGATTAAGTGACTTCTTATTTAATACAAGTATATGGAAAGATAATTTATAGATAAGAGGCTCTAATGAAGTTGTAGTTCAGCTTGAGTTGATTAACTAATTATTTGTCTATATTAGTTGTGCGGTATCGATCAACATGAATCGATTGTCCATTATAACTTTGTAACTGCTATTTTGAATGAAGCTTTTCTTGATAAAATGACACAAATATATCACAATCGTTCATGATTACAAATAAACCAATGATATTCATTTTTCTTTCTCTCTTATGTAAGTTGTCAGGATTTACATGCATAACTTCTATTCAAATAAGAAAATAATTTGTTTGATCGAGACGACTAATAACACTTAATCCTCTAGGTCATACTCCGGTTTTTGTTCCTTCATGATTAATAAAACACTATCGCTTTTGCGTCAAAAAAAGAAAATAATATGATGAGATGATGTAATTAAACAATATCATAAGATTTGGTACCAACTATAATTATGATAATATTTGGGCATTTCAGTATTAATAAAAAAAGTATTTGAAATAATAAAGCATAGAACCATTCCAAAGTCTAAAAGAAACCATTAATTTTAGGCTGAATTTAGCTTGATGAAGAGGACAGGCACCACTCTTTTCGTTACAGGTGATAAAGCATGCCATTTGGCGCACAAAGCATAGAACTCTTCAAGTGATCAGCAACCAGGGCTTATGCCTTTTGCCAAAGCCAGCATGAGCATGTACTGCTCTTGGCTAAATATATGGAAATCTTTTGAATTGAGGTGCCATGGCCAAGAACCTTTCGTTTTCCATTTGCACCTTTTGATCTTTGAAACACTGTGAGTGATGTAAGGTTGCAAATATTGTCAAAGATGGTGTTGAAGGCTGGCCAGGATAATAGCTAGCTAGGCTGTCGAATCTCATACCACAACCACTGGATGGATTTATACTGATAAAAGTTATTAATATGCTACAACACCATCCAATCCAAGCCCTTATCTTTTCTTGATTCTCTTGATGATTCTTAGGTTCTTATAATTTCCAAATGGATTTTGTTTTGCTTTAATTGCTTGATCTTAAACCTTAGAATATCGTTCCGGAATAAAATAGAGCTAAGAATTGATATTCACAATCGCTTGGGTTGCTTCCATTTTTGTGAAGTAGAGAGAATAAAGATGATAGAGAGGGTGATATGTCTGTGCAGGTAGAATTGCAGTCATGAACTGAAGGCACACATGAATGTTTAGTGTTGTGGGCTGTCAATTGTATGGTAAGCAATGATGGGTAGGTGAAGGGTTCAGGAATGTGTTATACTGCTACGACAAACTCATTGGAGAGAGGGAGAGAGAGAGAGAGAGAGAGAAACTTTTGCAGAAAATAATAGGAAACCTTTATTTCTTATCTGGGGACTTTCTCTGATAGAAGTATCTGCTACAAAAAGAAAACTTGTGCATAACCAAAGCCTAGTCTGCATTACACACAATAATGCTCATATATTTGGGTTGTTCATGTACATTTCACCCCTGAACCACCACATTGAACAAAAATTGCTGTCCTAATCATCATATTTATTACTTTTCTTGAAAAATACATTATGCATCTGTTCTTTAAAAGCTAAAATGACAGAGATAAAGTCAATCAACAAAACAATCTGCACAAACAAAACTAACATGACATGAAATAGCAAACACAAAAGGCCCAACAGGTGCTCTTAGAGTTGAGAAAGCAGGGCCAGCATTTTTGGGCGTGGCCTGCACTTCGCAAGCAAAGGGTAAGCTTTAGGCATGGTGAGCCCAGCCCCTTCACTCATATCCACCATCTCCTCACCAATTCTCTCCCACTCAAAACACTGAACCAACGACCCTAAGGCCAGCCCAACCATCCTTATTGCTAAGCCTTCTCCAGGGCAGCCCCTCCTCCCTGTCCCAAATGGCAGCAACATGAAACCATCTCTCTCCCCTTGTACATTCAAAAACCTCTCTGGCTTAAACTGTTCAGGCTGTGACCACAGCTTAGGATTGTTCTGTATGGCCCACATGTTCACCAACAGCATTGTTCCACGTGGAACATGGTACCCTCCCACTGTGCACTCCTCTGATGACTCATGGGGTACCAGCATTGGGTCTGCTGGGTACATCCGCAGGGTCTCATTTATGATGCCATGGAGATAGGGCAGCGTTGCAAAGTCTTGCTCCTCTGTTCAGCAACACATCCACCATGGTCTTGCTCCTCTGTTCAGAAACAGAGCCACTCTGCATTTTTCTATGTTCTCCAATCAAATCTTGAGTGAATTTATCCCTCTTCTTCTGCAATATCACCAACTTCTTCTCAAGCCCGGTTACTCCCACATATTTCAAAGCTGGTACAAAATCTCCAATATTAGTAGCCCCACTCAACTCAAAAGTCTCTATCACAAGTTCTTTAAACAGCTGAGCTTCCTCCAGTTTTGCCGCATGTTCCCCGTAATATCGTTTTCCAGCAATCATCCTCATCAGAACATTAAGAGTCAGCTCAAAAAAAAGTTGACTTCATGTCTAAGCTCTGAAATTCACCTCCATTAGAACCTCGAAAAACCCGGGAAACCAATGACCTGACTTCATCTGCACGGATGCCATGAAACATCTGAAGGCGGTGAGATGACAATAACTCAAGGGAGGCTAAGCGTCTCATGTTGCGCCAGTGAGATCCATAAGATGCCCAGACAAGGGTGGTATAGTTGTATCCGAGGTGTTTGCCGGCAAGCAGCCCAGGACGGTTTGCGAAAGCGATGTCATTTTTGGTGAAGCATTCCTCAGCTGCAGAGGGAGAGGAGACAACAATGACAGGACGGGAACCAAATTGGATGTACAATATTGGACCATATTTTGTGGACAATTTGGCAAGTGTTCTGTGGAGGGGTTTCTTGATGAGGTGGAGATGACCTATGATGGGGAAGGAGGGACCAGGGCTTGGTGGGAGTCTTTTGTTAAATTTCTGCAAATAGTTCTTGAGGAAAAGGAAGACGATGAAGAGCAAAATGTAATAGTAAAATGAAGTTTCCATGGATATGGTGAATATTGTCTGCAATGCTGAAACTGATGTACTTGCTAATATATGATCAAATCATCTGGTACATTTCATTGCTGGGCAATTTTATTGGTTGATGGAAAATAATAATAATATACAACAGGAAGTGTACAAAATTGGGGATGCTATCTAACAAGACAGCCGCTTGAGATTCCAATATGTAGTCCATCCAGATAACTTGTATATGGAGAAGCTGAAAATCCCAAGTAATAGCAGCTGGACACAAACTGACACTTCATCAACTTAAGGGGTTCAAGTATAATCACCTTAGGGATCTGCCTAGGCCAGCCACACATATATTAGCTTCACATATATTGTTTGCAGAAATACTGTGACTGATTGGATTGTTGTCCAATTAGATATCAAACACCATTGTCTTATGGGAGCTCAAATATTCCCCATCATATGAATGTAGTAATGTCATGGCAGCATAAAAAAGAATATTAAAATAGTCTCTTTGTGGGTTCTTTACTTTTTCTTCTCAAGAAAGTTGGAAGAAATTATAAACAGACTCCCTTCCAGTGATTGAATTTTCAAAGACTTGACGCAATCTACATTCTCTCAATGAACAAGTATCCAACACAAGCACTTAACAGGGTCTCATCTAAAATTTTCATGGATCTCTTTCTCAAGCATTAGAGTATACTAAACAGAGCTTTTCCTTCAGTGCACTAGTGTCGGTCGATAAATAATTCACACCAGAGTCACTCTCTTCTGTGCAGCTTGATCGGAGAAAGAACAATTCATGAGGCATATTGAGAAATTAGGCAGTGGATTTGAGCACAAGAGTTTCATGACACTCACTCTCTACAGATACAATTTTTCTCTTTCCACACTCACAAAAAAAATAAAATCCTCTCAACCTACTAATCACAAAAATTCACAATCAAGGACTTTGCTTTAAGGGTTAAACAATTTTTTCACCCTGTGAATGAGCCTTCTACATATTGGACAGACCTTATTCTCCCCATCCATAATCCTGCAAGGTTCATTTTAGTCAAAATCTCTATAAAATAAAATAAAATAACATGTGAAAAGAAGAATATGAAACTCTTTGTTTATGTACCTCTGAGCACAGTCATAGCAGGTGGCACAATGACCACAGGGAACGAAGAAGGAGTTGCGCTGCTCATCATAACAAATTATGCATAATTTTTCATCATATAATTCCTCTGAGGAGCTACTAGAGGCTCCTGGATCTTCTTCATCTTCTTCATTTGTCCCATATGTCTGTCGAATATTCTTCTGTGGCACTATAGGGTAAGTCTCATTAACTTCTTCCTCTACTCTTTCTACTAGAGTACTACTCTCACTATCACAGGCGCCAAGGTATTTCAATATAAGAAAAATAGTCACCACAATAAACCCTGAAAGTTGAACATAATTGAGATCAATGATTGAAATCACAAGATTGTTGAAAAAAAGTACTAGGAGATCAACAGAAGTTAGGTCTTTTTCTGATGTCTGTACCTAAAATTGCAATGTAGGTTACGCGCGGGCCACGAATGAAAGCTCAATGTACCAATCACCAAGATCCCCCTGCAATGACTTCGTTGGTTATGTTGCCCAAATTTTGTAACTAGGTGAGATAAGTATGGGATCAGGGCTTACATTGTTAGGTGTGGTTAGTATGACATAATGAGTATTGGGGAATACTAGTCTGAGCCGGCACGAACCCTTTGTTGTTGAGCAGACGGCCTTAGCTTTCGTAATGTCATACATTGTTGACGAAACATTTACATTCAGTGTTATGATTATGCCTCTAGGTTTTGTGTTAATGATGTCAAGGTAGTACTTGTCATCTTCCTCAATATTGTACTCAGCTTCTTTACCTGAACAAGCACACATATGATGAACATTTGCACGCAAGTTTTGTGATCAGTTTTTTCATGCCCCTAAAACACTTCCTTTTTTATGCAATCTATTTGTACCACACTAGTTTTGAAAATGTAGAATTGGTTACCGATTTTGGGTTCCTTAGAGGCAAGGCCATCTTGAGAACTCGTATGTTCCGGATGCAATATTTCAGTATTTTGTTCCCCTGTCAAAACATGAATACATTTGCTATAGGATGAGACCCGAAACGTAAATTAGATGCAGCGCACAGAGAAAATAGAGTTATGCTACTCTCATTAAATTTGTTGTTCACCAAATAATGCGACAGTTTCTCATTTATTCAAAATTTGGGTTCATTATGGACCTCATTTACTTATAACACCTGTGACAAAATTTATTGAAACTTACCTTTAAGCATAACAACTTGGAGTTTATTTAATGTAGTGGCATGAGCTTCCACTCTCATGGATATCCTTGAACCCTTGTTTAACCAGAAGGAAAATCCCTGAAAAGAAAATTCCAACCTCTCTAGAGATCCAAATCAATAATTTGGAGGCAATGCATAAACGTGGGAGCTAAGAAACCATAAGTGCTCAAATTAAAACAAATTAAATTTACAATTGATACATACCTTGCGACTATAGGACCCAACAATCAAGTAATTGGAGACAGTCCAATTGGTTTGGTGGCTCAATTCAGGCTCTTCGGAGAAAGCATAGAGAGAGACCCCTTTCCTGTCAACATCTCTCACTTCAACATGTTCTACAAAGACAGCGCTAGCCTTCATCAAGCGAGAGGAGTTCGGCCCAAGCTCCATCCGACGGTCGCCATAATACCCGTACCGGAGACTCACCGAAACTGCCAAAAAAACAAGTGAAATGCTCTGTTTGAGATGCAGGGGTCAGTGGAAGAGAAATTGGCATTTAAGATGAAAAACTTATGTATACATGCCGCATATCCAAAGGGTCAAAGGAGTGAGGAGGCGCGCCCAAGTCTCTTGCCACCGCTGAGGGCCGGCGGGAGAAGTCGGATGAGCCCACATCGGACGGTACATGGCTCGCGCAGAAGGTTGGGAATGACAGAGAGAGAGCGAAAGCTACAGAGAGTGGTGGTTGTTAGAACAAGTTTCAATTATTCTACTGGAGGAGAGGAATTGGGATTGGGGGGAAGAAGACTAGTAGCTTTGTGTTTGGTAGTTTTGTTAGGTTCTTCCGTCTGCTCAACTAACCGTTTTTTCATGTAGTTGGCGGAAAATTTGAATGGCAAGTTTTTTTTTGAATGTTAGGTGTTAGTTATTTTCGTTATTTCATGGCTGCCTTGTACAGTAACTTAACACATAGTTTTCAGTGGGTTTCTACCCATTGAAAATAGGGAGCTTTAGTTTTAAACCATAATATAGTTTACTAATTAAGTAGAAAGAAATACAATTTAGTCTAATTAGCAAAAAGTCAAACACCAAAATGTAACAAAAATACCATTACAAATTATGAAAATTACAACATATGCCATTTTCAGGATTTAATTTTAAACCAAAGCTGAAAAAGAAGCTGAAAAAGCAAACGACATCAAACCCAAAAGCTGAAAAGCAGAAACGACATTCGCGCTACCTTTCAACTTCACCTCCAAAAAACCTCTTCAACTGTTCCACAAATCCCCAAAATCTCAGAGCCAACGCGACGAACATCTAGAGATTCCTAGTCTTCACTCTCACTTTCGGCAAAAAAGTGTAAGGAATCAACTGAGATCTTGGTTTCGTCTTCGTTTTCGTTTGGTTTTGGTGTTGGTTTTGGTTTTCTGCATCTAGAATTCAGAATTTGGGGTTTCGTTTTGGTTTTGATTTTGGTTTTCTGCATCTAGATTCCAATTTGGGGTTCCGTTTTCGTTTTCCTTCTGGTTTTCTGCATCCAAACACAAACTGCATTGCAGAAACACAAACTGCATCGCAGAAACACAAACTGCATCGCAGAAACACAAACTGCATTGCAGAAACACAAACTGCATCGCAGAAACTCATATTATATGTCTATTATGTTTGATGTTTGATGTTTTCTTTTTCTCTTTCAACCATTTATACTTCTTCCTTGTAGTTTATCTTTACTTGACCTAATAGTGTTCTCATCCCTTCTTGTTTCAGATCACAAATGGCGCAAGAGAATGGCTCAAGGGACACAGATCCACAACCACAAAGCCAACCAAGAGTAGCAGATGCTAGATCTATAGACTCAGCGAGATAGCGATCGTAATCGCTCTTCATCTTGAGCTAGAAGACCTTGGAGTTACCGGTGAAGGCCGAAGGGATGAGCAGCTTGAGAATTCCATCGCGACCACAAGTGAAGGCTATGGTCGTCGTTGCTAGAGAGAGAGAGAGAGAGAGAGAGAGTCGTTGCTTTAGAGAGAGAGAGAGAGAGAGAAATATCTAATTTGATAAAAAGGGAGACCAACCCTAATATTTTAATAAAAAGGGTATAATTGTCTAATTTTAGCTGGCCAGACAAATCTGGGCCTACTCTTTGGCCTAATCTAAAATACCTATTCTTTTTTGGGTATTAAAACCCAAACCAAAATACCTAATGTCTCATATCCAAATTACTAAAGTTAATTATGTCTAATACCTAATTTTCCTTTGAAATAACATGAGAGGTTGGTCGTAAAACATTCAAAAAGTGCACTTGGTTAATGAATTTATTAAGAAGTGAAATTTTTCATTAAATAATGATAATATAGTAAGTTAACAGCTTTTCATTTAAAAAAAGTTAAATAAAAATATGGGTATTTTCATGTGGCACCACACAACCACCAAACATTTGTACTGTTTCTCTTTGTATCTTATTGATTTTCATTAGTTGATTAAAATCCAAGATTAAGCAATAAATTTTAATTATCTAATAAGATGACGCAACAACGAAAATAACATGAGAGGTTGACATTTGATTTCTTATATCAAGAAGTACAAAACAAACAGATTCATCATAGTTCACAACTATCTGATCTCATATCAATAGCAATGGAAAGTTCATTCTACTATTACATTTTGCTCTTCGTCATCTTTCTTTTCCTCAAGAACTATTTGCAGAAATTTAGCAAAAGACTCCCACCAAGCCCTGCTCTCTCCTTCCCCATCATAGGCCATCTCTACCTCTTCAAGAAAACCCTCTCCAGAACACTTGTCAAATTGTCCAACAAATATGGCCCCATCGCATACTTCCAATTTGGCTCCCGCTCTGTCCTTGTTGTGTCCTCTCCTTCTCCAGCTGAGGAATGCTTCACCAAAAACGACATCGCTTTTGCCAACCGTCCAAAGCTGCTTGCCGGAAAACACCTTGGACAAAACTACACCTCCCTAACCTGGGCCTCCTATGGCTCCCACTGGCGCAACCTAAGACGCATAACTTCCCTTGAGTTATTGTCGTCGAACCGCCTTCAGATGTTTTATAGCATCCGTGTCGATGAAGTCAGGTCACGCTTTGCCGGCTTATTAGAGGCTCTAAGGGTAGTGGGGAGTTTCAGAGTTTGGACATGAAGTCAACGTTTTTTGAGCTGACTCTTAATGTTATGATGAGGATGATTGCTGGGAAGAAATATCATGGGGAGCATGTGGCAGATTTGGAAGAAGCTAAGCGATTTGAAGAAATTATGGTAGAGAGCTTTCGATTGAGCGGGGCTACTAATATTGGAGATTTTGTACCAGCTTTGAACTTTTTGGGAGTGAGTGGGCTGGAGAAGAAGCTGGTGGTGTTGCATGTTAGCAATAGTCAATTAATGTGTTAATTATGTAGTCAATTAATGTTTGGCACCTACAATATTTGGGGGGCTTGACTAGGTTGGTTGCCTAACTTGGTTGGTTGCCTAACTTGGGGGGCTTAGGAACTTGTATATATATGTGTTGATTGTAAGTAATGAAGACATAAGTGAAAATCAGAAAATATTCCACAACTCTCATTCTCTCTACACTTTCCACTATCTCCTCTCAATATTCTCTATGTTTTGACATGGTATCAGAGCAGCGATCTTGCTGACTCTAGTCTTGAATTGTTGTTTCCATCATGGGAGAAGATGTTTTTTTCCATGCTGGAAATAGCACCACCAACTCTTCTCAACCTACCTACCTAGAAGCATTGACGACACAAATCCAGACCCAACACCGACCGAACCGATTGGCCTCACCTGGACTAGGTGTTGCCGCCGACCCAACCAACCGACCCGATGATCCAGACCTCGACCCCGACTGAAACGGCACGATATGAAAAAGATCAAAAGAGATATGAAGCTGCAAGTGGTGACTCTGGCTATGTATTCCATACTTCGGATGATAGAAATTCAACGGGCTGGATAATTGATTCTGGCGCAACCGATCATATGACATTTGATCCTGATATGATTTTCTGAGTACTAGTCAACCCAGACGAACTAGTATTGCTAATGCCAATGGAGTTACTTCTCCTGTGACAGGAGCTGGCACTGCGGCTCTCTCATCCTCTCTTTCATTATCTAATACTTTACTTGTTCCATCTTTATCAAATAAGCTAATGTCAGTTAGTCAAATTCCTGAACAATTGAATTGTTGTGTATTAATCTACCCGGAGTTTTTGTTTACTTCAGGATATTCACACTAAGGAGATTATTGGTCGTGGTACTAAGAGAGGGGGGCTATATTATATGGAGGATCTAGGAGTACAGGCATGGCTCACAATGTGACACATGATATCAAACAAAGGCAAGTCTGGTTGTGGCACCGTCGATTGGGGCATCCATCCTTTGGATATATGAAGCATATTCTACCAAACTTATTATCATATTTCAAGGACTCCGACTTCAAATATGACATTTGCATTTTGGCTAAAAGTCACCGTGTGCCCTACCCATTAAGTTCAAGTAAGAGTACTACTCCATTTAAGTTAATTCACTCTGATGTTTGGGGCCCCTCACCTATAACTTCTCATTCTGGCTTTCGGTGGTTTGTGACATTTGTGGATGATTGTACTCGTATGACATGGTTGTACTTGATAAAGAATAAAAATGAAGTGTTTACTGTGTTTCAGTCTTTCCACGGACAGATTGAAACTCAGTTCTCTACCAAGATCCGAGTTCTTCGCTCGATAATGGGGGCGAATATGTCAATCATGACTTTCAAACATACTTCCAGATGCAAGGCATGATTCATGAGACAACTTGTCCTCAAACACCACAGCAAAATGGTGTTGCGGAACGGAAAAACCGACACCTCCTGGAAAAGGCACGAGCCCTTCTGATTGAAGCTCATGTTCCTCGTCACCATTGGGATGATGCTATAGTCACCGCAGTCTACCTCATCAACCGAATGCCTTCCAAAGTTTTAGACTTCCAGACTCCCTTACAAGTACTTGCCCAACATGGGCCCTTGCCCTCCGTTCAAATGCTTCCGCCCCGAGTCTTTGGTTGTGTGGCATTCGTTCACATTCATAAGAATCAACGTGGCAAACTTGATCCATGTGCTCTCAGATGTGTTTTCGTAGGCTATGCTGCTCATCAGAAAGGATACCGGTATTATCACCCCTCCAGCCGTCGTACGTATGTCATTTTGGATGTCACATTTATGGAGTCGGAGATGTTCTTCCATGATCCGATGTCCAACTCTATGCCTCAAAGAGGCATAATGAACAAAGAGGCTTTGGGAATTCAAGGACTTGAAGATTGGAGCAAAACAAACCCAAGCAATGAAGTTGAATTTCGGGAGCAGGAGCCAAGCGACCGGTCTCCAAGAGCCCAGCGACCAGTCGTCAGAGAATCCTGAAGAAGAATTTCGAACCTGCCCAAAAGCGACCGGTCCCAGGAGCCCAGCGACCGGTCGTAGAGAATCCTGAAGGAGAATTTCCGAACCTGCCCAAAACGACCGGTCGCCAGGAGCCCAGCGACCGGTCGTAGAAAGTCTTGAAGAAGAATTTCGAATATGCCAAAAAGCGACCGGTCACCAGGAGCCCAGCGATCGATCGCTTCCCTGCCAAGAACATGATATCTCTTCATATTTCACCTCCGAGACTGATGAAGACCCCCCTCACATCTCAGGACCCGCTGATCAATCTCCTGAGAATAATCATGAGGTACGTGATTCTACTACATCTCCTGCTTTAGTTGATAAACCTGTTAGATATGAATTCCCTGATGGGCAGAACGTGGAAAACCGCCAATTCGGTATTCACCGGATAATGGCAAGGCATCAAAGTACCCAATTGCAAACTATGTTTCTCCTGAAAAATTATCTGCACCCCTTCAAGGCTTTGTACACAAGTTATCCGCAATTCATATTCCAACCAAAGTGAGTGAGGCATTGAAGGATCCAAAATGGGTTCAGGCAATGAAGGAGGAGATGCATGCTCTGGAGAAAAAATCACACATGGACACTGGAGAACTTACCTCAAGGAAAAAGGACTGTCGGATGCAGATGGGTTTACACTTTGAAATACAATGCTGATGGGTCAATTGAACGTTACAAAGCACGGCTTGTGGCAAAGGGATACACACAAACATATGGTATTGACTATGAAGAAACCTTTGCCCCTGTCTGCAAAACTTAACACTGTTCGAGTGCTCTTGTCCATTGCAGCAAATCTTGATTGGCCTCTCCACCAATTTGATGTGAAGAATGCCTTTCTCCATGGAGAACTCACAGAAGAAGTCTACATGGATATCCCACCAGGATATGTTACATCTACTCATGCTAATGTGGTGTGCAGATTACGAAAGGCATTATATGGATTGAAGCAATCTCCTCGAGCATGGTTTGGGCGTTTTACCTTGGCCATGAAGAATTATGGTTTTAAGCAGAGTAATTCTGACCATACTCTGTTCTTAAAACACAAGGGAGGAAAGGTAACGGCTATAATCATTTATGTCGATGATATGATTATTCCTGGGAATGATATGCAGGAAATCTCTCAACTACAAAAATGTTTGGCAAAGGAGTTTGAAATGAAGAATCTTGGTGGACTCAAGTACTTCTTGGGCATTGAAGTTGCTAGATCAAAGCGAGGCATATTTCTCTCACAAAGGAAGTATGTTCTAGATTTATTGGCAGAAAGGGGAATGTTAGATTGCAAACCTGTTGACACTCCAATCGTTCAGAATCACCACCTTGGGGAATATCCCAATCAGATACCAACTAACAAAGAAAGATACCAAAGATTAGTAGGTCGATTGATCTACTTGTCCCATACCCGACCCGACATCGCGTATGCTGCCAGTGTTGCTAGTCAGTTTATGCATTGTCCAAGTGAAGATCATATGGATGCAGTTTTCGGATTCTTAAATATTTGAAGTCAGCACCAGGAAAAGGACTTATGTTCTCCAAAAATGGTCATCTGAATATCAGTGGCTACAGATGCAGATTGGGCAGGGAACATCACTGATAGACGATCAACATCAGGGTACTTCACATTTGTGGGAGGTAACTTGGTTACTTGGAGAAGCAAGAAACAGAATGTCGTTGCTTTGTCTAGTGCAGAAGCGGAATTCAGAGGAATGACCAAATGAATTTGCGAACTTCTTTGGTTGAGAAAATTGCTTCCAGAAATTGGATATGCACCTACATTCGGAATGCATCTACAGTGTGATAACAAGGCTGCAATATCCATTGCACACAATCCAGTTCAACATGATCGCACCAAACATGTTGAAGTGGATCGACACTTCATTAAAGAGAAAGTTGAAAATAAAGAAATTCAGCTTCCGTTTGTCAAGTCTGAAGACCGCTGGCAGATATATTAACAAAAGTTGTTTCTAGCAGAGTATTCCACAACTCACTGATCAAGTTGGGCATTGGTGATATCTATGCACCAACTTGAGGGGGAGTGTTAGCAATAGTCAATTAATGTGTTAATTATGTAGTCAATTAATGTGTTAATTATGTAGTCAATTAATGTGTTAATTATGTAGTCAATTAATGTTTGGCACCTACTATGTTTGGCACCTACAATATTTGGGGGGCTTGACTAGGTTGGTTGCCTAACTAGGTTGGTTGCCTAACTATGTTTGGCACCTACAATATTTGGGGGGCTTGACTAGGTTGGTTGCCTAACTAGGTTGGTTGCCTAACTTGGGGGGCTTAGGAACTTGTATATATATGTGTTGATTGTAAGTAATGAAGACATAAGTGAAAATCAGAAAATATTCCACAACTCTCATTCTCTCTACACTTTCCACTATCTCCTCTCAATATTCTCTATGTTTTGACATTGCAGAGGAAGAGGGATAAATTCATGCAGGATTTGATTGAAGAACATAGAAAAAACAGAGCGGCTCTGCTTCTGAACAGCGGAGCAAGACCATGGTGGAGGTTTTATTATCGCTTCAAGGAAATGAACCTGATTATTATACAGATGAAATCATAAGAGGCATAATGCAAGTAAGTAGTCTCTCTCACCCACAATTTGTGAAATCCAATAACAAATGCAAAACTCAGATCAAATAATCAAACTTGTGTCCCAAGGTAGAAATATGAAATGAACTGGTTGGTTTAAAGGCTTTTTGCATAATTGCACACAGGTGATGTTATCAGCAGGGACAGAAACCTCAGCTGGAACAATGGAATGGGCACTCTCACTTTTGCTGAACAACCCAGAAGCCCTTGCAAAAGCACAGACCGAACTCGATATCGAAATTGGACAAAGCAGGCTAATTGAAGAATCAGACCTTGCCAAGCTTCCCCATCTCCATGGCATCATCAATGAGACCCTCCGGATGTACCCAGCAGGCCCACTGCTGGTCCCACACGAGTCATCAGAGGACTGTACCGTGGGAGGTTTCCATGTTCCACGTGGAACAATGCTGTTGGTGAATGTCTGGGCCATACAGAACAACCCAAAGTTGTGGTCACAGCCTGAACAATTTAGGCCGGAGAGGTTTTTGAATGTACAAGGGGAAAGAGATGGTTTCTTGTTGTTGCCATTTGGGACAGGGAGGAGAGGTTGTCCTGGGGAAGGGCTAGCAAATCGGATTGTTGGACTGACATTGGGATCACTGATACAGTGTTTTGATTGGGAGAGGATTGGTGAGGAGATGGTGGACATGAGTGAAGGGCCTGGGCTCTCCATGCCTAAAGCTCACCCTTTACTTGCAAAGTGCAGGCCACGCCCAACAATGCTGAACATACTTTCTCAACTCTGAGAATAACTATTGGGCATTTTTGGGTTGCTAATGCATGTCATATAAACACATTATCTTCAGATGGTATTGGATATGATAATCCCTCTTTTGGTTTTAGGCAAGATTCTCAAGTTTGGTTATGTATTTGTGATAGTTACATTGTCACATGGAATCAAAATCTTGCATTCCACTATCTACTACATCAATTATCAGAACATAAATGTTTTCTTTGATACAAGCAATAAATAAGGAAGAGGGAATCAAATAAATGACCTCGGCTATAGGATTACATGTTGCTCTAACCACTTGAGTTACAAGCTGGTTATTAGACGTTGAATTATGAAATTAATGAGTGACACTTTCAGACATGAGTACGCTTGAAAAGGGTTTGTCTAGCAGTTTCCAGTTTGCGAAGGACATCCCTCAAGCCAATGCGTCCATCAGGCGAAGCACAAGTGCAAGAGATCCCAACCTCAATAATTGAGATCAGGCAATTACGTTCTGCTTCGGGGATGATATTAATTGGGCCTTCATTAGGCAGATGCTGCATGAGGTGTAGTAGCTCAGAGTCTAGTACTGGTACAATGTTCTCAGGTAAACCTAGCTTGATGTATAAGGTAAACCACATACTTCAAATGAGAAGAGGGCTGCTTAATAATACTAACCTGGGGGCATATATCCTACGGAACCCTTTAGGACATTTGTGGAGCTGAGATCGTTATTGCCAGTTCTTTCTATCAGCAACTTGGCCAGCCCAAAATCTCCAATTTTTGCAGTCATATCTCTGTCCAGAAGAATGTTGCTGGGCTTTAAATCACAGTGTGCCACTGCAACTTCGCAATCATGACGCAGATAATCCAACCCACAACCAACATCAATGGCCACATTGAGTCTGTCCACAATGTTCAATCCATCTCCATTTGCATTCTTTCGCTTACCCTTAATCCAATCTTCCAAGCTCCCATTACTCAGATACTCATAAACCAAAGCCAGAAACTCCATGTTCTTAAAGTCCATGCTGGAGCATGATGTGATCAGCTTAACAAGATTTCGGTGCCTTGTGCTCCTCAGTGCCTCACACTGTGCCAAAAAACTCTTCAAGGATGCTGTCTTTCTTATATCAAGCACCTTCACTGCAACTTCAATTCCTTCTCGTAGACACCCTTTGTACACAGATCCAAAGCTCCCACTTCCAATCAAATTCTCCTGGTTGAAATTTCCGGTTGCCCCACGGAGCTCTTCATATGTGACCATTCGATGCTGCCCTTTTACTACTAAATCAGAAGTTGCTGCAACTCTTGCTTTGCATTTCCTAACATAGAGCAAACAACCACCGATAATGCATACTGCCAATATTCCCAATATTGTTGTAACTGGGACCAGTACTTTTCTCCTATGACTACTTGCAGCGCTCTCCACACAAGGAAAATGTATGCAGAGCTTTGGGTTGCCTTCAAGATGGACACTAAAGATATTTTTAACAAATATTCCACCATTAGGAATTACTCCTTCTAAGAGATTAAAGGAGAGGTTCAAGTAGCGCAGGACCTGTAGGTCTTTAAGTTTATCAGGAATGGACCCAGAAAGCCGGTTTGAGGATAGGTCTAGAATCTCAAGACTTTCATTTCTCCAAGAGCATTAGGAAGAGGACCAGAAAGTGTATTTCTGACCATGAACAATCCCTCCAAGCTTGAACACTTTCCGAGAGCTGGGAATGGATCCAGAGAAGTTGTTGGAGAGGTCTATAGTGTCCACACTTTTTAGGAGCCCTATTTATTCAGGCAAAGGTCCACTCAGAAAGTTGTTAGACAAATTCAGAATGGTGCTCAAACTTGGGAGGCTTAGAAATATTTCTCTAGAAATGCTTCCGTTGAGCAAGTTGTTGGATAAGTCCATGGAAAGCAACTTCTGAAAGTTGGGAAAAGAAAGAGGTATGTTGCCGACAAAGTAATTTCCGGATAAATCAATGTTGTTCAACATTCTGAGATTACCTAAGGAGTTTGGAATATGGCCAGACATTCTGTTTGCTGCTAAACCAAGCATTTGCAATTCTTTCAGCTGGCCTATTTCAGGTGGGATTTCGCCAGAGATCAAATTGTAGCTTACATTAAGCAAAGTCAAGCTACTGAGGTGACCAATTGAGGAGGGTATATGACCATAAATACGGTTCCCTCCCATGTAGAACTTTTTGATAACTCCAGAGAGATTGCCAATGGACTCTGGAATTACACCCTCCAAATGATTATCATCAATGGCAAGGAATTGGAGACAGGTGTTGTTTGTCAAGGAAGTGAGGAAACTGAGACCATCGTTGCCGTAGCTAACGATCTGATTGAAACCAATGTTGTACATTTCAAGGAATTGCAAATTCCCGAGGCCTGGTGGAACTGATCCTTCAAACAAGTTGTTGGCCAAGCGAATTGATCGAATACCGGAGATATTGTGCAAAGAAGCAGGAATTTTTCCCGTGAATTGATTGATACAATTTCTGAAGTATAGAAGATTAGGAAGTGTGTGACCAATATTGCTTGGAATCTCACCCCACAGTTGGTTTGAAGCTACGGTAAACAAAACTAGAGAACAGATGTTGTATATGGAAAGGGCAACAGTCCCAGTGAGTTGGTTCACAGCAAGATCAAGTTCCTTGAGTTTATAAAGGGAACCCAATTCACTCGGTATCCTACCACTGAGACTATTTGTGCCTAAGTTCAAATGTGTGAGGGTGGAAGAGATGATGGGATTGGACCATGGAGATTGTTTCGTGCCAAATTCAAGACTTGAAGATTTTTCAAGCTACTGAGATTTTCAGGAAGAGTTCCTGTGATGTTATTTGAGGCCAAGTCAAGTGTTTGGAGTGCAATAAGTTGGGTCATGTTTGATGGGAGTGGACCTTGAATGGTGTTGGAGCTCAAGTTTAGAGATGTCAAGCGGAAAAGGTGGAGAATTTGAGAGGGAATGTTTCCTGTTAACTTGTTGTTTTGAAGGTGAAGTGAACGGAGGAAGGAGAGGTTACCGATGTGAGGGCTTATGGAGCCTGTAAGTCCCAAGCCGGAAAGATGAAGAGCAACAACTCTGTTGCCAAGTTTGTTGCAAGCAACTCCTGTCCAGTTGGTGCATGGAGATGAGTTTTGGTCCCAATAAGATGGAGGGAGACTGACCCCTGACTTGAATGAGATCAAAGCCTCCTTGTCCGTGGCAATGCTTGTAATGGCTGCCTCAACGCTTACAAATATGCATACAAGAACATAGAATGTTATGGCAAATGTTTGAGGCAATAGATGGAATTGGGAAACCATATCTCTTATGTTTTCTTTTTCTGTTTTTGAATTTGAACTCTAACGGAATAATAGGTTATGCTTATGGTATACCAGTTTTAAATCATATTTAAAACTTGAATTTTGGTCAATATATATGCTACGTCAATTGTGGTTGTCCAACGTTGGACTTGAATTTTGCATCCCGCAATTTGGGTTATAATTACAATAGTTTAAGATTTTTTTTTTTTAATCAAAGAATAATAAACTTTCATTCCAACCATCTGCAACAAGAGGTGGCCTCATTAAAACATTGCCATAAAAACCTCCAACGAAGGAAATCCGGTCAAGCAAAAAGAGTACCACAGCATCCAAAACCGATAACTAAAAACAACTACCCACCCTCCAAGTCTGTTACTAACAGTGATACAAGCCAGTCAGGAGCAAGATCAACCCAAAAAGAATGATGCTGTTCTCGTAGCCCAAACTGCGCCAAAGAGTGAGCAACCCGATTACCCAGACGTGGCTGAAAAAAAACATCACCAACACAGAAATGTACTAGCAACCTTCTAATGTCATCCACAAGGTTACCCAGATTACTCCATAGCTCCCCACCTCCCTTCAGTAAAGCCACAACTTCTTGCGAGTCTGATGCTACCAAAAAATCAGAGATTCCCAACTCAGCAGCCTTCAGTAATCCCATGCGTATAGCAGCACATTCAATAACCACAACATCCAAACCTGCTGGACCTTGATCCGCATACCCCCAAAGGAAGTTACCTGCAAAGTCTCTTAAGACACCACCCACCCCTCTATTACAACCAGCTTGTCCAATCGCCCCATCGCAATTCAATAACAACGAAGGAGTGGGAGGTTTAATCCACCTAATAGTTTAAGATTTGAGTTATGATTATGATAATATTAAAAGTTTTGATTCTCTATTAGTATAACACATGGCATATACTGTGTTATATGATGAACGTACAGCAATTAAGTACTCGTCCTTTTTATAAATGGAGGATAAAATTACAATTGGGCAATGATAGTTTAGGAATTAATGAAATAGTCAAAGTGAATGATAAAAATCTTGTTTTGTAATTCGTTTAAGCGCATTATTGTTGGGAGACGACTTTTCAATTTAAAATGTGTTTTTATCTGTCATCTTCAATTTAGAATGTTACTCCCAACGTTTTCATTATAAAAAATAATTGCAAACATCATGTAAAATCACATGTTGACTTTACATTACGAGCCTATTCTACTTATGATTAATATGCATTGATTTTTGATTTTTTTTGGGTCGAGCATTGACTTTTGAATTTAGAATTCAGCATAATAACTACTATCCTCTTGGCACAAACTTTGCGTGCATCAAAAGAGTTTTTGAAGTATGATAATTTGATGCTTGAAATTTAAATTTTAAAAAGTTATTTCTGGAAAAATGTACCCAAAAAAAAGTATTTGTAGTTTAGTTAGGCAAGAAATAGAAGAAAAGAATACACATATGATTAAGTTTCAATTATTCAAGGAAAGATGTTTCATTCATTACCAAGATTTAGAAGTCAAGATGTCTCAGATTTTTTTCTTTCTTTGGTATAATTAAAAAGATTGGGTTTCTGCTTCTTTTGTTTTAGGCTGTACTATCGCTTGTACTGTAAAAAAAAAATTCATATGGGGCTACATCTCTTTCCTATGGACAATAACCCACAAGTTCCTTAATAATCGGTTGGCAAAATACATATATATATATATATATATATTTCATTTTAGAAATTCAGAAACCTGATCAAACCAGCAGCCGCAAGAGAATCAACATAAGGGAAGTCATGAAGGAAAATGAAAGGTTCATTGAATTAGGAAACGCTGAGTTTGTTGATTAGGCACAAGATTGGTTGCATCATGGCAAGAACATAATTTAACAAAATTGAAAATAAAATAAACTAATTTTAACCAAAGTGAAAACGCCAAGAATTTGCATGATCGACAAGTGCTTCTCCTCCATGCACGGGATGATCTGCGAAAACCCTCAAATCTCATGGCAAGTTATGAAGCCTGAAGCCCAACCAGAGACAAACTCTCACCGGAGTCTCTGCAATTACTCAATAGGATGGTCGTCTGGGAACATGCAGATAGACGTCGTCGGTGTGAGCGCAGAATCAAAAGTTCGGCGCAAACAAGAAAACTACGACACGTCGCATTTTCTCTATGTGCTACGTGGGACCCTCCCACAATCCCCTCGTGCCCCTTCGATAAATCATGCCTCATATATTAGATCAGCTTCCTTGTTTTCTCTTTGACATATACAAACTAACTATAGCTCGTTACAAAATACAAATTTCTTTTATCCGATCTTTTTTTTCCTCTTAATCTTCTTTGTGATTATCTTCAAAATTTAAACTTTAGTATTCAACATTAGTTGACAATCTAATTTCATGTGTTTGGCCTTCAGATAATATAAATTCAAAATAATCAATAATGATAAATCCGCTACACAATAAGTTTGCTTGTTTAATGGGTTTAGTGTTTAGATATTATTAACGCTGAACACGTAATAATTTAGACCGACTTGTAAAATCAGGTTATCACATGATTTCACCGTCATACTGGAAGAGCTCTCATTAGTTATTTAACCTTACACCGTCATATCTGTGTGCATATGTCAGATAATTCCATAAATAGCCTAATAGTGACAATTTCAATTATCAACATATCTCCTTATCCTTCTCCCTTAGTTTTCTTCTTGTACCTTCTATCTTGAACTATATATGGGTGTGATGAGAGCCAAAGATTCTTCCTCTTTCTCCATCATATTGATTATCTTTCTATATAGGTAGCTAGCTAGGTTTCCCAAAATAGTAAAACATAAAAGGAAAGGGGAGAAGAATTACAAAAAATTGTAAAAGCTAGCTTAGGAATAAATTAAAGGAATGGGGAGAGTGAAGCTTCAAATCAAGATGATTGAGAATACGACTAATAGACAAGTTACTTACTCAAAAAGAAGAAATGGACTTATCAAGAAAGGTTATGAACTCTCTGTTCTATGTGATGTTGATGTAGCTCTCATCATGTTTTCTCCATCCGGGAGACTCAGTCTCTTCTCTGGCAATAAAAGGTAACCATCTGACTGCTTCTATATACATGATTAATCTTTTATAAGCTGCTCAATATTGGTAAAGGCAATAATTATTTTATTTTATATCCTATTACCTATTACTAGTTTACTAATATCATTAAATTAAAAATGATTAGTTTTCCTGTTTCTTCTGTTATTTTGTGAAGCATTGAAGAGATTCTGGCACGCTATGTTAACCTTCCTGGGCATGAACGAGGAGGACGGTAAGGAGATCGTCATCTGATTATGTATTGAACTTGTCATCATCAATATGGTGTTTGTGCTAATGGTTTTTCTTTTCCTTCTCTTGTTTGATGCTTCTTGTTCTTGGTTCCTATCAACTTTCTTTACCATTATAAAGCCTGCATAATCAAGAGGTAAGCAGCTAGCACTAAGTGCATAAATCTATATATATCATTTGAAAGAGACATATTATCTTATGAACTTTTATGTAATATCAACCTTTACTTCTTTTAATTATTGATCATTTGAGTGTGTTTAAATCTGCAGTTTCTCCAGCGCGTTCTTGTTAAGTTGAGGAGGGATGCTAATCAAACCAATCAAGCAACCAGGTCTTGGCTCCGTTCTTTTATTATATAATGTGATGTTCTCATTTTGATCAGACAACTTGCATGGTTAAAATTGTCAATACTTTAGTTATATTTGAGGGTAAATTGCTCAAATGGTGTTCAAATTTGTACCCGATTTACATTTTGGTCCTTAAACTAAATTATTCGTTCAAATGGTCCACCAACTCTTTATTAATCGGCGTTTTGGTCCTACCGTTACATTTTTTGTTAATTTAGTAATGTGAGCAGCACATGCTACATTTGTAGAGGTAAATAAAACTTTTGACCTATGTATCACCCCTTTATCACCACGGTATCACCTATGTATCACCACTTTATCACCTATTTGGAGAACATAGGACGGTCATGGACGGTTTTACCCTTACATTTGACAGCAACATTAACATAATGTAATGGTAGGATCAATGGAGCGATTAATATATAGTTGATGGACCATTTGAACGAATAATTTAATTGAGGGACCAAAATGTAAATCGGGTACAAATTTGAGGACCATTTGAGTAATTTACCCTATATTTGAAGATAAGATTCATGAAAACATAAAAGAAAGTAGGAATATATATATATATATATATATATATATATATATATATATAAACATAAACGTTGTATTGACAATTTTCCATGTCATTTTGATGGATGCAGCCAAATCAGTGCTGATTCTGATCAACTCAAGGTCAAGCAGATGCAAGCAAGCAGTTGATATTGGCATACATTCTTTAAGTACATGAAAATTGATTAACTTCTTATCAATTACAGGAGATTCAACAAGAAATCCTATGCTGCAAG
The DNA here is from genome assembly GCA_018703695.1 of Prunus fruticosa. Lineage (NCBI taxonomy): Eukaryota > Viridiplantae > Streptophyta > Magnoliopsida > Rosales > Rosaceae > Prunus > Prunus fruticosa. The sequence goes on from CM031917.1 coordinate 52,292,941, forward strand.
TCACAAATAAAAGAAATGGAAAATCAACTGAGGTGCAATTTAATTCTTTGCACCTTGAAACCCTAAACTCTCCTATATGTTTTTAAATAATTAGTTTACAATTAGCAAGCATATGCATTCATCTTATACACTAATAAGTTTTCCATTACAGGATCTTTGAAGTCTCTCTGAAGTCACGACATTGCATGAGGCTGAGTACCGGGAGCAGATCCTTGAGGAAACTCTAAAACGTTTGCATGTGCGCAAGGTATGTATATATATACATTCTACTGTCGTTATAATATCAAGCCTAGCTGAACTTATAACTAATGGACAATTTAATTATGACAAAGCAGCAAATCCTGGAAGAGTATGATTCTTCTGCTACAGTACTACAGGTGTGTGTTATTTGGCATAATTATTATTAAGAACGAAGAATTAATGTATTAAGAATGTCAAGGATATATATATCATGAATTTGTGTACGTAGGTACATGCACCTCCAGCTACAACAAATGTAGATGAATTTGTGACAGCAAGTCCACACAATATTCTGGTTGACAGGCTTCCACCACAAAGAGACCCACAAGTTCAGATCCTCAACTTCTTGAATGCAAATGGCCTTCTTCCCCTAAGGTGTTTATATCTTATTTATTAGCTATGTAAATTAATCAATTTCTTCTTTTTAATCGAATTCTATAATTTTTGTTGTTGTTGTTGTTGTTGGAATTCAGAGGTGAGGCGCAAAGTAGACTTGAAGTCATAGCAGCACCCCAGTCATCAACACTCCTTTATGGCATAAATCCTGAAGATCAGAAGAACCCAGGCAGAGGCAGTAGTTTGAACATGTTGAATGTAGATAACGGGGAAATTTTTTATCCTTTTTAATGATTTCTTTTACCTCTTTCGATACAGTAAAATTTACTCATCTTGTCAGTGAAGAAAAATTGGTAAAATGTTTGATTTGGAGCTAACAAAAGTTACCGACCAGTAGCTATGGGCCCAAAGTCCCTACCTTGTTCCTCAACTGTTATATGGCCCAAAAAGAGTCGGGAGGCCTATCCCACATCCTGCAACCTATGCTCGTATAGTAATGATATGGATAAGCTTCATATTCAATTCTATTATCTTTTGATTTGAGAATCAAAGAAAGTTTTTTGGCATTTTTTTTAAAATATTCATTTTTCTCTTTATGGATAATAATTTATGAGTGCTGCTATTACTTGAGATGTAACACCCTCTTCGTCCAAGATTGCAAATTTTGGGGGTTGAACTATAGAACCATCGAAATGCCCAAACAACTCATACCCTTGCAACACAGATTCCAATTGAAAACTCCACTTTAAGAAATTGTTGTCACAGAGACGAATGGTAACCATGCTTAGCAAGCCATCAATCTTGATGGAGGAAGAAGAAGCCATGATGAATCAGAGAGAGAGGAAAATAGAGAGAACAGAGAAGAAACCAAAATTCGCAGGCAAGAACGAACCCTAGAATTTGGAAAAGAACCCTAGGAATGAAATTGAATGAAGAGAACAGAGGAGAAACCAAAATTCGCAGGCAAGAACGAACCCTAGAATTTGGGGAAGAACCCTAGGAAAGAAATTGAAAGAAGAAAGGGAGGAAATCAGGAAGAAGAAAATAGGAGGCAAGAAGTGAAATGGCAGCCAGAGAAAGCGTAGAAGGATCGATTATGTGAAAGCCACTGAGGGCTCTGATACCATGTTAACTAAGAAGCATGAGGAAGAAGTCTGAAGAAGAAGAAGGAAATAGAAACAAAGAGAAAGTGAGAGAAATCGCAATATTGATTTCTATATTACTTAAATCTGTTTTGCTCCAGTACTTTTACATTTTATATTGGACAATGCTTGGCTCCTGATGTATCAGGAGCCAATCCTCCTCAACCATGACGTGGGCTTCTTAAAAAATCAACACGTGTGTTTTTTTTTTCCCCTCTTTCCTCTTTCCTCTTCCCCCAATCTTTTGGCTGGTTTTAACTGCAGCTCCAGAGACACCGCCACTCCTGCTCCGAATCCCACCCTCATCACCAACCTCGCCCTCTCCAAAAACCTCTCACTTTATCTTTTTTTATTGTTCATCATCTCATATATGTGGGTTGTTGAATCTGATATTCATCTATCATGAGCAATATTCCATGATCTCTAACCGACTCCGCCCTCACCCTCTTCAATCTTGCAATCTCTCGCTTCTGATCCTTGGCCTTTTCCTTTCGTCTTCTTATAACCCATCAAGAAAATTCAAAAACCACTGAACCTATAAGGCAGCCCACCAAACGACACCAGCAAATTTTTTTGGTTTCACCTCTATTTAGCATGTAAGCTTTCTCCTCCTTCTCCCTCTCCCTCTCCTTCTCCTTTCTTCAACAACCATGAAAAATCTTCTTTTTTCAAAAAAAGAAAAAAACCTGCAAGTCACCCTCCCCTGCCTTCGTCTCTTTCTCCTTCACTCACCGAAGTTAAAAAAAAATCAGCAAAAGACTTGAGTTAAAGGAGTTGGAAAAAAAAAAACAACAATAACACGTGTTGTTTGGTAAAGAAGCCACGTTAGCTGTTGAGGAGGAATGGCTCCTGATATATCAGGAGCCAAGCATTGTCCTTTTATATCTGTTAAGCAACGCTTAACTGACTAACCAATCTAGCTGTCTAACTTCCTCACTACTAACCCCTCACGTGCTTTGCACATCTAACTCACTAACTGTTTTAATATCCATAGTTCACAGTCTGATCAGTTCAACCCACCAACCATCTTCACACCCAATCACCTGCATGATGATCAACCTCAAACATGACATTATGGATGTAAACACTACATGTTACTTCACTTTTTCCTTCATGCCTTACCATTTTGACAAACAGTGAATTATGTACCGACAGCAGCCTTAGAGACAAAGATGGAAGCAAAAACAAATTCCATATTTTAGAAATTCAGAAACCATGATAAAACCAGCAGCCGCAAGAGAATCAACAGAAGGGAAGGCATTAAGGAAAACAAAAGCTTCATTGTAATTGATATGGAAACTCTGCTCAAAACTTCCCCAAACCCTTTACAATTCAGAAAGAAAATAAGAAGGCTTAATTTGCGACTTCGCATATATATATATATATATATATATATATATATATGTGGTCAGGTACAGTATCTATAAAAACCCTAAAATCTCAAGGTAAGTTCTGAAGCCTGAAAGCTCAACCAGGGACAAGGTCTCAGACTCTAACTGGAGTCTCTGCAATTACTAACTAGTTGGTTGCATTATTGGCCTCGAGGCTCCAACTCACACTAACATGCAGATAGCGTCGTGGGAGTGAGCGCGGAATCAAAAGTTCGGCACAAACAAGAAAAAAACGACACGTCGCATTTCCTAAGTGTTTGTGGCAGAAAATCCTCCTTGTTGTTGACGAGAAATTATATAATGATATTGGACTACCACGTCAGCATATAGGACTCTCACTCAAATATGATCATGTGTCCATTTTATAAAAGAAATGAATTATTATTTTACAGCTAGACTTTTTACTTTATTAATTGTTAACTTTTGAAATAAAATTAGAAAAAAGAAAACTTAAACGAAGAAAAACCATGGCAGCCGCTCTTCTCTTATCCTCATCCTCTTCCTCCCCTCTCTCTTTCTATTCACCACTGCCATCGCCGCCCCTCATGAAGACCATCAACATCCAAACCCAACATCATCATCTTCCTTAATTCCCCTACATATATTTTTTTTTTCTAAATTCGCTCATGACACTCTACACAATGTTAATTCCATCACCATCTTCAACCCACTGCCACCTTGGAATATTTTCAGACCCAGATCTAGACCCTCAAGAACAAACCAATTTTTAATTATCAAGGTTACTCCATTTCATCATCATCAATACCAGTTTAATCCTCCTTCCTCTAAAACCCCGTCTACAATTAGTATAAGGGGTGAAGATAGTGGAAGGAGAGGGGTGGCCGTAATAGCAGGTAGTTGGGATTAGGGTTGTTGGGTTAGGAGATAGTTTGGCTGTTAGGAAATTCTTGTTTTTATTTTTATTTTCAAATTTTATTTCAAAAGTTAAGAATTAAACTAAAAAGTCCTACTGTGAAACGATAATTAAATTTCTTTTCTAAAATAGACATGTGGCTGTATTTGAATGGGAGTACTATACGCTGATATGGTACTACCGTATCATTCTATAATTTCTCGTTGTTGACGCGGAAATCAAACACCGCAAGCTCACTCTATTTGCTACGTGGGACCCTCCCTCAATCTCCTTGTACCCTCTGATAATGCTTGATAAATCATACATTATGCAGTAGCTCACCATCCTTGTTTTCTCTTTCGATTTATCCATACAATTTCTTTTATACAAAAAAAAATTTTGTCATGTTAATCTCTTTTGAATTAAACTTTATTATTCAACACTTTTGATACAAAACATAATCTACTTTAATCTAATCTACATTATGGGGAGGGGATTCAAACTCGGGTGCAAAGTGGGGAGTACATCCGCTCCAACCAACTTAGCTAAACCCATATCTACTGTATCTTGACAATCTTGTTTTATAACAGTGGTTGACAATGACAGTTTCAGCCTTTTGATAAACATAAAATCAAATTAGTCGATAGTGAGAAATCCTCTATACAATAGTCTTTCAAACCATCCATATATAATAATTTAGACCGACTTCTACATTGAAAAAGATATGATATTTGTATGAAAGTATGATTTATTTTATTTTTTTTATTTGAGGATTTTTTATTGGGTGAGTTCAAATCAAAGATTTTTTTTTTGTCTATCTTATTTTCTTTCTATTCATTTTTATCTTCTATGAATAATAACATATTTATAATAATTAAATATAAAAAAATGAATTTATTAATAACTCAATCCAAATAAATAAAATCAATTATTCGGATGAACAAAATGTTTGTTATGCTCAATATATTTAGCTTGATATGTATATATGTGACTCTTATGATTGACAATACGACTCAAAGAGTTGTTTCTCTTCATCTTTCAAACTCGGGTCTTACATGATTCATAAGCCCTCATATTGGCAGTCTGACATAAAACCATATTTCATGCCAAATTCAAGTGGATCTTGTAAAGCTTGAAAGATGAAGAGAAACAACTCTCTAAGTCGTATTTTTTTTTTTGTCTGAACCACGAAGTGATCCTGGATGGGCCCCAACTATGGGTGGCACCTTTAAACCTTAACCACAACCCAGACTAATCCCCGCTCACACCGGGTTGGCCCTTAAGGGGTAAAGTGATGGCCAAAGTGATGACTCCATACAAGAGCGGGGATCGAACCCCTGACCTCGTTTAAGGAATGAGAGTGTCAAACCACTCACATCAACCACCTTGGTTTCTAAGTCGTATTTTCAATCCTCTTGATTAGAAGCTTTGCTCTCCCTATTCTTTTAATTTATTCCTAAAGTAGCTTTTACAATTTCATTTTTATAGATTTTGCACCTTTCATTTTCTATTTTGCTATTTTGGGAAACCTAACTAGCTGCCTATATGGGAAGGTAATTAATATGATGGAGAAATAGGATGAATCTTTCGCTCTCACTCACATATATACCTCAATATATAATTACATGGATGAACCAAAATAAAAGTGAGGAGAAGAAAACTAAAGAGGAAGATAATGAGCAACATAAACAACTGAGTTTTGTCATTGTCAGGTCATTTTACTAGAGTTTTTGTCACTTTCAGGTATTCTTATCAGAATTTTTGTCACTGTCAGATCATCTTATCAGAGTCACAGATATACATATCAAGCTAAATATATTAAGTATAACAAACATTTTGTTCATCATAATAATTGTTTTTTATTTACTTTTATTGGATTATTAATAAAATCATTTTTTTTATTATTTAATTATTATAAATATGTTATTATTCATAGAAGAGGAAAATGAATAAAAAGAAAATAAGATAGACCAAAAGAATTTATTTGATTTGAACTCACCCAATAAAAAATCATTCAATTAAATATATAAAAAAATAGAATAAATCATACTTTCATACAATATCTTATCTTTTTCAATGTAGAAGTCGGTCTTCATGGAGACTTCATTAGAATAATTGTTTTAGGTTGAGGCGTGTGATCACTATTCTTAAAAATAGATTTCACTCCTCCGAGACAATGTCTTAGTAAACACTTGGTTCATATGAACAACTTAAATTTTTCCTTGAGAAATAAACTAAAAATTGAAAGAATAATGCGAAGGAGGAGTACCACAATGTAGAGGAGTGAGAAAATTGTTCGAATGTTGCTCTTCTAATAGAAGGTTTATATAATGTATGCCTCCCTAAGGCGTTAGACCAATAAAAACACGATTAAAAGTCTTCGGTTTTGCAAATAAAATTCTTACCGTTGCCGTTGAGGAGTTTACGTGCAGCATATTATATGAACATGCAACATCTTGTAGTATAAATATATGAGATAAAAATGTGATAAGTATAGTATTACTCTTTGATATACGGGAGATGGCTATTCAATTGAGGCTAGGCATTCAAATTTCAATAAAACTCCTGCACCTTTTTTCCTTTTTCTTTTTCAAACAATAAAAGCAATAACAGAGATGAGAATTCAGAGATGAGTTTTATTTAATTTTGAACTATATTCTCGTTTTGCGCCTAAAAGAGTCGGAGGACCTATCCCACATCCTGCACTGCAGCCCATGCTCACAGAAAGCCCAATAGAGGCACAAGCTGTTGGCAATGTAATTGCCCTTCTAGAGAGGAACGAACTGTATGGCATCAATTGACCGCTCCTCTGCTCAACTGAAGTAATGATACGGATAAGCTTTTGAATGGAAACCACACCAATTTTCTATGGCAATCATCAAATCATGTGGAAGCCTAGCACATTATGAACAAATATATTCATAAGATGATATGTCATTGATGGGTGATTAGAAATGAAATCCAGGTCAGAATAGTCAACAAATCAGGAAATTGAAAGAAACCCACCAGAAACCTGACCTGACCCAATCACTGAAAGCCAAATTTAAGTCGAATAATGGTCCACAGCACTCCAAATTTGACGAGGAGCATGTAATATATGTACCTGCAAAATTGAAGTTCAACAAGAAACCCCAAGAGATAGCTATGAATTCCCACTTCCATCTATTGAAAGAATCGCACTAGACACCTGATCTGACCCAATCACTGAAAGCAAAATTTAAGTCGAATAATGGTCCACAGCACTCCAAATTTGACGAGGAGCATGTAATATATGTACCTGCAAAATTGAAGTTCAACAAGAAACCCCATGAGATAGCTATGAATTCCCACTTCCATCTATTGCCTCATACGTTTGCCATAATATTATGTGTTATTGTAAATATTTTTCCGGCTATAGACTCAGCCATTGCAAGCAATAATTCCACAGACAAGGAGGCCTTGATCTTATTCAAGTCAGGGGTCAATCTCCCTCCATCTTTCTGGGACCAAAACTCATCCCCCTGCTCCAACTGGACTGGAGTTGCATGCAACCAAATTGGGCAGACTCAGAGAGTTGTTTCTCTTAATCTTTCAGGCTTGGAACTTGCAGGGACCATAAACCCCCATGTTGGTAAGTTGACAAAACTTCAAGTCTTGAATTTAGCACGAAACAATCTCCATGGTCCAATCCCATCATCCATAAGCAACCTCTCTTCCACCCTCACACGTTTAAATTTAGGCACAAATCGTCTCAGTGGTACAATACCGAGTGAATTGGGTTTCCTTTATAAACTCAAGGAACTTGATCTCTCTAATAACCAACTCACTGGGACTGTCGCCCTTTCCATATACAACATCTCTTCTCTAGTTTTGTTTACTGTAGCTTCAAACCAACTGTGGGGTGAGATTCCAAGCAATATTGGTCACACACTTCCAAATCTTCTACACTTCAGAAATTGTTTTAATCTATTGACCGGAAATATTCCAGTGTCTTTGCACAATGTCTCCGGCATTCGATCAATTCGAATGTCCAACAACTTTCTTGAAGGAACGGTTCCACCAGGCCTGAGTAATTTGCCATTCCTTGAAACGTACAACATTGGTTTCAATCGGATTGTAAGCTATGGTGATGATGGTCTCAGCTTCATTACTTCTTTGACAAATAGCACCCGTCTAAATTATCTTGCCATTGACGAAAATCGTCTGCAGGGTGTAATTCCAGAGTCCATTGGCAATCTCTCCAAGGTTCTCTCGAAGTTATACATGGGAGGCAACCGAATTTATGGTAATATACCATTATCAATTGGTCAACTGAGTGGTTTAGCTTTGCTAAATGTAAGCTACAATTCAATTTCTGGTGAAATTCCATCTGAAATAGGCCAGCTGAAAGAGCTGCAAATGCTTGGTTTAGCAAGAAACAAAATGTCTGGCCCAATACCAAACTCCCTAGGTAATCTCAGAAAGTTGAACCACGTTGATTTATCCGGAAATTACTTCGTTGGCCACTTACCCCCTACTTTTGCAAGCTTTCAGAGATTGCTTTCCATGGACTTATCAAACAATTTGCTCAATGGAACCATTCCAAGAGAAATTCTAAACCTCCGTAGTTTGAGCACCATTCTGAATTTGTCTAACAACTTTCTAAGTGGACCTTTGCCTGAAATTGGGTTACTACAAAATGTTGTCACTGTAGACCTCTCTGACAATGCCTTATCTGGATCCATTCCCAGCTCATTTGCAAAGTGTACAAGCTTGGAGGAGTTGTTCATGGCCAGAAATACACTCTCTGGTTCTCTTCCAAATGCCCTGGCAGAAATGAGAGGTCTTGAGATTCTAGACCTCTCCTCAAACCAGCTCTCTGGGTCCATTCCTGATGAACTTAAAGAGCTACATGCCCTTAGCTACTTGAACCTCTCCTTTAATCACTTGGAAGGAGTAATTCCTAATGGAGGAGTATTTGTTAAAAATACCTCTAATGTCCATCTAGAAGGCAACCCAAAACTTTGCTTGCAAGGACCATGTGGGAAGAGTGGCAATCAGAGGAGAAAAGTACTGGTCCTAGTACTCATCGTTGCTGCTGCTTTGGTTACATTAGCAGTATGTACTGTGGTTGGTTGTTTGCTTTATGTTAGGAAACACAAAGGCTCTGGCTACGAAGCAACAAGTAGAGAAACTAGTTCTTCTGACTTATTAAATGGGAAGCATCAAATGGTCACATATGAAGAGCTACGTGTGGCAACTGGTAATTTCAACCAGGAAAACTTGATTGGAAGTGGGGGCTTTGGGTTTGTGTATAAAGGGTATTTAATAGAAGGAATTGAAGTCGCAGTGAAAGTGCTTGATGTACAAATTAGAGGCTCCTGGAAGAGCTTTTTGGCGGAGTGCGAGGCGCTGAGGAGTGTGAGGCACAGAAATCTTGTTAAGCTGATCACATCATGCTCCAGCTTGGACTTCAAGAACATGGAGTTTCTGGCTTTGGTTTATGAGTATCTGAGTAATGGGAGCTTGGAAGACTGGATAAACGGCAAGAGAAAAAATGCAGATGGAGATGCATTGAACATTGTGGAGAGACTGAATGTGGCCATTGATGTTGCTTGTGGATTGGACTATTTGCATCATGATTGTGAAGTTCCAGTGGTGCACTGTGATTTAAAGCCCAGCAACATTCTCTTGGACACAGATATGACCGCAAAGATTGGAGATTTTGGACTAGCTAAGTTGCTGATGGAGAGAACAATGAGCACTCAACATTCCCTTAGCTCCACAAATTTCCTAAAGGGTTCTATTGGATACATACCCCCAGGTTAGTACTAATCAAACTGCCCTCTTTTGATTAAGTACTTTATACAGTTGATATAACTTTGGTGGTCATTACCCACTTCAAATAATTCAGAATTATTTCCACACTTGAAAAGTTATTTAGTTAGGTTCAATATTTCATGATCTTCCATCATACTAAGTTATCATTTTTTTAAAATAATTAGTGTTTTGTGTTAAGTTCTAATTTACAGTACATGCTACATTATCGAAATTTTATGCACGGTGGTATTGATATTTGATCAATATTCATAACATCGATTAAGTATTGTTAATGTATCAAATATTGTAGATTGATAATCGGTAGCAATTAATATCACCATGTAGTGGTTGGTTTTTAGTATGCTGACTTTGAGATTGAACTACAATGTAGAGTATGGGTTTGGACAAAAACCATCGACAGCAGGAGATGCATACAGTTTTGGTGTAATGCTGTTGGAGCTCTTTACTGGGAAAAGCCCAACCCATGAAAGATTCACAGGGGACCAAAACCTCATCAGATGGGTGCAGTCAAGTTTCCCTCACAACATGACCAAAGTGATAGACTCTCAGATGCTAGACCTCATGCACTATCTGCCCAATGAAGACCCAAGAACCATCCCAGAACTAGAACATAATTGCTTGATCTCAATTCTGGAGGTTGGCCTCTCTTGCAGTTGTGCCTTGCCTGATGCCCGCATTAGCCTGAGGGAAGCCCTTTACAAACTGGAAACTGCTAGACAGACCCTTTTCAGTCTTGGTCACGTGGAGAGTGTTAGGCATTAACTTGAACAACAATTGCATGTTGTTGAATGTAGAAATTATAATAAGTTAACAGTTTGGATGGTGAAATTGGCTATAAAGATTGAACTTTTGGGTTTAATTTTTATTAGGGGTATAGTAGTTCTGTGAATTGTCTAAATTAGGGCTTATTAATGTTTTGTCAATGGGGGATTAGGTTTACCGTGAATAATGGGTTGTTGTCAAATAACATCACAAGAACTCTTCCTAAAAATCTCAGTCACTTGACAAATCTTCGAGTGTTGAATATGGCACGAAACAATCTCCATGGACCAATCCGGCTTTCCCTTCTATTGATTCTCTTCAATTGCGGGCAATATTTTTTAAATAATATAGGGTATAGCCGCACGGCTATACTTTTAAATATTCGAATATATTTAAAACGTATAGCCGAGCGGCTATATATACTCTTTAAATATTCAAATATATTTATATAAGCTATATCCGAAAAGCTTTCTCCCTTGCTGTGAAAATGTTGGCGTTGAACTCTCCGAGTATTAGGGTTTACAAACTATGCATGTGATATTTCAGATTTTTTTCACTCTCACTGCGTTGAGCAAGACGAAAATGGGTATCTGCTCTCTCTCTCTCTTCCCCCTATGTTACGTCCTTGTATGAGAAGGAGGAAACCTTTTTTTTGGATTGTAACGTTTGTCGGCTGTGAACAATTCATCCCCTTTTGGGGCTTATAAAAATTGCCCAAATAAAATGGGCCAACTTGACCCGACCTGATTGTTGGGTCATTGACCATGGTCCAATAGCTGACCTCATAAATAATTTTCGTATAAGAAAACACTTATAGTAAAACGGTGCGTTTTCAGAGATTCCTTTAGACAGATTAAGAATGACCATTTTTCCTCTTTTGTATTTGGAAAGTTGAAGTAATGGGATTGCGTGGGGATTAGGTGTAAGTAAAAGGGTTACCACTTGTCTAACAGGAAAAATAAAAATAAAAAATGGTTTAGCACTTAAATAAACTATAACATTAAGGTTTGAATTTAAATTAGTAGTTGTAGACTTGTAGTAAAGAATAAATAATTATAATTTTCTTTCAATGATACTATTTGTAGCACCTATCTTTCCTCTCCGATTACAAGTCTCATGATGTTGATTAGAGAGAAAATAATGTGCTTTTAAATTGATATGAGTGTAAATAATATTAAATTGAAAAGTCTTCCCCCAACATTATTGAGCTTTGTTGCAAACTTGTAGGTTTGTGAAAAGTTTATCTACACGGTTGTTTTGGGGACTTTTGTGCGTTGAACAAGTTTGGGTATATCTTTCCCTTAGACTTGTTTCAGTCATCATTTCCCATTAGGCTGCAATTAACTTAATTCAAATTGGAGGGGATGGAGTGGAGATGGGTCAACAGATAATACGATACGAAGGAGAAAATGAACCCAATACAACCCACTTGAGACTCTTTTTTCTTGTTTACCAAATATATTAACAAAAGCTGCTAGTGGAACACAAAAGCTTATAAATATCACATCACCTATTCCATTTTCAAGACTTGTAAAACAGAAACAAACCAAGGGAAGAGGTATTTTCTTGTATTCATATTTGTGAGCGTTGAGCCAAAATTCAAGTTCAACGTTGGACAACCAGAAATGACGTAGCATATATACACTACTGACCTAGGATTCGGGCTTATAAATTTGCCTTATTCCATCAGAGTTCAAAAACAGAAAAAGAAAACAGAAACCTAAGGGATATGGTTTCCCAATTCCATCTATTGCCTCAAACATTTGCCATAATATTCTCTCTTCTTGTATGCATATTTGTGAGCGTTGAGCCAGCCATACCAACGCCAAGCATTGCCACGGACAAGGAGGCTTTGATCTCATTCAAGTCAGGGGTCAGTCTCCCTCCATCTTTTTGGGACCAAAATTCATCTCCATGCACCAACTGGACTGGAGTTGTTTGCAACAAACTTGGCAACAGAGTTGTTGCTCTTCATCTTTCCGGCTTGGGACTTACAGGCTCCATAAGCCCCCATATTGGTAACCTCTCCTTCCTCCGTTCCCTTCAACTTCAAAACAACAAATTAACAGGAAACATTCCCTCTCAAATTCTCCACCTTTTCCGCTTGACATCTCTAAACTTGAGCTCCAACACCATACAAGGTCCCCTGCCATCAAACCTGACCCAACTGACTGCCCTCCAAACACTTGACTTGGACTCAAATAACATCACAGGAACACTTCCTGAAAATCTCGACAGCTTGAAAAATCTTCAAGTCTTGAATTTGGCACGAAACAATCTCCATGGTCCAATCCCACCATCCATAAGCATGTTGAAGTGGATCGACATTTTATTAAGAAGAAGCTCGATGCAGACATATTAATGAAGGAAGTCTCTTGTTATAGCTTTCCATTCTCTTGGCAAGTTGGGCATTAGTGATATCTATGCACCAACTTGAGGGGAAGTATTAATTATGTAGTCAATTAATGTGTTAATTATGTAGTCAATTAATGTTTGGCACCTACTATGTTTGGCACCTACAATATTTGGGGGGCTTGACAAGGTTGGTTGCCTAACTAGTTTGGTTGCCTAATTAGTTTGGTTGCCTAACTTGGGGGGCTTGACTAATGTCTTAGGAATTTGTATATATATGTGTTAATTGTAAGTAATGAAAGCATAAGTGAAAAATCAGAAAATATTCTACAACTCTCATTCTCTCTACAATTTCCACTCTCTACTCTCAATATTCTCTATGTTTTGGCAAAGCAACCTCTCTTCCACCCTCACACATTTGAACTTAGGCACAAATAGTCTCAGTGGTACGATACCCAGTGAATTGGGTTTCCTTTACAAACTCAAGGAACTTGATCTTGCAGGTAACCAACTTACTGGGACTGTTGCCCTGTCCATATACAACATCTCTTCTCTAGTTCTCTTTACTGTAGCTTCAAACCAACTGTGGGGTGAGATTCCAAGCAATATTGGTCACACACTTCCAAATCTTCTATATTTTAGAAATTGTTTTAATCTATTCACTGGACAAATTCCAGTGTCTTTGCACAATATCTCCGGCATTCGATCAATTCGAATGTCCAACAACTTTCTTGAAGGAACGGTTCCACCAGGCCTAGGGAATTTGCCATTCCTTGAAATGTACAACATTGGTTTCAATCGGATTGTTTGCTACGGTGGTGATGGTCTCAGTTTCATCACTTCCTTAACAAACAGCACCCGTCTCCAATTCCTTGCCATTGATGGTAATCATTTAGAGGGTGTAATTCCAGAGTCCATTGGAAACCTCTCCAGGGTTCTCGAAAAATTGTACATGGGAGGGAACCACATTTTCGGTCACATACCCTCCTCAATTGGTCAACTCAGTAGCTTGACTTTGCTTAATGTAAGCTACAATTCGATCTCTGGCGAAATCCCACCTGAAATAGGCCAGCTGGAAGAATTGCAAGTGCTTAGTTTAGCTGCAAACAAAATGTCTGGTCATATTACAAACTCCTTAGGTAATCTCAGAAAGCTGAACAACATTGATTTATCCAGAAATTCCTTTGTTAGCCATATACCCCCTTCCTTTGCAAACTTTCATAAGTTGCTTTCCATGGACTTATCCAACAATTTGCTCAATGGAAGCATTTCTACAGAAATATTTCAAAACCTCCCTAGTTTGAGCACCATTCTGAATTTGTCTAACAACTTTCTGAGTGGTCCTTTGCCTGAAGAAATTGGGCTCCTAGGAAGTGTGGTCACTATAGACCTCTCAGACAACCGCTTGTCGGGATTGATCCCCAATACAATTGGAAAGTGTACAAGCTTGGAGAGATTGCTGATGGCTAGAAATAAACTCTCTGGTCCTCTCCCTAATGTTCTTGGAGATATGAGAGGTCTTGAGATTCTAGACCTCTCCTCAAACCAGCTTTCTGGGTCCATTCCTGACAAACTTGAAGACCTACAGGTCCTGAGCTACTTGAACCTCTCCTTTAATCACTTGGAAGGAGTAATTCCTAATGGTGGAATCTTTGTTAAAAATAGCTCTAGTGTCCATCTTGAAGGCAACCCAAAGCTTTGCCTGCATTCGTCATGTGTGACTCCTGGCGGCCATAGGAGAAAAGTACTGATCCCAGTTCTTATTTCAACTGTTTTGGCAACATTGGCAGTATGTGTCATAGTTGGTAGTTTGCTCTATGTCAGCAAAAGCAAACCAAGAGTTACAGAAACTAATTCTGATTTGTTAATAAAAAGGCAGCATCAAATGGTCACATATGAAGAGCTACGTGGCGCAACTGGGAATTTTAGCCCTGAAAATTTGATTGGAAGCGGGAGCTTTGGGTCTGTATACAGAGGGTGCCTAAGAGATGGAATTGAAGTAGCAGTGAAGGTGCTTGATATAAAAAGGACAGGATCGTGGAAGAGTTTTTTGGCAGAGTGTGAGGCCTTGAGGAGCGTGAGGCATCGCAATCTTGTCAAACTGATCACATCATGCTCCATCTTGGACTTCAAGAACATGGATTTTTTGGCTTTGGTGTATGAGTATCTGAGTAATGGGAGCTTGGAAGATTGGATTCAGGGTAAGAGAAAGAATGCTAATGGAGATGGATTGAACATTGTGGAGAGACTGAATGTGGCCATTGATGTTGCGTGTGGATTGGATTATCTGCATCATGATTGTGAAGTTCCAGTGGCGCACTGTGATTTAAAGCCCAGCAACATTCTTTTGGACAGAGATATGATTGCAAAGATTGGAGATTTTGGGCTGGCCAAGTTGCTGATAGAAAGAACAAGCAATAACGCTCTCAGCTCCACAGATGTGCTAAAGGGTTCCATAGGATATATGCCACCAGGTCAGTATTAAGCAGCCTTTTTCTCATTTGAATTATTTGGTTTACCTTATATGTCAAGTTAGCTATGTTTTATGATTGAAATTTTTTTTTTTCTAGTTTGTTTGGTTTATTAAGAATGAACTATGATGCAGAATACGGTTTTGGACAAAAGCCATCGACGGCCGGAGATGCATACAGTTTCGGAGTAGTGTTGTTGGAGCTGTTTACTGGGAAAAGCCCAACCCATGAAAGATTCACAGGAGACGAAAACATTATCAGATGGGTGCACTCAGCCTTCCCTCAAAACATTGTCCAAGTACTAGACTCTGAGCTGCTACACCTCATGCAGCATCCGCCCAATGAATTAGAACGTAATTGCCTGACTTCAATTATAGAGGTTGGGCTATCTTGCACCTATGCTTCGCCTGAGGGACGCATTAGCTTGAGGGATGCCCTCCACAAACTGGAAGCTGCTCGGCAGACCCTTTTCAAGCATACTCAGGTTGAGACTGAGAGTTCCAAGCATGAATTTTAAGTACAAACTGGAAATTGCTTGCGTGTTCATTTATGTACTAATTAAGAGTATGTTATAATATATAATTGAGGGTCGCATTTCCCTCATTCGCTCATCTTAGCGACCAATAGTTATGTTCCTCAACTGTTAACTTATATATGAGCCAAAACCAGTGGGGGAGGCCTATCCCATACCCTGCCGCCCATGCTCACAGCAAGCCCATTAGAGAAACAAGCTGTCGCAAGGAAATTGCCTACTCGAGAGGAATGAACTGCAACTGTACACAAGCATCAATTGACAGCTCCTTACCTTCTTACTAAACTGAACTGAAGGATAAGGATAAGCTTAAATTCTGAATGGAAACCAAACATGAAGACCACACACTTGATGGCATGCAAAAATGTTAGCGTGTCCACGAGGTCATGGGCCATGTGTAACATACACTTCATCCATCAAGTGATAATCTTTTACACAACTCAAAATTAACATGAAGTTAATCAGTTCGAATTAACACAAATATGACATAACATGTTAAATAAGAAAATAACATATCGAATTAGTGTTAAACTCAATATGCTTGTCGATCAAATAAGACATTGCGAGTACATGCATATACTGTACATTCGAGTACTCTTCTGCCTTTTGTACATCAAATATATGCTTCACTTGTTTTTGGTACCCTCAGCCAAAAAGCAAACTTTGAATTTCAAAAGACACTTCTTGGTGCCAAACCAGCACCGGTTACAATACAACAAGCTACACCTCTAGAGGCCCATCACCCAACTTCCCATTTTTCCGGAGTGTAGACTCAGTCATTGCAAGCAATTAAAAAACAAACGCAATTTATTAATGACTGAATCAAAATAAATAAAATACAATTATTCTCAAGAACAAAATGTTTGTTATGCTTAATATATTAGTTTGATTTGTATATTTGTGTATTTGATCAAATGACCTGACAGTGACAAAACTCTGGTAACTGACAATGACAAAAAAAACGATAGTCATATGATGCTCTTATCTTCCTCATTTAGTTTTCTTCTCATGACTTATATTTTGAGGTATATATGTGAGTGAGAGATAAAGATTCATCATATTGATTACATTCTCTTACATACCTTGCTAGGTTTCCCAAATTAACAAAATAAAAAAGGAAAGGTGCAAGAAATAAAAAAAATTCTAAAAGCTAGTTTAGGAATAAATTAAAGGAATGGGGAGAATGAAGTTATTTACTGGTTAATAGTGATTGAGTTGCAGGCCGGCCCATAGCCTCTGCAAGCTAGGCGACTGCACAGGCCTTCAAATATTTTTAGGCCCACTTATAAAAGAAACTAAAAAAGACCTTTACTTCTTCCGACTTCAATAAAATGGGATAAATTTCCTAACCCAATATCATATCTGAATATTTTTTTACCCCCTCTCTCTCTCTCTCTCTCTCATATGTCTTCCCTAATTTTTAAATTTTTTTTATCAATTATTAATGAATTTTGTACTCTTCATTTAGATATGGATTATGAATTTTTTTTAGTTGTATATATAGGATTTCAACATCTCTCTTTGCATCGGCCTTATTGAGTTAGATAGATTTACAACTTGTATTTATAGGTGTAATCCAAAAAATTAAAGTGTAATGGCAGCACATGGATTACAATGTTTTCTCTACCATCTTTGTTTCTTCAACTTTCGATTTCTTTATTTGAAAATCAGGAAAGGTGTTGGACTTTTCAACTTAAAAATTTATAATGGGAAAAGATTTTTGAGTTCAGTTTGGATGGTAAAATAGGCTATAAAGCCTGAACTTTTGGGTTTAATTATGATTCTGCGTATAGTAGTTCTGTAAATTTTCTAAATTAATGTTTTGTCAATGGGGGATTAGGTTTACCGTGAATAATGGGTTGTTGTCAAATATCATCACAAGTACTCTTCCTAAAAATCTCAGTCACTCGGCAAATCTTCAAGTGTTGAATATGGCACGAAACAATCTCCATGGTCCAATCCGGCCTTCCCTTCTATTGATTCTCTTGCGGCTGCTGTTTTTATCAGGTTTCTGAATTTCTATCTCAAGTGGAAGAAAAAACAAAAACATTGGTAACTAAGTCCCTAGCGCTGCTCTTGGGCTGACCATAACAACAAAATTCTTTTGGACTTGTGGGTTATTCGGCCCAACAGAGAATCGCGTCTTCTTTAATTTTCCAGATGAAGGCCCCACGATATGAGACTAATACAGCCTAAAACAAAAGCTAAAATCCTATTTTTAAAAATAAATTTAAAACAAACAGATCTGAGTAAATTGTTTTTTTTTTTTTTTTACAAGCGATGGTCTACACTGTTCTAAATTAATATAATTTACGGGGAGGACTGAAACTTTAGTGTAAGGGACGAGCTCACCCTTAACCAGTTTGTCTAACACACATCTACAATCATCAGGCCCGGCCCACAGGCTGCAAGCTAAGGGACGGCACTAAGGCCCCCAAAAAAAACAGAGCATCCTATAACACCTTTTAGCCCAAGAGATTTAGTAGCAAAAAGCCTTTTATGTGTGTAAGGCCTTCTCCAACCCATTTGGGATTAAAACCAAATTTTCCCCCTCAAAAAGTAACTATTTGGGTTTTGCCTTAACTCAAATTGTTTTTTCTTTCAACTCTCCGAACTCAAATTTTAATTATGCAACTTTATTAAATTGTTTAAGAATGGTTTAATTTTCAACAAGCATTGCCACGGACAAGGAGGCCTTGCTCTCATTTAAGTCAGGGGTTAGTCTCCCTCCATCTTTTTGGGACCAAAACTCATCTCCATGCCCCAACTGGACTGGAGTTGTTTGCAATAAACTTGGCAACAGAGTTGTTGCTCTTCATCTTTCCGGTTTGGGACTTACAGGTTCCATAACCCCCCACATTGTAACCTCTCCTTCCTCCGTTCCCTTCAACTTCAAAACAACAAATTAACGGGAAACATTCCCTCTCAAATTCTCCACCTTTTCCGCTTGACATCTCTAAACTTGAGCTCCAACACCATACAAGGTCCCCTGCCATCAAACATGACCCAGCTTATTGCGCTCCAAACACTTGACTTGGCCTCAAATAACATCACAGGAACAATTCCTGAAAATCTCAGCCGCTTGAAAAATCTTCAATTCTTGAATTTGGCACGAAACAACCTTCATGGTCCAATCCCATCATCCATAAGCAACCTCTCTTTCACCCTCACACATTTGAACTTAGGCACAAATAGTCTCAGTGGTACGATACCCAGTGAATTGGGTTTCCTTTACAAACTCAAGGAACTTGATCTTGCAGGTAACCAACTTACTGGGACTGTTGCCCTGTCCATTTACAACATCTCTTCTCTAGTTCTCTTCACTGTAGCGTCAAACCAACTATGGAGTGAGATTCCAAGCAATATTGGTCACACACTTCCAAATCTTCTATACTTCAGAAATTGTTTTAATCGATTCACTGGAAATATTCCATTGTCGTTGCACAATATATCCAGCATTCGATCAATTCGAATGGCCAACAACTTTCTTGAAGGAACGGTTCCACCAGGCCTAGGGAATTTGCCATTCCTTGAAATGTACAACATTGGTTTCAATCAGATTGTTAGCTACGGTGGTGATGGTCTCAGTTTCATCACTTCCTTAACAAACAGCACCCGTCTCCAATTCCTTGCTATTGATGGTAATCATTTAGAGGGTGTAATTCCAGAGTCCATTGGAAACCTCTCCAGGGTTATCGAAAAATTGTACATGGGAGGGAACCACATTTTCGGTCACATACCCTCCTCAATTGGTCAACTCAGTAGCTTGACTTTGCTTAATGTAAGCTACAATTTGATCTCTGGCGAAATCCCACCTGAAATAGGCGAGCTGGAAGAATTGCAAGTGCTTAGTATAGCAGGAAACAAAATGTCCGGCCATATTCCAAACTCCTTAGGTAATCTCAGAAAGCTGAACAACATTGATTTATCCAGAAATTACTTTGTTGGCTATATACCCCCTTCCTTTGCAAACTTTCATAAGTTGCTTTCCATGGACTTATCCAACAATTTGCTCAATGGAAGCATTTCTACAGAAATATTTCGAAACCTCCCTAGTTTGAGCACCATTCTGAATTTGTCTAACAACTTTCTGAGTGGTCCTTTGCCTGAAGAAATTGGGCTCCTAGGAAGTGTGGTCACTACAGACCTCTCAGACAACCACTTGTCTGGATTGATCCCCAATACAATTGGAAAGTGTACAAGCTTGGAGGGATTGTTGATGGCTAGAAATAAACTCTCTGGTCCTCTTCCTAATGTTCTTGGAGATATGAGAGGTCTTGAGATTCTAGACCTCTCCTCAAACCAGCTTTCCGGGTCCATTCCTGACAAACTTGAAGACCTACAGGTCCTGAGCTACTTGAACCTCTCCTTTAATCACTTGGAAGGAGTAATTCCTAATGGTGGAATCTTTGTTAAAAATAGCTCTAGTGTCCATCTTGAAGGCAATCCAAAGCTTTGTCTGCATTCATCATGTGTGAAACCTGGCGGTCATAGACGAAAAGTATTGATCCGAGTTCTTATTACTACGACTGTTTTGGCAACATTGGCAGTATGTGTCATAGTTGGTTGCTCACTCTATTTGAGCAAAAGCAAAGCAAAAGTTACAGTAACTAATTCTGATTTGTTACTAAAAGGGCAGCATCAAATGGTCACATATGAAGAGCTACGAGGTGCAACTGGGAATTTTAACCCGGAAAATTTGATTGGAAGCGGGAGCTTTGGGTCTGTCTACAGAGGGTGCCTAAGAGAAGGAATTGAAGTTGCAGTGAAGGTGCTTGATATTAAAAGGACAGGATCGTGGAAGAGTTTTTTGGCAGAGTGTGAGGCCTTGAGGAGCGTGAGGCATCGCAATCTTGTCAAACTGATCACATCATGCTCCAGCTTGGACTTCAAGAACATGGATTTTTTGGCTTTGGTGTATGAGTATCTGAGTAATGGGAGCTTGGAAGATTGGATTCAGGGTAAGAGAAAGCATACTAATGGAGATGGATTGAACATCGTGGAGAGACTGAAAGTGGCCATTGATGTTGCGTGTGGATTGGATTATCTGCATCATGATTGTGAAGTTCCAGTGGCGCACTGTGATTTAAAGCCCAGCAACATTCTTTTGGACAGAGATATGATTGCAAAGATTGGAGATTTTGGGTTGGCCAAGTTGCTGATAGAAAAAACAGGCAATAACGCTCTCAGCTCCACAGACGTGCTAAAGGGTTCAATAGGATATATGCCCCCAGGTCAGTATTAAGCAGCCCTCTTCTCATTTGAAGTATTTGGTTTACCTTATACGTCAACTTAGCTATGTTTTATGATTGTTTTTTTCCTTCTCTTTCTAGTTTGTTGGGTTTATTAAGAATGAACTATGATGCAGAGTATGGTTTTGGACAAAAGCCATCGACGGCCGGAGATGCGTACAGTTTCGGAGTAGTGTTGTTGGAGCTGTTTACTGGGAAAAGCCCAACCCATGAAAGATTCACAGGATATGAAAACCTTATCAAATGGGTGCACTCAGCCTTCCCTCAAAACATTGCCCAAGTACTAGACTCTGAGCTGCTACACCCCATGCAACATCCGCCCAATGAATTAGAACGTAATTGCCTGACTTCAGTTATAGAGGTTGGGCTATCTTGCACTTATGCTTCGCCTGAGGGACGCATTAGCTTGAGGGATGCCCTCCACAAACTGGAAGCTGCTCGGCAGACCCTTTTCAAGCATACTCATGTTGAGAGTGCCAAGCATGAATTTTAACTACAAACTGGAAATTGCATGTTTATTTATGCTGCTCGGCAGACCCTTTCCCTCATTCGCTCATCTTGTGAGTTAAGAAAAATTTGTAAGGGTTAATTACAGTTTTGGTCATTGGGATTTGGCTCGAAATGAAATTTGGTCACCGTAATTTCAATTTTCCCAATTTGGTCACCAATAGTTAATAAATTTAGTCCAATGCCTCAATTCCGTCAGTTTGTTTGATTAACAAATATTTAATATCAAATTAAAATTAAGGCCAAAAGTCATTTTTAGTCCACATAATTTGGCACTTCAAACACTTTTGACTATATAGTTTCAATTTCGTCAATTTTGCCATAATTTCATAATTGTAGCAATTTAAGGACAATTGTAATTTCCATCAAAATATTCTAATTTGCATCCCCTCCCCAACCAACCAACACTCACAAACAGTCCCTACCCAACCCCACCTAGCCAGCACACCCTGCAACTGACCGCACCACAGCCTCCCAAGGCCGGCCCAACCCCAATAAAGGCACAAGGCAGAAGCAAGCAAGTAAAGCAAGAAGAGAGCTCTGTTTCAATAGTTGCCCCAAAACCATTAACACCACCATGACCCGCTGAGCATAAATGACTACAGTCCAAGCTCCGTTGAGCTGTCAACGTCTTCTTTTTCTCTCTTGGCTTTACTCATGAATATCCCTATCTGCCTCTGGATTTTGAAACCATTGTTTATGCTCAGTATATGCTTTATATATCAATATGCTAAGCAGATTTCATCCGTATATGCTCAGATATCATCCATGCTCAGTATATGCTTGTGCCTTTGTTGGGGTTGGTGCGGCCGGTTAATTACAGGGTGTGGTGGCTGGTTTGGGAGGGATTCGGAAATGCATGTTTGGACCAAAATACACCTGAATAGATAACAGAAGTTAAGAATAATTTGATAGAAATTAGGATTGTTCTTATATTGCTACAATTATGAAATTACAATAGCAAAATTGACGAAAATGAAACTATATGGTCAAAAGTGATTGAAGTGTCAAATTATAAGGATCAAAATAACTTTGACCTAAAAATAATTAACTTTAATTTAATAATTTAATAATTTAAACCAAGAAAAAAAAACAATCTCTTCCTTTTCTTCTTGTCTCTTCCGTCATCCCACCTCCAAAAGTACCCAGCATCGCACCCCCACATCCCATTGCCATCTCCAATACGGGCCAAAGTTCACCGCCCAAATGACTGTTGGTTGTGTTGGGCAGAAGCAAGACGACGGTAGCTTCGAGATGGGGAAAATTGGGTGGCCACCAATTACTTGAAAATGGAAATGGGACTAGCTTTTGAGATGGAGAAAATTGGCTGGCCAAGGAGGGATATAAGTACAAAGGAGAACAACAAGATCGAAGGGGCTGAAAAACAAAAAGGGTTTCTCGAGTTTGGCTGGGCTCCAACGAGGACTTCTAAATGAGCACACTATGTGAGGATCCATTTCAGCCATCCGAATCTGATCGCAACGGTTGTAGAGAAAAAGCAAGCTTACAATGTAAATGGGTAGGCTGCACTTTCCCTTTAGCTTTACAAGTCTGAGCACGCCTTTTCCAATGAAGCCTCTTTCTTCTTCCTTCCTTTCTTCAATTAATTTTTTAAGTTAACGGGAAACCCGAAAATCTTACAACCCAGCTACCACCCAAAATCTCTTAACCACATTTCTCAAGTTCTCCCTAATGATCGTTGCCTCTAAAATCTCAATATCAACACATGAAGGGACAACAGAGTTTGCCTATGATATCCAAGAATCATGAACGATTTGTCCAAAATTAATGCTCCAACATAAGCCCCGATAATCGACCTCTAATATCAAAGAATCATCAGCATCCCCAGAAAAAGAAGATTATATTCATGTAAGTTTATATATTGTAATTGAGAATCCTTAAGAACCGATTCCATTGGTTGAAATTATCTTTTAGCATAGGATTTCATTTCTTTAGGGGTTCTAAGTGTGTTTATAATAGTGTGAGTAGGGTATGATGTCTGTGTCTTCGTTTGTAATAGTCTGAGTTGGATGGATATGGGTATGATGTTTGTACTTGATGTGTTCATAATAGTCTGAGTAGTATGTATATGGTGGATATGGATATCATTTATGTATCTTAATGATAATAGTCTGAATAGTATGGATATGGGTATGTTGTCTATATCTTGATGTGTTGAAAATAGTTTGAGTAATGTGGATATGGGTATGACATGCAGGGACGGATCCACAGAGGAGCAAGTGTGGTGAAGTGACCCCTGCAACTCTGGAATTTGCCATTAGAGGGGAGAAAATTGACTCCTGCAAACTGCTCGACGAAAGTCCCCAAAGAGCAGCGCTCTTATCGACCTTGTAATCTGATGCTCGTTGGGCAGCTAAGAAGAGACGCCTAGAGATAAAGTTCACAAAATGTAATGTCAAATTTCACCTTCATTGCCTTGGTTCTTTTGCTTTCAGTTTCGTCAATTCTTCATTATTTTTCAATGTAGTTTGATGGCTATCTGAGATTTGCTCACTATTCTGAGATTTCAGTTTAGCTTAATGAGTACCCATTGGTTGGTTTGTAGGGAAAATTTTTAAAAAAACGACTTCTTCTTATTTTAACTTTGAAGAAGTATGGATATTTGACAAAAGTGAAGATAACTGCTTGGTGGGACTGATATTTGATGCCTCATTTTGTATTTGGTTGATTAAATATTGATGGAAATATAAATTTAAGATCTTGAAGTATGGGGCTTGGGGGAAATTAAGGCATTCCCAGCTATTTGGTTTGTCTTGGCTGAAATAGATTTCTTAAGAAAACGAAACAACAGAGAGGCCCAATTAGTTTTTTTATATGAATTTTCGGTTAGCTTTTCTCCATCAATGGAGTGATAGCTTACTTGTCTGTTGTGATGCGTTTGCTATATGTTTTGATGCATTTGATATCTGCTATAATGCATTTGGTATCTCTTTTGATGCATTTGCTATCTGTTACGATGCATTTGGTATCTGTTTTGATGCATGTTCTATCTGTTATGATTCATTTGGTATATGATATGATGCATTTAATGTATGTTATGTTGTTTTTGGTATCCGTTATGATGTATTATTACCTATCTATTATGAAGCATTGGCTATCTGTTATGATTCAAGGGACGATAATATTATGGATGCTCAGTTGGTTCATTTATTATCTATTATGATGCATAACTGGTATGTCCCTATTTAGAAATATGCTGCAATAGATTTTACTAATATGCAGGTTGATAGGAGAAAGGACGACATGAAGCATAATAAGGGTCTGGTGACAATGGTGAACGGCCCTAAGTTTGGTAAACCTTGGCCGTCCGTGAAGAATGTTTGTCTTTTTTCAATGCTTATAAGCATTTTGTTTGTAAAGTGCTCAATGGGAAAGGGGTAAAGAAACCCAAACCACTACTTCACCCTCCTTTCAGATACATTGGGAAGCCAGTCATGCTAATTTTAACTGTTTATAAACCCAAAATATTTTCTTCAGTTTCTCAAGTTTAAAAAAAAAAACAGTTTGAAGCATCACGCACCTCTGTGTTCATAGTGAATTTCAAAACAATGGCTAATATATTCACGTTCACCGTGATCAAAACAGTTTTGCATGTGTGTTCACACGGTTGGCAATACCACACGAGTTCAAAACCTTCTACCTAAACAATTCTTACCAAGAAAATTTAAAACTAAGGCAGTTAAACAATTCCTTCACCCACAATCACACGGCTATATACTGCAGCATTCCTGCAACAAGTCTATAGCAAGCTTTAACCGAAATAAATGCATGGCCTCATCAAATTATAAGTTAGGGATGGATGAGCCCTTAATTGTACACATGGAAAATTGTAAGCAACTTTTTGGACTTGGCATAGAAGTATTCGGGTAACAAATAGGTAGGAATTTTTCCCTTTTATTTCCATTTTCTAACGATTTTACAACAAAATATTATTAAACTATAACAAATGAGACACGTGTCAGTGCATGAAAACTGTATCATTCTATCCACCTCCACGGCTCAGCATGGGACGCCGCCACCTCGCATCTCCTTTAATTATTTATTTGTTTACACTTAAACATTTATTTAAAAATCAATAATGATTCAAACAAATCCCAAAAAAATTTGCCGGCCTCTGGAACGACATTTCCTACGATCACGTACTTCAAATTTCACATTTCCATTTAAATTTTGATGCGAAATTTATATGATCAAACAAACAACATTTTAGGGTTTACAAAGTATACTAGTATATTCATTTGCATCATTCACATTTAGGGATGAGCCCCTAATTCTAATTTTTACACTTTAAAATTTATTACCCTTTAGGGTCAATAATAATTTATAAAGTGTTAGGGTTTAGGGTTTACAAGGTGGTTGGAAAAAAAAAATTTCCTACACTAACTTTCTTTCCTGCTCATGCAAGGTTAGGAACGGCATTTGACCACCTACTTTTCACAATCAAAACTCTATTTCGAACTATCAAAATATGCTCACATAATCCATATAGTGAACGACATTAAAGATATGTTGCTATTGTTGTTAGTTGTATAATTTCTCAAATTTGTCATCTGTTATGGCTTGTGTATTTTTCTAATTGGTAATTTATTTATTTTGAATTTTAGAAGTTAAATCGTATAAAAATAAAATGAAATAGTCGAAGATTGACACGTGTCAACTTCTTAAAGCCACTTCGTCAGCATTTCAGAAATGTGGCCCTATCAGATAGCGACACATGTCATTTTTTTTGTTATTTATTGTCCTGATCTTTAACAAATTCATAAGAAATTAAATACAAATAAGAAAAATACACCAAGAATTGCTACAAATAAGAAAAATACACCCAAAATCATGATTCTACATATTTGAATTAATGGAAATCATTGAATAAAAGAAACAAGAGTGTATGTGATAGAATGTTTTGATTTGTCTATGAATAAAGTTGAGTTTTTATCATTGTGCTTGTATTTTTGTAATTCATAATTAGAATTTTGGAGCTAAGGTATAAGTTCAAGTGACATTTCTGCAAATATCCCAAATTTCGCCCCCCTTTTTTTCTCTCTTTGCGCCACTTTTTCCACCTCTTTTTATTACATTTGTTATTTTTTCATGGGTAGAAATATTTTCAATAACATTAACATGACGCGTCTTCTGCGCCATACAATCTTTAGCACTTTGACGACGTAGCATATGCGTCATGAATTTATAATTTTTTCCCCCATGATATAAAACTAAGGGATTGAGAGAGAATTTAAAGGAAACAATGATTATCAAGAGCTCCACCGTGAGCTTCATACTTTCTATTTTCTTCTGCTTGTTCTTCTTATTCATTCAGCTGCCTATATATAGGCACAATATATACATATAATAATACACAAATGTTATAGCATAATGGAGTGAGTCATCCGGTAGGTATTGTTAGAGGAATGCATAGGTGGCATCCACTTAAATCTTATTGATTTACAACACCCCAAAAATTTTCGCGTGCCGCCCTTTTTTCACCAAATTTAAGTTTGGTGCGTCTTTTTTTGGGGGTCAAATTCTCTATCCCTTCCAGAAGCGTCATATTCTATCTCCAATCTCTAATTCATTCTTTAATCCCAAATGCTCTCTCAGATCTCTTCCTTCTCAGACTTTGCAAATTTCTCTCTCTCTCTCTCTCTCTCTCTCTCTCTCTCTCATCAAATCCCATTGAAACCCTCCCTCTCTTTCTGTGGCTTCTTCACTGTCCCCCTCTCTCACAATCTATGGCTTCTCTCTCACTGGAACATTCAAGAGCTTCAACTCCTCATCAGCTACAAGAAAATTGCTCGAGGCCAATTGCTTCGAAGGTGAAGGCTGCGTGACAATTCCCAAGGTGCAATTTTGTAAAGCTCTAACCTCCATGCTTGATACAAAGTTTTGGTATCAGTTTAGGATTGATTTGAATTCTAGATGCCTGTAGCTTGCTTTAATTGTGGATTCCATGTGAATGTTTGTTTTTATTTGGATTCTATATGTATGTGATTTTATTTGATTGAATCCAAGATCCTACTTGCATTTGTGATTTAATTTGATTGAATTTGGGTTCTAGTTGTGCGTTAGTATTTAGAATTTTTATTTTTGTTTAATTTTCAGAGAGTAATTACGATTTTGTGAAAATTTCTCATCCTGGTTATTATTTGGGTATTATCAGTAGCTTAAGAATACAACACTTCAAACTTAATTTTCTTTGGTGGGGACTTCAATCATTGTTTTGTACTAGTTGGGCATGTGTGCTGGAATTTTAGTTATTGCTTGAAATTTTAATTTGATATCTTATTCCCTGACATTTTATTCTTTGATGCAGCTCTTAATAAAGATGAGTTACTTCAAATAGTGAGATTTTGGTGCTGAAATGGTGTTGCTCATATGCTTGCACAATTGTCTAAGGCCTTTGAGATAAATGTTATGACTTAATATCTATGTTTGCACCAAAGCAGGTGGAACTTTCAAGAGAGTGTTTTTTGATTGATTATATCTTTTAGTAGCTTTGATTGCATCTCTTTTTGCACCATTTAAAGTTTAATTAGCTTTGGTTACGTTTCAGAAATGTATCAAATATCCCTTTTCAGTTTCTGTTTTCACATAATCATCATCCCTGTTTTTCAAGTATTTCATGTTCTGTTATTGACTTCAAGCGTATAATATTGCATTTCGTGTTCTGTTATTTCATGTTTTGTTCACCAAAAGTACTTAAGCCATTGCTTCTACTGTTTCTATCAGAGCTGCCGAACTTGGTATTAATCTTGCTATTGCAGATATTGTCATTCTTTATGACAGTGATAGGTATTAATCGTGCACTGAGATGATACATTTCCAGCTATGCATTGATGGCTTTGGTTGCCCTGCAAATTTGGTAATTATTGTTGGAAATCCCTCCTTAGTGGAGGAATAGTTTTTGTCTTAATGATGATGCTTTTGGTAGGAGATAAGGTGCAATGATGGGTGAGGTTCTTTGACCAACATTATTGTTTCCTTGGACATGCGGCTGGTTACTTTGCATGCACGTGGGCTGTTTTTTGGAGTTGAAAAATCAACCATTCTTTTATGGTTTATAAAAGGGAATGGTGCATGCATGTGGTTTTTTAATTATTTTTTAAACTTGCTAAACAGAGTATGAGAAGAGTATCACAAGAAAGGTTTCTGGTTTCAATTATGTGTCCTTTGTATTACTTACAATATAATTTAACAAGGGGAGAAAGGCTTGCTAACCAAGTTGATCCAAAGTCAAATATGGATATAAATGATTTATGTCCAATTATTACTTCAAATTTCCCGAACTCAAATTTAGTTTCGAACTCCATATTCGAAAATAATATAGCAGGAGTTTGTAGAAATTTCAAGATATGTTTTTTATTTTTATGAAATTTTGGTGAATTTTTAGAGATAATAATATATAAAATTATACTCTGATGACACATGGCTACATGATGATGACATTTGTATGAAGCATTGATGATGCACAATGATACTCTAATGATAAATATGGGTGTATTTTTCTATTATTTATAAAATTTAATTTGGTGAATTTTTAAAGATAAATATGGGCAAAATGATACTCTAATGATACGTAGCTAACCGATAATGACACATGTATGAATCATTAATGAAGCACCACTCCTTGTGACATTTTCGGACTTTATAGTCAAATATAATATCACAAGGATTTTGTATAATTTTTTGGTGTATTTTTCCAATTTTGTGAATTTTGAAAGATAAATTTTAAAAAATAACAAATTCATCCAAATGGAAACTTAGATGTCGAAGAGATAAGGGAACTTGGGATGTTGAAGAGATAAAGGGAACATAGAAAGAAAGTGGGAGAGAGAAGGAAAAAGGATGGGTAATACGACGGGATGACTGTGCTGGAAATGAGGCGTATGTGGTGGCAACATACAAAATGATGCTTGTTAAAAGCATTGATGACACACTCTTCCAAAAACTATAGTATTTTATTAAATAGTAAAAAAATACACACCCCAAAAAATTCTACAATAGTATTTTATTGTGAATTTTAATATCCTGACGTTTATCCATAGAAATTGCTTGATTATAAGACCGTCCTCGCTTATGTGAAACAAAGTTCAAACCCATATTCCATTTTATACCTGCAACATACAAAGTTTAAATAAGATATACTTAAACTATAACAAAAATATGAAGATACAAATCTGATACCCATACCCATACTACTCACACTATCATCAACACATAAGATACAAAAATGATATTTACTAACACTATTGTCAACACATTAAGATACAGAAATGATATCTATTAACACTATTGTCAACACATTAAGATACAGATGATGCATACTAATACTATTGTCAATACATTAAGATACATAAATGATGTTAACGATGTAGTCCATACACACACAAATGCATACACATGGAAATTTGATATAGAAAGTAAACCTCAAAGACCCATGGTACAAAAAATCATGTAAGACTGAAAAAAAAAATCTGCTATATTAGCCAATACCAAATTGAATTTGTATAGAGAGCAATTTTACATATAACCCATCAACCTATAAATTAGAGAAATGTACCTCGTCGTTCCCATTTGGTTGCTTCTAAAACCAATTGATGTTAAGCACCTAAGCAGACCCAACAAGTAAAATCAAACATAAAATCGAAACTGAGTATTCTAATTCAAACTTATTAAATCCTAGATCTACCAAAGAAAAGAGAGATCCTACGCCAATGCCCAGGGCTTGATGATACACAGAGAGAAAAGTACAATGACACCACACTATACTCTCCCACTTTTACTTCACTCAAACACTTAGAGTGGTACACAATTAATTCTCTCACTCTCATAATATTAGAGTGGAAAACTGATGACTTTCGGATGGTGTTCTCACCCTTCTATCTCTGTCCTCACGACGTCTTCTCTGGTGCAACACGCTCTCTCTGCTCCAGCTTTGGTTGCTGCCTCCTTATATAAATCCATGCGGCAAACTCTCCTAATGAGGGAAACCGCATACCAACCCATGTGATGGCCAGCCAAAGAGAAAGAACATTTTTTATCATTGGACCATGCATTGTCTCCCACCAAAGACATTATCATTCCATGCAATATTATTAGCCACCAGCCATATTCCCTTTAATTATAAAAAGAATATCTCAAAAGAACTCCTCCAAAACTCATCACGTGAAGCTTGAGAAGGAGCCAGAAAGTTGTGGGAGACTACTTTCTTCTTCCATCATGGCTGGACCAATATGCCAACAAACTCAAAGATGTGAAAACCAAAGGATAGAACCAGAGTCAAGTGCTGACTTGCGGTCTCCAATCATCAAGTAATGAACTCAAGGCCACTTTGATGAAGCAGACCAGAATCACCAAACTAGCCAAATGAAAACAGAAAATTGAATTACAGAGGTAGATGTAACTTGCTTTGTATGGTATGAATGACCAAACAAGAAGAAAAAAGAAAAGAGAATTGCAGGGGTACACCGTGGGGGAGGGACAGAGGAGAAGATTAAACTAGGAAAAAAAAATGGTGTTCTTCAAGAGAGTATCTTTTTTTTTTTTAGGAAGGGATATTTTTGGAGGGAGAGAGGACAGAGCATGCTTAAGAAAAAAAAAAAAAGAATTAGAGGGGTAGACCGTAGGGAGGGAGGGAGAATAATATCAAACCAGAAAAAAAAATGGTGTTCTTCAACAAAGCATCTGTTTTTTGGAGGAATGAATATTGTTGGAGGGAGAGAGAACATAGCATGCGAAAGAAGAAGGATAATATAGAATTAGATGGGTAGACCGTAGGGAGGGAGGGAGGAAACCAGAAAATAAAAATTGTGTTCTTCAAGATAGCATCTGTTTGGATGGAGTGATATTTTTGGAGGGAGTGATATTTGGAGGGAGTGATATTTTTGGAGGGAGAGAGGAGAAAGCATGCGGATGAAGGAAGTGTTTCAGTGCAATAATTTCAGTTGCAACTGCTTTTTGGAAAGCCGTTGGATTATATCCAACGGTGTTCTCATATTAAGTCCTCATTTAGAGGTTCTTGCTAGATCCTTGCCCTTCTGGAGTTTGGAGTTGGGAAGAATCAGAGAGACGGGGACTATTGGGTTTTTGGGCTGAGAGGTTCAGTGATTTCAGATGTTAAGGCCCGTTTGGCAACATTTTAAGGGGTTGTTTTCATTTTCAGAGAACAAAAATTAGGCAAAAACACGTTCGGTGACCCAAAAGAAGAAAACACTAAGAATGTTTTCATAAAATGAAAACAAGTTCATGTGTACTTGTAGAAAACATAAAAAAAAATTGTTTTCATTCTCGTGGTAAACGTTTTCATAAAAATAACTCACATATTATTATTTCAAATTGTACTACTTTACAGGTTTTCATTGTTTTTGTTTTCTGAAGATGTTTTCTAATTAATCTACCAAACGCATTTTCATTTCCTGAAAATGAAAATTCGTTTTCTTGTTTTCATTCTCTGAAAATATTCTAATAAAACATTCTCCGAAAATGTTACCAAACGAGCCCTAACGATGCAATGTTAATATTCTCAATCTTTAGTCCTTTCTGTTTCAATAATTTGGTTGCTCAATTATTGTTGTTGTTATTGGGTTGATCATCAAGTTCTTAATTAGGGGGGTTTTTTTTTCTTGTGCTATTGGACTCAATTTTACAATAATTGGAGTTTCTCAAATGCTTGCGACGGAGTCACGACAAGAGGGTGATGATAGCAGTGGAGTCTGAAGATTTAAAATATATATATTTAAATTTTACAATTAAGTTAATTATTTTTAAAAAATTAAACAACTGACAGCATTGAGGCATTGTATTGAATTTGTTAACTACTGCAAATACGATGACCAAATCGGAAAAATTGAAATTACAGTTACCAATTTTGATTTTGAGCCATATCCCAATGACAAAAAATGTAATTATTCAATTATTTAGCCTCGTTTACGAAACTTAGAGATCAATAGTTATGAGCCTAAGGCCATCTCCAATCATGGGTCATAGGCTAAATATAGCCCTAAAATAATGTAAAATCCATCTTCAACTATGGGCTAAAAAAATTGTTGGCCAAATTTGGAGGGCCACATTTGGCCATTTAGCCCTCCAACTAAGCCGAATGTAGCCCAGCTTTGACATAGGCCAAATTTTTTTGTGGGCACAGTGCATGTACTTCCTAAGATAAGAAAGTATCACATGTGGGCAAAAGCACGAAACATCTCGTGCAACTGCAGATCCAATAGCCAATATTAAAGGCGCGTTGACATCATCGATGACATCGGCTAGCCGTTAGGTTTTTGTTTTTGTTTTTAATAACTTTTTTAAATGTTTTTAAATTCATTTTGTTTTAAATATATATATGAAAATGATTTATGATAGTTGGAGGTCAGAACCATTGATTGAAAGTTATTTATTTAAAATCTTTTTAAATGTTTAAAATTTATTTTGTTTAATATATATATATATTAAAAAATATTATCTCTAAATCGTAGTTTAATTAAATTAAACGATACATAGTTGTGGAATATACGAGTGTTATACTATAATTTTCTCAAAATAATAAAATATGAAGGCCCCTAAAATATAGTTATGCATGGCCTGAGATTAAAAAATTTAGCTATGCACTGTTCTTTAAAAAATTAATATTTTGGAGGGCTAAATTTTTAGTCATAGACTACATTTAGCCTTATAATTGGAGATGGCCTAAAGCTAAAGACCCTACTTTGTTGCTCAACTGTTATATATGACCCAAAACCAGTTGGTGAGACCGATCCCACAGCCTGCAGCCCATTCTCACAGCAAGCCCAATTGAGAAAGAAGCTGTTATTGTTATGGATCGTCACAAAAACATGGGCATATGGTGAATTGGGGGTAACCAGCGCATGGCCAAGGCAAGTGAAAGGATGTAAATACCGAATATCAATTATGATTAACAAAAATATAGTGAACTCATGCCAATAAGAGCAAGTGCATCCATGAGCCTAGCCCAAGGCTGGTGGGAGAAAAGCAAAAAAAGGAGTTTCCAGCGGTGAGCCCAGGCCCGGGCTAGAAGACATGTGTCGTAACCTGGGCGCTCCGATCTGCTTCTCTCCTCCAATCCAGCGGCTGGCGATTTTTTGGCAATAAAATTATGAAAAAAAATCGAAATTTTTTTTAAAAAATACTAAAAAATTCTGATTTTTTTTTTCTATAAATACCTATTAATACCATTCACTTTCAACACCAATCCTTATACATTTTATTCTACTTCTACTATTATTCACTATTTATTCAACATTTTCCTCTCTTTAACCTTGTA
Organism: Prunus fruticosa; assembly: GCA_018703695.1. Taxonomy (NCBI): domain Eukaryota; kingdom Viridiplantae; phylum Streptophyta; class Magnoliopsida; order Rosales; family Rosaceae; genus Prunus; species Prunus fruticosa. The sequence continues at coordinate 52,326,870 of CM031917.1, forward strand.
TTTTTTTTCTTCTTATTTTTATGGCTTCTTCTATCGAAACCGGAGGGGTGTGGAGCACCATGGAAGATGTTTCCTTGTGTGAGGCTTGGCTCCAAGTTTGTCATTGTCCCGTGACAAGCAATGAGATGAAAATTTTTCATATGTGGAAAAAAATTCATGCCGAATTTTGTGAAAAAATTCCGGGGTCTACTCGTACGGAAATGGCATTATCTAGTAGGTGGAAAATTCTAAATAAAGAATTGGGAAAATGGAGAGATGCATTGTCAAAAGCGATAGAAAACTGTAGAAGCGGGGAAAATCGTACTAACAAGGTAAGTATTTTGTAATTTTCGTGTCATTAAGTTTAATGTCCTAATTTATATATTTTATTAATATTTATTGCATTTTCAATATTTTGTTAATATTTCTTGCAAATTAAATATTTTGTTCATATTTCTTGCATTTTAAATATTTTGTTAATATTTCTTGCATTTTCAATATGTTGTTAATATTTCTTGCATTTTCAATATGTTGTTAATATTTCTTGCATTTCCAATTGTTTCTTAATATTTCTTGCACTTCCAATTTATTTGTAAGGTTAATTGCATTTCCATTTGTTTATTTTTTGGTTACTTGCATATCCAATATATTTTTAAATATTTCTTGCATTTCCATTTTTTTTTGTTAAATAGATGATTCAAGCACAGATGTGGTTCCGGTGCAACGGGGGTGGCAAAAAAAGTTTCAACCATCATGAATGTTGGGATGTGGTGAAATATTGCAAACGCTTCATAATTATTCCCACGGGTCCCGCCGTTGTGTTAAATGAGACGCCACTCTGATTCAATGACATCAGAGTCACCTCTCAATTCCCCTATGAGTGAAGACTCACCCATCGAAAAGGAGCCGAGGCCCATTGGCCGAAAGGCTGCGAAGGCAAAAAAAGCGGGTAATTCAAGTAATAGTAATTCAAAGTTTTTGGAGGAAATTGCAAGGCAAAATGCCATAAGAATTGAACTTGAGCAGAAACGCCAAGATAACGAGATGTCAATTCAAGCCGAGTTTTCACGAGAAAGGGAGTATTTGCGCAAAAAAGATATGGAGAAGACGGATCGAGAAACCATGGCGATGGATACAAGCCATATGTCCCCTGAAACAAAACAATTTTGGAAGCTAGAACGCAGGGATGTTATGAGAAGAAAAAGACTTTTCCAAGATGATGGGCCTAGCAACACGGATTGGTTAAATGATGAAAACCATTAAATTAGTTGGCATACCTTTTATGTATTTGTATTTTCATGTTTTCTATTAAAGTTGTTGTAATTCATGTTTTTTATTTTAGTAGTAGTAATTCTTAATGACTTGTATTGGATTTCTTTATTTAATAAACAAAGCATTCAATAAAAGACCTTTTTATTCAACATATTCCATACATCAAACAAAACATAATTAAAATAAAAAAAAACTACAAACCACAACCAAACCATAATAAATAAAAAACCACAACCAAACCATAATAAATAAAAAACAACACAACCAAACCATAACTAAATAAAACATAACCAAACCATATATGCTCCATCATTCATCTTGATTGCCTATCACCGGCGCGCCCATAGATGCGCCATCAAGTCACGTTGACGTCTTTCATGAACATACGAAGATTGCATCTCTTTATATCGATCTATCATACGGGTCATGAAACGACCATCCCTAACCAACGGCTCGGTTCAAACGGTTCTCCACTTGGCCCCATGGGCCTTTCATAAATTCGTGTCAAAGCCGTGTTCATGAGATCCGATTCGTAGACCTCTTCAGCTTCATAATCATACTCATCCTCCACAATCATATTATGGAGGATGATGCAAGTCATCATAATGCTTCTGAGGACCTCCTCATCAAACATACGGGCTTCACCTCGAATAATCAACCACCGAGCTTGAAGGATGCCAAAACACCTTTCGACATCTTTCCTTATTTTTCTTGATAGGTAGCAAATAATTTTTCCTTCCTGGGATCGGGGATTCGGAATGGATTTGACAAATGTGGTCCACCTCGGGTAGATGCCGTCAGCTAGATAATATCCCGTCTGGTAAACTGTATTGTTGACTTCATAGGTGATATTGAGGCCTTGGCCTCTCAGAACATCGTTGAAGACCGGGGATTGACCCAGCACGTTGAGGTCATTTTGGGATCCAGGAACTCCAAAGAAGGCATGCCAAACCCATGTGTCGAAGCCAGCAACGGCTTCAAGGATGATACTTTTTTGGCCTTTTCTATTTCCGTAATCACCTTGCCAGGCAGTTGGGCAATTCTTCCATTGCCAGTGCATGCAGTTCGATGCCGCCAACCATTCCTGGAAATCCTCGAGCTTCAGCTTTTTGTAGAAACCGTTGGAGGTCCCTGGGCGTAGGTCTACGTAGGTAGTCTCTAGTGTACAGAGTTTCAACCGCATCACAAAATCATACCAAAGCCTCCAACGTAGTTGACTTCCCCATCCGGGCAACCTCATCCACCTGATCGCAGATGCTCCATACGCCAACATTCGTATAGCAGGTAAGCTTTTGCTCGGAAGAAGTCCCAAAGTACCAGTAGCATCACACTTTTGAACAAAGTATGCATCATGATTGCAAATATCATGCATGATTTTATTGAACACATGGGGTGTCACTCTAAATCGCCTTCGAAAATCAACATTAGAGTACAAAGAAGTTGGGATAAAATAATCTTCCAAAAGATTTTTACCCAGGAGAATGCCTATGTCTGTCCACATTCTTTCGCGGCCGACTCGTGAACCATGGCGGCGACCTTGGTTCTCTTCATCTTGCAAAGCCACTGCTATGACAACTTGTTCATCAACTTGTCTCTCGCAACTCATTGATTTCATCTGCTCTACGGTTTCTCTCATTTCTTTATCGCTCTTGCCTCTCCAAGCTTCTCCTAAAATCTTCCATTGAGAATGAATTGAGTATGAATTATAAACTCTGAGAAATGAAAATATAGAAAGATGTGGTGTGAAAGGTATGAGCTTAGCCTCTGGTTTTATAGAATATTTTGGCAAGATAGAGATGACACGTGGCTTGATTTGATTGGATGAAAATCTTATCTGAAATTTGAAATTCATCTGAAATTTGAACCCAAATTTAGCTGAAATTTGAATTTTGAAATTCATCCGAAATTTGAACCCAAATTTATTTGAAATTTGAATTTTGAAATTCATTCGAAAATTGAACCCAAAAATCTTATCCCGAAATTTTATCCGATTATGAATAGTCATGACACGTAGGAACCCGGAAATCTTATTTGAAAATATTATCCAAATTAATTATTGAGGTAAAAAAAATTGTGAAAAAAACAAAAAAATGAATAGTAATTGCCCTTAGCCATGGCATTGGGTGGAAACACAAAATTTACTATTTGCAAGGGCAATCACTATTCACGTGAATAGTGGCTGCCCTAGGCCCCCCTTGCCATGGCAAGGGGCAAATGGGTTGAGTTGCTCTAAGAGGTTGATGCATGTGACAATTTGAAGAAATTGAAACGGGTAGGGAAGAAGATAACATAAATGATTCATTAAGCGAACAAGTTGATAATGTTCACAACGCAAATGTTGCTGGAGGCCTTTTTGGGTCAAACTGGGGGCTAAAGCCCAGGAAGCAAAAAATAATATAGATCTCAAGAGGCCATTACGATTAGCTTTAAGAATTCCAAAAAGTCCCATAGAGCATCTCCAACTAATGTGTCAAAAGTGCTACATAGACATTCAACAGCTAGAAATAACATCTCACATCACTCTCACTGATGTGTCAAAGTTGATGTGGAATGAAGGCAGGAGGTTGAGTTATTATTTTTGACATCCCAAAAACAATATGTCAAATGAATATTTTATTATTTTATTATTTTCTTTTCTTTTTTATTAAAAATAAATCACACACTAAAATGTAATAAATTAATAATTTAATTTGACATATCGGGCGGAGTGTAAAGTTGTGTAAGATGTCAAATTGCCATATTAGCCATCCAATTTAAATTTGATGTTTGGTATTTGACATCTCCCTTGGAGATGCTCTTAGGAGGAGTCTCCAAAAACTGGACTCCCATATACAGTTCATGCCCCTTTTTAGCCAGGTGATCAGCCGCAAAGTTTGTTAGGCATGATTAATCTTCTATAAAAAAATTTATAATGATTTTTCATTTCTAAAATACCCTTGAAAATAGAAAAGACTAAAATACCATTAAAAATGGATAGAAATTTAGATGATGTTAAAATCAAATGACAAATCATGGATTTTGAAAATTTAAGGTGACATTTCTCTTAAATTTTTCTTTAAGGTGGCAAATTGAAACTGAAGTATAAGTTTAAGTGACATGTCTATAAAAATCCCGACACTTCTTGGTGCCAAACCAACACTTCTAGAGGCCCATCACCTAGCTTCCCATTTTTTTTGAAGTGTAGACTCAGCCATTGCAAGCAATAAAAAAACGAACTCAATTTATTAATAAATGAATCAAAATAAATCAAATACAGTTATGCTCAAGAACAAAATGTTTGTTTTGCTTAATATATTTAGTTTGATTTGTATATCTGTGTATTTGATCAGATGACATGATAATGACAAAACTCTGGAAACTAATAGTGACCCAAACAAAAAAAAAATACAAAAACCATCTTGTCAAATGATGCTCTTATCTTCCTCATTTAGTTTTCTTCTCATTACTTATATTTTGGTTCATCCATGTAATTATATTTTGAGGTATATATGTGAGTGTGAGATAAAGATTCATCCTATTTCTCCATCATATTGGTTACCTTATCATACATGTATCTTGCTAGGTTTCCCAAAACAACAAAATATAAAAGGAAAAGGTGCAAGAGCTTTTTTTGTTTTTGTTTTTGTTTTGTAAAAGCTAGTTTAGGAATAAATTAAAGGAATGGGAAGAGTGAAGCTTCAAAATAAGAGGTATTAAGAATACGACTAATAGACAAGTCATTTTCTCAAGGCTTATGAAGAAAGCCTATGTACTCCCTGTTCTTTGTGATATTGATGTAGCTCTTATCATGTTTTCTCCATATGAGAGACTCAATCTTTTCTATGACAATAAAAGATGACCATCTGGCTACTTCTACATACATGATTAATCTTCTATAAGCTGCTCAAGTATTGTAGGTTGATAATTGGTAGCAATTAATTACTATGGTTGGTTTTAGTTTGCTGATTTTGAGATTGAACTACAATGTAGAGTATGGACAAAGCCAACGACAGCAGGAGATGCATACAGTTTTGGTGTACTGTTCTTGGAACACTTTACTCTAATTGATTGATTTCAATTGTTGACCTGACTCCTGAGGTTGGGCTCTCTTGCATTAGCTTTGAGGGAAGCGCTTTACAAACTGGAAACTGCTAGACCTACACCCTTTTCAATTTTGGCCACGTTGAGAGTGTTAACCTTTAATTTGGACAACAATTGCATGTAATGTATAAATTACTAGCACCTTGCCACATGCTCACGCGTGTGTCAATTGATTTTCTTTTTTAGTTTTAGTTTTTAGAATTAAGAAAAGAAAAAATGGGTAGTTATTTTTCATAAAAATAGGATTCATTATCTGATTTTGCTTTTAATTTTAATTTTTTTAAATATGAAAATGTGTGAATTTACCATATTATCCTCATTTAATTAATAATTTCAATTCTTAATATTTGCATTAACCAGGGGCATTTTCTGGTATTTTGAATGTTTCACCATTCTCTGCATTTTGCTTTATATATATAGATTATCCTCATTTAATTAATAATTTCAATTCTTAATGTTTGCATTAACCAATGACATTTTCTGGTATTTTGAATGTTTCACCATTCTCTGCCTTTTGCTTTATATATATAGATAATAAATTAACAGCTTATCGTAATAATAAATGTAATTAGTATACCCCATGTAACAGGGACAGACTCAAGATTTGAAAATATGGTGGGCTAAATTTATCTTACGTACAAACCTAGAAAACTTGACGGTACGAGTGAATTTCAAGGTCAATTAACAATTATATGATAAACTTCTCCATGAAAGGAAAATAATCGAAAGCATTTATTATCTATTGCAAAAGAAGAAGAAAGAAAAAAGCTGAACCATTTGAATCCATCCAAGCCAACTTGGAAAATAAAAATGAGAATAAGTAGCCAAAATTTATAAGAAAAAAAAATTGAGGTTTTATGTACACTAGAAAAGGTTGAAAAAAAGAGATTTTTTGTGAGTGGGATCACTAGGATGGGGTGTGTGGAGGCATGCTTGGTGGGCTGAGTATTAATATTGGACTATAAAATATCAAGTCGCCCAGGCTATAGCTCATGTTAGCATGGACATAGGACCGTTCCTGTCATATAATAATTGAAATAAACCTATGCAATTTCTTGGTTAATATGGTGATTTTGGAAGATGCACAACTTGTCTTTAAATGTGCAATGGCGCCACATGAATTACAATGTTTCCTTCTTATCACTTATTTACCAATTAATTTCTAAAAATTCTAACTCAAATTAGTACCATACGAAATCATTTCATAAATAACACCATTGAAATTATATTTATGGGATGAAGCATAATTGTTATTGCCCATATGTGGATTAAATAAAAAGAAAAAAAAACATCAACAACCAGAAGGGTAAGCAAAATGTTTAGTCTTTGTTTGTGCTTTGGGTTGACTTGTTTTTGATGTTTTGGGTTGAACTTAAAATTTGACAGTCCAAATTGAAATCAAAATATCACTTTCCAAAGAAAGGCGAAGCCAAAACTATCCCGCCCAAGTACCAAACCAAAACACCTAAAAAGGGACCCGCCTAGTACCAAATCTGTATGCCCCAAATGAAAATACGAAAGTTTCAAACTTTTTAACCCAAATATTTTTCAGACCGAAAAAAAAAACAGTTTAGATTTACTAAGCGCGCAATTTTAACTTTAAACAAAAATAAAACGACCCAAAATTTTCAAATTTGGTTCATCGAAAATAAAAGTCACGTGGAAACCCGGCCCCACACAGACTAATTCCCAAAATTTCAATTTTGTCCAAACGCTCCAAAAATAATAGAAAACAAAATAAAACGCTCCAAAATCCAAAATCTCCAAATTTTAGTTGCAACTAAAAAATTCACGTCAAATCAAACAGCGCCAAAAGCACAAATTTTCGAAGCCGAATTGAGCATGGCGCTCTATTTTCTCTCTCAAAACTTCAAAACGCACCCTCACTTTCATTCTCACTACATATTGCCATCACCGCTCAGAGTCCCAAACCTCAAACTCTACGCTTTGCTTTCTCTCTCTATCTCTCACAGTCCAACCCGAGCCACGACAGCAAGTAAAGACCAAAGCTCGACCAGTGCAGAGCAATGGCTTCTACCACCGTGGCCGAGCAACTGAACTGCACTCGCATCACTACTCGTGCTGCGGCGAAGCGGAGGGCGATGGCCGCCTTGGTTGAGGAGCACCAGCTGACTACCAAGAAGCGCGCGGTGCTTGGAGATGTTACGAACTTGGTCAACGTCGTCGTTTCGGCCAACCACAAATCTTATGGTGAGTTGCAGAAACCGAATTGTGCAATCAAGGAGGAGAAGAAAGCCGTAGCAACACGTAACATTGAGGATCCGCAACTGTGTGGACCTTATGCTTCGGACATTTATGCCTATCTTCGTAGGATGGAGGTACAAAGATCCAATTCTTCAGATTTTGATTTCTTCATTTGATAATCAGAACGGTCTTGGACTTTTCAACTTAAAATTGATATTGGGAAAAGGTTTTTGGTTTCAATTTTGATAGTGAAATTGGCTATAAAGCATTAAGATCCAATTGGTAGGATTTTGGGTTTAATTTTGATTCTGGGTATAGTTTTGTGAATTCTCTAAATTAGGGTTTACTGTTTTGTCAATTGGGGATTAGGCTCACCGTGAATAATGGGTTGGTTTCTTTAGGTGGAACCAAAGAGAAGGCCGTTGCCTGATTACATGGAGAAGGTTCAGAAAGATACTAATGCTAATATGAGAGCGGTCCTTGTGGATTGGCTGGTGGAGGTTGCAGAGGAATATAAGCTCCTTCCAGACACTCTTCATCTCTCCGTTTCTTATATCGATAAGTATCTATCGATCAATGTGGTCAATAAGCAGAAGCTTCAGCTACTGGGAGTTGCTTCAATATTCATTGCATCGTAAGCTCACAAATCTTTGAATCTGTTGTCTGATTGGTACAACTGTTTTTCTTCTGATGATGATGTGAAGTTACTATAAGTATTATTCTTACATTTTCATGATTTCTTAATTTATAGGAAATATGAAGAGATTACTCCTCCAAATGTGGATGAGCTCTGTGACATAACAGAAAATACATACACAAAAGAAGAGGTATTTGACGTTTTACTTGGGGTTTTATCCCTGAAAATGATCTATTTATACCTCAGATAGCTGCAATTGCTTTATACTAAGAGTAAATTTGGGTTGTAAAGGTGATCAAGATGGAGGCTGCCATTCTCAAGTCCCTGAAATTTGAAATGGGCAATCCTACTACTCGGACATGCTTAAGGTAAGGATGGTGCTGACAATGAAAACACTCTGTTTTGTTTGGGTAATGTAATTACTTGCCAAGCTTAAATGACTTATGACTGATTGTTTTTGTTCCTTTGATGAATTGTTTTGCAGAAAATTCACTGATATTGCCCAAGAGAATTGCAAAGTAAGCTTCCCCCTTGCCTTCTCATCACACACACTTGTTGGCTTACCAAGTTTAGTCTCTAACACTGACTGCTTTATTGTTTTGTGTGGTTTACAGACTCCCAATTTGCAGTTAGAGTTCTTGGTTTGCTACCTTGCTGAGCTGAGTTTATTGGATTACAAACTTGTGAAGTTCCTGCCTTCTTTGGTAGCTGCATCAGTTGTTTTTCTGGCACGATTTATGACTAGAACAAAAATACATCCTTGGGTAAGGGTTTGATAAATTACTTGTGCGGATTTCAATGTCTGAAAGCAATTACTAAGTCGTATCCATTTCAGTGTCCAGCCCTGCAACAGTATACTGGATATAAAGCAGCTGATTTGAAAGAATGTGTTCTTGCCATACATGACATGTGCTTGGGTAGAAGAGCACGAAATTTGAATGTTATTCAAGAGAAATACAAACAACTTAAGGTATTGTTTATCAGAAGTAGGTTTGACCTTTTCTTATTTTCCAAATTTTAGAAATGCAAAACATGGTTCTAATGGAGTCCTTTTTCTTTAACGCAGTTCAAATGTGTGGCACATACTCCTTGCCCTCAAGATATACCAGCTTCTTTATTTGAAGATCTGAAAACATAAGAGTACAATCCTTGTGGCAAGGGCTTGTCCAATGTGATAGGAAGATCTGGATATAAGTTTTATTGGGTGTGCTTGATTGATTGGAGGGTTAATGGCGAGTGCTGATGATGTTTGCCAATTGCTATTGGGTGAGGATGGGGCATCATTCTGCTTTGCGCCAGATTACCACTTGATTGACCTTTATGTTGGATTTCTGGGAAGCAGCTGGTTCTGTATTATCATTCAGCAAATACACTTCAGCTAGTGCAGATCAAAACTGAGTAAGCTGTGATGCAGGGTATGGTCTGGCGGTGAACCAAATGAGCTGACCCAAAGGGTCGCACTTAAGCAGACTGATGCTGTAAACTTTCCACCCGATGTGGTGCAAGTGCAACGATGGGTGCATGATATCTAATCGTAGTGTGCCAACAAAGAAAATATACATGATTGCTTGATCACCTTAACAGCTGGGTTGCATTTGTTGAGCCACAGACGTACCAAATGACTCACAAGAAGAGTGTTGCTGTTGTCAAACTGAAACAGCCAGGCCAGCGGCTATAATTTACTTTTGCGGTTAGGTTAACTAGGAGTTTACTGTTAGTTATAGTTACTCAAGTTAAATACTTGTTACATTAGGTGAGGGCTAATCTTGTAGCCTATATATACTGTAACACTGTCATGTTAATAATTAATGAGAATGGTTACTTTCAGAACTCTCGGATTTTCCACAATCAGGCCTCTCATTGACAAAGCTAATTATCTCCCCACCCCAGGTTGCATATGTTTTAAAGGCAGTGTCCCGACGGAAATTTGCAAGTTTTGTTGCCTTTATATATCCTTGCTGGTTAAGTTTCGACTGTGCAGTGAAATTAGCAAGCATCATTTGGAATGATGTGAAATACTAATACAAGGTATGGGGGAGGAAAGTGAGTTAATTCAACGAGAAACAAGTTTAAGAATAGGAAACTAATGCCATCTTTGATTTCTCGATCTATCAATGAATGTGAAAATAGGAAACTAATCGAAAGCTAAAAACTTAAGAAGTGATGCTAAAGACAATGACCAACATTCAAACACAATCTGTAATGTAACTTTCTTTGAGCATAAACATATAAAAAAACATGCGCATACATGGGCTTAGTTAAGTTAGTTAGAGTGTATCTGCTCCTCACTCTGCACCAAAGTTCAAATCCACATCCTCATTAAATTAAAGTAGATTATCACTTGTATAAAAAAAAAATTAAAAAAAAAAAGGATTGACAATGTGAATCATGACAACAAAATGAGGACATAAGTTAAATACGGGAAAGGGGGGAATTTACTTTTTTCTTTCTTCCTCGCGTTTTAGAAGCAAAATTTGTATGTAACAAAAAAAAAAAAGCGAAGTTTGTAGATTGCTTTTTTTTATTTTCTTTCTCGTATCTAATCTTTAAGATATTCATATTTGTTAAACTTTTCAATTTACCTCTTACTAATTTTCAAATTTTTTAAGAGGTCGATGAAACATGCGGGGGTGTAGGGTGGACTAAAATGTTAAATTGTTTAAAAATAAATAAGTATTGGCAAAGTGTTTTATTTTTAGAAGAAAAAAAAATCATGTGTAAAATTTATATTAATTAGGTGTAAATTTTTTTATTTTATTATTTTATCGATAAGGGTAAAAAAGGAAAGATGGAAAACGCGTGATCACCGAATCACTAACGAGAGAAAAAGATGTACGGCGGTGAAAAAATAAAGGCTTAAATGTCGAAATAGTCCCTGTGTTTTACCTTATCGGCCAATTTAGTCCCCGTGTTATTAATTTGGTCAATTTAATCCCTGTGTTTGTATATGTTAACAAATTTGATCATTTCCATTAAAATTATGTTAGAACCTAAAAAAAAGACATTTAAAATTAATTTTAAAATCTGTAATTAATTATTAAGATTTAAACTCAAATAATAATAATGCTAAAATGATTAAAATCCACACAACCTCAACCTCCAATGGTCTCGATTCATGTAGGAAAAAAAAGGATCTTAGTTGAATTGATGCCTACTCTTTTCTTGCTCTTATATTTTAGATTTTCTTATAATCTACCTTTCATCTCTCTCTAATCTATGATCCATTGGCTTGAATGTCGTCGACTTTTGCTGCAGCGAGGATGATCAATTGGCGGTAGAGCCATTAAGGTTACGGTGACCGACTATGAAGATCTTCATGATTTGTAGAAGAGAGAGTTGTTGTGGTTTAGGTGGGGTTGGAATGGTGGTGAGGGTGGCTATGAGTTTGGGGTTGGAGTGGTAGTGGTGAGGGTGGCTGGGTTTGGGAAGTGGTTGAGGTGTATGCGTGAAATTGAGGAAGGTGAAATTTTAAAAATATATATTCCATTTTCAGATTGAATTTAATGAATTTTAAATATTTTATATTTTATATTTTATATTTTAAGAGAATGAACCACATTGACTAACATATACAAACACAAAGATCAAATTGGCCAAATTAATAACAGGGACTAAATTGGCCTATGAGATAAAACACAGGACTATTTTAACATTTAAGCCAAAAATAAATAAATGGCAAACACATTCCGAAATTTCAAAATTGAAGCAATTCAAAGCAGGAACGAAAATGGATCCGAAAACATTAAAACAGAAACCCAAAGGCGCCAACTTTAGTTTTCAAAGTGGCGCTCCCATTTTACTCACTACAAAACTCTCTTCTTTCTCTTTCACCCCTCAGAACCTCTCTCTCTCTCTAACCCAAACAAAACCTCGACACTCACAGATTCGCTAGGGCCATGGCGGAGAAGGAGAACTGCGCCCGGGTCACAAGGTCAATGAAGAGGAGGGCCGAAGCTGCCATGGGCCAAGAGCAGCCGGCCACCAAGAAACGCGTGGTTTTAGGAGAGCTCCACATCCTCCAAAACGCCGTCGTTCTCGCGAATAACAAAAGTTCTGCGGTGGAGCCGCAGGTGCAGAAACGCGGAGCCAAAGCCAAGGCGAAGAAAGCATTGCCCGAGAAGAAAACGGAGACGCCGACGACGCCGGACATTGATTCCACGTCGGATGACCCTCAAATGTGTGGGCCTTATGCTCGTGACATTTATGATTATCTTCACAAGCTCGAGGTAAGGCTTATCAAATCGTATTATCTTGTCTGATAATGGAATTTATTGGAAAAATGGTAGTTGGGTATTTGCCAAATTTAGATTTTTAATGCGTTCTCGTTGTTCTGAAAGTAGAATTTAGGATAAAGACTGAAGCGTTGTGGTGTTTAGTTATGCTATTTTGGGTTTTCCTCATTAGCCAAAAGCTAAGCTTTATTTAGGAATTTTTGTCGTCTCTGTGTTTTGGGTTTTTGTTTGAATTGGAATTTGGGGTTTATTTTTCATAATGGGTAGGTATTGGTATTTGAGAATTGTTGGTGGCATTAGGGTCTTGGTCTGAAGTCAAAACTGGTACATGAGTTTATAGCATTTTTGGTTTTGAGCAAATAGGCTAATGGTGATGATGAGTTTACATTCAGGCGGATCCAGATAGAAGGCCTTTACCTGATTACATGACAAAGGTTCAAAAGGACATCACTTCTAATATGAGAGGAATCTTAGTAGACTGGTTGGTGGAAGTTGCGGAGGAATATAAGCTCCTTTCCGACACTCTTTTCCTCACCGTTCTGTATATTGATAGATACCTATCTTTGAAAGCTCTCGACCGCAAAAGGCTTCAGTTACTGGGTGTTTCTTCAATGCTCATTGCCTCGTAAGTCCGCAAGTCAATGAAATTTGTGTGTGAATATTTTCTTACTAATATGAATCCACATAGTAATCTTCTTGTTAATGTGGTAAACAGAAAGTATGAGGAGATCAGCCCTCCACATGTGGAACAATTTTGTTACATCACAGATAATACATATGATAAGGACCAGGTGATTTTTATAATTCTCTTTCTCATCTTAGATTGATATTTTCAAATCACCCTCGCTTTTATAATTGTAGTACTTTAGATTAATACTTTTGTTCATTGTATGCATTGTATAGGTGTTAAAAATGGAGGCTGATATACTCAAGGCCTTAAAGTTCAACTTGGGAAATCCTACAATAAAGACAATACTAAGGTAAGGAGTAAGGGCAATGCTTGCATACTTTTTTGCTTGGGCACTTTTGATCATGTGCACTTATGATGCTTCGTTGTAAACATATCGGACTGATTAATGTTCCTTCTCATTTTGGTTTGCAGGAGATTTGCTAGAGTGACTCAAGAGAGCTACAAAGTATGCAAAACCTCTCTCTCACAGCCAATTGAGCTAAATATGTAATACATACAATAAGCTAATTACTTGCTTTGTGCTTTTTACAGGATCCTAATCTGCAGTTAGAATTTTTGGGCTACTACCTTGCAGAGTTAAGTTTGTTAGAGTACGAGTGTGTAAAGTTTTTGCCCTCATTGGTGGCTGCGTCTGTTACATTTCTCGCTAGATTTATGATCCGGCCAAAGTCTCATCCTTGGGTAAGAACTTGCTAGAGACTCTGTAACTTTGTTTAACAAGTATTGAAGGAAATTGCCGAGTTAATCTTGCTTTCTGCAGACTCTGTCCCTGCAACAATATTCCGGATACAAACCGGCTGATTTGAGGGAATGCGTCCTTATCATACATGACTTGCATCGGAGTAAAAGAGGAGCAACTTTACAATCGATAAGAGGAAAGTACAAATCACATAAGGTACTTCGGCTAAATGTTTACCTACAGACTTTGTTTTTATTTTCCACGCTATAGAGAATAGAGATGATGTGAATTGTGTTGTTTTTGGATACAGTTCAAATGCGTGGCAACCATATCTTCTCCTCCAGAAGTACCGACTGACTATTTTGAAGATCTGAAAGAATGATTATTTAAGTACAAGAAGAATAGGTTTTAGCTGCAAGACGAGGGGTTTTTTTAACTTTAAGTTTTTCAAGACGAATGGTTGTGATGTATGCTTGGATATATATTTTTTTTGTAGGGTCTCAGTCTCAATGGTGTTGCTTAGATAGTCCCCACTAGCGTTTAAAATTTCTCACTTTGCTAGATTATTTGTTGATTATGACAGAAGTTAGGATAGCATTTTGAGTGCATTTGGTTGCTTTCGCTGGGAATGTTGAATTGTGAAAGCTTGTAATATTCCTCATGTTTTCAATCGCTGTAGAAATTATGTTTGTAAATCACAGTTTCTCAATTTTATTTTTAACTTTTCCTGGTTTTTGTTTCACTTGCATCATGTTCGTATCAGTCAACATGTTATATTCTCTGATACACCTCATGTGTGACCCCAGACTTAATTCGTGAATTCATTATATTAACCTGAATAAATCAACCGTATAAAATCCAAAATTTATTGGTAATCAGGGAACAAATTTAAGACCTATTATATTGAGATATAAATATTAGGATATTCTATGTTTAGATTTTACATTCTTAACAAATCCTCACCTTAAATGCAGATCGAATTTCAATAGCACAAGTGAAAAATAAAAAATAAAAAAATTTCACTAGTACAACATAACATAGAAAGAAAGCTCTTCATTGTCATATTTAAAGATGAATGGGAATCTACCCCAACTGAAAATAATAATAAAATGATAATGAACATAAAAGTTGAAAATCTACATTCGGAAATCCACAACACATACTACGTTGTTAGCAAAACAAGCAGCGACCTTGTCACCTTCCTTGTTCCAACAAACTTCAAATATCCCGCCATTTCCTGTGTATGTTTTTACAATTTTGCCTTCCTTCACGGACCATATGTGCATACATTTATCCATAGATCCACTGGCCAAGTACTCGCCATCCGGGCTGAATGCAACGGAGTATACTGGATCCCTAGGATTTGCCATACAGACAATGTCAGTAGATTGCGAATCACAACTAACATAACAGTCTCATTTCCAAGCAAACAAATCAGTACCACCTCTTTGTTCTTTGTGGAATGTAATTCGCACCTCATAGATCTCATACAGAATTTCTTTTTAAAAAAGCCATGCAACAAACTAAAATTATCAAATATTTACCTGTGGCCATTGAAGCTGTAGAGAAGTCTCCCTAGTTCCACGTCCCATAGTTTTATAGTTGAGTCAAAGGAAGCGCTGGTCCATGTAAAATAAGAGAAACATAAGGAATGTATGAATAACAGTATCTGCTCTTTCAAGGCAATGACAGAAACAAACACCAGCGACCATGCATGCACAAACACATATAGAAAGTACTTATGCACATGTCAGAAGCAGTGCATTTACCTTGCTAGAACTAACTGTTGATTGGGATTATTTGTGCCTGGTCCTGTAGGACTCCACCGGATGGTATATATCTCCTACAAAATAATGCATGCATCACAACTTACAATCTGGGAATATTTTCAACAAACTCACAAATAGAAACAAGGCACAGATACCTTAACATGTTCCTTCAAATCATGCAAATATTTGTCCTGCTTCGTACTCCATATCTGTGTTAAAAGATACTTGAGTTTTCAGCCATTCAAGAAAACCACAATAAAGAGAAACCCATAGAACAAACTGTTCTGTAGTACGGAGACAGTAATATGTCAATGTAACCCGGGTCATGAAACCCATGGTAAGAGTGCAAAAATGTAGTGCAACATTATTGATTGGAAGTTCTAAAGAAAAGCGTTCTCAAGTGTCTAGATCACCTTTGCAGTATAATCATCAGAGCAAGAAGCCAACAAAGAGCCGGTTGGATCCCACTTAATAGCATTAACTTCACCCTGAAACAATAAAATCAGAAAGGTTGAATAAAAATCATGCAGTATCAATCTCATGATGAGATTCACCAACTGGTGAGTTCCTTTCCTCTAAGCATTTAACTGGATATATTTTATACTGTGAGAGCGGAAAAGGGTGGAAGATGTTTAATGTCAATCCAGACCTGAGAAATCTATACCAGCACAATCAATTTTAGCGGGACCTTGATAGAAGAAAGTGTAAAAAGATTATAGATTATTAATTTATTCAATTTATTTTGCCAGGCAATATCTAAACTCAAGGCTTGCTCTACCCCATCCTTTACAACCTGGTCCAAGGGGCAGGTGCATGCAACTAGTAATTTGGGGAAGCACTGATGATACACGCAAGTATATGTAGCTCTCAACACTCATACCTTTAAAATTTTACTTTTTACACATGTTCCCTGATTGGAAGCATTAAAATCATGAGTCATTAAGCATTTACATGAGAATTGACAGAGCATAATTCTAATTTGTCTTTATATAATCATAAAAATTCATGTGTTTAATTCAAAAAATGATGCAGTAACTATAAACTAGCAGAAATCATAAGATTGGTTTGTTGGATTATAGAACAAACCTGATGCCCTGCGAAAGTTTTGGTTGGTTGGTTCTCTCCAACCTTGCAAACATGTATCAAAGTATCAGTGGAGCACGTTGCAAAGGAAACATTGTTCCGCCAATCAACATCCAGGGTTGGAGCTGAAAAATAATTTTGGCTTGCTTAACATGGTGCAGAAGTTGAATTTTATCAAACATAGCCTTAAAATAATGCAGTACCTGAATGAAATTCAAACTGCTGTTTCCATTCCCCACTCTTTATGTCCCACACAATTGCGGTTTTATCCACACTGCCACTCAGAAGATAATCACCTTTCTTGTTCCACTTCAGAGAAAAGATTGGACCTTTATGTTTGATTAATGTAGTCCTTAACTCTCCTATATAAAAATCCCACAGTAAATGTTAACAAAAACCTAGGACTAAGTGCAAACTGTTTAAAATCTATCAATCACTAGACTTCAAATGCAAACATGTTGCAGATATAAACATAACTCACCATCTCTACTCCATATTCTTGCTTGGCCATCGTAAGAACCTGTTGCAAGCAATGTCCCATCACCCTACAAAATGGCAAATCCTTTAGCAAAAACATAATGCGAGAAAGTCATGTCAGAGTTTTCAACTACAGAACGCGATAAAGACTCACATTCCAATCAAGTGTGGTCACGTCCTTGCTTTTCTCATTGGCTCTACCTTTGAAATGCTTTAAAACCGCAACATTTGCAGGCTCATTTTGCGTGCCAGATCCACAACCTCCATCTGCAATGGTCCAAATTCGCGCTGTTGAATCTCCAGACCTAGACAAGGAAATAAAAGTGAAAATAAGATGATCTTCCATGTTTCTGACACCTTTTATCGTACAAAGTAATATCTCAACTCCAGCTACTTTGTGAGATAGATGACAAAAAATATAAACCACCTGATGCTAATCTGCCCAGGTATAAAAGACAACATACTCACCCAGATGCAAGAAGTGAACCCGATGGACTCCATGCACAAGCAAAAACCTGTCAGAAGTGGAGGAACAAGTTCATGCAATCACACTCTACCAATTGAAAATGGGAGGCAAATGTGCAATGCAGGGATATATCCAATCCAAACCTCTGAGGTATGGCCTTCTAGAACTGTTACGTCAGAGCTAGGAATTTCACTAGGCAAGGATATTGAGCTTGGAGTTATTTCCATTGGTTCCGCCCCTATTTCACATATTTACAGACAACTTAAACTTTACAATTGGGAAGCTAACATATGGCCAAAGTTCAACGTATTTATTAACAGAAACGAAATTGAGGGCAAATTACCTCCACAAGTTCCATTTTTTCAATCTCATTGTGATCCTCGTGTGTTTCTTCATCCTCTTTACCAATTTTTTGTTCCCTCTCCTTGTGCGACTTGTCCTCCCGATCCTCTTCTTCTTCCTTTTCCCCATCTCTTCTCTCCTCCTCTACTTCTCGAGCATTTTCCCTTTCACTTTCCTCCCTGCTCTCATTTTTCTGGTTAGCTGCGTTCATCCTGTCCTTCTTCTCCCTGACCATTTTCTGTAATTGATAAGCATCTTTCGTGATAAGATCCAACGGTTGCAGAAACGAAAAGTCGTCGTCCATGTCCGCATCACTCTGTAAACCTAACACACACATCAATCAGCCCAAGCTTCCAACTTTCAAACTTCAAAGCATGTATTAATTAAGAAAATTAAACACTTTGCTTACACTGCTGCTCAAGTCTGCTTCCAGCTCAAGATACTGAAGCCCTTTCTGGATAAACGTAACAAGTGCGCCTGGCGGAACTACATTACCGTCAATCGTGCTTTTGTGAAGCTCGGCCTCGTATCCAAAAGCGTAAGCTGAATGCGTAAACCCTGAAGAAATTAAGAAACTAATTAGAGTTTCATAGCAATTTCTAGCCAGAAAATGATTAATTTTGCAAGCGTTAAACAGGCAAACGGAACGGACCTGATTCGTGGAGGTAACGGAAGACTAGGTAGTTCAATTCGTTGGAGGTGAGGGAGATCATCGTCGTCGTCAACGTTGAAGCTCCAAACCCTA
The DNA here is from genome assembly GCA_018703695.1 of Prunus fruticosa. NCBI lineage: Eukaryota > Viridiplantae > Streptophyta > Magnoliopsida > Rosales > Rosaceae > Prunus > Prunus fruticosa. The sequence goes on from CM031917.1 coordinate 52,345,527, forward strand.
GGGTTCAGGTGTCTATGGCGGAGCCAGAAGCCTAAAGCCACCGCCTTACTTCTTACTTACTTCTTAGGCAGAGAGAGAGAGAGACGTTGGCCGTTGGGCCTATGTGTAGAATTTGTAACGTCTTTAACGGTGGTTAATAAATAGGATCGTATCTGGCGCGGTTGGGCGCTTTGTTAGACAGTTCTTAAGTGGCGGCGGCCGGCGGCCTTTTACTCGGCTTGGGCCCGCCTTCTGATTACAGACTATTCGGGCCGAATTAAGTCCGAGTTTAAGGTTTTGGATTGGGCTAAATTTATAGGATCCTTTTCCGGTTGGCCCAAACTGGAAGTTTGAAAGGAGGCACAATTTAGCTATTGGACTGAGTAATTTCTTCAGTAAGTTTTTTAACCACCAAATATGGAGTTTGGTTTTACTTTTTTTTAATTTTTTTATTAAAGATAAACTTCATTAGATAACCTTCAACAATATAATCAAATATCAACATGATATCTAAAACACCAATCACACAAGAGCAACAAACTAACATACTAAAAACAAGACTAAAGCAGACAAAACCCAAACTAAAAGTACTCGCAAACATCACCGAGCATAATTCCAAACAAAGTCAATACACACAACATAACTGAAACCATAAAGCAACCCAATAGCCTAAATAAACCCTACTGTCACCACTTGAAGAAACGTCATCGCAACCACACCCACCACCACATAAAATCTTGAAGCGATAACAAAAACAGGAACAAATCTAGGGAAAGCATGGTTTCCAACTATCTACCTTCACATAAGATAGAACAAATAAAACAAAACAACAAACCTGACAAAGAAGAATTTGGTGATTTGCAACGAACTACGTCAAATATGATATAAAACCAATTTTAGAGAACATAACAATGTTAGATAGCTATTTTTGCGAGAATAATTTAATTGAAAACATAGTTTGAAAGAGGTGATGGATAACTTAAATCTGAGCATGGCTTAGAAGAAATCACCATAAATGGCTTCTTATTCAAAACGTCCAAATCAGGGACGAATCCAGCTATTGGTTTGTATGGGCTATAGCCCATGCCTTGTTTTTTGTTGTCAATATCCATGTAGTCTTTCTCTCTCTAGCCCATGCATTTAAAAAAAAAAAAAAATCAATACCCATGTTCTATCTTTTTCTTATTTTCTCCATTTCTCTCTCTCTTTCTTCTTTTCCTGCTTTCTCTCTTCTTCCTATTTCTTTTTGTTTTCCTGCCTTTGTCTTGGTTTTTTTTCCTTTGTTTCTTCATTATTTTTATGGTTTAGATCTACTACGAATTGAGCTTTTTCCACAATTTTTTCTTCCTATATTTTTTTCGCTTAACTCTTGCTTTTTTTTTCCTTCGTTTCTCCTTTTTTTATTTTTCGTAACTCTTTATTCTCTCACACGTGCTATAAAGTTCAACTTAGTGTGATATGGCCCTCACTGTTGAAATTTCCTGCGTACGTAAGGTAAATTTAGCCCATGAAATTTTGAAATCCTGGATTTGTCCTTGGTCCCAATGAACTTATTCACTACCCCAAAAGAAAAAGGTAAGAAGTGATGAAGGAGAGGAGGGATAGTGATGCTTCTTCTTTCTCCTCTCTCTATGGAGTTTTTCTTTGAGATTAACAAAGAAAGAGAGCGGCTAGGGTTTTTATTTTTCTCTCCAACCTAATTATAATTGTAAATTAATTTGGGTTTGGTTTTACTTAATACTCAAATTTCAGAAGCAAAATCAACTGAGGTATTGAACTTTATAAAAATATAAAAATAAACACCTTGACTGGATCATTTAAATTCCAAATTGGTATAAAGTTTAAAAGTGAAGGCCAACTATTTATGCATACATGGAAAATACTTAAGTGCATCCAATTGTTTGTTAGTCACGGTTGTGATCATTAAATTTTCACCATAGACATAGACATGGACATGTCATAATTGGAATTATTATTTCCTAAATCACAATTTAAATGTCATATCTAAATAATAAAATAATAAAAATTGGTGATCTCTTGGTCATTCATGTGTATCAACAAATGGATAGTTGGTTGATCTTAATAGTGACCAAAATTGTTGATTTGTTTGATATTTGTGCATATTATTTAACAACATCCAATTTTATTGAATTTTTGTAAATATGACTTTTTTTTAACGCTAAGATGCATTCATATGTGATGAGTTGATGAAAATCATTATAAAATCAAGACAAATAGAGGAAACCTTATGCCTTTAAGAAATGGTGAAATGGAGAGGGAAGAATTCTTCCTCCTCAAAGTGAAAACGAGTATAGAGTGTTTTTTGGGAGGCAGAAGGCTAGGGTTTTCGTTTTGACATTTAAATTGTGATTTTTAAAATGAACAAGTTTGATTATGACTCGTTTTGTTGATACAAGTAGATTTGCATACTCCTTTAATTTATGCTCTTATATTCTAGTCCAGTAGATTAGTATCAAACATTCTTTGAAATCTGGATCATATTATTGGAATTCCCATGGCATCAAGAGCCAATCGAGCATGATCTGTGTGGACAAATCTAGTTTCAAAGTCCTATCCCAGAATTTCAAGACGTACGCTTTTCGTGCATGGCATCATGGCATGGCTGATTGATATGCGCAAAGACAGAAAAATCACCAGTCACTGTGGCGCATAGACACTCAAAAGCTTGGATGAATAAATGGATACCATGTCCTTCACGGCTCATTGGGAAGCCTCAAAAAAGAGAAGATAGAAAAGAAAGAAGAAAAAAACACATCGGGAAGGCGCTCAGGCTCAGGGCTCCTCACGCATGATTTGACCACTCAAATCGTGTACTTTAAGCAAAGGCACAAAAATGTCTGGTTCTTACTTTAAAAGATTGTATTATTATTCGTATCATAACCTTTTGCATGAAGAAGGAAAGTCCTAGTCTTTGGAAGCATATGATTTCACACTGTTTTCAATGTGGCTAAAAGCAACAGATATTTCCAGGCCTACATTAAGCAGGCTATCTATCGAAGCATAACCTTTACTCTTCCTTCTAAAGCCGACAAGCACAACCAGGACAAAGGAAATTTGCACAAGAGCCAACATCTCCATACTACTCTATTAATTTTTAATTTAATTTAAGTGTAAAAAGCAAAACATGAAAAAGAGTTCTCGTGAAGCACAAAGAATATAATTTAAAAAGCAAACAAAAAAATGTGTTCTCGTGGGAAGTGTCCCTTGTTTGCAGGGTGTACTCAATTGCACCACATCACCTTTTTCCCCCTCTCTCTCTCTCTCTCTCTCTCTCTCTCACACTTTCAAACAAAGCCATGTGTGTGCCTGCCTGCCTTTCAAACCACCCCCTTCAAATCCCCTTCTCTTTCTCTTTCTTTCTTTCAGCTTTGTTCTTGTCTGTCTTCAACCTGAAGCCACAACCCAAGTTGAGCAATATGCAATTTCAGCACCTTGTGTTAATGGTGTTGGTTTTTTTCTCAATCCTGGTCTCTGGGTACAGGGAAAACACAATGCCACTATCTGTACCCAATAATGTGGAGCAAAAACAACAAGAACATGAGAATGATATAAATAAGCAGCAGCAGCGGTTGAGGCACTCATTTGAGGCCTTCTTTTCAAGCAAGAGGAAAGTTCCAAACGCTTCTGACCCGCTCCATAATCGTTGACAAGGAAGTAATGTGAAAACCAGATGTTGAAGCACTCATTTTGCCAACTTCTGCAGGCTTAGTAAGTAACTAGTTCCTATTAACTTCTTTGTTCAATATTATCTATTTTGTCGTTTCTATTCTACACCAGCCAAATCAATGTGTAAATTTAACATTAGTCCCCCTCCTCTCCTCTCTTCAAAAAAACAAATCCTGAATATGACCTCCAAGTGCCTGAGTTTGTAATATTCTTTTAGTAGCCACGATTTTGCCATACATTTAATTGACATATCTTTTGTGGTTGCATAACTCGCAGTGCATTTGTTTTTGCTACATATTTTAACAAGGGAAAAAAATAAGTGTCTTCAACTGCAACTGAATTCACTCAATGATGAATTACTGTATGAGTATGAAAGCGCAGTGTGCTCGCCCCATTGTACCGAGTTCGATTCCCTTTCCGTACACTAGATTAGTTAGAATATCGTTTTGTCAAAGAAAAAAAAATAACCGAGAGAGGGAAATGAACCAAAATGGGCTTTGGAATTCCAGGTATAGTTTTTACATTGAAGCCAGTGTGAATGGTCTTGGTTTACACATAGCCTCCAAGGGCTCAACCCTTGGCATCATAAGACCCAAGCCTTCACTCATATCCACCAGGTCCTCCCCAATCCTCTCCCACTCAAATGACCGAACCAAGCTTCCTAGAGCCAGTTCAACCAACCTGTTGGCTAAGCCAGCCCCAGGACATCCGCGCCTTCCAGCCCCAAATGGGATTAGCCTATATCCTCCTTCAAGCCCTCCTTCACCAATCCATCTTTCAAACCTCTCTGGCTTAAACTTTGTGGGGTCCTCCCACACCTCAGGGTCCCTATGGATGGCCCACGCATTCACCACCAGCATTGTATGACGTGGCACTTCAAATCCCCCCACCACACAATCCTCAGAGGCTTCACGAGGCACCAGAATTGGAAAAGGCGGGTACAAGCGTAGTGTCTCATTGATCACATTTTGCAAATAACTCAGCTTTGGCAAGTCTTGCTCTTCCAACGCACGCTTCTCTCCAACCTTGGTCTCTATCTCAGCTCTCACTTTCTCCATTTCCTCTGGATGGTTTAGCAACAGCGCCATTGCCCATTCTAGGGTTGTTGATGACGTGTCACTCCCAGCAACCAGCAACACCTATCAGTCCACATTTAACTGACGGTCACGTCCAAGAAAAACACAATAACTAAAAACAAAGAAGTGTGAGTTACCAAAATGATTCCTTTGATGATTTCGTCGGTGTAGAATTCGGGCTCTGTTTCTTGCATCGACAGCAAGTTATCGATCATGAACATGCTGTCATCCTTACCATTTGCTGCCGAATTGGGTGACAAAATTCGACGGCGCTCCTCAACCAAACACTGCAAGAAGCTGTCCATTTTTGCCATCAGCCTCGCCATCTTCTTCTCCAATCCTGATATATCCATCCACTGTAAAATTGGCAAAAAGTCACCCAAATTCGTCGTTGCAGATAGGTCAACGGCGTCCCTCATAACCTCCCGGAAATGCTTAGCCTCTTCAACATCCTCAACATCTTCGCCGTGGTACCGCTTCCCCAAAACCATCATCGTCATCACGTTGAACGAAAGCTCCATGAACTTGGATTTGAGCTCAATCTTTGTCATCCCCTGTTGCGTGCAAGCACAGCTCTTCATCATCTGATTCAATAGCAAACGGACTTCAGCTTGCCTGACGCTCGAAGACGTGGCGAGGCGAGAGGAGGAGAAGATCTCGAGAGTCATGACGCGGCGGAGGTTGCGCCAGAGGTCTCCATAGGGTGCGGCGGCGACAGTTTTGAAGTTGTAGTGGAAGTGTTTCCCTGCAAGCAAGCGTGGGCGGTTGGAGAGGATGATGTCATGCTTCGTGTAGCATTCTTCGGCGATCGAAGGCGAAGAGATCAAGAGGACTCTGCGTGAACCCCATCGGAGAAGTAGAATTTTGCCCAAGTTTGAAGAAAGAGATTGGAGGGTGCGGTGAATTGGTTCTTTCAGAAGATGGAGATGGCCAATAATCGGGAGAGACGGTGGGGAGGGGGGAAGGTTCTTATTGTGATTTTGTCTAATTTTAACTACGGTGAAATGGAGAAGCAAGATGGAGGTGAAGGTGATGATGAGAGCTAAAGTGTACCAGAAGGGTTCTCCCATTCCTTTGATTGATTGATTGATCCTCTTTGATCAAATGTGCAATATTTTGATTTATGATCAGTATTCTTGGTCCTCTTGTTTCACTGTTGGTCTCACTAAGAAACTTTTGTACTCATCCTCCCTTAAAATAAAAAAGTTTGACTTCATCTCTACAAACTTCATAAAGAATCTCCGCCTTACATTGATGTAAAAAAAAAAAAAATGAATAAAAAGAAGCTAAAAAACAAAACACATGAAGTACATTCGGCCTATTTCCTCGAAAAAGTCTTTGTTCAGATTAAACCAACGTTATGAGTGCGGATGTCAAATGAGATAGTCATTTGATTAAGAGTACCGCTAAATGAATTTTAAAATTAATTGAATATACTATATTATTAAATTATTTATTAAATTATTAATTTACTTAAATATAAATTAATTAAAAAATATATATTGAATTTTGAAACAAATCTAATTTTAATAAGGACACCTTACTCACTATATCCAACCCTAATCGAATGTAAGCGAAAGCCACCAAAGGTTAAAGAGGAGTTGCTTGAAGCCACCGAAGGGTTAAAGAGTTATTCAGTAGAGGCTGCTTTGAAAATGTTTTCAGAAAAAAAAAACATAAAGAATTTATTAAAAATATTAAACATTTAAAAAGTGGGAAGGGTATCTTAATCTATATTATGCAGATCTGGTTTTAAGTTTTAACCAGCCAACCCAGTACAAGAGATCTTTTAAAGACCACCTCGTGAAATCATGTTATAAACAAGATCACCAAATAAAATGGTTCTTTCTGAATTAAAGATGAGGGGGGAGGGAGGAGGGAGGAGGGAGGAGGGAGGAGGTGAACTTAACCATACCTCTGAACTTTGACCCGCTATACCCCCTTACCCTTATGGGCCTTGGAATTCCAGGTCCAATTTTCACATTGCCTCCCAGGGCTTACACCTTGGCATGGAAAGGCCCAAGCCTTCATTGAAGTCCACCATGTCCTCACCCATCCTCTCCCGCCCAAATGAATGAATCAAAGTTCCAAGTGCCAATCCAATCAACCGGTTGGCCAGGACATCCCCTGAACATCCACGCCTCCCACCCCAAAATGGAATCACCTTTTATCCTTCAGAGCCCGCACCACCACTCCATCCTTCAAACCTCTCTGGCCTAAAATCTGTACGGTCCTCCCACACCTCAGGGTCCCTATGGATGGCCCAAGAATTGATCACCATCATTGTATGATGTGGCACATCAAATCCCCCAACCATACAATCCTCAGAAGCTTCATGGGGCACTAGAAAGTGGGACAGGTGGGTACAGGCGCTGTGGCTCATCCAATAGACGCTCTTCCGCAACATTGGTGCCTATTTCGTCTCTTACTTTCTCCATTACCTCTGGATGGTTTACCAACAACGCCATTGCCCATTCTAGGGTAGTTGATGTCGTATCAGTCCCAGCTACCAGCAATATCTACAATTAAATAGTGATTAGTGGACACTTTAAAAAAAGTAATCACGCATCCTTTTTTGTAATAAGTGGACTTTTGATTGCTAAAAAGGTTCAATTGACCATATTTCACGAGGGGCTGGTCAACTTTGAAGGATATTATTTTTAGACAATAAAGTATGGATGTTTGCATCATATTGTAGGAATGTCAATGGATTGTGTCGTGTTGGAATAATAAATGTGTCAAGAATGCTAATTCAAATCCGAACTCATTTAATAAACGTGTCATGTCGATTTTTGATCATATTAAAGTTAAACAAGTAATTAAACAAGTTATATGGTTAATAACGCGTTTAACAAATTATAATTGCTAATATTTGATTTCTTATCTAAATTTGACCAAAAAAGGAATGCTTATCATAATCAAATAAGAACGTTTTCTAAAGCCTCGCAATAAATTGACTTCAATTGATAATTATTATCTATTAACTATAACAAAGATAATTAGTACTCACATACTTAGTTTTAAAAAAAAATAAAGAATTTAGCGAACAAATGCTTACATTTTTATCCATTTCAAAATTTTATGTTAACTTTTTTTAATTTCAATTATGAAAACCTTAATGTTGGGTAAGGTAGTATTAGAAAGAAAAAAGAAAAAAAAAGAACAATGTTAATTAAAAGGTATTAAAAAGTAGTGGATAAAATGGGATTGGGAGCTCCCAAAAAATATAGCTTATTGGTTTATGTTTATTATTGGTCCATTTTTTAATTTGGTCACAGAGCTGGAATCTTTCGTCTTCATCCTAAACTCACAGCAAGAAAGTTTGAGGGTTGACTTTTACGGTCAATGCTTTTGGCCTTTTCCTTATTTTTGCAAACAATTCCAAGTTGCACCGTATTTACGTTATGTCCTGTAATTAATAGAATATGCAAGTTCATAGCTAAACCATTTCACATTGACCAAAAAAGAGCCAAAATAATGGAAGAACCCTTCTGGTATAGTTTAGCTCTTATCATCATCTTCACCTTGCTTCTCAAGCTCTCCATCGCTAAAATTACCAAAAACACAACAACTTTCCTCCGAGCCCACCATCTCTTCCCATCATTGGCCATCTCGATCTTCTAAAACAACCGATCCACCGAACTCTCCAAGCTCTTTCAGGAAAATTTGGTAAACTTCTGCTACTCCGCTGGGGTTCACGCAGAGTCCTCTTGGTTTCTTCACCTTCGCTAGCAGAAGAGCTTTTCACAAAGCACGACATCATCTTCGCCAACCGCCCACGCTTGCTTATCGGAAAACACTTAGCCTACGACTTCACAACTGTCAGTTTAGCTCCCTATGGAGACCTCTGGCGCAACCTCCGCCGCATAATGACGCTTGAGCTCTTCTCCACTTCTCGCCTTGCCCAGTTTTCGAGTATCAGACAAGGAGAAGTTCGTTTGCTACTGAATGAGATAATGAAGAAAAGTTGTATTGAGAGAAAGACAAAGATCGAGCTCAAGTCAAAATTTACGGAGCTTTCATTTAACGTGATGACGATGATGGTTGTGGGAAAGAGGTTCTACGGTGAAAATGTTTTGGATGTTGAAGAGGCTAAGAATATACAGAAGGTTATTAGGGACGGAATGGACATATCTGGGGCAGCAAATTTGGGTGACTTTTTCCCATTCTTATTACAGTGGATTGATATAACGGGGATTGAGAAGAAAAGATGGTGAGATTGATGGCAAAGATGGACAGATTTTTGCAGGGCTTGGTTGAAGAGCGTCGTGAAATTTTGTCCACGAAGTGTGGATCGAATGGAAAAGAGGTCGAGAAGTTGATGATTGATAACTTATTGGCGTTGCAAGAAACAGAGCCCCAATTCTACACTGACGAAATAATCAAGGGAATCATTCTGGTGAGTAATCCAAATTTTTAAATCTTGCAATTTTTTAATATATTTATTTACCAGATGAGGCTTTTAAGCTTATTATAAGATGAGGTTTTCTTTTGTCTTTTCTTCAAGTTTCAACCAATTTATTTATATTATAACACTTGTATATTTGTTAATATTATATCCTAAAGTATAAAATGTCATACACCTATGTTATCATTATGACACTTGAACTAATATCACTACATTCTAGCAGCATACAATAGTTATTCAGGTACGTAATTTTGAGAAATTATGAGATTGATATTTGTTTTTCACATTAATTAGTCAAAAGGAAACGGCTAGTTTTTATTATTATTTATTATACAAGCAACAATTTCTTGAATGAAAGGGCAATATATACAAGATAACATAAAGGGCTCTTGCAATGCAAATAATAGAAAGATACAAGAAATAAACACAATTATAGCAAGACGATGAGCAAAATCAATTTCAACTTTATAGATATGATTTGGAGTTGGTAGATGCCTACACTTCTACTATTTAATAAGGTAAGTCCGTATGCAAATAAGGTTCTGCACATAAAAGTTAAAATAGTAGGAAGGAGAGAAAGAGATATAATACATTACCAAATGGTATAGCTGCAGGTTGAAGCAACTTACAAAATGTCAACTAATTAACAAGATAATAATTGTACGTGATGCTGGTAGCTGGGACTGATACTTCATCAACAACCCTAGATTGGGCAATGGCGCTGTTGCTAAACCATCCAGAGACAATGGAGAAAGTAAGAGCTGAGATAGAAACCAAGATCGGACAAGAGCGTCTGTTGGAAGAACAAGACTTGCCAAAGCTCACTTACTTATAGAATGTGATCAATGAGACACTTCGCTTGCACTCACCAAGTACACTTCTATGTGAGCAATATTGGCATCTTGTGCAATTGTCATCTTGTGAAACACAAAGACATGAAACACAAGACAATCCTTGTCTCATGGCACACTTGTCTCATTCCTTGTTTTAGGGAATACTTTTCTTGAAGTATGTAATCCTTGTTTAAGGAATGTTTCATGGAATGTTTTAGGGAGAACTTTTGTATTAGTATAGGATAATTACATGTATAAATGTTTTGATGTGAATAGAATGAAAACAAGTTGAAATCAGAAAAATATGTGCAGCTTCCAAATTCTCTGCGCTCTCCATTCTCTCCATTCAACCTTCAACATATCCTCATGAAGCCTCTGAGGATTGTGTGGTAGGGGGATTTGATGTGCCATACAATGTTATTCATTAATGCGTGGGCCATCCATAGGGACCCTGAGGTGTGGGAGGACCCCACAAGATTTGAGCCAGAGAGGTTTGAAGGATGGAGTGGCGATGGCTCTGAAGGGTATAAGCTAATTGCGTTTGGGGCTGGAAGGCGTGGATGTCCAGGGGCTGCCCTAGCAAACAGGTTGATTGGATTGGCACTTGGAACTTGGATTCAGTCATTTGAGTGGGAGAGGATTAGTGAAGAGAATGTGGATATGAGTGAAGGTTTGGGCCTTTCCATGCCAAGGGCTCAGCCCTTGGAGGCTATGTGCAAACCATGCCAATCATGTTTAGTATGTTGAAGTAGGTTCAATCAATACCTAATTACTCTCTTTCAAAGTTCCATTTAACTTTTTAAATTTGAATATGCATTTCATACTCCATATAGGAATAACACCTAGTATGTGGAACTTTCCAATCAGATTTGAAAATGCCAAGTATTCCGATTTGTTAAAATTGAGTTCATTTTTGTTCACTATTTTCTTCACTCAAGGTGGTGATTGTTTTGTCTAATAAGAGCATGTCCACCCATAAGGGCTAAGTCTAGGGCAAAGAGCAAGCAAGGATTGCCACTATTCACATTAATAGTGTCACCCTTGACATTTGTGGTTCCACCCATGAGGGCTGAAGTCTAGGGCAAGTCTAAGGCAAGAAAGGAAAAAAATATTATGCAACAAAATATAAACAATTTAGAAAGTGAATAAAATTGTTATGTATTTATAGTGGAAAACATCTATAATTTGTTGGTATTTAAAAAAAAATTGAATTTTTTTTGGATTTTTTAAATATATATTTTTTAAATATTATGCAACAAACTCCGGCTCAAGCCCAGGCGAAGCCCGCCTCTGGGCTGCCCGGGCTGGCTGGGACCCATGCGAACCGGCTGCAGGCTTGGAGCGGAGGGCCAAACCTTGCCCCTGGCCTTTTGCCCGGTTTGTGGGCTGCGTTGGAGATGCTCTAATGACACTTAGTTTTGGAGTTTGTTAGCGCGCCACTTGATAGTAGAGAAAAATTAAATATGAAAAGATAACTTTGAAGTTCTTGAAGATCAAAATAGGAAGTAAACTGTCTTAGGAGACCCTAATAAAAACAATTGAAGACTAAAGCCTGAAAGAATGAAAGTAACCTCCATGGATAGCATCTCCATTAGATGAAATGAAAGTAACCTCCCATCCCATCCCATCCCACTAATATGGGAGCATTTTATAATGAGAGAATATATTAAGGGGTTACAATGAAGGGATTCAATCCAACAGTTAATAATAACTCTGAATCAAATAGCTATTAAGGAAGAAAGTTGTAAATGCAATCCGGTAATTGGGGTTCTAGTATGATACAAATGGTTTCCATTAGGCAAATGCTTGGTAACTTAAAACATTGGGCTCATTTCCCTGAAAGAAAAAAAATTTGGCCAATTAGGGCTATATAATTAGTGCAAGTTGACATAATATATAAATTGTCTTATTCTATTTGAGTACTTAGCTCATCCTATTGTTAAATGCTTTTGTACTTTTCCATATTTTTCCAATTGCCAAGTTCTTACATATAAATTTTTCGTGTGCAAGTTCATAGCTACATCATCTCATATTGACAAAAAGGGAGTCAAAGAATGGAAGAACACTTTTGGTAGAGCTTAGCTCTCTTCATCTTCACCTTGCTTCTCAAGCTATCCACATCTAACTTAGACAAAAACACAAGAAGAACTTGCCCCCAAGCCCACCATCTCTTCCTACTATCGGCCATAAAGCTACTATTGAAAACAATCCTGAGCCACTCATTCTCATCTCTAAAGACCTTAGTCCAGCTCCTGATTAGTTAGAACTAATTTTATCTTTCGGTACCTGTTGGAATAGACCTATACAGCTGTTGTACAACTGTCACTCTTATACCATTTACTTGTATATTATATAAGCCTCTGTACGAGAATTACATTCAATTAATGAGAATATTCAGTTCTACATGGTATCATTAGCCTAGCGTCTACCCGACTTCTTCCCCTCTTCCCTTCCCTCTCTTACCTTCTCGCCTTTCTCCGTTGTCCAAACACTACTTTTCTTCCCGCCCTGAGCTCTACTGGCATGGTAACTTTCTGACCTTCCCTCTTTCACACTCCACCACAAATCCTTCCTCTTCTCACATTCTGACTCTCGATTCTTCTTCCACTCCCGTTTTCTTCAATTACGGTGCAAAATATTGCCGGCATGGTTCCATTAAACTCAAGGCTGGCAATTATCTTCTATGGAAGAATCCTTTCCTTCCTGTTGCAAATACAAGCTCTCTGGGGCTTATCACTTGGATTTTCGGAGCCTCCTCCTCCTCTAACTATTTCGACTTCTGCCTTGTCCTCTTGCCCATACCCCTTGTTCCACTCTGTATGACCCCCAATGAGAGTGTCATGCATTGGCTCATTTCAACTATCTCCGAAGATCTTCTCACCACACTGCGTGTGGAATCCTCCCGCCACCCGCTGGCTTCTTCTGAAAGCGATTTGCCGGTGTCTCTCGCACCAATATCCATCATTCAGGTCGCGTTGCAATCGATTACGAAGGCGACTCTCCATGACGACTTACTCTTCACAGGATTAAAGAAATTGCTGACGGTTTGGCCGCCGCCGGTCAACCTCTCCTGAATCTCGACATTGTGGCCTACGTTCTTGGAGGCTTACCTTAGGCGTATGATCTCTCTGTTACGTCTATTGAGACTCTGCCAAACCTGCGACTTCCGGACGGACTTCATGGCCTACTTCTTAGTCGTGAGGCTGTGATCTCAAGCGCCAGCTCGTACACCTTCTCAAGTGCCCTTTCATGCCTATGCGGCTACTACTGGTAGTGACAGACGAGTGAGGCCTTGGTACTCCGTGGTCGTGGTCGTGGACGCCATCATTTCCCTCCTGTTTTGCCTCCACCAACACCTTTGTTGTTCCACCTTACAACCCTGATCAGGCCTTTTGCCAACGCCCTATCACAGTTCTTCTTCAGGCTCATTCTTCCCATCCACCGAACCCTCCAAGATCTTTCTCAAAACTTGGGGCAAAATTTTACTTCTTTGTTGTGGTACATGCAAAGTTGTTGGTCTTCCCTTTGGAGGCAGAGAGTGTTTGACGAGCATGACATAACCTTTGCTATCGGCCACATTACCGTCCTAAACACTCTCAACATCTGTCAAGTAATGCCTCTTGCATGAATTAATTTCATATAATGTGTACAAATTGCCAAGTAATTGTAGGTGTTGCTAGTTGCTTGGGCTTACACAACATCAACAAACCTAGAATGGGCAATGGCTCGTTGCCTAACCATTGAGTAGCAATGGAGAAAGCAAGAGCAAAAAAATAGAGACCAAGGTTGGAGAAAAGCGTGTGTTGGAAGAGTAAGACTTGCCAAAGCTAAGTTACTTCAAAAATGTGATCAATGAGGCACTTCGCTTGTACCCTCCTATTCCATTTCAGTGCCTCATGAAGCCTTCTAGGATTGTGTTGTATGGTAGGGGATTTGATGTGCCACGTTATGCAATGTTAGTGGTCAATGCGTGGGCCATCCAGCAGGGCCCCAAAGACCCACAGAGTTGAAGCCAGAGAGCTGGGCCAGCGAACTCGCTGGTTGGATTGGCACTTGGAAGGTTAATTCAGTCATTTGAGCGGGAGAGGATTGGTAAAGAGAATTTGGACATGGTGAAGGCTTGGGCTTTACCGTGCGAAGGGTAAAGCCCTCTTAAAGCTATTTTCAAACCACCATCCCATCATGATAGCATCAATGTGACAGAGGATTCGACATTATTTGAGTACCACATTAAACCCCCTTTTTTCCGTTATATTTTATACAACAATATTCTAATTTACTCTAATGTATGGGGTGGTGGATCGAATTGGGTGCAAAAGGATAAGCCAACATATTGCCTTGATCAACTGGCCTAATAATTTATTCAGAGTTGTTTAAGGTTTAAATGCCTCAATCAAAGAAGGTTTAATTTTTTGGGATAATACCCACTGCTATCTCTATAGTGATAACAATCAAATTTAAGAGTGAAGCTATCAATAGAAGCTTTGGCCCAAAAAATAAAAGAAATTATCAATAGAAGCTATAACTGTGGAAATAAAGTGGCCCAATTTGAATTGAATGGGCCGAATCTAAAAGCACGAGACTAACCTAACCAACCAGCAACCCTTCTAATCAATTACTTAGGCCTAAAGGAAGGAAAATAATTAATTAAATAAATAAAGATGAAAAAGGTAAACCGTCAAACATTTCATTTCATGATCAGTGCTCACTTCTAAGGTAACCCATCCTTTTAACTTTACTTTTTACCTAGAATAGCCCACTCTCACCATAGATTTTTCTCTCACATTCGAATTCCACCAACAAATTTATATAATTTCTCTTCATTTTTCATAATATATCTTTTTTAAATTAACAAGTGCGTCTTTCCACCTCCACCACAGTCCTCATCAACAAAAATGTCGGACTCAGAGAGCACGGTAGCACCAAACCAGAGCTCAGCCATGGATGCCGAACCCCAAAACCAGCAGCCAGTAAGACGCACCAGCTCATAAGCCACATAAGCCCTACTACGTGACGTCCTTCAGCATATGGCCGCCACTCAGCGCACCGCGACGCCGTGGTGAATCGCCTCATCGAGACTCTCCACGCCCTCCCCTCTCTCCAAGCGCTACGGCACCTTGTCCGCTGACGAGGCCTCCGCCGCCGCCCGCCTCATCGAGATGACGCCTTCGCCGCTGCCGGTGGCTCCGTGGCGTCCGAGGAGGATGGGATTCAGATCCTGCAGGTCTACTCCAAGGAGATCAGCAAGCGTATGCTCGACACCGTCAAGTCCAGGACAGCCTCTGCTTCCGCTGCTCAAAACGGTGCGTCGGAGTCCGAGACCGCGAGCTCTGTTGAGGACCCCACCGCTGCTCCCCCTCAGTGAGGATATCAAGACCGAACCCTAGTGATCTCCTTGTGCGTTTTAGGCATTTTTAGCTTCAAATTTAGGGCTTCCATTTCGAGATCTATTTCGTATTAGTTATGGATTTCTTGTGATGCCCATATACTATTATGACTTGCTAAATATTTATATGCTTAGGTATTATCGCAATGCGCTTCTGTTTTCTGTGGTTTATATCATGTGGGTTTCTGTTGAGTATTGATCTGCTTTGTTCGGAGATGTTTGTGCTGAAAATGTTTATAATGAAGTGGATGCATTTGAATTTGGAAAACATTAAAATCTTTCCTTTTGCTTACTCTTCATGTTTTATTGATATTTTTATTTCTTCTAGCTGGTTTGTGTTTCATTTCAGCTTCAATACTAGCTGAATTCCAATGTGAATTGAATATTCGCTTAAATTTCTTGTGCATAATGTTGCTTCTTGGAGCCTGACATTGCCCCTTAAATAGTGAGGGGTGTTTCCTGCAGCTGGTTTTTCATCACACCATGTCCCTTTGGCCTGGTACCTTGTGTACTCCTACAATGTGAAGGATTTAATTTTTCCAAAAGTTCCTTTTCTTGTCAAATTTAAGCTTTTGGTGAAAGTGAGATTGGCTGATGTTGCTCAGAGCTCTGTTGTAGTTCAAGCATGTTAAAACCTAAGGTAGTCTGCTTTCCATCTATGATGATATGCATATCTACTTTTTCTTGTTTTCACCTCATGTTGCATCAGTAGTGGATAATCATGAAAATAAAGGTCACTTGCTTTTGGTGTAAGCATTATATAGTTCTTGGTATTTGACAGCATAAATTCTACTCCTTGAGGTAGACTATGATGCGATTTAGAGTATTTTTGTTGTAGAATGGTTGAGTGTAGGGAAGATTAGTGTCTGCTGCTCCACAACTATTCACAAGTTCTATTCACTGCACCTTGGACAAATTTGTTGGTTTTAGGTTGATGTTCATAGCAGATGTCTCCTTTGTCATTAAGCAGTTTTTACCTCTGTCCTCTCTGTAGCTGTTGTGGCACTGGCAAGTTTGATGTCCATGGTTTTTGGTGATATTTGTTAGCAATAGTCAATTAATGTGTTAATTATGTAGCCAATTAACCGTGTTAACTATGGTAGTCAATTAATGTTTTACACCTATTACGTTTTGGCACTATACATATTTGCGGGGCTTGTACTAGGTGTTGGTTGCGGAACTTGGGGGCTTAGGAACTGGTATATACGTGTTGATTGTAAGTAATGAAGACATAAGTGAAAATCTAGAAAATATTCCACAACTCTCATTCTCTCTTACACTTTCCACTATCTCCTTCTCAATATCTCGGAGCGTTTTGACATTGGATCAGCAGTTTACTCCCTTGACTGTTGCACCTTGAATTGTTGTTTCCATTATGGGAGAAGATGTTTTTTTCCTGCCGAAATAGCACCACCAACTCTTCTCAACCTACCTACCTAGAAGTATTGACTTACATTTTAACTCTACCCCAATAACATTGACTCAATCCATTGGCCTCACCTGGACTAGGTGTCCGACCCAACCAACTGATCTCTATGATCCAGACCTCTACCCCAACCTAAACCTGGATCAGATGAAAAAGATCAAAAGAGATATGAAGCTCCAAGTGGTGACTCTGGCTATGTATTCCCATACTTTTCAACTGATAGAAATTCAACCGCTTGAATAATCATTTCTGTCAATCAATCATATGACATTTGATCCCTATGATTTTCTAGTACTAGTTAACCCTATACGACTAGTATTGCTAATGCCAATGAAGTTACTTCTCTCCCGTGATAGCCAGCTGCACTTGTGGCTTTATCCTCTCTTTCATTATCTAATACTTTACTTGTTACATCTTTATCAAATAAGCTAATGTCATTTAGTCAGATTATTGAACAATTGAATTGTCGTGTATTAATCTATCCCAGAGTTTTTGTTTACTTCAGGATATTCACACTAAGGTAGATTATCCCGCTGGATTAAGAAGAGGGGCTATATTATATGGAGGATTCTCTAGGACAGGCATGGCTCACAATGTGACACATGATATCAAACAAAGGTAGTCTCCTGGTGTGGCACCATCGATCGGGGCATCCATCATTTGGATATATAAGCATATTGATGAAACTTATTATCAGATTTCAGGACTCCCAACTTCAAATGTGACATTTGCATTTTGGCTAAAAGTCACCTGTGCCCTACCCATTAAGTTCAAGTAGAGTACTACTCCATTTAAGTTAATTCACTATGATGTTTGGGGGCCCTCACCTATAACTTCTCTATCCCTTTCGGTGGTTTGTGACATTTGTGGATGATTGTACTGGATGACATGGTTGTACTTGATAAAGAATAAAATGAAGTGTTTACGTGTTTGTCTTTCCACAGAGACTTTAAGTCTTAGCCCTCTATCAAGATCCGAGTTCTTCGCTCCTTGATGGGGCGATATGTCAATCATGACTTTCAAACATACTTCCGAGAATGCAAGGCACTATTCATTAGACAACTTGTCCTCAAACACCACAGGAAATGGTGTCGCGGAACGGCAACTCCATGACTCTAAACAGGATTCAGCTCTTCTGATCTAAGCTCATGTTCCTCGTCACTATTGGGATGATGCTAACACCGGTCCACTACCTCATCAACCGAATGTTTTTCAAAGTTTTAGACTTCCATGGCTCCCTTACAAGCACTTGCCCACACTGGGCCCTTGCCCTCCGTTCAAATGCTTCCGCCCGAGTCTTCGGTTCGTGTGGCATCCGTTCACCTTCATAAGAATCAACGTGGCAACTTGATCCATGTAATCTCAGATGTTTTTAGGCTATGCGCCTATCAGAAACAAATTCGATGTTATCACCCCTCCAGCTTGCCGTACGTATGTCACTTCCGGATGTCACCTTTATCGAGTTTCGGATGTTCTTCCATGATCCCGATGTTCAACTCGATGCCTCAAGAGGCATAACGAACAAAGAGGCTCTGGGAATTGAAGGACTTGAAGATCGGAGAAAACAAACCCAAGCAATGAAGTTGAATTTCGAGAGGAGCCAGCGACCCGCCTCCAAGAGCCCAGCCATGAACGTCTGCCAAGAGAATCCTCGTAAAGAAGAATTTCCAACATGCCAAGCGACCTTGATAAGCCCCACTGACCCGCTCAGAGAATCTGAAGGAGAATTTCCAACCCTGCCAACGACCGCGCCACCAGCCCACCTTACCCTTGCCAGAAAGTCTTGGAGAAGAATTTTCAATATGCCAAAAAGCGATCGGTCACCAGGAGCCCAGCTTATTCGATCGCTTCCCCTCCAAGAACATGATATCTCTTCATATTTCACCTCCGAGACCAACGAAGACCCCCCCTCACATCTCAGGACCCGCAATCAATCTCCTAGATAATCTTGGAACGGGACGTTACTCCACTCACATCTACCGCTTTAGTTGATAAACCTTGAGATATCAATTACCCTTGAGAGAGAGAACCGTGGGAAAACCGCCAATTTGGTATTCACTTGGATAATGGCAAGGCATCAAAGTACCCAATTGCAAATTATGTTTCTACTTAAAATTATACGCACCCCTTCAAGGCTTTGGACACCAGTGATTTGCAATTCATATTCCAACCAAAGTGAGTGAGGCATTGAAGGATCCAAAATGGGTCCAGGCAATGAAGGAGGAGATGCATGCTCTGAGAAAAATCACACATCAACACCTCTGAAGAACTTACCTCAAAGGAAAAGGACTTCGACCAGAATGGGTTTACACTTTGAAATACAATGCTAATTGGTTATTCAACGTTACAAGCACGCGTGGCAAAGGGATACACACAAACATATGGTATTGACTATGAAGAAACCTTTGCCCCCGTTGCAAAACTTAACACGTTCCGAGTGCCTCTGTCCATTGCAGTAATCTCCACTGGCCTCTCCACCAATTTGATGTGAAGTAATGTCTTCTCTCCATGGAGAACTCAGAAGAAGTCTCACATGGATATCCCACCAGGATATGTTACATCTACTCATGCTAACGTGGTGTGCAGAATTACGAAAAGGCATTATATGGATTTGAAGCAATTCTCTAGGCATGGTTTGGGCGTTTTAACCTTGGCCATGAAGAATTATGGCTTTAAGAGAGTAATTCTGAACTGATACTCCTCTTAAAACACAAGGGAGGAAGGTAATCCTTTATCATTTATATCGATGATATGATTATTACTGGGAATTATATCTAAGTAAATCTTCAACTACAAAAATGTTTGGCAAAGGAGTTTGAATGAAGAATCTTGGTGGACTCAAAGTACTCTGGCATCGAAGTTACTAGATCAAAGCGAGGCATATTCTCTACAAAGGGAAAGGATGTTCTAAAATTTAATTGGCAGAAACAGTGAATGTCAGATTGCAAACATGTTGACACTCCAATCGTTAGAATCACCACATCGGGGATATTCCCAATCAGGTACCCACTATAGAGTAGATTGGGTAGGGAACATCACTGACAGTACGATCAACATCAGGGTACTTCACATTTGTGGGAGGTAACTTGGTTACTTGGAGAAGCAAGAAACAGTAATGTCGTTGCTTTGTCTAGTGTAGAAGCGGGAATTTAGAGGAATGACCAATCAATTGCGAACTTTTTGGTTGAGAAAATTGCTTAGAGAAATTGGATATGCACCTACATTCGTAATGCATCTACACGTGTGATAAACAAGCTGCAATATCCATTCACACAATCCGGTCTTAAGATTATCGCACCAAACATGTTGAAGTGGATCGACACTTCATTAAAGAGAAAGTTGAAAATAAAGAAATTCAACTTTTGTTTGTAAGTCTTAAGACCACCTAGAGAGATATTAACAAAAGCCGTTTCTAGCAGAGTATTCCACAACTCACTCAATCAAGTTGGGCATTGGTGATATCTATGCACCAACTTGAGGGGAGTGTTAGCAATAGTCAATTAATGTGTTAATTATGTAGTTGCTGTGCCTAAAAGAGGTGTTTTAAAATTTATAAACTCGCAAGCGCATGAATCGAATATAGCATAAGCGTGTAAGAGCTTCAGATTGTACCCAAGGGATTGCATGTAAAGATAGAAAACCAATTTCACTCAAGTTAATTTCATTGCCAACCTAGTTGATTCATATGGAGATTTGTTTGTTCAAAAAGAAAAGAAAATAAAATAAAGCATAAAACAAATATAGAAATGACAATAAACTAAAATTAAGATTTACATTTATGAGAAATATAACTAAGGTATTAGGTTTCCACTTTTAACATAAACATGCAACTCTAGAATTTGATCCACAAAATATTTTCCATTGAAGTTGTTTCAAAATAATTAAAGCTCTTTTTAATTTCCTTTAGAAGTATTCTTAGCATAACTTGTACCATTGGCAACAAACTATCAAAAAATAATCTTCATCAAAATTCTATTAATCTTTAGCAACTCTTCTTTTAAAAGCACAAAAGTTTTTACTACACTATGGAAAATATGATTCAACCCATGAAATAGATTATCAAATTTTCATCAATTAATTAAAAAAAGAAAACTACAAATTCCATTTGAACAAATACTACAAATTCACATTAAAGCTTAAGTTTGGATCTAACTAATAAAAATTACACACTTATATTAAAAGCTAGCCTACGGACCATGAGGTATTAGAATCCACACTATCATTATCTTTCAATTCCCATGGAGTAGCAATCTAGAAATCAATCTAATGCTTTTCAAGATTTATCAATTAAGCTTGTAATTTAGATCATAAGTAAATTTTCCTTCCCTTCATAAGTACAAATTCTAAAGCATAATATGTAAACAAAATTATTTAACTACAAAAAGGATCAAAGCTTCCCAAGCGTCCTATGTGAAAAAGTTCATTTGAAGTAACAAAATATCAAAAGAAATTTGTAAATTAGAAATATAAACCAAGGATGAATTAATGGATTAATCCAAACTCTTAACTACCACAAATACATGTTATATCTACAATACATAATAGAAGTGGTGAAAAGAAGATTAATCTCTTAATCATGTGAAGTGAAAATTATAATAATTGAACACCACAATATTTGATAATTGAAAAATAAAAACTAGAACTTTATTTAATAATGGTGTTTCATCCAACCTTAGTTAGGTAATTTAAATAAGCATAATTAATATTTAAAACAAAACAAAGAAACTAAAATACATAAATTAAATGAGAACTAGGAAAGGAAGAACAAGTTTAAAAGAGTTATTAGCTATTTGTTTTCTTCCTTTCCATCATCGTTCTCTTTCTTCTTCACTCTTTCTCTCTATCTCTTGCCGCGTTTTTCTTCCTCTATATCTATATATTTTTTATCTTTGCTCAAAACTTGTATTTATAGCCAAAGAAAGGGAGTCTTGAATTATATAATAATCAAGTAGCTCACCATTCCCATATCTTTCTCATCTTTTAGCCTACTTCCTTTAATTTAATTCATTGTGATGATGACTCCTTATCTAAATTCTTCAAAACTTTCTTCCACTTGAACACTTTGTCATGCCTTTCCATACTTTCCTTCTTCTCTTTGTTGGGTATCACCTCTGAATTTCTCACACCACTTCTCCACTTGCTTCTTTACTCCAAGCTTTTATCATTTCAAATAAGTACCCATCATTTTCAAATATATTCCTTAATCTTGGCCTACTTCCTTGACTTTGGTTTTCACAAAGATCTTTGAGTCTTCTTATCAATTGCTCCACTTGCTCCATCTCATCTCTCCTACTTACACAAAACTTGGAGCAACTTTCCTCAAATTGTAGCTAGATAACAACTCGAAGAATCATCATTCTTCTTTGTATTCATTGGTGCAAGTAGTCAATTTGAATTTCTCCTTCATTGTTTATTCATTCTTTCTTCATTTCTTCAATGATGGAAGTTTGCATGCATGTCCTAGAGCATAGATGAAATTGATTGCTTATTCTTTTCATTTGGCATTGGTGGCAAACACTTAAGATCTAACAAAGAACCACTCATTAAATATAAAAACAAAGATTGGAATGAAACAATAAAAATACTCTAATAGATTTATATAAAACAAAAGAAAATACTAACAAATATAAATTTAAGGATAAAACTGTATTAATTTTGTGCTCATCAGGAGCGCAATTAATGTGTTAATTATGTAGTTGATTATGTCCTGGACCTACCATGTTTGGCACCTACAATATTTGGGGGGGTGTTAACGTGTCGGCTGCTAACGAATGTTTGGTACCTACAATATTTGGGGGGCTTGACTGAGCTCGGTTGCCTAACTTGGTTGGTTGCCTGAACTTGGGGGCTTACGGAACTCTGTATACACACGCGTCGACGCAAGGAATCAAGACATAAAGTGAAATTATAAAATATTCCACAACTCTCATTTCTCTCTAACACTTTCCACTATCTCCTCTCAATATTCTCTACGTTTTGACAATATGAACATAATCAGAGTCTTGCTTTTGATTGTTGTTAGATTATTATGAAGAAGTGATGATTATAAATGATTTCTTAGTGTATGTTATCTTTGGACCGAGCTCCAGTTTGTCCAGCAAACTAATATCATGCTTAGTTTTCTCTTTTAGCTGGAAGTAGTTGCGCGTTTTATGCTAGTTTTCATTTTCTTGGTAGTACAGTGGTTGTGGTTGTGCATGCTATCATTCTGCGTTTCTGGCATGTGGGGAGATTAAGACGCTCCTAATGATGTGTTTAGTGGTTGTCCCCTTCCTGAATTCATTAGTCTCTGTTGCTTGTTATCTGCTTCACCAGGTAGAAACAAATACATTTTCTGTAGACGAATTATAGAAACAGAAACGTTGGTTTTTATTTTTGGGGGGGCCCTTGAAACTGGGCCTGTTGGGGTGGCCCTTGGAATTTATTGAAGAGCAGCTGGTGACTTGGAATCGTTTGCCTTTATCACGTGCTTTAGGGCTATAGATTGTAGGCCCCCCCCTCACCTTTTGGGTGGCTATGTTTGGTATGTCTCACTGAAGTGGACTGGGTTAAATAGCACTTGAAGCCTATTTTTGGTAAAAGAGAGGACTAACTTAGTGAGCTTGAAACGCTATTCGCAAAATAGCGAATAGCACTTGAAGCCCAAAGGTAAGAGAGAGGACTAACTTAGCGAGCTTGAAACTAATTCCAAAATAGCGCCATCGCTAAACTGAACAAGCTAGTCCGACACACACTGGCCTAACTTCTCTCCCCTGACGCCAGTCATCACTCTCTCTTCCTGCAACTCTCGACCTCAGCAAAGTTGAGGTTGAAAAACTGAAGCTCCAAGATCATTGGACCCAACAGTAAAAAAGAAAAAGAACGTATTTTTTGAATTCATTCCGACCCAACTCTGAAAACCCATCGTCGTCCACTGCACTGCCCCCAACCCCAGCAACATCAGTGGCTCCTCCTCTCAATCTCCACCTCTCTTTGCAAATTCAAAAACCCAATTTTTCTTTTTCATCTATAGAAGAAAGGTCCCATGGATGTTAAATCATTCTCCAGAAACCTCTCTTCGTAATGTTTATTTCCATAAAACCTCGGATATGGATTTAGTTTATTAAAAAAAACCCGGATATGGATTTAGTTGTTCAAGAAAGACGGGGAAAGAGAGAAAATAGAGAGAGGAGGGGAGGGGGAGAGAGTAAGATGAAATGGTGGGTGGATTTGGGATATTTGTTTTGGTTTATAAATATTATTTTTAAACATATTAAAAATCACCTTCCTAAAAAATATAAGAATTTTATTTGATTCTTTATTATTGTTTTAAATCTTCAAATTGGGTTTTTTTGCAGTTTTTATTTATTTTTTAAGTTAAAATCCCTAATTAAATTTAAATATTACAAGAATTATTTTCAGTTCTAACATAGCACCAAACATAACCTTCATTATTTTTATATTCACTTTTAGTTTTTACAATAACACTTAGCGCGTAAGTCAAGACTTAATCTAACTGTAACCTAATCCTGCTAATCCAAGACACCCAAAATTTAATCCAATCGATGGATATTCCGTAGGATTCAACAACCCCTAATTGACTAATTTAGTTTCTTCTAGTTGTTGCTAGTATGTATGCTTTGAGTATCTGTTTTAGAGAATTTTGAAGGATTCATATGTGTGCTTAAACTATACCGATTATCTTGTTATAATTCGTAATATTATATTTTTGTTATATATATACTTTATTTTTTTGGGCGCATGAAAAATGTGGGGAAATGATTTGTTTTCATTCTAATCTCATGAAATAAAGAAAAAACAAATCTTAATAGGGAAAAAAAATTAGTTTGATTGAATTAGAAATGAATGGGAACTAAAAAACATTATTTATTTATTTCATTAAAATTAAATTAAACGAACTTAATTATTGATGAAAAATCATTCCATCAATATAGTTCGTTATTAGGAACACCTGTCACGTCTCTATTCCCGGCTGGATCCGCAACAGTTCAAATATTTTTTGGGTTGGGCCTTCCTTTAGGTCTCCGGGTGGGGTGGACCCTTTTGGATAAGATCTTGCTAAGCAGGCCGTACGCTGGCTGGTGGAAAAAATGAAGTCGAAAATGAGCGTCAAACGTGGAACGCTTGTCGTTTATCTCGCTCGTAGAGTCGTAGGCAGGACCGTGTGGGGTGGTTGGGGTGTTACATTGATAGATCTTCACTCGTGTCTTCGATCTCTTTCGGCAGTTTTTGGGAGAGATAGGATTTGTTGGTGACTTCTTGAGATTCAACTTTGGTGACTTTAAAATTTTTTAAACTTTGCTTGACTTTGGTTCCAAAAAAATAAAATAAAAATCGTATGACTTTGATTAATAATATATAAAAATGAACCCGGGGGGCTTAGTGTCTTTCTAGGCTAATTGAATTTTTTTCTATTCGCACCAATTAAAAACCAAGAACATTAGCAATTGGGAAATATTAATTTTTATTTTTTAGTATCTACCAACTAAGCCCGAAAAATTACATGTCCGTATGAAAATCCTTAGGCGGATCAAAAACAATATCCCATATGTCACATCTTTGCGCATCATGAACATGGAAAAAATAATTGAACAAGAACAAAAGAATGAGAGAGAGAGAAAAAGATGTAAGCTGCAATTAGGCTGATGGCCAGGGCCTTTTTTGCTAGGTCCAGAGGCCACTCTGAAACGCCAAGCTCCTCACCGACGGACCACGAGCAGTGCTCAGTTGTAGTTAGAAGAAACAGCAAAGCTAGCCATGCCGACCCCCCTCAGCCCCATCAACTCCTTTGCATCCCCCATCACTGCCGCTGTCGCTTGTTGCTGATCTAAGGGCTCTGCAATCAACTTGACCAAACTCTGTTGACACAATCAGCAGCACCATCAACCCCATCACAAGCCACACGCAACTGGTTGAGGGCTTTTTGAGCTCTTCTTCATTATCATTGCCATCTTTACTTCACAGCTAGCACACAAATCTTTCTCTTGAGAGTTTTCTGTGTTTGGAAAACAGGCCAACCCACTTGTACATATAGTAAGGATTTGAGTCCTATGTTTGACTTAGCTATTAATGAGTGGGGTCAATCACAAGATGTTTGACTTTTCCTTTTTTATATACATTTATTTTTATTTCCGTTATAGTTTACTTGTACAATGAAGTGGGGAGCAAGGTGAGAAGAAAGATTGGGGGAAGGACTGAAGGAGGGAGGTGTGCTTTTACTTTGAAATCGTTTCGTGCTGTCGGAATTCTACTTTAATTACCAAACCCAAATACGTCTCAAGTCACCAAGAGAGGATGGAGAGAAAAAGGCAAGAAGAAAGTTTTTTCTGTCTGCAAAATCTGAACTACTGTCACGAGCATCACCTTTCTGCATGGAAACACACCGTGTGTGATCCAAAACGCGTGCGTCTTTGTTCCATCTGTAAATGTGCACTCTCTTTATTTTCACACACACACACACACACACACACACATACCTGATTTTCTTTTTCACGGAGGGAAAGAAGAAATGAGTGACAGCAGAGGGAAAATTAAAGCAAGTATTTTGTAGCGAGGAATTTTTGGGTGTTTCGTATATCACGTTATCCCCTTGTAACCATCTAGAAACCCTTGCATATGGAATATTTCTAATTGGATCGTGCACTTGTCATAAAAGAAATAATAAAGCCTGACAATAATTCTATATGTCTCTTACGTTTATTCCCCTGACCTGGACACTAGTTTATTGGGAAACTTATTCCTGTAACATTTAAAAATTTCTCGTTTTCTTATACATGGCAAACAAAAAAACAGATTTTGTTTTGTTGAACCGTCTCTCTCTCAAGTACAGGACGGTGGAGGTGAGAAGAGGGACCATAGATTTTCTAGATTAGGGTAGGTGCTTAAATTAGTCCAAGGGATATAGCCAATTTCGACTTTTCAAGGCTGTTCAAAGGGGAGGGAGGAGGCATTAGGGATGTGCAACATTTTCAACCATCCTTTTTTTTCTTCTTTTCAAGATCACATGGCTTTTGAGTGTGGTGGAAGACTGACTTGGGCATATTCTTCATTTCCTTTGTCTTTATTTTACAGGTAAGTAAGAATGAGGAGTTGGTATAAGACCGTGACCCCATTTCTAGCTTTCAGCATGCATATATAGCAGCAAGTTGGACATTCTGATTTCCCAACCGATGCCACTAGACATGCGCTTAGGTGTTCACTAGAGACGTTTGGTGGCGATTGTACTATCAAAATTTGGTAATATAAAACCATGACAAATTTGGCAAAATCGTCCTCGGTGACCGTGAGTGATGAGATTTGATTATGGTGGACTTTTAAGTCATAAAATATAGGGAAATAGTCACTTTACACGGAGCTTCAATTTCTGAATCTAACCCACGAGTCCACATTTTGTCACAACACATACCGTCAATAAATTGAATGGAAATTTGAATATACTTAAATTGCAGGAAAATTCAAACTAGATATTCTAAATTACCAAAATTGAAACTATATCTTAACTAAAGGTAAATTCTAAACTACAACATATTTTGCCCAAAGTATATTGTTGCTTGCGAGCGAGTGTGGTAATGGGATTGTGTTGTGTGTCACATGTCTCATAAAACAACGACTTTGGAGAGGTCTCCTATGAATAAATATAGGTATATATATTACAAATGATAGAGTATAGTATTACTATTAAAAGGATCAACATGTTAAACATGAGGCTCGTGAGCTTTGATCCTCAATTAATGGTCCAAACATCCAATATGTGATATATGTCAAAGAAAAGGAAGGTGACCGCAATTGAGGACCATCATCCGGCAACTGCCAACAATGGCATTTGCTGGAAGTTTGACATGTTATATATCGATTATTTCATGGTGTGTGCTGCTGCTGCCGCTGCCTTCTTATATATCATATATATTCACGGGTTCAGATACAATACACTTGTCTCAACTGAGATTTTCCGCCAAAGCATCTGAATGAACAAAAATTTATGAAAACTTACTCTTAATAGATCTCTTCTTTCTGACATATATATATTCCTTATTGGTTTTATATTGTGAACCAAGAATGTTCACATGCTATATAACTATAGGGAGAAAACCAAACATACGATTATTAAACCTTAATTAGTTTAGTCTTAGGACAAAAATTGGTGAGATTCTTTTATTATACTACAAGCAATAATATGATAACCACTGATTAGTTTTTTTCCACTCTGCAAGTCTGTGACCAAAACTAATTAGAAGAGACTTGCAAATGCAACCCCAAAAGAAAGAAAAAAACTTGAAGAAATTGGGTCAATGGCTTTCATTTGGTTCTAACAAACTCTCCAAAACTTAAATTTGGGTTAATTATTAGAATGGGTTGGAGGAGAGAGAATGTGTATTATACAATAAAAAATAGATCATGTTCTCCAAGAGTCCAAGAGTGTATATATATTTAATTT
>CM031917.1:52373855-52502447 GCA_018703695.1 Prunus fruticosa
GGGAAAGTTTAGGGGAAGAGTCAAACCCGTTGACGAGGAGGTCGTCGTAGAGCCTCATGTGAGAATTTGACTCCGATCTCTGGAGACGTCGGCCGTCGAAGGCTTGCCGGTGGTGCCAATTAGCGTTTGGGGATGAGAGATGGAGAGGAAGGATCATTGGACGGCTGTGATCATCGGAGACTGAAGCAAACGCGCCGCAGAGATTGAAGACGACGGAGGAGATGAGAAGGAACAACGTCCGACGAGCCATGCCTGCCTGCTACGATTGAATCGCATAGGACCAAAGTCCTCTGTGCTCGCACGATTTGAAAGGCACTGCTCACAAATGAAAATTTCTTGGAAACTGATTTTACTTTCTTTTTTTCTTTTTCAAAATGTTTAAATAGTTTTCGGGATTTTGGTTTTGGGCATGGAATTGGCGGCCGATTGAATTAAAGCCGTAAAAACTGACTCCTTTTCTTTTTTGGGTTGCGCATAAATTAACTAATTGGTCCGCGCCACGTCGGGTCAACGCTTGATTAGGAAAGAGTGAGAAGAAAATCCTTCGAATGTTTGCTATATACGGGCTTCCAGCCATTATGAAAAAAAATATTTTTCTAAATTTTTTTGGTCGTAATATTTTTCTAAATTACTAAGGCAAAAATATTTTTCCCATGTTAATTCATTTTTTTAAAGTTAAATATGTACTGCATTTTACATAAACTAGAATAGTTGTTACTAATGCTTGGTTTTCAAATTTCCCTACTACTTGTTTTGATTAAACTCTTTTATGATTTTCAGAATTTAGGGATCCAAGCTGCCTTTTTTCGTTACATAAAAATTGTTAATGAAAACTCCTTCATGATGTGTTTACTAATCATGAATTGAAATTCTCATAGAAATTGAATTCGCATATGTAGAGGATTCATTTACTTTTACTTCACATCAATGAATTGAAAAGTAAATGGAGACCCACACAAAATTAAGAATTGAATTCCTAATTTTGGAGGAATTCAATTCTTGGGTGATATGTGGTATTCTAATTCCTGGAGAATGAACCAATTAGAAATTCATATTCTTTACCCATATTATCCTCACACAATATTCAAACTTTCAAATTTGTCATCTACTTTAACCTAACAACAAGGACATTTGAGTAATTAGTATTACTCATACCCAAATTCCATATGATTTAGTAAACAACTTCAATAAGAATCCAGAATCAAATTCCTCTCAATGAAACTCCTCCTCAATTCAATTCCCTCTAATCCAATTACGGATTAGTAAACATGCCATCAATGCTAAAATCAATAGCATAATGAAACTTTAGTAGTAAACGCGTAGCCTAGGTGAAGCATCAATTAAAGGAACTCATGTTGAAGGTAACACAAGTGATCCTTGGGAAATGCTAGGAGAAATTTCTACACTCATGTTCCCGCCATCAGAAACTAAAGGGAGCCAGAGCCCAAGCATGGGCATCACTGTAATTCAGTCTCTTCCATGGTTCAGAACAATTGGTTTTCCAAAAGCCAATCTTATTGTTTACCCGATCGTAAGTCACAAGGGTATTACGTGTAGCACACATAATGCATGTGCAATGTGATCGAGGGAGAAAAGTGAAATGAGGGAACGTGGGATATAAGAGATATAAGAGATAAAATGGTATATAAGAGAAAAGCTCAAGAAACAATGAATTATCTAGTTACCAGGAACATGTAGTTCTCTGGAGACAATGATAACTTCTGTCTATTACTGAATACCATATCAACCGGTGGAAAGAATTTGTGTAGCTGAGTGACACCCTATAAAGCACAATTCCATGTTAAACTTTCAGATGAAAACCTAAGCCAATCAATAAATCAAGAGCCGTAAAACTCAAGTTGTGCAAGTTTTCTGCAGCAATTACCTTCCAGCACCTGCAAAACAAATATCTTGATATTTTGGGTCAGGACCTGGGATTTGTTTGAGGAAACGCATCTCCCTCATAATCTGCACATTACCCAAAGGATAGTTACCATCATTTGATGATTCAATGGAGTATATGTTAGATATTGACATGTGATTAAATGTAATTGCTGATCTGGCATTTTAGTTAGGAGTTGTTAATCTTATCTTAGCTGTCAGTCTGTTAGCATCTAGTTAGCAGATTAGTTAGCTGATTAAAGTAACCTCATCGCCTATATAAGCTGTAAACACAATGTATATTTGATTAGTGAAAAATACAATTGAGAATTCAGAGCATTTTCTCTAGTCTTTTCTTTCTAGAATCTTCATCAATCCTCCATTGTAATCAGTATACACTAGCAATATATATGATGGTATCAAAATAAGCTAGAATTCAGATGCATAAAAGTCTAAAACACAGAGATGAAACTTAAAATATGAAGTCTTACAGAATCCTTAAGCGCAAGGAGAGCATCCATCAAGACTGTTCCATAACCTCCATCAAATACCTTCGGGTTTAATTTCAAAGGATACGCAGCAACATAGATTCCCTTCAGTTCAATGTTGTAATATGGACAGTTGCAAAAGCAAAACTAAAGCATACATATGAGATACACAAAATATATTAACTAGAAGTTAATGTACCAGCGAGAAGGATCTGAATGCGGAAATACCATATCATGGGGAGATTTCATCCCTCCAAGAACCATGGTACCCCCTCCTACACCCATCCCTCCATAGCATAATGAGAATGAATCACAAATAACACCCTTGTCAACAAGCTGATCCATCACACTAACGGGACCCCGACCCAAACCCAATATGCCATCTGCACGCTGGCTGTAAAGATCACCGGTTTCAACATTTTCACAACCAAAAACAGCATGCCCTGGCACAAGTTCAGTTTCATTGCCAAAAGAAATGTCGTCCTCACCAAGCACGCCAATGCTAGAGCTCCCCTCAGCATATTGACGCTTATAAGTGCATTTAGATCCTTCCTCATCACAGTTACAACTGGCATTGCACTTTACAAGTTGGTACGTGCCAGATGAATTAGGCTGGAACCTAGGGTCCGGCATAACAACAATAATTTAGCTTTGGAGACAAATGAACTAATACTAAAAATATCAAAATATAGGGAGAATTTTCAACTACAAGGTAAAGAATTAGAACTTTCACACATGTTGAATAAACCCTGCAACACTCAATGCAGACTTATAATTGATCGATAAAAGAAGTAGCAAATCACGATTTTTCGGCTCCTACTAAAGAAATCAAAAACCCGTTCGGTTTTTTATTTATTATTGGGCTTATATTGTGCATTAATCGCATGTTTACTTATGAGGAATGGAATAGGAAACACATAAGAAATCAAGAGGAGAAGTTGATCCAATTTTAATTCCTTAATTCCCATATCTAAGTTCCCGATTCATAGCTTACTCCATTCATGATAAGTAAACATGCCATAATTGTTGAGATTCTATCGCTAGCCAGCTCACCCACAATCCCGAATGGCACTCAACCAATTCCTCAATGCAATTGTAGAAATTAGCAAGGTACTAGTTGCAAACACTAGATTTTTTTTTTTGGTCAAAGAGAATTTCATTAAAGCCCAAAGCGGGAAGCAAGGGAAGCCTGAAAACAGCAAGCAAAAGCTGAGACTGGAGACACTATCCAAACACAGCTTAGTGTATGAAGCAGTTTCAGCAAAGATAAAAAGTTACATTACAGGGGGGCATGGAAGCCCATCAGAACTTAAAACACGAACGAGGGACGGTGGTGGCTGGTTAAGCCAGGTTACCCTATGCACCGTTCCAATTCCAATCGAAGGCCGCCATATGAGCCGCACGATTTTTTTTTTAGGGGGATCCAACACTACGGGTAGAATCAAAAAGGGTCTCCATTCTTCGGATTTCTAAGAGAATCGGGAGAATAGACCAAGCTCGATTGCCACAGTTCCAGAAATCCCAGACTTCACAACTAGAGAATCAGTTTCCATCATGACCTTACGGTGGCGCAAAGACACAACCAGCTTTAGGCCACTTAGTACAACATCAGCTTCAGTCGCAAGGGCAGACTGACACACCTTACCTTCCGCTAAACCACCACAGAAAGCACCCTCAGAGTTTCTTATAATCATCCCCAGACCTCCAGCTTTGTTCGACTTCCATGCACCGTAAGAGTTAACTTTAGACCATCCAATTCTGGGAGGAGACCAATGGGGCTGTGCAGGGAGTGTTGGAAAAAATGGCTCACCTAAAGATACAAGGATGTTTTGGCGCTAAAAATGAAGATTTTGAATCTGCCTAAAAGCGACCGGTCGCTGGACATTTGCGACCGGTCGTTTTTACACAAAAACGAAGTCTGTAGGGAAGTCGACGAGCGACCGGTCGCTATCTCCTTGCGACCGGTCGTCGATAGAACAGAGACCGGTCACACGCCATTTACGACCGGTCGTTTTGTCACAGAAACGAATTGAAGCATTCTGTTCAAAAGCGACCGGTCGCCAGTTCCTGGCGACCGGTCGTCCAGTCGTGCTGTGACGTTTTTCTTACGTGTTTTCAACTGTGTTTTCGATGGCTATCGCTTTCTACAAGATTTCAGAGGCCGTGTGGGTCACTTCTGAGGTAAAGAAGGGTTGACTACATGCTGGATAGTTGGGAAAGCACTTATTGCCATATTGGATTATTTACTTCAAAGAATTCCCTCTCCATTTTCTGGTGTAAGTGGGAGGTGGCTGAGTGGGAGTTTATTACTTACTTGATCTGACTTTTAGTCTAAAGTGTGACTAAAGGAAGGAACGTGGAGGACAAGCTGATATCTTATCTCTTGTCCATTGGCTTGTGTAAGTAATGGAGTGAAGTAAGATAACACAAGAGGAGAAGAAAACAAGTTGAATACTAAGAAGTGGCTGAAACTGGTGTAAGAGTTGTAGTTTTCAGTTTTGTCAAGATAGCCAAGGTGAGAGCAAGAGAGTTCTCAAAAGTGTTAAGGTGTTGAGCAAGGGTGTGAGAGAAACTGATTGTGAGGGTAGTGTTCTAAGGGGGTTTCCTTTTGTAAACCAAAGTTGTAACCTATCTTCATTAGTGAAATTTCTCAAGGTGATCACCAAAGAGGATGTAGGCAAATTGCTGAACCTCTATAAACACTTGTGTCATTTGTGCTTGGTTAATTTCTGTATGTGTGTGTGCAAGTTTCATCCATCATTAAGTTCTTTGTCCAAAGTCCATCAACAACAAGATCTTTAAGGGCAGTGAGTTAGTCACTTAATTCACAACAAGTGGTATCAGAGAGCTGTGTTTGGCAGCTGGAGCTAGTTCTTCTCTTGGAGTGCTAGTGTGTTGAAGATGGCAAGTGACTTGGAAGCTGAGAGTGGTAGCAGTTCACAGCATTTGAAGCAACCACAGGCAGCAAGTATGAAGGTGGAGTTAAAGCCTTTCACAGGGAAGGAGAACTTCACTCTTTGGCAACGAAGGATGAGGTCAGCTCTTACACAACAACAACTCCATGTTGTGTTGGTTGGCAAGGAGAAGAGGCCAGCATGCATGACAGATGATGAGTGGGGAGTACTTGAAGAGTTAGCCAGAGGAGCCATCGAAAACTATCTCTCCGATGAGGTGCTCATCAACGTGATCAAGGATACAGCGAAGCAAACATGGGAGAAGCTCGAAGAAATGTTTGCAGGGAAGTCGTTGTCCAACAAACTCTTCCTCAAGGAAGAACTCCTGAATCTTAAGATGGAGGAGGGAGGAAATCTAATGGAACATCTAAGTAGTTTCAATAGATGTGTTGCTGACTGCAGAAAATGGATGTGAATTATAGTTCCGGAGGATAAGGCTCTTATGTTGTTGACATCCTTACCTCCGTCCTATAAACATTTCCGGACCACTCTTATGTTCGGGAAGGTTACTCTTGATTTTGAGCCTGTGGTGCAAGACATCATGACACACCATAGGATGACTCAACCTTCGGGAGAAAACTCTCAAGGCGAAGGTCTAGTTGCAAAGACCGGAGAGAGAGGCCGTTCAAAGAAGCGTGATGGCAAGAAAGGCAATAGAGGAAGGTCCAAATCCAAGGCAAAGGAAGGTTGTTTCGAGTGTGGGTCAAAGGAGCACTGGAAAAGAAATTGCCCCATATGGAAGGAGAAGAAGAACAAAGGGAAGAATGCAGCAAACACAGCTGAGGATGTCACATAAAGTGATGGTGAGCTTTTGTGTGTTAATAGCAATGTTAAAACAAATGCATTGGCTAATTCTTCAAGGTGTTCCTCTTCAAATTGGATTTTGGATTCCGGGTGCTCATATCATATGTGCTCAAACAAGGAGTGGTTTGACACGTATGAGAAAGAAGATAGCAGTGAAGTGATGATGGGGGATGGCTCAATGTGTAGAGTCAAAGGCACCGGTACAATCAAGGTGAAGATGCATGATGAGGCTGTTAGGACACTTGGAATGGTAAGGCACATTCCAAAGTTGCGTAAGAATCTCATTTCCCTTGGAACTCTTGATAAGAATGGTTATTCATTCAAAGCAAATGGAGGGAAACTCATAGTCTCAAAAGGTTCACTTGTGATTATGAAGGGAGAAATTCAACCTAACTGTCTATATAGGTTGTGTGGTACAACAATCATAGGTGGAGCAGCTGTATCTACAAGTAAGGACTCGGAAGATGAAACTCAGCTTTGGCATTTGAGGCTAGGGCACATGAGTGAGAGGGGCATGCAGGAACTACACAAAAGAAAGTTGTTGAAAGGTGTTCAAAGTTGCAAGCTTGAGTTCTGCAAATTTTGTACCATGGGAAAGCAATCAAAAATAGCTTTCAAGCAGCGAAACAAAGAGGAAGAAAGCACAGGTGTGCTAGATTATATTCACACGGATGTATGGGGGCCATCACCGGTTAAATCGAAGGGTGGAGCTCGTTATTTCGTGACTTTCTTGGATGATTTTTCCAGAAAGGTTTGGGTCTACTTCATAAAGGAGAAATCTGAGATCTTCACCAAATTCAAAGAGTGGAAGGCGGAAGTAGAGAACCTAACCGGAAGAAAGATCAAGATCCTAAAGAGTGACAATAGTGGTGAATATAAAGACAGCAAGTTCCTTGAGTTTTGTAGAAGTGAAGGCATTAAAAGGCACTTTACCGTGAAGAAGACACCCCAACAAAATGGAGCTGCGGAGAGGATGAACCGAACTCTCATGGAGCGTGAGAGATGTATGAGAATTCATGCAGGATTGCCCGAATCTTTTTGGGCAGAAACGGTTAACCACGCGTGCCTATTTGGTTAACCGATCGCCTTCAAGAAATCTTGAGTTCAAATGTGCAGAGGAGGTATGGTCTAATAAGTCAATTGATTATTCGAATCTTAAGGTGTTTGGATGCAGTGCATATGCACTTATTCCTAGTGATGAAAGATCCAAGTTGAAGCCAAAGTCTCTTGAATGTATTTTCATTGGATTTGAGAGTGGTGTGAAGGGCTACAAGCTATGGGATCATGTGAACCACAAGAAGATACTCAGCAGAAATGTTGTGTTTGATGAGAAGACCATACCTATGAACAAAGTCAAGAATTCAGAGGCAAATGAGGATGTTGTTGAGAAAGAAACAACCATTGAAGTTCCACTCAAGAAGGTGTCAAGAAAGACTTCACGGAAACAGCCAACTGAAGACGTTCAGGAGGAGGTGGAGTCTGACATTGAAGAGGAAGAAGCTGGGCAGCATCAACAACACACTCAAGAAGAAGAAGAGGCTCAAGAACAGGTGGAGCCATCATCTATAGCTAGATCCAGGCCCAAGAGAACCATCAAACCACCTCAAAGGTTTGGATGGGAGATGGATGCAGTTCACTATGCCCTAAATGCTAGTGAAGAAGAACCAACCACGTTCCAAGAGGCTGTTGAGAACAAGGAACGGGAAAGTTGGATGGAAGCTATGATGCAAGAGATGGAATCTCTACACCAAAACTCAGTTTGGGAGTTAGTTCCTAAACCCAAAGGTCGCAAGGTTATTGGCTGCAAATTGGTGTTTAGGAAGAAAGAAGAAATGCATGAGAAGGGTGCCACCTTATTCAAAGCTCGGTTGGTGGCAAAAGGATTCTTGCAAAAGGAGGGAGTTGATTATGATGAAATCTTCTCTCTGGCGGTGAAACATACTTCTATACGACTACTACTCTCCATAGTAGCACAAGAGGACATGGAGGTGGAGCAAATGGATGTGAAGACTGCTTTCCTTCATGGGGAATTGGAGAAAGACATCTATATGAGCCAACCTCAAGGGTTCATTGAAGCAGGGAAGGAAAATCTGGTTTGCAGGTTGAACAAGTCTTTATATGGGCTGAAGCAATCTCCAAGACAGTGGAACAAGTGCTTCGATTCTTACATGATGAAGATTGGGTATAGAAGATGTGAATCTGATTGTTGTGTTTACACTCATGCATTCAAGGATTGTAATATCATCCTTTTGCTTCTTTATGTTGATGACATGCTAATTGCATGTAAAGATATGTCAAAAATCCAGAATTTGAAGACTTTGCTTGGAAGGGAGTTTGACATGAAGGATCTTGGTGCTGCACAAAAGATCCTAGGAATGGAGATAAGGAGAGGCAGAAATGAAGGCAAGTTGTGGCTGTCACAAAGCAAGTACATTTCCAAGGTACTTGAAAAGTTCAATATGATTGATTGCAAGCCGGTGTCTACTCCTTTGGCGGAGCATTTTAAGTTAAGTGCTCAGCTATGTCCTTCTACGGAAGAAGAGAAGGAATATATGAGTAAAGTTCCATATGCAAGCTTGGTAGGGTGTCTCATGTATGCAATGGTTTGTACACGCCCGACTTAGCTCAAAACGTAAGTATGGTGTCAAGGTATATGGCGAATCCTGGAAAGCAACATTAGGCAGCAGCAAAATGGATTCTCAGGTACTTGAAGGGCACCAAAAGGCTTGGGATATTGTTTGAAAGACAACAAGGAAAGGCATGTGTGTCGGGGTTTGTAGATTCTGATTATGCTGGAGATCTTGACAAGAGGAGATCCACCACAGGATATGTCTTCACTTGTGGTGGAGGACCGATTAGTTGGAGAGCAGTGTTACAATCGGTTAGTGCCTTGTCTACTACGGAAGCGGAGTATATGGATTTAACGGAAGCTTCAAAAGAAGCGGTATGACTGAAAAGATTGGCAAAGGAATTCGGGATAGCTCAAGACTTGGTGGTGATTCAAAGTGACAGTCAAAGTGCTATATGCTTAGTGAAGAATCAAGTGTTCCATGGAAGGTCCAAACACATTGATGTGAGATACCACCGGATAAGGGATTGAGTGAATGATGGAGACATCACTGTAATGAAGGTTCATACGAAGGAGAATGCTTCAGATTGTCTAACAAAGCCAGTCACAACAGCAAAGTTCAAGCATTGTTTGAGCTTGCTCAATCTTGTTACATGCTAAAGATTGAGGTGGAGTTCTTGAGAGTTATTAGGACGATTCTCAAGACATTACAGATGTCCTAGAAGGCAATGATGTCCACAAGGAGTATTAGGCTCGCCATGGTGGAGATTGTTGGAAAATATGGCTCACCTAAAGATACAAGGATGTTTTGGCGCTAAAAATGAAGATTTTGAATCTCCTGAAAGCGACCGGTCGCTGGACATTTGCGACCGGTCGTTTTCACAAGAAACGAAGTCTGTAGGAAGTCGACGAGCGACCGGTCGCTATCTCCTTGCGACCGGTCGTCGATAGAACAAGAGACCGGTCGCACGCCATTTACGACCGGTCGTTTTGTCAGAGAAACGAATTGAAGCATTCTGTTCAAAAGCGACCGGTCGCCCAGTCGTGCTGTGACGTTTTTCTTACGTGTTTTCAACTGTGTTTTCGATGGCTATCGCTTTCCACAAGATTTCAGAGGCCTTGTGGGTCACTTCTGAGGTAAAGAAGGGTTGACTACATGCTGGATAGTTGGGAAAGCACTTATTGCCATATTGGATTATTTACTTCAAAGAATTCCCTCTCCATTTTCTGGTGTAAGTGGGAGGTGGCTGAGTGGAGAGTTTATTACTTACTTGATCTGACCTTTAGTCTAAAGTGTGACTAAAGGAAGGAACGTGGAGGACAAGCTGATATCTTATCTCTTGTCCATTGGCTTGTGTAAGTAATGGAGTGAAGTAAGATAACACAAGAGGAGAAGAAAACAAGTTGAATACTAAGAAGTGGCTGAAGCTGGTGTAAGAGTTGTAGTTTTCAGTTTTGTCAAGATAGCCAAGGTGAGAGCAAGAGAGTTCTCAAAAGTGTATCAAGGTGTTGAGCAAGGGTGTGAGAGAAACTGATTGTGAGGGTAGTGTTCTAAGAGGGTTTCCTTTTGTAAACCAAAGTTGTAACCTATCTTCATTAGTGAAATTTCTCAAGGTGATCACCAAAGAGGATGTAGGCAAATTGCTGAACCTCTATAAACACTTGTGTCATTTGTGCTTGGTTAATTTCTGTATGTGTGTGTGCAAGTTTCATCCATCATTAAGTTCTTTGTCCAAAGTCCATCAACAACAAGATCTTTAAGGGCAGTGAGTTAGTCATTAATTCACAACAGGGAGGACCTCCCTATTAGTTATCCCAATAGAGATTGAGGGAAGACACGCTTCAAGGAAGTCCTTTGCCGCTGAGTTAGCCATCTGAAGGACGCGAATAGGCTCAGGTTTGCAGCCATAAAAAATAAGCTGACATCGAACTATCCAAATAGACCACAAGAGAAAGCTGATGTTGGTTAAGAAATTACGTTTATCAAGAGAAGAATGAAACTTCATTTGGATTAAGCTTTCGAACCACTGATCAAAGGTAGTAAAGCTTTGGGGATTGACCCGGTAGTTAAAGGTTGAACAGAACCAGACCATTTTGACCCAGGGACAGAGAAAGAACAGGTGTTCTTCTGATTCAACCTGGTCATCGCACAAAGGACATATAGGATTCACATTCACTCTCCGCTTGCAAAGATTCAATCTGGTGGCAAGAGCCTTCGAGATAATTCTCCAGCAAAAGACTCTGATTTTTGGCAGGGTATCAATTTTCCAAATCTCTTTCCAGACTAGCGGGTTAATGCAGTGACTGACCTCCATTGCTCATAGAGACATTTCTCAAGGCATGAATAAGATGGTATCCAGACTTAGCTGAGTAAAGCCCATTTGCACACCATGGCCACACAATACGATCAGGATGGCTAACATTGCCAATAGGTAAACACAAGATTGTGTTAATAGAGTCTTGATCAAGCAGGTGCACAATTCTCTGAAGATTCCATTGATAGCAAATTGGGGAAAGTAGAAATGTACGATAAAAATGTAAAATCTAATTGTACGAACTTTATGACTGAACGGAAAAAATGGAATCCGAACCTGATGCGAACCGCACCGTTGACAGTCAGAGCAAGGCACAAAAGTCACTCCCGCGTCGAATAGGACCTGTTTTTAATCAGAAATATCAGAATTTTGAGAAGTTATGTACGGAAAATTAAGTTCAGAGGAGAAGAGAGTAAATTTGAAACCCGTTGGCGCGAGGAAGTCAATGTAGAGCCTCATGTGAGCGTTTGGCTCCGATCTCTGGAGACGTCGGCCGTCGAAGGCTCGCCGGTGGTGCCAATTAGTCTTGGGAGATGAGAGATGGAGAGGAAGGATCATAGGACGGCGGTGATAGTCGGTGGCCGAAGCGAAGGCAACGGAGAGATAGAATCCGACGGTGTAGATGAGAAGGAGCGAGGTCTGCGCCATGGCTGCCGACTATGACTGAATGACTGAACTGAAGCACACTGCTTTGCTTCAAGATCAGAAAACAAAGAAATTTCTCGAAACTGAATTTTTTACTTTTTCAATTTTGTTTTCTTCTTTGAAATGTTTATACAGCTTTACAGAGCTTCCGGTCTTTCGGGCATTGTAACTGGCGGCAAATTTGATTGAACGACCAAAAACTGATTAATTGGACAGCACCACGTCAGGTCAAGGCTTGATTAAGAAAGAGCGAGACGAAAATAATCCAAAGAATCTCTACTAATACGAACCTTCGTCGATTTTCAAAAGACAACAACCTTCTCGGGTGTACTTCGGTTCCAATTCAGCCTATCTTAATCCAATTTATATATAATCCAGTTATAATTCATCTGCAAATTCCAATCAATTAAGTATGAAATTTAGGATTAGCCCATATGAGTTGGAAAGGGCCTTACGTGGCCACCTGGTACGTCTGTAGTATTCTATTATTTATCCCTTTTTGTGGGCACAAGAATTGTATTCTTTTTACGGCCCTTACGTAAATCATTCACAAATGAACTTCCTATATCAACCTAACAATGAAATAACCTTTGAAGGATAACATGCTATTATTTATAATTTGAGAGTGAAAATTTCCCTCATGTCAAACACAATAGCATCCGAAACTGAACCTTTATATCTGTAAGAACAACTAACAAGAAGAGAAACAATCCCCTGTGTTTAACACCAGTAGATGAATTCAGAAACAATTTTTAATATAACACTGAGTACAACAATGGGGGATCTCAATATACAAAACCTATAGGTATAGCCAAAAACCAAAACAGTGGGAATTAAGATCACAGAACTCTACAGTTTAGAAACACACATTGTTCTGATCCCCTTGAAGGATTTTGATATTACAAACCTAAAGTTAGCTACTATCCAGCTGCTCCAATGAACGAATCCTTGCATCCCTACAAGAGTGACATTGAAAAGTAGGGAGAAAAAGCACTGCAAGATACCGACACAACACAAGACAGTGAGGAAATCATTCCATCGAAAGTTCAAATGGGACAGAACAACAGAAACAACAAAATGCCAGGCACCCTAGAGTTGCATTTTTATTTCTTGTTAATGGAATACCTTGTATTTGTCCATCTCTACATATGTTGCAAGCTCCTATCGCGCCAAGCAAGTACCTTTTGTCCATAATAATTGCCGCGCATGACGTGGGAGTTTAATTGAACCAGATTTAATAGAGCATTATGGTAGAGACCCTGTTCTTGTGCAATAAATGAGAAATTAAATCAAATCATTAGAGCTTAATCAAAATCATCTAGGTTTAAGAGACAACTGGACATATCAAAAGATGATAAGTTGACAGGTTAATCAAATGAAGTAATTTGAACAATATGGGCAAGTGAAAATATCCAAATGCAGGCCCGCCTTGCTGACACAATATATGTCACAAATTTGTAAGGATAACAAGAACTTCTGTGTATCTAAATAATTTGTTAATTGATATGCAGATTCAGATGATCTAACCTTCGAAACCGACAGTGCTGTCTGGATGACATAGTTTCCAAAAGGATGCAAAAGAAGCATTGAAACGTTCCGATTTGTAAGCAACTCAAAAATAATTTGTGAAGACTTTTCTTCCCCTGAATCTAACAAGCACTTCTCCACAACATTGCTGCCATACTTATTGCACGAGAGAGACATGTAACTGCCTCGAAGTTGTCTCAGAAGATTTTCTGTGATTTGTGGCATCCTCAACCCCAGTAAATGTTGCAGCACGTAGTTTCTAGGGTATAGGAACAATAAAAGAGAACATTAAATAAAGATCATGATTGATATTTTTAAAAAGTACAGATAACGTTTCATAGGAACAAACCCATAACGATCTACTGCTAGAACTATTGCTTTTACTGTTATCGCAGCAACCAGACGCTCTCTGTTTTGTCCATTAGAGTGTTCAACACACTTCTGTAGCACACAACAGCCGCTTTTATCTTTTGCGATTTCACAACAGTTATTTGCCACCACATGCAGAAGATGCTGCCAACAAAAATTTTGCCAGAAAATCAAGATACTACACCTTTGCCTTGTACTTAAGGAAAGTGAAATCATGGACTAGTTACAAAGGGCTTCTGAAACATTGGTGTAAGCAACATAGAAAGATTGGTGCTTGTTTACTACCAAGTATTTTATCACCAAGTGAATTGATCTCTTTATTATGCATGTCAACTTACATTTGATGGTTAACTTACGAGGATACTTTAAAATAAAAAGTTTGGGATGAAGATAGAAATGTCAAAATATGATGTGGAACAAAATATGTTTTGTTAGAAACACCGTGATAAGAGAAGTAAATATGAAAAAGAAGGATGCGTATTAAGAATAAGGATAATCTAAATAACCTTCAGTTACAAGAATCCATCATGCGATCCTTGGATATAAAACTCATGCGCTTCACTAAAATTTTAGAAATAATAAGCCTAAACTTTTGGTTGTTTTATTAGGGTGCCAGGCTTCAAGCTAGTCCCATATGCAGTTAAAAAGTAAATTCCCAATGAACCTTTGTTTGAATGAAACATGACCAAAAATAGCCAATTACATATTAAACTTTCAAATTGTGTTATCAATAGTTTACCTTTATAACGACTACAAAGACAAGATATTCTAACCAACATGACATGATGTATAGCTGATAAATTTCAGGTGCATGGATGATATGTTTCCTGCTTTCGAGGGCTAATCGGCTAATGTTCCAGCTTTTCGCAAGCTGTGGATTGGCTTAGAATCATAATTTTAATGATCAAAAGCAAGTACTGAAGGGGGATTCTTGCAAGATGTAACTCATCATGAAAATGACATGAGCAGAACTAGCAAAACATCAACTCCAAATGCAACATGAACAAAATATTCGGATAATTGCAAATCGCCCAAACAGGAGAGAACATACCTCGTTGTCTTGAACAGAGAAATGCTCTAAGCAATGCTCGATCACATGTTGACCATTGCTGTTCTTACTCAATGCAACAACACCAGGACTCAGAGCTCTCATAATCAGAGTGATTTGCTCTTTGGTGGAAACATACTTCAACAATTTCTGTACAGATCGAGTCCTGTCACACGAAAGATAAGAAAACCATTATACTAATAAAAACAAAAAAAAAAAAAATTACCAAAAGAACTATTTGGTCAGCCATCTTACAACAATTATTAACACATGCAAACAACTAGGCACCAACCATACCCGCGAGTGTCAAGGGAAATACAAATAAGCTGCAAATCATTTTTCTTGGTCAACATTAAAAGCATTTGGGTCCTCTGCTCTTCACTGCAGACCTCCACAAGCTTCTGAACAACGTAATTCCGCATGAGGGTCAAGCATCAAAGTGGCCACATGTTCTAGAACCTCCAAGAATATCAAATCAATCAATTCTTTGTTTGGTACAGCCTCCATTGCTCTTTGTAAGCAACGACAACCGTCTTGGTCCGTGGCCAGAAAGGCTACCCTCCCACGCAAATCAGCCACAGACCAGCCATTTAGAGAGGCTTGCAACCAACGTGGGCTATTATCAGAATGTTGATTTAAATTGGACACAAAGCCATTCGAGCAATCAATATCAGACTGAACCCAACAATCTTGAAGACCCAAATGCGAAAGAACCCCATTACCGCCACTATTTAAGTTCAGACTCTGCAGCTCGTCGTTGCAAAATGGAATAAAATTTTCCCCACCCAACCCATGATCGTTTATTGGGTATTTTATCAAAGACCCATTACTGCAATCGCCGTCAAAGCGAGAAAGCTGGCGCTGGTGGCAAAAAGGTGAGACTTTGAGGCGAGAAAAAGCAGCTTCTAGGGTTTGATCAAAATGGGATTCTCCAATGGGGTTCTGCGATGAACTTCCGGACACACATTCCGGCGACGGAGATTGTGGAATACGAAGCGACGCCGTGTCCAGAAAACACCGAAAACCCTCCATTATCCGTCTTAACAG
The DNA here is from genome assembly GCA_018703695.1 of Prunus fruticosa. NCBI lineage: Eukaryota > Viridiplantae > Streptophyta > Magnoliopsida > Rosales > Rosaceae > Prunus > Prunus fruticosa. The sequence goes on from CM031917.1 coordinate 52,389,503, forward strand.
CGAAGATAAACAACTCCAGAAAGGTTACAAGATTTTTTGAGAGTCGGGGTTCTAGATTGAGGAGAGAAAGGGGTGGAGGAGCTAGAGATATATATTGAGGAATATATTTTTGAGTTTCGGTAGTAAATTTGGGGGATTTTGAAGAGGAAAATGTTAGGAAGAGTTTGAATGTGGTTGGGAAATTGCTTGACTGACTTTAGCGTAGGTGATTGGGTTGTAGACTGATACTAAAACTGGGACTGGGAGAGTTTTATTCGGCCTCTGAGTTTGCATGCAATTTATGGAAACTTTTCATGCGAGAAAGCGTGAAGAAAGTTGCATATCTGTGTACGCGGCGTATGTCCGTCACCTAAAATAATGGGCTCTCCCTCTCATTGACCAATAGCCTTGTTGCTTTTCGTGGTCTTGGTCTCTGTTTTGGTTGTGGGCTTTCATTTCTTCTGTGTTTTTATTATTTGTCTAGTTTAAAAATAAATATAAAAAACCCCAAAGCTTCTCAAGTATTGTGAGTGAATTTCCAATTAAAAAAGTTCTGCGTGTGACTCATGAATGATTGATGCAAACAAATAGATTATTTGAATATGACTAATGGGACTTGGAAAGTCGTTTTGATTCAACTTGGTATACAATTTGGTATACAAGTTGGTCTCTAAAGATAATCTTCTAGAGTATCTCTCAACGGAATATGTCAAAAGTGCCACATAGATATTTAACGGCTAGAAATAACATCTTACATCACTCCAACCGAATTGTCAAAACTAATGTGGAATGAAGGTTGGAGGTTCAGCTGTTATTTTTGACATACCAAAAGCAAGATGTCAAATGAATATTTTATTATTTTTTAAAGACAACTGGCTGCTACTTTCATTTATTATCTTCTTTTTATATTTTTATTCTTCTTTATCTTGAATGATTTGACTGTTACAATAAATATTTATTTGACATATCGAGTAGAGTGTAAAACTGTATAAATATCAAATTGCCACATTAGCCATCAAATTTAAATTTGATGTTTGGTATTTGACATCTCCCTTGGAGATGCTCTTAGCATTTTTCTAATTTTAAAGGTGTTACTAATTCTAATTGGCACTTGGAAAGTCATTTTGATTCAACTTACTCGTTAAGTCAACATTAAGACACTTAAGGTTAGTTTGACAACCATTTCAATTTCTTTTTTCTTTTTCTTTTTTTAAATTGAAAACTTATGTGGTATCTAATTTCAATTTTCCCAAAAAGTTAAAAGTTAAAACTGAACAAAAGTTGTTTGGTCACTTATTTTAGTTTTTAGTTTTATGTGGAATTTGTTTTTTTTTTTTCTTTTTGGGATCCAATTGTGAATTTCATATTATAGAATGAAAGTGCATGCTACAAAGAGCTCGTAGTATTTTTTTAGTGAATTTTTTGGAATGAAGAGCTGTGAGTTTTGGATATGAAGCTCCTGAGGCTTGGAATGGGTTCGTGGCCAAATGCAAGAAATCGAAAGGCCGAGTCCACACACATAACCATGGTAAAATTAAAATAGTGAGCAAAAAATATGGTGGCTAGAATTCCTCATATATTAATGCATCACATTAGGCCCTACAACATGTTTGATTTGCCAATACAGTGGTATACGCATAAACTCTTATCAATTTTCCCTTCATGCATACTATTTTTGTAGATTGTGAGACACGTGACCTGCAATCTGTCCATTGATCTACAAATCCATTGTTGTATGCTTGTTGTTGGCCAATGATCAGTTCAAACCATCATTGACCCTCCTTGTGCAGTCCTCTCACTTCGCGCGCTCGCTCATGTCTATCGTCATCGATGTTGTTTTGGTGTTTATTATAAAACATCGACAATTTTTCCCTTTGCTTTTGGAGTGTGGCCCCTATCCAGGGGCGGGGCTGTAAATAAGGCAGACTAGAGCCCAAATTTAAAACAAAAAACAAAAAGCTACATGTGTTATAAGCCCAACCCAAAATTAAAATTTTTAAAAGTAAATCCTACACACATGATGGCCATCCATGTGGTCCTATGTCTTCTCTCTCATCCTCTTTTGGCTATGAGACTTCTTGTTTCTCTCTCTCTTTGCTACCTGACATCAACTTGTTGCTCCCACCTTTTATTTTCTCGGGGGTCAAATTCTCACTCTATTGGCTACATCTTCTATTATCTTGGGTGAACAACTTGGCAACATCTTCTCCTCTCATTTTGTTAACAACAAGTATAAAGTATTATTCTTATTCTCTCCTTTTTCTATATATGTTTAATTATAGTTTTATTTTAAAATTGAGTATTCTAAGGTTTAATTAGGGATAAATTATAATTTTGGGATTTTGTTGAAATTAATTAGGACTTTGATTAGGGATGAATTATTCTAGGGCTTTGATTTGGGATTTTGTTAAGATTGAGTATTCTAGGGTTTAATTTGGGATGAATTATAATTTTTGGGTTCGTATTGTTGAGATGCTATTATGAGAATTTGTTTGATTTTTTTGTCGGTATGTTTGATTAAAATTCTTTCTACCTATTATTTTTTAGGCTATCTTTTATTATGTCCGATCACAATCGGAATCCCAAGAGAATAAAGAATTTATTATCTTTTTTTAAGAAATTTTTTAAGAAAAAGAATGATGGGCAATTGGTTTAAAGCCTGAATTAGATAAACTTTCAACAAATTGGTCTTTGTTTTTGTATAGTTTTGGCTAAGTTATTCTATTTCATTTTTTCGTTGAAAGTTTATCTAATTCAGGTTTGATATGCACTTACGAGTTTGGCTTTTGGTTTAAGCATTGCTACATTATTCTTTGCTATTGCTTACCAATGTCCCATTGACCAATATTTTTGTTATTTTTTGCTTTAATAGATGAAAATTTAGAGATAGGAAGCCCACAAGAAGGCCCTGAGACATATAAATTTATGGAAGATACTAATGAAAATAATTCATACTTAGATTTCAATCATCGAGTAGAAAATTAGGCATGTACCAAAAATTGGTCAGGAGTTTGAATCACTTGAGGAGGCCTATAACTTATATAACAAGTATGCAAAAGAAGCGGGATTTAGTGTTCCAAGTTATTGTCAACAAATGAGTAAAACTTCTAATGAGATCTTAAGAAAAGAATATGTGTGCTACAAAGAGGGAATATATTCCTAACAAGTTTCTAATGGAAGTGAATGGCGGCGTGGTGTAGTACGAAGTGGGTGTAAGGTTAAGATTGCGATTCTAAAGGTGAGATAAGGAACAAAATACATAATTTTTAACTTTGTGGAGGGCCACAATCATGCTTTGACAGTCCCTCAAATAGTACATTTGTTGAGATTGCATTCGCAAAATTTTTGAAGTTAATAAAGTATTGGCGTAATGATTTGGTGATGTTAATATCCCAACACATCAACAATTTAGCCTTCTTCAAGTGCAAGCAGGAGCGATGCAAAACATTGGATATACAAAGAAAGATCTATATAACTACAAAAGACAATTCAGAGAAAGATGAAGGGGCATGATGCACGTATGTTGAGTGAGCATTTTATTGGTGAGCAAGCAAAAAATGAATCATTCTTTTTTATGATAGAGGCTGACAATGATGATAGGCTTGAACATTATTTTTGGGTTGATCCAACATCTAGAAGAGCTTATAAGTTTTATGGTGATGTGGTTGTATTTGATACCACATACAATACTTATCGGTATGGTGTGGTATTTGCCCCATTGGTAATGGATAATAACCATGACCAAACTATTCTTTTTGGTTGTGGGTTCTTGAGCAATGAAACCATCGAGTTTTTTGTTGTTTGATCAATTTAAGAAAGCTATGCTCGTTGGTCCACCCAAAATAATTATTCAGATTAGGATCCAGCTATGGGAAATGCTGTTTCACAATCTTTCCAGGTGCGTTCCGTAGATATTGCATTTGACACATTTATAAGGATAAAAATTGAGAACTTCAAAGTTGTGTGTGGGAATCAAACACAAAGGAAGAATTTGAGTCAAAGTGGATGGATGTGGTCCACAAAGGTAAACTAAATGATGATGAGTGGCTATCTTCAATCTATAGAATACGTTCAAGATGGGTGTCAGCATATGTGAAAGATATTTTTTTAGCAGAAATGTCGAGTATCCTACAAGTAGAAGGTGTTCATGCATTTTTCAAGCTATATATTTCAAAATGAAATTCTTTAATGGATGTCATACTACGGTTTGATAGGGACCTTGCCCAACAACGTCATGAAGAGGTAATTGATGATCATGTTTATATCAATGAGCAGCCTATAATGGAGAAGCAAATGGCTGCCATTTATACTCGTAAAATTTTCTACAAGTTTCAAATAGAGTTGTGGAAATGTTTGGCGTGTACTTCAACTTGCAAGAGAGGATGACAATTTATGCTTTTGTAAGGTAATGGAGAGGAAAAAAGATGGTAGCTTATCTTCAAGTTGAAGGTGTGTGAAGTCATGGTTGACTAAGTTGCAGGCTATGCTTCATATGTAAGAAATTTGAATTTGAAGGAATCTTATGCGGCTTTGTGCAACAAAAAAAAAAAAAAAAAAATTACCAAAAAAAAAAAAAAAAAAAGGGCCAAAAAAAAAAAAAAAAAAAACAAAAAAAAAAAAAAAAAAAAAAAAAAAAAAAAAAAAAAAAAAATATATTGAATTGTGAAATAAATGTAATTTTAATAAGTCACACCTTATGCAACATATTCAACTATAATCAAATGTAAGCGAAAAACCGTACTTCAAAAAACCTTAGTATTAATTTCAACAATTTGTTTCATCGTTATTTAGTAATTTATTGAAGCAAACAAGTTTTATGTATGCTTCAACATGTCGAGAGAGTCATCCAAAGATATATTAACTTTGATTTTTTTTGGTTTAGGTTGAAAAAACCTTACTGATAACAAATTTTCTCCCTTCCCCTCTTCCTCCTCCCCCACCTCCTTTTACACGGAAAATTTCTCACGACGTCACATATAGATCACATCACATCATTACATTCATTCTCCACATCAATTCTAGCATCGCTGGATAATTGAAAAAAATTAATCCTATAAAAACCTTATACTCTCTTGACCATCTAAAAAATCCAACTAAATTACTATTGCTGGATCACATCATTACACTCATTCTCCACATCAATTCTAGCATCGCTGGATAATTGAAAAAAATTAATCCTATAAAAAACTTATACTCTCTCTGACCATCTAAAAAATCCAACTAAATTACTATTGCTGTAAATCTGGACAGATCTTATTTTGCTCATCAAAATAATATCCCAAAAGGTTTTCCTAGCTGAAGTCTAAAAATGTTCATGATGGACTTTATAAATATTAACTTTTGTGTGCCAAACTTCACGAACAATCAAAATGAAATTATCCCAACCCACTCTTCCAATATGGATCTATAAAGTGTGAAGAGGAGGGATGTGTGAATTAGCCATGCAGTGTTAGGGTGTATTAGGGATATTTTTGGTATTTAAATAGGATATATTTAATTAATTTTACATTTTGATTTAAATATTAGAGTGTACTTAAATCATAAGGTATACTCAATTAATTTTAGTGTTTGTTTAACATCATAACTAAAAAATAAAGGGCATGATTGTAGATGCTCTAATTGCAGGAAATTCTGACTTTGATGAAAAGATTGAAAAGCTTTGATATTTACAGATGTGAAAACGAGTTCTCTCAGTTATGTTTCAAATCTACAACGTAAAAGTATTCTGACGGTCAATAATGGAACCCCGCATCAACTCCACACAGTTGCACTTCGTAATGGAGAAACCATCGGCTTGACCCAATAATACCAACAAATCAGTAGTCTACTGTTTCTGCATCAATCTTCGTTTAAAAAGAAAAAATAACGGTATTGCAAACTTCACTTCCTCATTTTGTATAAAGTTACCGATCCTCTCAGAGGAACAAAGATTTACCAGTAGTAACACGATAAAACTGTTACCTCAAGAATAACAAAGCAATTCGTTCCGATTTTCTGAAGTTTAAAGAGGGGAACACTACATGTTTTACAGCCAAGGTAATTCATTCTGCATTGTCGCTACGATGCTTTGTCCATCATCTAAAATGGGGAAAAGAATATTTTATGTTATCAGACATCAACCTGTGCAAGATGACTGTGTAGCTCCATAATGCAAAAAGGCCTTCAGTTGTCTAAATTTGTATACTCACTTTAGCATATGCACCAAGGTTAGAGACCGTTACGTCGAAAGAATGCTTTCACTCCTGAAAGAGCAGATCAAAGACCCTCGCGCCGCCGAACTGGATTTTGCTTTGGTTCACAGCAGCATGCATAACTCAGATACGCAGAGCTTCGTGCAATCACATGGATTTGTTCAATCAAGTCCCTGCGTCTGCAAACTTCTTGGACAATGAACTGAAATACGTGGAAGGGAGAGCACCACTACGTGAAACAAGATATACAATAAATGTTATATATGCAGCCGTGCCACTGCAGACCAGAAAAGCAAACAGCAGTCCATTGACTTCAGAAATGAAGAAATCCAACAACAGATAACCATTTATCACCATCACCAAAGCAGCCACAGTCCATGCCACTCTCTGCAAAATAAATTGATATTTTCAATTATTTGAAAGTCAACTCATCTGAACCAAAGGCTCACCCACATACAAATTGGACCAACAAATGCGATGAAGGATATACTTTTCTTATATCCACCCACATCTTTTCAATTTTAGATTACTATACTTAAAAATTAACTTTTGCTGTGCAAAATGAGCTGCTGATAACCGTACGCTTCTGCTATGAACCTGCTTTAGCAGAAGTTGAAATGAATAAGTATTCTCTCCCTCCCTCCCTTCCTAAATCAATAAGTCTTCCCTCCTTCAACCCCTCCTTTTTCTTTAGAGCCATCCAAATATGAAACATGGACAGCGATCCAATATCAATATCAACCATGACTAGTTATTATTGAATATACAGAGCAAAAGAAACCAAAGATATGGCTGTTCACAGAAAACTAAAATCCAAAATGATAGAAACAATGAAGTTAACAACTTACCTCGAGAACAGGTCCAATCTTAAAGACCCCCATGACCTGCTCCTTGGACACCAAGGTAAGAAGCGGTATAAGAGCAAACGGAATCTGAATAGACTGAAGCACATTAAGCCATTCATTCAAAATATCCAACGAAGCCTCAGACCTATTAAAAATAATTGCTACAACTATAGTTGGCACAATTGCAAAACTTCGTGTGATCAATGCCCTCAGCCACTTCTTCAAACGGAGATTAAGGAAGCCTCCCATGATAAACTGCCCAGCATATGTTCCAGTTATTGTGCTACTTTGCCCAGCTGCCAATAACCCAACACCCCAGATATAAAGAATCGGATAAAGCCCTCCCCCATACTTCTCCTGAAGATACTGACCAGCATTTACTAGTCCTATACTATCAGCTTGTTTAGTACCATAAAATCCCTTAGCAAAAACAGTGGTGACAAACAAATTGATCATGAAGGAGATAAAAAGTGCAATTGATGACTCAATTGAGTAGTAGTTCAGTGCCTCTTGAACTCGTCCTTTCTTGTGGGGATCGATATTTCTTGACTGTACTAAAGCAGAATGCAAAAATACGTTGTGTGGCATAATGACACAACCCACAACCCCCACAGCCTGCCGAATTGTTTTTGAGCTAAGTCTTGGAACCAGAATCCCTGCAAGGAGGAGGAAGTCGATAAATACATATCAGTACGGCCAATGGTGACATGGTTTACTTAGATTCAATGTTTACATAGCATAATAAATACAAATTTTACCCATTAATAGTTCTTTTCCACTCGGTTTTGTGTCAACAAACATCCAGGCAAACGATAAACCCATAGTTGCTATGAGAACTGCAAAAACAGCTTCCAACTTCCTCACCCCATAGTTCTCAAGAAATAAAAAGATGAAACTGTTGCATGAAAGAGAAAACAGAAAACCCTAGTTAACAGAATTATCCCTGAAGGGCCAAATTGACAAGCTACTCCTCCATGGAAGAAGAGAGGAAATTGTCATTTAAGACATGAAATTAACATGATACAATTATGTCCCAAAAAAAATATATGATACAATTGTAAGAAATTTTATAATTTTCAATTTTCAAGGATAGGTAATAGAATTCTTCAAAACCATGAATTCCAAACTTAATCTCCCAACCACAATTCATTTTAATTAAGTTGGGTTTAAATTGAGACTTAGCACCCCCAGCAATTATGACGAAGAAAAATAAATGGTGAGGATGTTATAAATTTCAACCTACCCACTCCAACCTAACGTCAATTGACCCAAGCTCGTTGTTCAAATAATTAGCCTAAGTTCCATTCAATCAACAGAAAATCAGCTAGAAGATTAAAGATTCCAACCAGAAGTCAAGCTTCGGAAAAGCAAAATCACTCCCCCACTTGGTGATGGGCTGAAATGAACAAAATTATGCGAGGTAAACCAGAATTCAAAAACAAATGAACAAGCATTGAGAAGCAGAGAAAACAAAAACCCCAAATAAGACTTGACAAACGACATCAACTGAAAGTAAATACTCAATACCAACCAATCCAACGCCGTAATGAGAACTCCAGCCCAGAGCGGCAAAACCCCATGGCTAAGAATCTGAATAGCAATGGCGCTCCCAATCACCTCTTGAATATCCGCCCCAATCAACGCCAGCTCAGCCATGAACCAGAGCACCAACCCGGCCCATTTCGGATACTCCTCCCTGCAAAGCTCCGCCAAGTCCCGGCCCGTGGCAACTCCGAGCCGAGCCGAGAGCAGCTGGACCAGCAGGCCCATGGCGGTGGCCCACATTAAAAGCCAGAGCAGTGAGTACCCGGCGATCGCGCCCGACTGGAGATCTCCTTCTAAATTACCCGGATCCAAGAACGCTATGCTCATCAGGAAACCCGGGCCGGTGAACAGCCAGAGCTTCTTCCACGAGAAGGGCGGGACCGCCGTGGAATTGTCATCGACGGCGTCGATTGAGTCCACGTCTTCGGCAATCAGGATCTTCTCTCTGGCCTCGAACGCCACCTCGTCGTCGTCGTCCCATGCCGACGACAGCGACAGCGGCTGCGGCTGCAGCAAGCGGTTTGCTTCTTCGTCCTTGGCATCTTGGAGCTTCGGCTCGTCATCGTCTTGGCGCAATTGAGCGCTCATGGTTTGTTGGTTGGCGTCGTCAACGAAAAACGGAGCGTCGCCGTTTTTGGTTTTTGCGTTTAATGTTGGATTTTGGGGTGGACTCTGGAGATAGTGTGGACTGTGGCCTGTTGAGTTGTATGGGATGGGTTACGTTAGTGGATAAACGGTCCGACCGATATGGGTGGGCTCTTGAGAGTATCCTCGAGGAGGCTTTGCGTTTTGTTGTATTTTATAGTCGTTTTTTATTTCTTTACGTGCAAAATAATTAGGCATTTATTATTGGTTGCAGCCGTCTTGTATTCTGGCCATTAGGAGGTTGCCACGTGTTGGAATGGCTGATGCCCTTTTGTTACTTTAAAGTTTAATTACTGGGGTTTATTATTATTATTATTTTTAATACAATAGATATTGGGGGAGTGTGAAATCAAACCTAAAGTGTCTTGAGTATTGGGGTAAATGCTCTTAACCAGGTTAAGCTACAAGCCCTTTACAATTACCGGTCATCTTAAGAGATTTTTTGTTGGATGAAAGAATGGTCATCTAATGAAGTTGTAGTTCATAAGATATAGCACTTCAGCTTGAGTTGATTAACTAATTATGTCTATATTAGTTGTGTAGTATCGATCAACATGAATTGATTGTCCATTTAAACTTTGTAACTGCTAATCTTGAATGAAGCTTTTCTTGATAAAATGAAACAAATATATCACAATTGTTCATGATTACAAATAAACCAATGATATTCATTTTTCTTTCTCTCTTATGTAAGTTGTCAGGATTTACACGCATAACTTCTATCCAAAAAAGAAAATAATTTGGTAGATCGACGACTAATAACGCCTAATCCTCTAGGTCATACTCCGATTTTTGTTCCTTCATGATTAATAAAACACTTTCGCTTTTGCGTCAAAAAAAATAAAATAATATGATGAGATGACGTAATTAAACGATATCATAAGATTTGGTACCAACTATAATTATGATAATATTTGGGCATTTCAGTATTAATAAAAAAAAGTATTTGAAATAATAAAGCACAGAACCATTCCAAAGTCTAAAAGAAACCATTAATTTTAGGCTGAATTTAGCTTGATGAAGAGGACAGGCACCACTCTTTTCGTTACAGGTGATAAAGCATGCCATTTGGCGCACAAAGTATAGAACTCTTCAAGTGATAAGCAACAAGGGCTTATGCCTTTTGCCAAAGCCAGCATGAGCATGTACTGCTCTTGGCTAAATATATGGAAATTCGGAAACCCTTTTGAACTGAGGTGCCATGGCCAAGAACCTTTCGTTTTCCTTTTGCACCTTTTGATCTTTGAAACACTGTGAGTGATGTAAGGTTGCAAATATTGTCAAAGATGGTGTTGAAGGCTGGCCAGGATAATAGCTAGCTAGGCTGTCGAATCTCATACCACAACCACTGGATGGATTTATAATGATAAAAGTTATTAATATGCTACAACACCATCCAATCCAAGCCCTTATCTTTTCTTGATTCTCTTGCTGATTCTTAGGTTCTTATAATTTCTAAATGGATTTTGTTTTGCTTTAATTGCTTGATCTTAAACCTTAGAATATTGTTCCCGAATAAAATAGAGCTAAGAATTGATATTCACAATCGCCTGGGTTGCTTCCATTTTTGTGCAGTAGAGAGAATAAAGATGATAGAGAGGGTGATATGTCTGTGCAGGTAGAATTGCAGTCATGAACTGAAGGCACACATGAATGTTTAGTGTTGTGGGCTGTAAATTGTATGGTAAGCAATGATGGGTAGGTAAGGGTTCAGGAATGTATTATTACCATGCAAATTAAACATCAACTAATAGACAATTAGCAGATTATACAGCTAGGACAAACTCATTGGGAGAGAGAGAGAGAGAGAGAGAGAGAGAGAGAGAGAAAAACTTTTGCAGAATATAATAGGAAACTTTTATTTCTTATCTGGGGACTTTCTCTGATAGAAGTATCTGCTACAAAAAGAAAACTTGTGCATAACCAAAGCCTAGTCTGCATTACACACAATAATGCTCATTTATTTGGGTTGTTCATGTACATTTCACCCTGAACCACCACATTGAACAAAAATTGCTGTGTCCTAATCATCATATTTATTACTTTTCTTGACAAATACATTATGCATCTGTTCTTTGAAAGCTAAAATGACACAGAGATGAAGTCAATCAACAAAACAATCTGCACAAACAAAACTAACATGACATGAAATAGCAAACCCAAAAAGCCCAACAGGTGCTCTTAGAGCTGAGAAAGCAGGGCCAGCATTTTTGGGCGTGGCCTGCACTTTGCAAGTAAAGGGTGAGCTTTAGGCATGGTGAGCCCAGCCCCTTCACTCATATCCACCATCTCCTCACCAATTCTCTCCCACTCAAAACACTGAACCAATGACCCTAAGGCCAGCCCAACCATCCTTATTGCTAAGCCTTCTCCAGGGCAGCCCCTCCTCCCTGTCCCAAATGGCAGCAACATGAAACCATCTCTCTCCCCTTGTACATTCCAAAACCTCTCTGGCTTAAACTGTTCAGGCTGTGACCACAGCTTAGGATTGTTCTGTATGGCCCACATGTTCACCAACAGCATTGTTCCACGAGGAACATGGTACCCTCCCACTGTGCACTCCTCTGATGACTCATGGGGTACCAGCATCGGGTCTGCTGGGTACATCCGCAGGGTCTCATTTATGATGCCATGGAGATAGGGCAGCCTTGCAAAGTCTGCCTCTTCAATGAGCCTGCTTTGTCCAATTTCGATATCGATTTCGGTCTGTGCTTTTGCAAGGGCTTCTGGGTTGTTCAGCAAAAGTGAGAGTGCCCATTCCATTGTTCCAGCTGAGGTTTCTGTCCCTGCAGATAACATCACCTGTGTGCAATTATGCAAAAAAGTTCTTAACTAAAAAATCATTGCATTTGTTATTGAGTTGTTTTCATAGATTTTGGTTGGGAGAGCTTACTTGTGTTGGAAAAATGGCTCACCTAAAGATACAAGGATGTTTTGGCGCTGAAAAATGAAGATTTTGAATCTGCCTAAAAGCGACCGGTCGCTGGACATTTGCGACCGGTCGTTTTACAGAGAAACGAAGTCTGTAGGGAAGTGACGAGCGACCGGTCGCTATCTCCTTGCGACCGGTCGTCGATAGAGCAAGCGACCGGTCGCACGCCATTTACGACCGGTCGTTTTGTCAGGGAAACGAATTGGAGCATTATGTTCAAAAGCGACCGGTCGCCAGTTCCTGGCGACGGGTCGTCCAGCGTGCTGTGACGTTTTTCTTACGTGTTTTCAACTGTGTTTTCGATGGCTATCGCTTTCCACATGATTTCAGAGGCTTGTGGGTCACTTCTGAGGTGTAAGAACGTTGACTACCTGTTGGATAGTTGGGAGAGCACTCATGGCAAATTAGTTATCTTATTTCAAAGATATCACTCTCCATTTTCTGGTGTAAGTGGGAGGTGGCTGAGTGGAATGTTATTTACCTACTTGATCTGACATTTAGTCTAAGTTATTGACTAAAGGAGGAACGTGGAGGACAAAGATGGTGCCTTATCTTATGTCCATTGGCTTGTGTAGGAAATGGGGTGAAGTAAGATAACATAAGAGGTGAAAACAAGTTGAATAATTGTAAGTGGAATAAGCTGGAATTCTGAGTTGTCAGAGATAGAGTTTTCAGTTTGTCAAGATAGCCAAGGGGAGAGCAAGAGAGTTCTCTAAGTGTATCAAGGTATTGAGCAAGGGTGAGAGAGAAACAGATTGTGAGGGTAGTGTTCTAAGGGGGTTTCCTTTTGTAAACCAAAGTTGTAACCTATCTTCATTAGTGAAATTTCTCAAGGTGATCACCAAAGAGGATGTAGGCAATTTGCTGAACCTCTATAAACACTTGTGTCATTTGTGCTTGGTTAATTTGTGTGTGTGTGTAAGACTCATCCATCATTGAGTTCTTTGTCTAAAGTCCATCCAACAAGATCTTTAAGGGCATGGTTATCGAAATTCACAACAAGTGGTATCAAGCTTGTTTGGCACTAACAGTTCTTCTCTTGGAGTGCTAGTGTGTTGAGATGGCAAGTGACTTAGAGCTAGAGTGGTACTTCACATCATGTGAACAACCACAGGTAGCAAGCATGGGTGGAGTTAGCCTTTCCAGGAAGAGAACTTCACTCTTTGGCAACGAGGATGAAGTCACACTTACATAACAACAACTCCATGTTGTGTTGGTTGGCAAGAGAAGCCCAACATGACGGATGATGAGTGGGAGTTCTCAGTTAGCCAGAGGAGCCATCGAAACTACCTCTCCGATGAGGTGCTCATCAACGTGATAAAGGATACCAACAAACATGGGAGAGCTGAGAATGTTGCGAAGTCGTTTCCAACAAGCTCTTCCTCAAGGAGAACTCCTAATCTTAGATGGAGGAGGAGAAATCTAATGGAACATCTAGTAGTTTCTAGATGTGTTCTGACTCAGATGGATGTGATTTGTCCAGGATAAGGCTCTTATGTTGTTACATCCTTACCTCCGTCCTATAAACATTTCCGGACCACTCTTATGTTCGGAGGTTACTCTATTTAGCCTTGTGCAAGACATCATGACACACCATAGGATGACTCAACGTTCGAGAAACTCTCAGGTGAGGTCTAGTTCAAGCCAGGAGGGCCGTTCAGAAGCGTGATGGAAGAGGATGGGAGGTCCTCCAGGCGGAGGTTGTTTCAGTGTGGTCAGGAGCACTGGAAGAAATTGCCCATATGGAAGAAGAAGAACAAGGGAAGAATGCAGCAAACACACTAGTTTGTCACAGAGTGTGGTGAGCTTTTGTGTGTTATAGCAATGTTAAAACAAATGCATTGGCTAATTCTTCAAGGTGTTCCTCTTCCAATTGGATTTTGATTCTGGGTGCTCATACATATGTGCTCAAACAAGGAGTGGTTTGACACGTATGGAGAAGATGCATGAAGTATATGGGGATGGCTCAATGTGTAGTCAGCACGGTACATCAGGTGAAGATGCATGATGGGCTTTAGGACACTTGGAATGGTAGCACATCCAAGTTGCTAAGAATCTCATTTCCCTTGGAACTCTTGATAAGAATGGTTATTCATTCAGCAAAGGAGGGAAACTCATAGTCTCAAGGTTCACTTGTGATTATGAAGGAGATTCACCTCTGTCTATATAGGTTGTGTGGTACAACATCATAGGTGGAGCAGCTGTATCTCAAGCAAGGACTCGAGATGAAACTCGCTTGGCATTTGAGGCTAGGGCACATGAGTGAGAGGGCATGAGGAACTACACAAGAAAGTTGTTGAAGGTGTTCAGTTCAAGCTTAGTTCTCAGATTTTACCATGGGAAAGCAATCAAAAATAACTTCAAGCACGAACAAAGGAAGACACAGTGTGCTGTTTATTCACACGGAGATGGGGCCATCACCTTAATGAAGGGTGGAGCTCGCTATTTTGTGACTTCTTGGATGATTTTTCAGGAAGGTTGGGTCTACTTCATGAGGAGAAATCTGGGTCTTCACCAATCAAAGAGTGGAAGGCGGAAGTAAACCTAACGAAGAAGATCAGATCCTAAGAGTGACAATGGTGGTGATATAACGCAAGTTCCTTGAGTTTTGTAGAGTGAGGCATTAAAAGGCACTTTACCTAGAACACCCCAACAAAATGGAGCTCAGAGATGAACCGAACTCTCATGGAGCGTGAGAGATGTATGAGATTCATGAGATTCCCAATCTGGCAGAACGTTAACCACGCTGCCTATTTGGTTAACCATCGCCTTCAAGAATCTTAGTTCAAATGTCAGAGAGGTATGGTCTAATAGTCAATTGATTATCAATCTTAAGGTGTTTGATGCTGCATATGCACTTATTCCTAGTGATGAATCCGTTGAAGCCAAAGTTTCTTGAATGTATTTTCATTGGATTTGAGAGTGGTGTGAAGGCTACAAGCTATGGGATCATGTGAACCACAAGAGATACTCAGAGAAATGTTGTGTTTGATGGAACCATACCTATGACAGTCAGAATTCGAGCAATGAGGATGTTGTAAAAACAACCATTGAAGTTCCACTCAAGAGGTGTCAAGAAAACTTCTCAACAGCCAACTGAAGACGTTAAGGAGGTATCTACATTAAGAGGAAGAACGCAGCATCATAACACACTCAAGAAGAAAAAGGCTCAAGAAGTGGAGCCATCATCTATAGCTCTCCAGGCCCAAGAACCATCAAACCACCTCAAAGGTTTGGATGGGAGATGATCAGTTCACTATGCCCTAATGCTAGTGAAAAACCAACCACGTTCTAAGAGCTAGAACGGAACGGGAGTTGGATGGAAGCTATGATGCAGAGATGGAATCTCTACACCAAAACTCAGGGAGTTAGTTCCTAAACCCAAAGGTCGCAAGGTTATTGGCTGCAAATGGGTGTTTAGGAGAAAGAAAATGCATAGAAGGTCCACCTTATTCAAAGCTCTTGGTGGCAAAAGGATTCTTGCAAAGGAGGGAGTTATTTGATGAATCTCTCTCCTGTAAACATACTTCTATCGGCTACTACTCTCCATAGTAGCACAGAGGACATGGAGGTGGAGCAAATGGATGTGACTCTTCCTTCATGGTGATGGAGAAGACATCTACATGTGCCAACCTCAAGGGTTCATTGAAGCAGGAAGGAAAATCTGGTTTGTGGTTGAAGTCTTATATGGCTAACAATCTCCAAGACATGGAATAAATCTTTGATTCTTACATGATGAAGATTGTATAGAAGATGTGAATCTATTGTTGTGTTTACCTCATGCATTCAAGGATGGTAACTTCATCCTTTTCTTCTTATGTTGATGACATGCTAATTCATGTAAAGACATGTATCAAATTTAAACATTGTTGAAGAGTTTACATGAATCTGTCTCACAAAGATCCTAGGAATAGTAGAGAGGAGATGACAATTTCTCACAACAAGTCATTCCAAGGTACTGAAGTTCATGATGGATTCACCTTCTCCCTCACATTAGTTAGTGCTCCTATTCCTCTCAGAAGATATATGGTTTCCAATCAAGCTTGGTAGGTGTCTTGTATCAATGGTTTGTCACCCCACTGCCAGCCATGTGTCAATATATGGCACCTAAGCAACATCACCAAATGATCCGACTAGGCACCAGGCTTGATATTGTTTCAACAAGGAAGCATGTGTGTCGGGTTTTAATTCTACTATCTAAAAAATCCACCACAGATATGTCTTCACTTGTGTGAGACCAATGGAGAGCAGTGTTACAATCGGTTAGTGCCTTGTCTACTACGGAAGCGGAGTATATGGCTTTAACGGAAGCTTCAAAGAAGCGGTATGGCTGAAGAGATTGGCAAAGGAATTCGGGATTACTCAAGACTTGGTGGTGATTCAAAGTGACAGTCAAAGTGCTATATGCTTAGTGAAGAATCAAGTGTTCCATGGAAGGTCCAAACACATTGATGTGAGATACCACCGGATAAGGGATTGGGTGAATGATGGAGACATCACGTAATGAAGGTTCATACGAAGGAGAATGCTTCAGATTGTCTAACAAAGCCAGTCACAACAGCAAAGTTCAAGCATTGTTTGAGCTTGCTCAATCTTGTTACATGCTAAAGATTGAGGTGGAGTTCTTGAGTGTTATTAGGACGATTCTCAAGACATTACAGATGTCCTAGAAGGCAATGATGTCCACAAGGAGTATTAGGCTCGCCATGGTGGAGATTGTTGGAAAAATGGCTCACCTAAAGATACAAGGATGTTTTGGCGCGAAAATGAAGATTTGAATCTGCCAAAGCGACCGTCGCGGACATTTGCGACCGCGTCACAAGAAACGAAGTCTTAGGAGTCGACAGCGACCTCGCATCCTGCGACCGTCGTCGATAGAGCAAGCGACCGGTCGCACGCCATTACGACCGGTCGTTTGTCACAGAAACGAATGGAGCATTATGTTCAAAGCGACCGTCGCCAGTCCTGGCGACCCGCAGCGTGCCTTGACGTTTTTCTTACGTGTTTTCAACGTGTTTCGATGGCTATCGCTTTCCACATGATTTCAGAGGCTGTGGGTCACTTCTGAGGTGTAAGAACGTTGACTACCTGTTGGATAGTTGGGAGAGCACTCATGGCAAATTAGTTATCTTATTTCAAAGATATCACTCTCCATTTTCTGGTGTAAGTGGGAGGTGGCTGAGTGGAATGTTATTTACCTACTTGATCTGACATTTAGTCTAAGTTATTGACTAAAGGAGGAACGTGGAGGACAAAGATGGTGCCTTATCTTATGTCCATTGGCTTGTGTAGGAAATGGGGTGAAGTAAGATAACATAAGAGGTGAAAACAAGTTGAATAATTGTAAGTGGAATAAGCTGGAACTGAGTTGTCAGAGATAGAGTTTTCAGTTTGTCAAGATAGCCAAGGGGAGAGCAAGAGAGTTCTCTAAGTGTATCAAGGTATTGAGCAAGGGTGAGAGAGAAACAGATTGTGAGGGTAGTGTTCTAAGGGGGTTTCCTTTTGTAAACCAAAGTTGTAACCTATCTTCATTAGTGAAATTTCTCAAGGTGATCACCAAAGAGGATGTAGGCAATTTGCTGAACCTCTATAAACACTTGTGTCATTTGTGCTTGGTTAATTGTGTGTGTGTGTAAGACTCATCCATCATTGAGTTCTTTGTCTAAAGTCCATCAACAACAAGATCTTTAAGGGCAGTGAGTTTATCAGAAATTCACAACAACTTGTATCATGCCTCTTATGATTTCGTCACTGTAATATTCAGGTTCAGTTTCTTGCAGGGAAAGCAACACATCCACCATGGTCTTGCTCCTCTGTTCAGAAACAGAGCCATTCTGCATTTTTCTATGTTCTCCAATCAAATCTTGAGTGAATTTATCCCTCTTCTTCTGCAACATCGCCAACTTCTTCTCAAGCCCAGTTACTCCTACATATTTCAAAGCTGGTACAAAATCTCCAATATTAGTAGCCCCACTCAACTCAAAAGTCTCTATCACAAGTTCTTTAAACAGCTGAGCTTCCTCCAGTTTTGCCACATGTTCCCCGTAATATCGTTTTCCAGCAATCATCCTCATCAGAACATTAAGAGTCAGCTCAAAAAAAGTTGACTTCATGTCTAAGCTCTGAAATTCACAGCCATTAGAACCTCGAAAAACCCGGGAAACCAATGACCTGACTTCATCTGCACGGATGCCATGAAACATCTGAAGGCGGTGAGATGACAATAACTCAAGGGAAGCTATGCGTCTCATGTTGCGCCAGTGAGAGCCATAAGATGCCCAGACAAGGGTGGTATAGTTGTATCCGAGGTGTGTGCCAGCAAGCAGCCCAGGACGGTTTGCGAAAGCGATGTCATTTTTGGTGAAGCATTCCTCAGCTGCAGAGGGAGAGGAGACAACAATGACAGGACGGGAACCAAATTGGATGTAAAATATTGGACCATATTTTGTGGACAATTTGGCAAGTGATCTGTGGAGGGGTTTCTTGATGAGGTGGAGATGACCTATGATGGGGAAGGAGAGACCAGGGCTTGGTGGGAGTCTTTTGTTAAATTTCTGCAAATAGTTCTTGAGGAAAAGGAAGAAGATGAAGAGCAAAATGCAATAGTAAAATGAAGTTTCCATGGGTATGGTGAATATTGTCTGCAATGCTGAAACTGATGTACTTGCTAATATATGATCAAATCATCTGGTACATTTCATTGCTGGGCAATTTTATTGGTTGATGGAAAATAATAATAATAATATACAACAGGAAGTGTACAAAATTGGGGATGCTATCTAACAAGACAGCCGCTTGAGATTCCAATATGTAGTCCATCCAGATAACTTATATATGGAGATGCTGAAAATCCCAAGTAATAGCAGCTGGACACAAACTGACACTTCATCAACTTAAGGGGTTCAAGTATAATCACCTTAGGGATCTGCCGAGCCCAGCCGCACATATATTAGCTTCAGATATATTGTATGCAGAAATACTGTGACTGATTGGATTGTTGTCATTTGATGTTGTCCAATTAGATATCACACACCATTGTCTTATGGGAGCTCAAATATTCCCCATCATATGAATGTAGCAATGTCATGGCAGCATAAAAAAGAATATTAAAATAGTCTCTTTGTGGGTTCTTTACTTTTTCTTCTCAAGAAAGTTGGAAGAAATTATAAACAGACTCTCTTCAAGTGATTGAATTTTCGAAGACTTGATGCAATCTACATTCTCTCAATGAACAAGTATCTAACACAAGCACTTAACAGGGTCTCATCTAAAATTTTCATGGATTTCTGTCTCAGGCATTAGAGTATACTAAACAGAGCTTTTCCTTCGTGCACTAGTGTTGGCCGATAAATAATTCACACCAGAGTCACTCTCTTCTGTGCTGCTTGACCCGAGAAAGAACAATTCATGAGGCATATTGAGAAATTAGGCAGTGGATTTGAGCACAAGAGTTTGATGACACTCACTCTCTACAGATACAATTTTTCTCTTTCCACACTCACAAAAAAAATAAAATCCTCTCAACCTACTAATCACAAAAATTCACAATCAAGGCCTTTGCTTTAAGAGTTAAACAATTTTTTCACTCTGTGAATGAGCCTTCTACATATGGGACAGACCTTATTCTCCCCATCCATAATCCTGCAAGGTTCATTTTAGTCAGAATCTCTATAAAATAAAATAAAATAACATGTGAAAAGAAGAATATGAAACTCTTTGTTTATGTACCTCTGAGCACAGTCATAGCAGGTGGCACAATGACCACAGGGAACGAAGAAGGAGTTGCGCTGCTCGTCATAACAAATTATGCATAATTTTTCATCATATAATTCCTCTGAGGAGCTACTAGAGGCTCCTGAATCTTCTTCATCTTCTTCATTTGTCCCATATGTCTGTCGAATATTCTTCTGTGGCACTATAGGGTAAGTCTCATTAACTTCTTCCTCTACTCTTTCTACTGGAGTACTACTCTCACCATCACAGGCGCCAAGGTATTTCAATATAAGAAAAATAGTCACCACAATAAACCCTGAAAGTTGAACATAATTGAGATCAATGATTGAAATCACAAGATTATTGAAAAAAAGTACTAGGAGATCAACAGAAGTTAGGTCTTTTTCTGATTTCTGTACCTAAAATTGCAATGTAGGTTACGACGCGGGCCACGAATGAAAGCTCAATGTACCAATCACCAAGATCCCCCTGCAATGACTTTGTTGGTTATGTTGCCCCAGATTTTGTAACTAGGTGAGATAAGTATGGGATCGGGCCTTACATTGTTAGGTGTGGTTAGTATGACATAATGAGTATTGGGGAATACTAGTCTGAGCCGGCACGAACCCTTTGTTGTTGAGCAGACGGCCTTAGCTTTCGTAATGTCATACATGGTTGACGAAACATTTACATTCAGTGTTATGATTATGCCTCTAGGTTTTGTGTTTATGATGTCAAGGTAGTACTTGTCATCTTCCTCAATATTGTACTCAGCTTCTTTACCTGAACAAGCACACATATGATGAACATTTGCACGCAAGTTTTGTGATCAGTTTTTTCATGCCCCTTAAACACTTCCTTTTTTATGCAATCTATTTGTACCACACTAGTTTTGAAAATGTAGAATTGGTTACCGATTTTGGGCTCCTGAGACGCAAGGCCATCTTGAGAACTTGTATGTTCTGGATGCAATATTTCAATATTTTGTTCCCCTGTCAAAACATGAATACATTTGCTATAGGATGAGACCCGAAACGTAAATTAGATGCAGCGCAAAGAGAAAATAGAGTTATGCTACTCTCATTAAATTTGTTCACCAAATAATGCGACAGTTTCTCATTTATTCAAAATCTGGGTTCATTATGGATCTCATTTACTTATAACACCTGTGACAAAATTTATTGAAACTTACCTTTAAGCATAACAACTTGGAGTTTATTTAATGTAGTGGCATGAGCTTCCACTCTCATGGATATCCTTGAACCCTTGTTTAACCAGAAGGAAAATCCCTGAAAAGAAAATTTCAACCTCTCTAGAGATCCAAATCAATAATTTGGAGGCAATGCATAAACGTGGGAGCTAAGAAACCATAAGTGCACAAATTAAAAGAAATTAAATTTTCAATCGGTACATACCTTGCGACTATAGGACCCAACAATCAAGTAATTGGAGACAGTCCAATTGGTTTGCTGGCTCAATTCAGGCTCCTCAGAGAAAGCATAGAGAGAGACCCCTTTCCTGTCAACATCTCTCACTTCAACATGTTCTACAAAGACAGCGCTAGCCTTCATCAAGCGAGAGGAGTTCGGCCCAAGCTCCATCCGACGGTCGCCATAATACCCGTACCGGAGACTCACCGAAACTGCCAAAAAAACAAGTGAAATGCTCTGTTTGAGATGCAGGGGTCAGTGGAAGAGAAATTGGCATTGAAGATGAAAAACTTATGTATACATGCCGCATATCCAAAGGGTTAAAGGAGTGAGGAGGCGCGCCCAAGTCTCTTGCCACCGCTGAGGGCCGGAGGGAGGAGTCGGATGAGCCCACATCGGACGGTACATGGCTCGCGCAGAAGGATGGGAATGACAGAGAGAGAGCGAAAGCTACAGAGAGTGGTGGTTGTTAGAACAAGTTTCAATTATTCTACTGGAGGAGAGGAATTGGGATTGGGGGGAAGAAGACTAGTAGCTTTGTGTTTGGTAGTTTTGTTAGGTTCTTCCGTCTGCTCAACTAACCGTTTTTTCATGTGGTTGGCGGAAAATTTGAATGGCAAGTTTTTTTTTGAATGTTAGGTGTTAGTTATTTTCGTTATTTCATGGCTGCCTTGTACAGTAACTTAACACATAGTTTTCAATGGTTTCTTTCTACCCTTTGTGCCTCATTTACAATACGAGCACATTATTTGATGAGCTAATTTAATAGCTCTAGTACTTTTGTATGTATTGTAATTTATTTTATAATTTAAGAAATTTTGTTTCTTGATTTATTTAAAGCACATCCTAAATTTTTATTGTCAACAAACTAGATGTAGAGAATGATGAAACATTTAAAATACCAAAAAGTGCATTTAGTTAATGAATTTATTAAGAATTGAAACTTTGCAGTAAATAAGGATAATATAGTAAGTTAACAGCTTTTTATTTTTTTTAAAAATTAAATAAAAAACAAAATAAAAACATGGGTATTTTCAGGTGACACCACACAACAACCAAACATTTGTCCTGTTTCTCTTTGTATCTTATTGATTTTCATTAGTTGATTAAAATCCAAGATTAAGCAATAAATTTTAATTATCTAATAAGATGACGCAACAATGAAAATAACATGAGAGGTTGACATTTGATTTCTTATATCAAGAAGTACAAAACAAACAGATTCATCATAGTTCACAACTATCTGATCTCATATCAATAGCAATGGAAAGTTCATTCTACTATTACATTTTGCTCTTCGTCATCTTTCTTTTCCTCAAGAACTATTTGCAGAAATTTAGCAAAAGACTCCCACCAAGCCCTGCTCTCTCCTTCCCCATCATAGGCCATCTCTACCTCTTCAAGAAACCCCTCCACAGAACACTTGCCAAATTGTCCAACAAATATGGCCCCATCGCATACTTCCAATTTGGCTCCCGCTCTGTCCTTGCTGTGTCCTCTCCTTCTGCAGCTGAGGAATGCTTCACCAAAAACGACATCGCTTTTGCCAACCGTCCAAAGCTGCTTGCCGGAAAACACCTTGGATATAACTACACCTCCCTTATCTGGGCCTCCTATGGCTCCCACTGGCGCAACCTAAGACGCATAACTTCCCTTGAGTTATTGTCGTCGAACCGCCTTGAGATGTTTTATAGCATCCGTGTCGATGAAGTCAGGTCACTGGTTTGCCAGCTTTTTAGAGGCTCTAAGGGTGGTGGGGAGTTTCAGAGTTTGGACATGAAGTCAACGTTTTTTGAGCTGACTCTTAATGTTATGATGAGGATGATTGCTGGGAAGAGATATCATGGGGAGCATGTGGCAGATTTGGAGGAAGCTAAGCGATTTGAAGAAATTGTGGTAGAGAGCTTTCGATTGAGTGGGGCTACTAATATTGGAGATTTTGTACCAGCTTTGAACTTTTTGGGAGTGAGTGGGCTGGAGAAGAAGCTGGTGGTGTTGCAGAGGAAGAGGGATAAATTTATGCAGGATTTGATTGAAGAACATAGAAAAAAACAGAGTGGCTCTGCTTCTGAACCGCGGAGCAAGACCATGGTGGAGGTTTTGTTATCGCTTCAAGGAAACGAACCTGAATATTATACAGATGAAATCATAAGAGGCATAATGCAAGTAAGTAGTCTCTCTCACCCACAATTTGTGAAATCCAATAACAAATGCAAAACAAGGGCTATATGCAAAACTCAGATCAAATAATCAAACTTGTGTCCCAAGGTTGAAATATGAAATGAACTGGTTGGTTCAAAGGCTTTTTGCACAATTGCACACAGGTGATGCTATCAGCAGGGACAGAGACCTCATCTGGAACCATGGAATGGGCTCTATCGCTTTTGCTCAACAACCCAGAAGCCCTTGTGAAAGCTCAGAGTGAAATTGATATTCACATTGGACAAAGCAGGCTAATTGAAGAATCAGACCTTCCCAAGCTTCCCCATCTCCATGGCATCATCAGTGAGACCCTCCGGATGTACCCAGCAGGCCCACTGCTGGTCCCACACGAGTCATCAGAGGACTGTACCGTGGGAGGTTTCGATGTTCCACGTGGAACAATGCTGTTGGTGAATATCTGGGCCATACAGAACAACCCAAAGTTGTGGTCACAGCCTGAACAATTTAGGCCGGAGAGGTTTTTGAATGTACAAGGGGAAAGAGATGGTTTCTTGTTGTTGCCATTTGGGACAGGGAGGAGAGGTTGTCCTGGGGAAGGGCTAGCAAATCGGATTGTTGGACTGACATTGGGATCACTGATACAGTGTTTTGATTGGGAGAGGAGTGGTGAGGAGATGGTGGACATGAGTGAAGGGCCTGGGCTCACCATGCCTAAAGCTCACCCTTTACTTGCAAAGTGCAGGCCACGCCCAACAATGCTGAACATACTTTCTCAACTCTGAGAATAACTATTGGGCATTTTTGGGTTGCTAATTCATGTCATATATACACATTATCTTCAGATTGTATTGGATATGATAATCCCTATTTTGGTTTTAGGCAAGATTCTCAAGTTTGGTTATGTATTTGTGATAGTTACATTGTCACATGGAATCAAAATCTTGCATTCCACTATCTACTACATCAATTATCAGAACGTAAATGTTTTCTTTGATACAAGCAATAAATAAGGAAGAGGGAATCAAATAAATGACCTCGGCTATAGGATTACATGTTGCTCTAACCACTTGAGTTACAAGCCGGTTATTAGACGTTGAATTATGAAATTAATGAGTGACGCTTTCAGACATGAGTATTGAAAAGGGTTTGTCTAGCAGTTTAAAGTTTGCGAAGGGCATCCCTCAAGCCAATGCGTCCATCAGGCGAAGCACAAGTGCAAGAGATCCCAACCTCCATAATTGAGATCAGGCAATTACGTTCTGCTTCGGGGATGATATTAATTGGGCCTTCATTAGGCCGATGCTGCATGAGGTGTAGTAGCTCAGAGTCTAGTACTTGTACAATGTTTTCAGGGAAGGCTGATTGCACACATCCAATAAGGTTTTGATCTCCTGTGAAATTTTCATGGGTTGGGCTTTTTCCAGTAAACAGCTCCAACAGCACCACTCCGAAACTGTACGCATCTCCGGCTGTCGATGGTTTTTGTCCAAAACCGTACTCTGCATAATATTTCATTCTTATTTTTTGTAAACAATCATAAAACCTAGCTTGATGTATAAGGTAAACCACATACTTCAAATGAGAAGAGGGCTGCTTAATAATACTAACCTGGGGGCATATATCCTACGGAACCCTTTAGGACCTTTGTGGAGCTGAGATCGTTATTGCCAGTTCTTTCTATCAGCAACTTGGCCAGCCCAAAATCTCCAATTTTTGCAGTCATATCTCTGTCCAGAAGAATGTTGCTGGGCTTTAAATCACAGTGTGCCACTGCAACTTCGCAATCATGATGCAGATAATCCAACCCACAAGCAAGATCAATGGCCACATTGAGTCTGTCCACAATGTTCAATCCATCTCCATTTGCGTTCTTTCTCTTACCCTTAATTCAATCTTCCAAGCTCCCATTACTTAGATACTCATAAACCAAAGCCAGAAACTCCATGTTCTTAAAGTCCATGCTGGAGCATGATGTGATCAGCTTAACAAGATTTCGGTGCCTTGTGCTCCTCAGTGCCTCACACTCTGCCAAAAAACTCTTCAAGGATGCTGTCTTTCTTATATCAAGCACCTTCACTGCAACTTCAATTCCTTCTCGTAGACACCCTTTGTACACAGACCCAAAGCTCCCACTTCCAATCAAATTCTCCTGGTTGAAACTTCCGGTTGCCCCACGGAGCTCTTCATATGTGACCATTCGATGCTGCCCTTTTACTACTAAATCAGAAGTTGCTGCAACTCTTGCTTTGCTTTTCCTAACATAGAGCAAACAACCACCCATAATGCATACTGCCAATATTCCCAATATTGTTGTAACTGGGACCAGTACTTTTCTCCTATGACTACTTGCAGCACTCTCCACACAAGGAAAGTGTATGCAGAGCTTTGGGTTGCCTTCAAGATGGACACTAGAGATATTTTTAACAAATATTCCACCATTAGGAATTACTCCTTCTAAGAGATTAAAGGAGAGGTTCAAGTAGCGCAGGACCTGTAGGTCTTTAAGTTTATCAGGAATGGACCCAGAAAGCTGGTTTGAGGATAGGTCTAGAATCTCAAGACCTTTCATTTCTCCAAGAGCATTAGGAAGAGGGCCTGAAAGTGTATTTCTGACCATGAACAATCCCTCCAAGCTTGAACACTTTCCGATTGAGCTGGGAATGGATCCAGAGAAGTGGTTGTCGGAGAGGTCTATGTTGGCGTGAGTCCTATTTTAGGTAGGAAATTATTATTAGGATTCTTGTAAATATTGTATTACCTGTTCTATCAGGATTAGCTTTTATCTTTTCCTAGGGTAAAAAGGCATTGTACACTATATATACACCTCTTTGAGAGAAGAAATAATATAGTCAGAAATTACCATATATCCTTATATTTGACTTGGTATTAGAGCCTGGTTATATTTGCCCTAGCATAGCAGACCTCCCTTACTGCTCCAGATTTCTTCCTTTTTGCCTATTAGTTGTTTTAATTCCTTGCCGTGTTATTTGGCTCCATGGGGGATATGCAGGATTTGTTTAATGAAGATGACCAATCCAATGAGGTACCACAAATTACCTCAGGGGTTCCTGGTCAGCCTATGTCAATTGTCAATGTTCATCATGATTCTTCCGCTGCTCCTACAATTGTCAAATTGAATGGAACAAATTATTCAGTTTGGTCCAACTGCTTGAGTTACATGTTGCTGGGAAGGGAAAATATGGGTATCTGACAGGCGCTTCTGCTGCACCAGCTCTGGCAGACTCCAATTACAATAAGTGGTATGCTGAAAACGCAGTTGTGAAGGGATGGCTGATTCAGTCTATGGAGCCTGATATTATGCAAATTTTCCTTCCCTACAAAACTGCCAAAGATGTATGGGAGAATGTGAAAAAAACATACTATGATGGCCAAGATCAGTCACAGATTTATGAGTTAACTTGTTGGGCATTCAAGGCGAAACATTCTGGACGACAACTTGTCACATACTATGCAGAATTGCAAAGTATTTGGCATGAGATTGATTATCGACGACCCAATAAATTTACCAATTCATCAGATATTTTGCTTCGTCAACAGGAGATTGAGATTGAGAGGGTTTATGTATTTTTAGCTGGATTAGATGATGTGTTTGACAGAGTTCGTAGCGATATTCTTCGCATGGATCCGTTTCCGAATTTGGAGAAAGCTTTTTCATGTGTCAGGCGAGAAGACCAGCGGCGATCCACCATGATGGTACCACCAACCCCGATGAACACTGGAGCTGCTATGGTAGCAAGGAACTCCAGGCCTGCCTCTTCCTACAAACCTGCTGATTCTACAAGGCACTCTATGCCTGCCTCTTCCTACAAACCTCAGGTTCTACAGCTAACGGACCTACAGGTTCTACAAGACCCAATGGTCCACAACGAGTTAAACCTCAGAATGGCGAAAGGTGTACTCATTGCAACAGCACGAATCACTTTGTAACTGATTGTTTTAAATTACATGGCTATCCAGAATGGTGGGATGAAGTCAAGGAGCGTAACAAGGCCAAAGTAGCCGCTGAACGATATGCACAAGGCAAGGTCGCACTCTGCATATAGGATCTTCCGACCCTTCTGTCCCACAAGCTTCCCCTATGCCATCCGTCTCCTCCTCCACTGTTCCTCCAGGTTTTGCCGCCCTCCCTCCAGGTGATTCGGGCACTTCTTCTAATACCTCAGGTAGTGCTTTTGCTGCTGTTCCTGGCTTAGGTATTGGTTCTGGTTGGATTATTGATTCAGGTGCTTCAAATCACATGACATTTGACTCGACAAATTTGAAGACTCGTACTACTCCTAGCCTTACTAGTATGGCGAATGCGAATGGCCAATCCTACCCTGACTGGGGCAGGCACTGTTGATCTTTCTCCAAATTTAACTTTGGAACATGTTCTTCTTGTTCCTTCTTTATCCCAGAATTTATTATCTGTTGGACAAGTGACTGAACAATTAAATTGTTTTGTATTAATCTATCCCTTGTTTTGCCTTCTTCAGGATATTCGAACCCAGGAAATAATTGGGCGTGGTACTAAGAGAGGAGGACTATATTATGTGGATGATGTTTGCACGGGAAATGCCCTTATTGCTCATGACTAGCTCAGACAAGAAGAAACAAATTTGGTTATGGCATTGGCGTTTAGGACATGCTTCTTTTGGTTATTTAAAACATTTATTTCCAGCTTTATTTTTGGATTTGGATATTTCTAGTCTTCAGTGTGAAACTTGTATTCTTCCCAAGAGTCACCGTGTTTCATACCCTATTAGTTTCAATAAGAATGATAAACCTTTTGCTCTTATTCATTCTGATGTATGGGGTCCTTCCCAGTCTCTACAATCTCTGGCATTAGATGGTTTGTGACTTTCGTTGATGATTATACGAGAATGACATGGATATATTTTATGAAAAATAAAAGTGAGGTTTTTGGTCTCTTCAAGCAATTTTATCAGATGGTTCAGACAAGTTTTCCACAAAAATTCAGTTTCTGCGAATCAGATAATGGAGGTGAATATGTGAATCATGATTTTGTGTCTTTCTTCCAGGATAACGGTCTTCTCCATGAAACTACATGTCCCTATACCCCTCAACAAAATGGGGTTGCTGAACGGAAAAATCGTCATATTCTTGAGACGGCCAGGAGTATTTTGATAGAAGCTCACATGCCTAAGATGTTTTGGAGTGATGCTATATTATATGCAGTGTATTTATTAAATCGTATGCCCTCTTCTGTCCATGGATACAAGACATCATTGGATGTTTTGACTTCGACACATCCCCTACGTCAGTCCTGACTCTCCATCCCCGCATTTTTGGTTGTATAGCCTACGTTCACATCCTTAAACACCTACGGTCTAAATTGGATCCATGTGCTCTTAAATGTGTGTTTGTGGGTTTCTCCCCATATTCCAAAGGATATCGATGCTACCATCCTCCGACAAAGCGTACGTATGTCACAATGGATGTCACTTTCTCAGAGTTGTCCATGTATTTTCATCATGAATCCAACTCTCCTCTTCAGGGGGAGAAGGAGAATATTGAAGAGCAGATTTGGAATTGGACAAGTATGTTACCTGATATTACCATAGAAAGAGAAGAAGTGGTCTGCAATGAAAAAGAAAATGTAGTCACGTTAGTTGAAGACTTGGCATCACATGTTGCTAACCCCACTTTGTTCCCTGCAACTCCACATATCCCACATAATTGTTCTCCCTCTTCTACACCAACAGGACCTGTCCAAATTCCTGAGGCTTCGGATAACCCTGAGGTAAGTAGAGAACCACATTTGATTAATACTAATAATTTAAACGATATTGATAATGTTGCAGAAACAAGGTATCAATTGCCTCCCAGACGTAATAGAGGAATTCCACCAGATCGTTTTTCACCTGAAAATTCAAAGAAGTCAAACTACCCAATTACAAACTATGTCTCTACTCATCGATTATCTGAAGCATGTGCAGTTTTTGCTAATCATATGACAACTGAATTTATTCCATCTAAAGTGCAAGATGCTTTGGCTGCTCCTCAATGGAAGAAAGCTATGGATGAAGAGATGTTGGCTTTGAAAAAAAATCAAACTTGGGATTTAGTTTCATTGCCACAAGGAAAACGACCAGTTGGATGCAGATGGATTTTCACAATTAAACACAAGGTAGATGGTACCATCGATAGATACAAGGCGAGATTGGTTGCCAAAGGATATACTCAGACATATGGTGTTGATTATCAGGAAACTTTTGCACCAAGTTGCAAAAATAAACACAGTTCGTGTTCTAATATCGCTTGCAGCAAATTTAGATTGGCCACTCCAACAATTTGATGTGAAAAATGCTTTCCTACATGGAGAATTGAAGGAAGAAGTTTATATGAGCCTACCCTCAGGATTTGATCTATCGGAAAATCCAAATTTAGTGTGCAAGTTGAGGAAATCACTCTATGGGTTGAAGCAGTCTCCTAGAGCGTGGTTTGGAAAATTCAGTTGTGCCATGAAGAAATATGGTTATCGTCAAAGCAATGCAGATCATACGTTGTTTTTGAAGAAGAGGAAAGGGAAGGTCACTGTTTTAATTATATATGTTGATGATATGATAATAACAGGTGATGATACAGAAGAGATTGATAAATTGAAACATTATTTATCAACTGAGTTTGAGATGAAGGATCTTGGAGGGCTAAAATATTTTTTGGGAATTGAAGTGGCTAGATCTCAACAGGGTATTTTCTTGTCACAGAGAAAATATGTGTTAGATTTATTGAATGAAACTGGATGCTTGGGTGTAAACCTGATACTCCTATTGTGCAGAACCATAATCTTGAGATTCTTCCAGATCAAGTTCCAACAAATAAAGACAGGTATCAGAGGTTAGTTGGAAGACTTATTTATTTATCTCACACCAGGCCAGATATTGCTTATGCTGTTAGTGTTGTGAGTCAATTTATGCATTCACCTAGTGAAGTTCATATGGAAGCAGTTATGCGAATTTTGCAGGATCTGAAGTCTGCACCTGGCAAAGGGATGATGTTCTCAAAACATGGACATTTGGAAATTGAAGGTTTTACAGATGCTGATTGGGCAGGAAATCTAACTGATAGGCGTTCAACATCAGGTTATTTTACATTTGTGGGTGGTAACCTTGTTACTTGGCGAAGCAAGAAACAGAAGGTTTGTTCTTTGTCCAGGTAGAAGCTGAGTATCGAAGCATGGTTCATGGCGTATGTGAGATGTTGTGGATTCGGAAATTATTAAAGGAATTGGGCTTCGTGGCTAAAGATGTCATGAAATTGTATTGTGATAATCAAGCTGCAATCGACATAGCTAATAATCCAGTCCAACATGATCGTACTAAACATGTGGAGATTGATAGACATTTTATTTATGAAAAATTGGAAAGCAATGTGATTAGTGTACCACATGTGAAATCAGAGGAACAACTTGCAGATATTTTGACTAAAGCAGTGTCTAGCCATGTATTTAGTGACTCACTTGACAAGTTGGGCATTGGTGACATCTATGCACCAACTTGAGGGGGAGTGTTGGCGTGAGTCCTATTTTAGGTAGGAAATTATTATTAGGATTCTTGTAAATATTGTATTACCTGTTCTATCAGGATTAGCTTTTATCTTTTCCTAGGGTAAAAAGGCATTGTACACTATATATACACCTCTTTGAGAGAAGAAATAATATATCAGAAATTACCATATATCCTTATATTTGACTGTCTATAGTGTCCATACTTTTTAGGAGCCCTATTTCTTCAGGCAAAGGTCCACTCAGAAAGTTGTTAGACAAATTCAGAATGGTGCTCAAACTTGGGAGGCTTAGAAATATTTCTCTAGAAATGCTTCCGTTGAGCAAGTTGTTGGATAAGTCCATGGAAAGTAACTTCTGAAAGTTCGGAAAAGAAAGAGGTATATTGCCGACAAAGTAATTTCCGGATATATCAATATTGTTCAACATTCTGAGATTACCTAAGGAGTTTGGAATATGGCCAGACATTCTGTTTGCTGCTAAACCAAGCATTTGCAATTCTTTCAGCCGGCCTATTTCAGGTGGGATTTCGCCAGAGATCAAATTGTAGCTTACATTAAGCAAAGTCAAGCTACTGAGGAGACCAATTGAGGAGGGTATGTGACCGTAAATATGGTTCCCTCCCATGTACAACGTTTTGATAACTCCAGAGAGATTGCCAATGGACTCTGGAATTACACCCTCCAAATGATTATCATCAATGGCAAGGAATTGGAGACAGGTGTTGTTTGTCGAGGAAGTGAGGAAACTGAGACCATCGTCGCCATAGCTAACGATCTGATTGAAACCTGTTGAAGTGGATCGACATTTTATTAAGAAGAAGCTCGATGCAGACATATTAATGAAGGAAGTCTCTTGTTAAGCTTTCCACAACTCTCTTGGCAAGTTGGGCATTGGTGATATCTATGCACCAACTTGAGGGGGAGTGTTAGCAATAGTCAATTAATGTGTTAATTATGTAGTCAATTAATGTTTGACACCTACAATATTTGGGGGGCTTGACTAGGTTGGTTGCCTAACTAGTTTGGTTGCCTAACTAGGTTGGTTGCCTAACTTGGGGGGCTTGACTAATGTCTTAGGAATTTGTATATATATGTGTTGATTGTAAGTAATGAAGCATAAGTGAAAAATCAGAAAATATTCTACAACTCTCATTCTCTCTACACTCTCTACACTTTCCACTCTTTACTCTCAATATTCTCTATGTTTTAGCATGGTATCAGAGCCTAATGGCTAATCCTTAAGATCCTCTATCAAATTGAGAGTCGTTGGCATTTTTACATGTTGCTGTAAATTCTCTTGTTTCTATTAAATTTCCTCTCTTTTATCTGTATGGGCAATAAGTCCCTTGGCCACGATGGCCTAATTTGTTTCCTATGGGCACTACGTCTCTTGATCACCATGATCTCTTTCCTCCGTGAGCCTCGTCATCGCTCACCGAGCCATTTCCTTTCCTCCGCGAGCCTCGTCACTGCTCGCTGAGCCTTTTCCTACTCGGCCTTGTCTCTCTCCTGCCGAGCTTTTCTTCCTGCCGATGTTCCCTTTGCACAGCCACTCTGGTGTTTGCATCATCTCTCAAGCTCTAACGAGCTCTCTTGTGTTTTCTTATTTATGGTTTCTTTTCTCACCACCTATCACATACTTCTTACTTTATTCCCCTTTATTTCCTTAAATTATTTCTTCCACTCTATTTCCATCCCATTTTTGTCTGGTATATTTCTTCTCCTTTGTTGACTTACACTTTTCTCTGTGTTACCCAAGTGAAGGTGTTTTCTCCTCATCTCTTCGTTCTCATGCACACCACATTTGTGCCTAATGTTTTGACTCTTTTCCATCCTTTATTCCTTTTCTCCAGTTGTCGGATGCCCATCTCCATTCCACTTTTCCTTGCATTTGTTTCTACCACGAGACTGGCATGTTTGAGTCTCTTTACTATTATTTCATTTTCTCTTCTTCCAAATCTCGACCCTCTACCAGTGTCAGATTTGAGGGGGAGATAAATGCAACTTTATTTGGGTGCTGCAACTTTATTGTCATTACCGGTGTTGCTTTCTCCAAATCTCGACTCTCATACGTCGTCGGATTTGAGGGGGAGTGACATTGCTGCTCATCTATTCCGCTGCCTGCAATTCAGTTACATATCTGCCATGACTGATTCTTCTACATCTGAGCTTCAGTCAGCTTCGTTTTCTCAAGTGCCACTGCTTATGGTTCTGACAACCTCTTCTCTTCAGGGGGAGAGGAGGAGTGAAGAGAAGTTGTGTCTGAAATCATGGAAGTATTTGTGATGCTGCTAGTATTGTTGTTGATGCCTACTATATTGCTCATGCTGGTGCCAGTGTCTTAGATTTCTCTCACTGGTGCCAGTGCCACTGATCATATGGCTCCATCGACCCCTTCTCTTCAGGGGAGATGGGGAGTGAAGAGAAGTTGCCTCTGCTGTTGCTACTGCCACAGTTGTCTGCTCTGCCTTGTCTTGCCGGTGCCAAGTGGCTTACACTGCTCTTGCTGGTGCCAAGTGGCTTACACGCTCTTGCCTGGTACCAGTATTGCTCTTGCTGCAGCCAGTGTTGTTGTCTCTTGTTGAGGACAATGTTGTTGTTGCTTCTACCGTGTTCTTGCCTTTACTGGTGTGTTTCCGATGTGGTTATGCCCGTTGACGCTGCCATTGCTCTTGACTTTTCGTGCCTTACCTTATCTTTAAGGTTTTGTTGCCCCTCTGGGCTTTCTTTGCCATGCCTTGCCACCTTGCCTTTGCTTGGCCTTTATTTGTCTTACCTTGCCTTACCCTTTCTTTTTAGGGTTTGGTTTTACCTTGACGTGCCTTTCCCTATTTTAGGGTTTGGTTGTGTCCTTGCCGTGTTCACAGGGTTTCTGTGTCCTTTACCTTACCTTTGCCGTGTTCACAGGGTTTCTGTGTCCTTGCCGTGTTCACAGGGTTTCTGTGTCATTTACCTTACATTTGCCGTGTTCACAAGGTTTCTGTGTCCTTTACCTTACCTTGCCGTGTTCACAGGGTTTCTGTGTCCTTGCCGTGTTCACATGATTTCTGTGTTCTTTGCTTTTCCTTTGCCTTGTTCGCATGGTTTATGTGATCTACCGACCAACCGGCTGCACTTGGATTTGGTGTTGCCACCGACAGACCGAAATGATTAACTTCGATGTGGCCTTTGCTCCACGTGTGGCCCACCATGTAGTGGTCCCACGTGAGGGGGCATGTTGAAGTGGATCGACATTTTATTAAGAAGAAGCTCGATGCAGACATATTAATGAAGGAAGTCTCTTGTTAAGCTTTCCACAACTCTCTTGGCAAGTTGGGCATTGGTGATATCTATGCACCAACTTGAGGGGGAGTGTTAGCAATAGTCAATTAATGTGTTAATTATGTAGTCAATTAATGTTTGGCACCTACAATATTTGGGGGGCTTGACTAGGTTGGTTGCCTAACTAGTTTGGTTGCCTAACTAGGTTGGTTGCCTAACTTGGGGGCTTGACTAATGTCTTAGGAATTTGTATATATATGTGTTGATTGTAAGTAATGAAGCATAAGTGAAAAATCAGAAAATATTCTACAACTCTCATTCTCTCTACACTCTCTACACTTTCCACTCTTTACTCTCAATATTCTCTATGTTTTAGCAAAACCAATGTTGTACATTTCAAGGAATTGCAAATTCCCGAGGCCTGGTGGAACTGATCCTTCAAACAAGTTGTTGGCCAAGCGAATTGATCGAAATACCGGAGATATTGTGCAAAGAAGCAGGAATTTTTCCCGTGAATTGATTGATACAATTTCTGAAGTATGGAAGATTAGGAAGTGTGTGACCAATATTGCTTGGAATCTCATCCCACAGTTGGTTTGAAGCTACGGTGAACAAAACTAGAGAAGAGATGTTGTATATGGAAAGGGCAACAGTCCCACTGAGTTGGTTCACAACAAGATCAAGTTCCTTGAGTTTATAAAGGAAACCCAATTCACTCGGTATCCTACCACTGAGACTATTTGTGCCTAAGTTCAAATGTGTGAGGGTGGAAGAGAGGTTGCTTATGGATGATGGGATTGGACCATGGAGATTGTTTCGTGCCAAATTCAAGACTTGAAGATTTTTCAAGCGACTGAGATTTCCAGGATGAGTTCCTGTGATGTTATTTGAGGCCAAGTCAAGTGTTTGGAGTGCAGTTTAAGATAGTTTAAGATTTTTGGTTTCCAGAGTATCCCCAGGAGCAACTGCGGAGACCTCTCTCAATAGAGTCTGCCTCTATTCGCAAGGGCCTGGGATCGAGGTACGATCAGGCGCAAAACGGTGACCTCTCTCAATAGAGTCTGCTCTATTCGCAAGGGCCTGGGATCGAATCAAGGACCTCTTGTTTAAAGGATCTAAGCCCCTTCCACTTGGACCAACTCTTGTTGGTAGATAGTTTAAGATTTGAGTTATGATTATGATAATATTAAGAGTTTTGATTCTCTATTAGTATAACAAAAAAAATTGTAGTTACGTTGTGTTATAAAATTTTATATCCATTTTCTCCTGGCATATACCCTCAAGTGGAGTAGATTTATTTTGTTTTTATTTGTTGACCTTATTAGATTCTTATCAATACATAAATATACTACGTAACACATGGCATACACTGTGTTATATGATGAACGTACAACAATTAGAGCGATTCCACGGATGCGCCTAAGCCCAAGGTTGGGGGGATAAAAACAAAAAAATCATGTTCCAGGCGTCAGCCCAAGTCCGGGCGGGAGTGGGTCCCAGGCAGGGTCGGGCTGGCAGGAAGGCCAGTTGAGCCAGAGGTCCAAAGCAACAAATTTTTTAATTAAAAAATTGAAAAAAAAAATTCAGATTTTTTAAAAATAAATACTTAGTCATATTTTTCACTTCCCACACCAAAAATCTTTTTAAAATTTTTTATCCAAATTAATTATTGAGGTAAAAAAATTTGTGAAAAAATCAAAAAAATGAATAGTAATTGCCCTTAACCATGGCAACGGGTGGAAAAACAAAATACTATTTGCAAGGGCAATCACTATTCATGTGAATAGTGATTGTCCTAGCTCCCCTCGCCATGACTAAGGGCAAATGGGTGGAGTTGCTCTTAAGTACTCGTCCTTTTTATAAATGGAGAATAGTATTACTATTGGGAAATGATAGTTTAGGAATTAGTGAAATAGTCAAAGTGAATGATGAAAGTCTTGTTTTGTAATTCGTTTAAGCGCATTATTGTTGGGAGACGACTTTTCAATTTAAAATGTGTTTTTATCTATCATCTTCAATTTAGAACGTTACTGCCAACGTTTTCATTATGAAAAATAATTGCAAACATCATGCAAAATCACATGTTAACTTTACATTACGAGCCTATTCTACTTATGATTAACATGCATTGACTTTTGAATTTTTTTAGGGTCAAACATCGACTTTTGATTTTAGAATTTATACTTCAACATAATAATTACTAGCTTCTTGGCACGGAAAGAGTAGTTTTTGAAGTATGATAATTTGATGCTTGAAATTTAAATTTTAAAAAGTTATTTACTGGAAAAATGTGCAAAAAAAAGTATATGTAGTTTAGTTAGCCAAGAAATATAAAAGAATACACATATAATTAAGTTTCAATTATTATTCAAGGAAAGATGTTTAGTTCTCTCCTTAAGAAAGATGTTTCATTAATCGCGGGTGTTCGAAAAAAGATGGTTTCTTAGAACGCGCCCCACGCGCTGCGATCTTGCTCTCTGCTGCTCCCCCAAATTTTTCTCCGCTCAGACCTAGCAACCAAGTGATGTCAGATTTCACCTTCTCTGCTGGTAAGACTACCCCAGCCAACGATGGCCCAAACGCTGGTGAGAAAACGGCTCGAACTCAAGAGATGTCAGATGTTGGTGGCTTAGACTCGGACGAACCACCTACTCCATTGCCCCCAATTCCGATTAGCTTTAAAGACAAAGTTTCTGGAGATTTTGGTATGGTGGAAGATCATATGGTACTTGGGGATGATGATTATGTGATCAAACAAGGTACGTGCCCTTCCATTCAGTTCTCTGAGAAAGTAAAGTGCTCTCTGTACAGACCCTAGCGTACAACTGTGATTATTAAACTCATGGGACGCCCTCTTGCGTTTACCTTCCTGAGAACTCGTCTTCTCCAAAAATTGGATCTTAAAGGCCCTATTAGCTTAATTGATCTGGAAAACAACTACTTCATTGTTAAATTCCTCTATGAAGAGGATATGAAATATGTCCTCATAGGTGGCCTGTGGCAAATTGCTGGCCAATATATTGTGACCCAAAAATGGAAACCTGGATTCGATGCTAAGGAGGAAAAAGTCAGTCACATGACTGCTTGGGTTCGAATTAACGGGTTAAATGTGGAGTATTTTCGTACTGATATTATGGGAAAAATTGGGAATCTTATTAGGACTACTGTCAAGGTGGATGCTTACACTATGAGCCAAGCCAGAGGTAAGTTTGCCAGAATATGTGTTGAGCTTGATTAGCCAAACCTCTCACTCCATTCATAGAAGTGGAAGGGCGCAAGTATGGGGTGGTGTATGAGGGGATTAATCTGGTTTGTTTTGAATGTGGGTGTTATGGCCATAGTAGAGACACTTGTCCCATTATTTTGAAAGCAAAACAACATATGTCAGAATCAGGTAATACTGAGAAGCAGCAGGTGCTAGAATCAGTTAATACTGAAGGTATGGAGGTTAACTCTAATGGTAAAATTGATGATCTGGACAGGGATTGTAATACCCCAAAGGTTGATGCTCCTCCAGCTAAGATACATGGAGAATGGATGCTGCTAAAACCTAGGAATTACAAGAAAAAGACCTTTCATGTTTCAGGAAAGGGGACTGAGAGTAACAAGTGGAGCACAAAGGAGGCCAGCACCAAAAATGTGAAGGTTAATTCAGGGTCTCGTTTTAACGTGCTGATTGATGAGGTTGGCATAGAGGATAACCTGGAGGGCAGTCGCCCGTTCAAGTATGCTGAGTCTAGTTCAAGAGGTCATGGTCAGGCTACTGAAGCCACCTCTCCTAAGACCAAATATGCTGGGAAAAAGATCTCCTCAACTCGTGGTTCTTCGCCATGGGTCTTCAAAAAACCTTTCAGGGACATCACCAATTCTGATGAGGCTCATGCTGGTGGTAAAACAGTGAAGAATGACTCTATTTCGACGAGGCCTTGGAAGAATAAAACTGGGACTAAGTCTCGTGCTACCAATTCGATGGCTTCTGTGGGTCTACAAGCTAAAGGTTCTCATGTTCAAAATGATGTTCGTGGAATGTTCTCCTTCAATGTGAATGACTCTCTCTTCACTGAGATTCTGGGCAAGGGTGGCCCTCTCCATGGGCATGAGCCTCCTGATTTTAATCTTATGGGGCCTCATGTAGTTGATGTTGATGGGGTGAATTTTGCCTCTGACGATATGGACCTTCAATGTGTTCCCACCGAACATGGTGAGCAGAGCTTGGACGGGAAGTGGGTATGTCATTTTACCATGATGTCTCTTGAAGCTTCGTGGGGGTAGAATTAGGATCCTTTCTAAAGTTCCATCCTTCCCTTTCTTTTTAATGAAGATTGTTGCTTGGAATGTTAGAGGTGCTGGAAAAAAAGTTGTGCGATGACTATCAAGGATTTAAAAAAGGCGTATGCAATAGATGTGTTTGCTATTCTTAAGCCTAGAATTAGTGGTTCTAGGGCTCTTAGTATTGCTCAGAGAGTTTGGGCTTCTCACATCACCACATTGTTGATGCTACTGCTTCTTCTTAGCCCTATAAATAGAGAAGCTTCTTTTCAACCAAGGGGGGGGGGTTTGGTTGTTGTGGAATGGGAACTCTATCTCTTATTCTGCCATGTGGTTGCCCACTCTAGCCAGGCTAACGCCACAGTGACTTCGAGGAATAAAAGGTGGCTCGTCACTATGGT
The DNA here is from genome assembly GCA_018703695.1 of Prunus fruticosa. Taxonomy (NCBI): domain Eukaryota; kingdom Viridiplantae; phylum Streptophyta; class Magnoliopsida; order Rosales; family Rosaceae; genus Prunus; species Prunus fruticosa. The sequence goes on from CM031917.1 coordinate 52,428,407, forward strand.
GTATGCTAATCCTTGCCCAAGGATCAGAGAAGCCTTGTGGAAGTACTTTGATGGTCTTGCTCTTATCTCTCCTTTGCCTTGGCTTGTTCTAGGGGATTTCAATTATATTGCTAGTGCTGATGAAAAATGTGGTGGCAATTTGAACCATGGTGGTAAAAGCTTTGTTGAGTGGATTGATCGTAACCACCTTGTCGATTTAGGCTTCTCTGGCGCTCTATTCCCTTGGTGTAATAAAAGAAATGTTGAGGGTATCATTTGGAAAAGGTTGGATATGGGTTTATGCACTATTAACTGGCGTCTTCTTTTATCCCGAGGCTCATCTAATTCATCTGCCTAGAGTGAATTCCGATCATTGTCCTATTCTGGTTAGTCTTGATTCCAACCACCGTCCCGACAAAGGTAATGTCCCTTTTCGGTTTCAAGCCATGTGGATGTCGCATCCTGAGTTCTCTACCTTTATTGCTGATTGTTGGAATTCTGGTCCTGGACATGCTGTCCAACTTTCTGCACGAATTGTGCCCCCTCTTATAAACTGGAACCGTCAAGTCTTTGGGTGTCTCTTTCAAAGGAAAAGAAGATTACTAGCTAGACTTGCCAGTATCCAAAGAAAGCTCTGTCAAGGGCATAACTCTTATCTTAATCAGCTGGAGATTGAGTTAACTAAAGACTACAATCTCATTCTTTGCCAGGAAGAGATGTTTTGGCTTCAGAAATCTAGAAACACTTGGCTGAAAGAAGGTGATAGGAATACCCACTTCTTTCATAACTCTACGGTTATCCGAAGAAGGAGGAATAAACTAGAGGGTCTAAAAAAATGATATTGGGGAGTGGATTACGGACAAACAAGATATGAAACATGTTATTATCACTTATTTTCAAGGGCTTTTCTGGATCCCTGATGCTATGGGTGATTTTTCTATGTTTCCTCAATTGTTCCCTAGGCTTGAGGAAGCTGACCTTGCAAATTTAAGCTCCCCTGTTTCTGTGGAAGAGATTAAGACTAGTGTTTTTGCCATTGGTGGCTTAAAGACCCTTGGCCCTAATGGATTTCCTGCCAGCTTCTACCAAAAGAATTGGGAGTTATGCTCAGTTGATATTATTACTTTTGTTCAGGAATGCTTCCACTCTGCCACTCTCCCTGCAAATCTTAATGAGACTTTGATTGCTCTTGCGTCCAAAGTAGAGAGGCCTCTTCCATGATCCAAATAAGGCCTATTAGTCTATGCAACACTCTTTATAAAGTGGTCTCCAAAATTCTTGTGGCTAGGCTCCGGATTTGTATGGATAAGCTTGTTAGCCCCAATCAAGTTAGTTTTGTTCCTGGGCGACAAATCACTGATAATATTATGGTTGCTCAAGAGGTGCTTCATAAATTCAGAACCTCTAAAGGAAGGAAAGGGCTTATCGCCTGGAAAATTGATTTATCCAAAGCCTATGATCGCCTCCATTGGTCCTTTATTAGGGAAGTTCTCTGGGAAGTGGGAATTAGGGGAAGAACTCTTGAACTGATTATGAGTGTGTATTACTTCTGTTCAGTACAAGGCTATTCTAAATGGGGAATTAACCGAGCCCTTTACTCCTCGTCGTGGTATCAGACAAGGAGACCCTTTATCCCCCTATATCTTTGTTTTATGTATGGAAAAGTTATCTCATCTCATTCAGCAAAGTCTCCATGATAGGGTTTCGAAACCTATTCAAAATCTCAAGGAGGCCCTCACATCTCCCATCTATTTTTCGTTGATGACTTAATCCTTTTTGGGGGAAGCGTCTATGGCTCAAGCTTGGGTGATGAAGCAGTGTTCGAATACCTTTTGTCAACTCTCTGGCCAACAGGTTAGTTATGAGAAATTTGTGATTTGTGTCTCCCCCAACATATGCGCTAATTTGGCGTCCTCCATTGTTGCTATAAGTGGTTCCCCCCTCACTTCCAACCTTGGAAATTATCTTAGTGTTCCTCTAATTCATTCTAGAGTTACTAGGCACACTTATAAAGAGGTTATTGCTAAAGTTCAAAAGAGACTTGCCTCTTGGAAATGCCACACCTTATCCTGTTTGTACCAAAATTTGCACTTTTTAGCCAAACTCTCCATTCTAGCCAAAATAGCTTTCCCAAGTTCCCAGATTACATATTTTGAAACTTGAGGTCTGACCTTCATTAACTCAAGACCATATCAATAGACAGGTAAAAGCAAAAGTTATCTCCTATTGTTTGGGCCTAAAATTGGCGCACCCAGGCCGAAAAATAAAAGCCCATGATCATGGGCCATTCGTTTTAAAGTCAGTCCATCAGCACATCCAGCCCATTAAGTGATGCAAGCAGGCCAATGTCACGTGGCCCAAAGAACGTTGAAAAAAAAGCTGGGCCGCAAAAAGGACCAAAAGAGAGCCAAAAAGAGATGGGATAGTTTCGATTAAAAGGGACCGTGCCCATGAACAGGGAATAAAACAGAGCGCTTCTGAAATATTTTTCTACGGCCAGAGGATAGTTTATCTAAAAATATTCTGATATTTTTGATAAATACTATTTTTAAGAGTTAAGCAGACTCCGTTTCTGTGAAAGGAAGAAGCGGGAAACGGGGAGTTGTTCAAACTGAGAACTCACCATCTAAAGCTGGAGACTCTTACAAAAACTGGAACTCGCGAAAGATGGGAGACAAGCATAACAACCAACAATCAACAAAACAAATACAAAAGAAACAATCAGTTCACTGATCATTCTAGCCTTCAATAGAAGCAAAGCCAACAAAGGTACCAAGGACCTTCAAAGCTATCCTTGAGATTCTGCTCGAAATTCCCAGCCACTCACGACTCAACTTGATTATAGCTCTGCCAATTTCAACATTGGTATCGATTTCCAGCTAATATTTATTAGTTGAAGGTGCAGCCAGTTCAGTCCAGCCTCGCAGTCCAGTCCAGTCCAGTCCAACCTCCAGCAGTCCAGTCCAAGTCCAATCCAGCCACACAATCCAGTGCAGTCCAGTCCAAGCTTGACTAAAATAGTCTCAGAAATGGAATTTCAGGCAGAATTCGAAGTCCAATATTTTGATGTATTTCCGGACTTAGCAGTTCCTTTCATTTACTGTATTTCAAACAGTTCTCCTTGAACTTGTTTTTATTTTCAAACACTTGTATTTTTGCTTTACTTCCCAGTTTTATTTAGATAAATTATGAAGTCCTTACCAGTCTAAGGCATAGAAAAAGAACTTACTTGGGAGATATTCCTCACCCAAATTCACAATCGTTTGTTCAAAGTCAAATAGCTTGGGGCGCAAGTTATTTTCACTCTAAAGTCTGTTAGAATTGAAAAATTGCTAACAGTGGCACGCTCAGCACATAAAGAAAGTTAGTTCACTGACCAAACAATGGTCTTTGGATTAATGGGGAACTTTACCCTACCATCACAGGTACTAAACACAAAAAGGGGTGAACATATCCATGGCTGGCAGAACCACCTTGCTGAAGTCGGTTACTAGTGCAATCCCTTTGTACACTATGCAAACTGCTAAGCTCCATGCCACTATCTGTGATAGGCTAGATAAACTCAATAGGAACTTCCTCTGGGGCCATCCTGATGAGAAAGCTAAGATTGACCTTGTTAATTGGGAGAGAGTCTGTAAACCTAATAATGCTGGTGGTTTGGGCATAAAGAAGGCTTCTTGGATGAACCAAGCGCTCTTGGCTAAGACTGGTTGGAGACTTCTTCAACAAGAGCAAGGTCTGTGGGCGCAAGTCTTCAATGCCAAGTATCTCAAAAATCAGAGTCTCCTAGCTATGAAAGACTACCATTACCACTGCAGCTCTAGTGTCTGGAGGGGTGTGCTTTATGGCAACCATACTCTTTCTAAAGGAATCAAGTGGCGTGTGGGGAATGGGAACCAGGTTTTGTTTTGGACTGATAAGTGGCTAAGTTGTGGCCCTCTGTCTCAGTATGCCCTCACTGAATTGTCCGGGGAAATGCTCCAACTTAATGTTTGTGACTTCTTGGAGGATGGGATTTGGGATCTCCCCTGTCTTAGGGAATGTCTTCCTGAAAATATAGTTCAAATGATTTTATGTGTGCATGCTGGTCTCCCTAGCAGTGGCAGTGACATATGTATTTGGAAGCACACAGGTAATGGTTCTTGCACTGTTAAAACTGCTTATTGCTCTTTTCTTCTTGAGGATGCATATATGAAGTGGAAATGACAATTTATTTGGAACCTTCCTTTTCCGCCGAAGATAAAGACCTTTCTATGGACTTTCTGTCATAAGAAGTTGCTCACTAATGCCCAAAGACATAGGAGGGGGTTAACCCAGGTCCCTGCCCTGTCCGAGATGTAATTACCCCATGGAAACTATTGCTCACCTCTTCATGGACTGTCCTTACTCTCTTAGCATTTGGAATAACTTACCTACCGGTGATGGGATTAATCATCTCCTCTATAGACTTTGAAGAATGGCTTTTAAAAAATTTGCAGGCCAAAAAGAAAGTGTACCATGGGTTGCCTTGGCATTTGGTTTTAATTTTTTGTGGTTTATCTGGAAATGGAGGTGCAAAAGTATTTTTGATCAAGAGTTTGTGATGCCTGTTGAACCACATCAAATCATCCTTCAATATGCTTTGGAGTGGTTTAATACTGTGAAGCCTAACACTACCATCTCCACCCAAGCTATGGTTCTCTTGCATTGGAACCCCCCTAGTCCTGGAACCTGCAAGATAAATACTGATGGGAGTAGAAGCCCTAGTCCTGGTTTTATTGGTGCTGGTGGGCTCCTAAGAGATACAACTGGGGAGTGGATCAAGGGCTTCTCTGTGAACTTAGGTAATGGCTCTGTCCTTGAGGCTGAATTGTGGGGTATTCTTTGGGGGCTTACTCTGGCTTGGGACTTTGGCTTCCGTAATGTTGAGTTGGAAAGTGATTCCTGTGATGCTGTTACCTTGCTTAATAGTCCTACAATTCCCACTCATCCCCTCTTCAGCATCATTGTAAGTCAAAGATCAAGAAGGATTGGCGTTGTTCTATAAACCATATCTATCGTGAGCAGAATGTTGCTGCTGATGCTTTATCTGCTAGGAGCATTGATTTTGATCATGGGACTCATCTCTATGAGACGGTTCCTGACTTCCTGAAGGATATTTTGTATGATGATGTCATGGGTGTGTCCAGGCATCGTCTTGTTGCTGCTTAGGTGTTGCTGTGCCGGGCTTTTAGCCCCCCTTGTTACCAAAAAAAAAAAAAAAGATGTTTCATTCATTACCAAGATTTAGAAGTCAAGATGTCTCAGATCTTTTTTCTTTCTTTGGTATAATAAAAGATTGGGTTCTGCTTCTTTTGTTTTAGGCTGTACTAACGCTTGTACTAACACAATTTTATATGGGACTACTACCCATGGACAATAACCCACAAGTTCCTTAAAAATCGGTCAATTTTTTTTTTTTTTTCATTTTAGAAATTCAGAAACCTGATCAAACCAGCAGCCACAAGAGAATCAACAGAAGGGATGACATGAAGGAAAATGAAAGCTTCATTGAATTAGTAAACGGTGAGTTGATTAGGCACAAGATTGGTTGCATGGCAAGAACATAATTTAACAAAATTGAAAATAAAATAAAATGAAATAAACTAATTTTAACCAAAGTGAAAACGCCAAGAATTTGCATGATCGACAAGTGCTTCTCTTCCATGCACGGGATGATTTGCAAAAACCCTCAAATCTTAAGGCAAGTTATGAAGCCTGTAGCCCAACCAAAGACAAACTCTCACTGGAGTCTGCAATTACGGGACGGTGATGGTCGTTGCGGAACATGCAGATCGGCGTCGTGGGAGTGAGCTCAGAATCAAAGGTTCGGCGCAAACAAGAAAAATACGACACGTTGTATTTTTTGTGTTTGTTACGACGAAACTGCGCACCGCAGGTGCACTGTATGTGCTACGTGGGACCCTCCCACAATCCCCCTCCCTCGTCCCCCTTCAATACATCATGCCTCACGTAACAGCTCAGCATACTTTGTTTTCTCTTTGGCATATACAAACTAACTAGCTCGTTACAAAATTATCCTTACAAATTTCTTTTATCCAATTTTTTTTTCCTCTTAATCTATATGATTATCTTCAAAATTTAACCTTTAGTATTCAACATTATAGTTGAAAATCTAATTTCATGTGTTCGGCCTTCTGATAATATAAAATCAACTTAATCAATAATGATAAATCCTCTATACGATAAGTTTACATGTTTAATGGATTTAGTGTTTAGATATTATTAACACTAAACACGTAATAATTTAGACCAAGTTGTCACATGATTTCACCGTCATACGGGAAGAGTTCTCGTCAATTGTTTAACCTTACACCGCCATATCTGTATGTACGTGTCAGATAATTCCATAAATAGTCTAATAGTGACAAACTCAATTATCTACATATCTCCTTATCCTTCTCCCTTAGTTTTCTTCTTGCACCTTCTATCTTGAACTATATATGGGCGTGAGAGCCAAAGATTCTTCCTCTTTCTCCATCATATTGATTATCTTTCAATATAGGTAGCTAGCTAGGTTTCCCAAAATAGCATAACATAAAAGGAAAGGGGAGAAGAATTACAAAAAATTGTAAAAGCTAGCTTATTAGGAATAAATTATAAAGGAATGGGGAGAGTGAAGCTTCAAATCAAGATGATTGAGAATACGACTAATAGACAAGTCACTTACTCAAAAAGAAGAAACGGACTTATCAAGAAAGCTTATGAACTCTCTGTTCTATGTGATGTTGATGTAGCTCTCATCATGTTTTCTCCATCTGGGAGGCTCGGTCTCTTCTCTGGCAATAAAAGGTAACCATCTAACTGCTTCTGTATACATGAATAATCTTTTATAAGCTGCTCAATATTGGTAAAGGCAATAATTATTTTATTTTATATCCTATTACCTATTACTAGTTTACTAATATCATTAAATTAAAAATGATTAGTTTTCCTGTTTCTTCTGTTGTTTTGTGAAGCATTGAAGAGATTCTAGCACGCTATGTTAATCTTCCTGGGCATGAACGAGGAGGATGGTAAGGAGATCATCATCTGATTATGTATTGAACTTGTCATCATCAATATGGTGTTTTTGTTAATGGTTTTTCTTTTGCTTCTCTTGTTCGATACTTCTTGTTCTTGGTTCCTATCAACTTTCTTTACCATTATAAAGTCTGCATAATCAAGAGGTAAGCAGCTAGCACTAAGTGCATAAATCTATATATATCATTCGAAAGAGACATATTATCTTATGAACTTTTATGTAATATCAATCTTTACTTCTTTTAATTATTGATCATTTGAGTGCGTTTAAATCTGCAGTTTCTCCAGCGCGCTCTTGTTAAGTTGAGGAGGGATGCTGATCAAACCCATCAAGCAACCAGGTCTTGGCTCCGTTCTTTTATTATATAATGTGATGTTCTCATTTTGATCAGACAATTTGCAGAGTTAAAATTGGCAATACTTCAGTTATATTTGAAGATAAGATTGCGGAAACATAAAAGAAATTAGGAATCTATATAAGCATAAACGTTGTATTGACAATTTTCCATGTCATTTTGATGGATGCAGCCCAATCAATACTGATTCTGATCAACTCGAGGTCAAGCACATGCAAGCAAGCAGTTGATATTGGCATACATTCTTTAAGTACATGAAAATTGATTAACTTCTTATCAATTACAGGAGATTCAACAAGAAATCCTATGCTGCAAGTCACAAATAAAAGAAATGGAAAATCAACTGAGGTGCAATTTAATTCTTTGCACCTTGAAACCCTAAACTCTCCTATATGTTTTTAAACAATTAGTTTACAATTAGCAAGCATATGCATTCATCTTATACACTAATAAGTTTCCATTGCAGGATCTTTGAAGGTGATCTCTCTGAAGTCACGACATTGCGTGAGGCTGAGTACCGGGAGCAGATCCTTGAGGAAACTCTAAAACGTTTGCATGTGCGCAAGGTATGTATATATATATACATTCTACTGTCGATCGTTATAATATCAAGCCTAGCCGAACTTATAACTAATGGACAATTTAATTGCGACAAAGCAGCAAATCCTGGAAGAGTATGATTCTTTTGCTACAGTACTACAGGTGTGTTTTATTTGGCATCATTATTATTAAGAAGGAAGAATTAATGCATTAAGAATGTCAAGGAAAAAAATATCAAATATATATCATGAATTTGTGTATGTAGGTACATGCACCTCCAGCTACAACAAATGTAGATGAATTTGTGACAGCAAGTCCACACAATATTCTGGTTGACTGGCTTCCACAAAGAGACCCACAAGTTCAGATTCTCAACTTCTTGAATGCAAATGGCCTTCTTCCCCTAAGGTGTTTATATCTTATTTATTAGCTATGGAAATTAATCAATTTCTTCTTTTTAATCAAATTATATAATTTTTGTTGTTGTTGTTGTTGTTGTTGGAATTCAGAGGTGAGGCGCAAAGTAGACTTGAAGTCATAGCAGCACCCCAGTCATCAACACTCCTTCATGGCATAAATTCTGAAGATCAGATGAACCCAGGCAGAGGCTGTAGTTCATGGCATAAATTCTGAAGATCATCAATCCCCTGGGTTGGTAGATTGATGATTAGAAATTTAAATTTCTTTCCAGGTAATGAACTGGTTTCTGCTTCACGTCCCAGAGGACGAGTACTTGAAGAAATATATATGTCGTCTGATCAGTTCAATCCACCAACTTTCTTGAGTACACCACCAAATCATCTGCATGATGATCAACAACAAAGATGACATTATATGTGTATATTTGCTTAGACGATAGTCACTAAACACTATATTTTACTTCTCTTCCTTCATGCTTGCCCTGTTCCTCAACTGCTATATGGCCTAAAAAGAGTCGGGAGGCCTATCCCACATCCTGCAACCTATGCTCAAATAGTAATGATAAGGATAAGCTTCATCTTCAATTCTATTATCTTTTGATTTGAGAATCGAAGAAAGTTTTTTGGCATTTTTTTAAAAAAAATATTCAATTTTCTCTTTATGGATAATAATATATTTATAAAAACATAATATACAAAAAAAAACTATATCCTCAATCAGATACCTGACAAATATAAAACTCTGGTCCATGACAGTGACAAAATCCTGGCACTTGATAGTGACAAAAAGTCAAGTTAGATGACCTCTTCAATTGGTGTTTTTCAATTACATGGTGGCTTTTAGAACAGTCTTTTAGGGATATCTTCTACATTCTTCTTCCTCTTAATTTCTCCTTCAGATTCTTTATAACTGCTTTGGGTGCTATATGGATTAGATAGAGAAGAGTCGGTGTGCTAGAAGTTTCAAGTGAGGAGCAAGGTGTTGAGAGTATTTGTCCCACATTGAAAAGTTAAGGGACCTAGCCTAGGTTTATAAGGAGTTGGGCTACTCCCCTCATTTCCAATTGGTTTTGGGATGGAACCTCAACTTCCTTCACAAGACTGGCTTATTCGAAGGACCAACAACAAAACTCAATTAAGCCATCAGATTTGTTGATGATAATATCATCAAGAACCTCTGTACCATGAGATTCTCAACCATATAAGCAGCAGCATTAGCAATTGAATTTGGACGTGACAAGTGCTTAATTATCTTAAACACCCCACCAGCCATATCTAAGGGCGGAACCACACCAACGGTTCCAGTGGGCTGTAGCCTTGTGGTTTTTTAAGAAAAAAAATATAAAACATATATATTTAACTTATTTTCAATATTAGCCTAGTTATTGGCGGTGTAGCAGATTACCTTATTTTCATTTTCAACATTTAAGTAAATGTCTTTGTCATTTTACTTTTATTTATTTTTATATTACTCCATTTACTTAAGTTTACAATGTAAATAAGGAAGTACCCCTCATTTGTTCATGGCCAGAAATACACTCTCTGGTTCTCTTCCAAATGCCCTGGCAGAAATGAGAGGTCTTGAGATTCTAGACCTCTCCTCAAACCAACTCTCTGGGTCCATTCCTGATGAACTTAAAGAGCTACATGCCCTTAGCTACTTGAACCTCTCCTTTAATCACTTGGAAGGAGTAATTTCCAATGGTGGAGTGTTTGTTAAAAATACCTGTAATGTCCATCTAGAAGGCAACCCGAAACTTTGCCTGCACGGGCCATGTGTGAAGAAGAGTGGCAGTCAGAGGAGAAAAATACTGGTCCTAGTACTTATCATTGCTGCTGTTTTGGCTACACTAGCAATATGTACTGTGGTTGGTTGTTTGCTTTATTTAAGGAAAAACAAAGGCTCCGGCTACGAAGCAACAAGTAGAGAAACTAGTTCTTCTGACTTATTAAATGGGAAGCATCAAATGGTCACATATGAAGAGCTACGTGTGGCAACTGGTAATTTCAACCAGGAAAACTTGATTGGAAGTGGGAGCTTTGGGTTTGTGTATAAAGGGTATTTAAGAGAAGGAATTGAAGTCGCAGTGAAAGTGCTTGATGTACAAATTCAAGGCTCCTGGAAGAGCTTTTTGGCTGAGTGCGAGGCGCTGAGGAGTGTGAGGCACAGAAATCTTGTTAAGCTGATCACATCATGCTCCAGCTTGGACTTCAAGAACATGGAGTTTCTGGCTTTGGTTTATGAGTATCTGAGTAATGGGAGCTTGGAAGACTGGATAAACGGTAAGAGAGAAAACGCAGATGGAGATGGATTGAACATTGTGGGGAGATTGAATGTGGCCATTGATGTTGCTTATGGATTGGACTATTTGCATCATGATTGTGAATTTCCAGTGGTGCACTGTGATTTAAAGCCCAGTAACATTCTCTTGGACACAGATATGACCGCAAAGATTGGAGATTTTGGGTTAGCTAAGTTGCTGATGGAGAGAACAATGAGCACTCAACATTCCCTTAGCTCCACAAATTTCCTAAAGGGTTCCATTGGCTATATACCCCCAGGTTAGTACTAATTAAACTGCCCTCTTTTGATAAATTATTTTATTGGGTTGATTTAACTTTGGTGGTCATCATTACCCACTTCTAATAATTCGAAGTTATTTAGTTAGGTTGATAGATTCAATATTCCATGATCTTCCATCGTACTAAGCTATATCATTTTAACAAAACGGAAGATAGTAGTGTTTGGTGTCATGTACCAATTTACAGTACACATGGTACATTATTGAAATTTTATGTATGGTGACATTGATATTTGACCGATATTCGCAACATCAACTATGTATTGTTAATGATCAGGTATTGTAGATTGATAATCAGTAATCACTATGATTGGTTTTTAGCATGCTGACTTTGAGATAGAAGAAGTACAATGCAGAGTATGGTTTTGGACAAAAAACATCGACGGCAGGAGATGCATACAGTTTTGGTGTAATGCTGTTGGAGCTCTTTACTGGAAAAAGCCCACCCCATGAAAGATTCACAGGGGACCAAAACCTCATCAGATGGGTGCATTCAGCTTTCCCTCACATGGCCAAAGTGGTGGACTCTCAGATGCTAGACCTCATGCACTTTCTGCCCAATGAAGACACCATCCCAGAACTAGAACGTAATTGCTTGATCTCAATTCTGGAGGTTCGCCTCTCTTGCAGTTGTGCCTTGCCTGATGCCCGCATTAGCCTGAGGGAAGCCCTTTATAAACTGGAAACTGCTAGACAGACCCTTTTCAGTCTTGGTCACGCGGAGAGTGTTAAGCATTAACTTGAACAACAATTGCATGTTGTTGAATGTAGAAATTATAATAAGTTAACAGTTTGGATAGTGAAATTGGCTATAAAGCCTGAACTTTTGGGTTTAATTTTGATTATGGGTATAGTAGTTCTGTGAATTGTCCAAATTAGGGCTTATTAATGTTTTGTCAATGGGGGATTAGGTTTACCGTGAATAATGGGTTGTTGTCAAATAACATCCCAAGAACTCTTCCTAAAAATCTCAGTCACTTGACAAATCTTCGAGTGTTGAATATGGCACGAAACAATCTCCATGGACCAATCCGGCTTTCCCTTGTATTGATTCTCTTGATTTGCAGGCTATATTTTTTAAATAATATATTTATAGGGTATAGCCGCGCGGCTATACGTTTTAAATATATTCAAATGTTTAAAAAGTATAGCCGTGCGGCTATACTCTTTAAATATTCGAATATATTTATGTAAGCTATATCCGAAAAGCTTTCTCCCTTGCTGTGAAAATGTTGGCGTTGAACTCTCCAAGTAATTAGGGTTCACAAACAATGCATGTGAGATTTCAGACTAAAATGGGTCTCTGCTCTCTGTCTCTCTCTCTCTCTCCCTACCCCTATGTTTGTGTCCTTGTATGAGAAGAACACGTTTGTCAGCTGTGAGCAATTCATCCCCTTTTGGGGCTAATAAAAATAGGCCATATAAAATGGGCCTACTTGACCCGACCTAATTGTTGGGTCGTTGACCGTGGTCCAATAGCTGACCTCATAAGTAATTTTCGTATAAGAAAGCACTTATAGTAAAACGGTGCGTTTTCAGAGATTCCTTTAGACATATTAAGAATGACCATTTTTCCTTTTTTGTATTTGGAAAGTTGAAGTAATGGGATTGCGTGGGGATTAGGTGTAAGTAAACGGGTTACTACTTGTCTAACAGGGAAAAGAAAAAAAAAAGTTTATCACTTAAATAAACTATAACATTAAGGTTTGAATTTAAATTAGTAGTTGTAGACTTGTAGTAAAGAATAAATAATTATAATTTTCTTTCAATGATACTATTTGTAGCACTTATCTTTCCTCTCCGATTGCAAAGTCTCATCTTCAATTCTAGTCCTGATGTTGATTAGAGAGAAAATAATGAGTGTAAATAATATTAAATTGAAAAGTCTTCCCCCAACATTATTGTAACTTGTAGGTTTGTGAAAAGTTTATCCACACGACTGTGTTGAGGACTTTTGTGCGTCGAACAAGTTTGAGGACTTGACAAAACAAGTTTGCCTTAGACTTGTTTCAGTCATAGAAATGGGTGGTATATCTTTCCCATTTCCCATTAGGCTGCAACTAACTAATTCAAAGGGGAGGGGATGGAGCGGAGATGGGTCAACAGATAATACGATTCCAAGAAGAAAATGAACCCAACACAACCCACTTGAGACTTTTTCTTCTTGTTTACCAAATAAATTAAACAAAAGCTCCTAGTGGAACACAAAAGCTTATAAATTTCACATCACCTATTCCATTTCTCAAGACTTGTAAAACAGAAATAAACCAAGAGAAGAGATATGGGCTACCTGTATTTCTTGTATTCATATTTGTGAGCGTTGAGCCAAAATTCAAGTTCAACGTTGGACAACCAGAAATGACGTAGCATATATACAGTGCCGACCTAGGATTCGGGCTTATAAATTTGCCTTATTCCATCAGAGTTCAAAAACAGAAAAAGAAAACAGAAAGAGATATGGTTTCCCAATTCCATCTATTGCCTCAAACATTTGCCATAATATTCTCTCTTCTTGTATGCATATTTGTGAGCGTTGAGCCAGCCATACCAACGCCAAGCATTGCCACGGACAAGGAGGCTTTGATCTCATTCAAGTCAGGGGTCAGTCTCCCTCCATCCTTTTGGGACCAAAATTCATCTCCATGCACCAACTGGACTGGAGTTGTTTGCAACAAACTTGGCAACAGAGTTGTTGCTCTTCATCTTTCCGCCTTGGGACTTACAGGTTCCATAAGCCCCCATATTGGTAACCTCTCCTTCCTCCGTTCCCTTCAACTTCAAAACAACAAATTAACAGGAAACATTCCATCTCAAATTCTCCACCTTTTCCGCTTGACATCTCTAAACTTGAGCTCCAACACCATACAAGGTCCCCTGCCATCAAACCTGACCCAACTGACTGCCCTCCAAACACTTGACTTGGCCTCAAATAACATCACAGGAACACTTCCTGAAAATCTCAACAGCTTGAAAAATCTTCAAGTCTTGAATTTGGCACGAAACAATCTCCATGGTCCAATCCCACCATCCATAAGCAACCTCTCTTCCACCCTCACACATTTGAACTTAGGCACAAATAGTCTCGGTGGTACGATACCCAGTGAATTGGGTTTCCTTCACAAACTCAAGGAACTTGATCTTGCAGGTAACCAACTTACTGGGACTGTTGCCCTGTCCATATACAACATCTCTTCTCTAGTTCTCTTCACTGTAGCTTCAAACCAACTGTGGGGTGAGATTCCAAGCGATATTGGTCACACACTTCCAAATCTTCAATATTTTAGAAATTGTTTTAATCTATTCACTGGAAAAATTCCAGTGTCTTTGCACAATATCTCCGGCATTCGATCAATTCGAATGTCCAACAACTTTCTTGAAGGAACGGTTCCACCAGGCCTAGGGAATTTGCCATTCCTTGAAATGTACAACATTGGTTTCAATTGGATTGTTAGCTACGGTGGTGATGGTCTCAGTTTCATCACTTCCTTAACAAACAGCACCCGTCTCCAATTCCTTGCCATTGATGGTAATCATTTAGAGGGTGTAATTCCAGAGTCCATTGGAAACCTCTCCATGGTTCTCGAAAAATTGTACATGGGAGGGAACCGCATTTTCGGTCACATACCCTCCTCAATTGGTCAACTCAGTAGCTTGACTTTGCTTAATGTAAGCTACAATTCGATCTCTGGCGAAATCCCACCTGAAATAGGCCAGCTGGAAGAATTGCAAGTGCTTAGTTTAGCTGCAAACAAAATGTCTGGTCATATTACAAACTCCTTAGGTAATCTCAGAAAGCTGAACAACATTGATTTATCCAGAAATTCCTTTGTTGGCTATATACCCCCTTCCTTTGCAAACTTTCAGAAGTTGCTTTCCATGGACTTATCCAACAATTTGCTCAATGGAAGCATTTCTACAGAAATATTTCAAAACCTCCCTAGTTTGAGCACCATTCTGAATTTGTCTAACAACTTTCTGAGTGGTCCTTTGCCTGAAGAAATTGGGCTCCTAGGAAGTGTGGTCACTATAGACCTCTCAGACAACCGCTTGTCTGGATTGATCCCCAACACAATTGGAAAGTGTACAAGCTTGGAGGAATTGTTGATGGCTAGAAATAAACTCTCTGGTCCTCTCCCTAATGTTCTTGGAGATATGAGAGGTCTTGAGATTCTAGACCTCTCCTCAAACCAGCTTTCTGGGTCCATTCCTAACAAACTTGAAGACCTACAGGTCCTGAGCTACTTGAACCTCTCCTTTAATCACTTGGAAGGAGTAATTCCTAATGGTGGAATCTTTGTTAAAAATAGCTCTAGTGTTCATCTTGAAGGCAACCCAAAGCTTTGCCTGCATTTGTCATGTGTGAATCCTGGTGGTCATAGGAGAAAAGTACTGATCCCAGTTCTTATTTCGACTGTTTTGGCAACATTGGCAATATGTGTCATAGTTGGTTGTTTGCTCTATGTCAGCAAAAGCAAAGCAAGAGTTACAGAAACTAATTCTGATTTGTTAATAAAAGGGCAGCATCAAATGGTCACATATGAAGAGCTACGTGCCGCAACTGGGAATTTTAGCCCGGAAAATTTTATTGGAAGCGGGAGCTTTGGGTCTGTATACAGAGGGTGCCTAAGAGATGGAATTGAAGTAGCAGTGAAGGTGCTTGATATAAAAAGGACAGGATCGTGGAAGAGTTTTTTGGCAGAATGTGAGGCCTTGAGGAGCGTGAGGCATCGGAATCTTGTCAAACTGATCACATCATGCTCCATCTTGGACTTCAAGAACATGGATTTTTTGGCTTTGGTGTATGAGTATCTGAGTAATGGGAGCTTGGAAGATTGGATTCAGGGTAAGAGAAAGAATGCTAATGGAGATGGATTGAACATTGTGGATAGACTGAATGTGGCCATTGATGTTGCGTGTGGATTGGATTATCTGCATCATGATTGTGAAGTTCCTGTGGCGCACTGTGATTTAAAGCCCAGCAACATTCTTTTGGACAGAGATATGATTGCAAAGATTGGAGATTTTGGGCTGGCCAGGTTGCTGATAGAAAGAACAAGCAATAACGCTCTCAGCTCCACAGATGTGCTAAAGGGTTCCATAGGATATATGCCACCAGGTCAGTATTAAGCAGCCCTTTTCTCATTTGAGAAGTATTTGGTTTACCTTATATGTTAAGTCAGGTTTTTTTTTCTAGTTTGTTGGGTTTATTAAGAATGAACTATGATGCAGAGTATGGTTTTGGACAAAAGCCATCGACGGCCGGAGATGCATACAGTTTCGGAGTAGTGTTGTTGGAGCTGTTTACTGGGAAAAGCCCAACCCATGAAAGATTCACAGGAGATGAAAACATTATCAGATGGGTGCACTCAGCCTTCCCTCAAAACATTGCCCAAGTACTAGACTCTGAGCTGCTACACCTCATGCAGCATCCGCCTAATGAATTAGAATATAATTGCTTGACTTCAATTATAGAGGTCGGGCTATCTTGCACCTATGCTTCGCCTGAGGGACGCATTACCTTGAGAGATGCCCTCCACAAACTGGAAGCTGCTCGGCAAACCCTTTTCAAGCATACTCAGGTTGAGACTGAGAGTGCCAAGCATGAATTTTAACTACAAACTGGAAATTGCTTGCGTGTTTATTTATGTACTAATTAAGAGTATGTTATAATATATAATTGAGGGTCGCATTTCCCTCATTCGCTCATCTTAGCGACCAATAGTCATGTTCCTCAACTGTTATATATGACCCAAAACCAGTGTGGGAGGCCTATCCCATAATACCCTGCGGGCTGCAGCCCATGCTCACAGGAAGCCCAATAGAGAAAGAAGCTGTCGCGAGGAAATTGCCTTCTCGAGAGGAATGAACTGCAACTGTACACAAGCATCAATTGACAGCTCCTTACCTCCTTTACTAAACTGAACTGAAGGATAAGGATAAACTTAAATTCTGAATGGAAACCAAACATGAAGACCACACACTTGATGGCATGCAAAAATGTCAGCGTGTCCACGAGGTCATGGCCCATGTGTAACATACACTTGAGCCATCAAGTGATAATTTTTGACACAAGTCAAAATTAACATGAAGTTAATCAGTTCAAATATGACATAACATGTTAAATAAGAAAATAACATATCGAATTAGTGTTAAACTGAATATGCTTGTCGATCAAATAAGACATTGCGAGTAAATGCATATACCATACATTCGAGTACTCTTCTGCCTTTTGTACATCAAATATATGCTTGCTTCACTTGTTTTTGGTACCCTCAGCCAAAAGCAAACTTGGAATTTCAAAAGACACTTCTTGGTGCCAAACCAGCACCGCTTACAATACAAGAAGCTACACCTCTAGAGGCCCATCATCCAGCTTCCCATTTTTCACGAGTGTAGGTAGACTGAGGAGCTATTGCAAGCAATTAAAAAACAAACTCAATTTATTAATAGCTGAATCAAAATAAATAAAATACAATTATGCTCAAGAACAAAATGTTTGTTGTGCTTAATATGTTTAGTTTGATTTGTATATCTGTGTATCTGATTAGATGACCAGATAGTGACAAAACTCTGAAAACTGACAGTGACAAAAAAAAAAAAAAAAAAAGGCTTTAATATCACAAAACTTCCCCGAGGAATATGAAACTATCAGATTGCATTCTTAATATTTGTTTTTTTTGTCATTCGTGGTTCTCAAGGTTAGTATGTGTGATCACAAATGGTTCATGGTGTTAGGTTCTATCAAAAACTTCGTTAGTTTGCTGACACGGCATATATATCACAAAACATCCCTGAGGTTCACACACTTATCACAAATGGTATCTACGAAAAAAAAAATTTCATTTAAAATTCATAAAAATTTGTTTTTTCCTTTTAAAATTTTATGAATTTAAAAATATATATTATATTTTAAATACACATGACACTATATTATTTGAGATATGGGCTCCACATATATGTCACACCAACAAACTAATGGAGTTTTTAAAAAATAATTTAAAATTTATAAAATTTAAAAATGAAAAAACCATTTATATAAAGATTTTAACCTTGAGGACCATTTAGTGTCACGTGTATTTAAAATACAATATATAGTGTCACATGTATTTAAAATACAATATATATTTTTAAATCATTTAAAAAAGAAAACCAACATTTTACGAATTTTAAATGGACAAAATTTTAAAATTTCACAGAGAGTGCTGCTATTGCCACCCACTTGTCTTATTTCCCCACCCACCTTATCTTTCCACCCACCACGAAAATTTGAAAAACCACAATCCTATCTTTATACCCACCATTATTCCTAAAATACCCTTCCATTCACTTAACACTTTTAACCCTAACTTAATACCATTGATTGAGTTCGAAAAAATTAAAAAATTAAAAAATGTGTCAGCCACCACCCACCGCACACTCCATCAAACCTTAACAAGAACCACCCATACCTTCCACCTCGGGCCAAGCCTCCCCTCCTCCGTCCTCCGCCTCATGTCTCTTTCACCATTATTTCAGTTGTATTGAACAACCCCTTCAAACCCCAATCTAACATCCTTCTCCTCTCTCCATTTCAATCAACCCACGAGAAATATTACATCAATTGGCCCAAATCTGAGACGACACTTCAACTGCATTGCCTGCCAAAGTCGCTCATCCTAGTCTTCATCAATATCAACAACTTCATGGCCCTTTTTCGCTAATTTATATTTATAAAAAAAGAAAAATTGAGAGGAGGGCAACTGGGAATCTTACAAGAGCAACTCATTTGGTTTATGTGGCAATTGATGATGTGGCTCTCGGTGAGGTGAGGAGGGGAGGTAGGTTTGGTTGTCACGGGGTTGGGTGGGTAGTCTGAGCGTTGTTTGCTTGGGCTCTTTTATTTATTTATTCTAATTTTCTGTTTTTATTTTTACTTTTATTTTCTTGACTTAACAGTGTTAACTTAGAGTTAAGTCCTTAAAAGTCATTTTACAATAGGGTAAATTTGCCTTTAAAATTTTAAAGATAAGGTGGGTGGGAAAATAGGAAAATGGGGTGGGAATAACAGCACTCTTTCACAGGGACCATGTGTGATGAGTGGGTGAATCTAAGGGATGTTTTGTGATATATATATGCCACGTCAGCAAACTAACGGAGTTTTTACGGAACCTAACGGCATAGATCATTTGTGATCACATATACTAACCTTGATGACCACGAATGACACAAAAAAAACATTAAGGATGCAATCTAGTAATTTCGTAAACCTTAGGCACGTTTTGTGATATTAAGCCCCCCCCCAAAAAAAAAAAAGCTCTTGTCAAATGATGCTCTTATCTTCTTCATTTAGTTTTCTTCGCATGACTTATATTCTGGTTAATCCATGTAATTATATTTTGAGGTATATATGTGAGTGAGAGATAAAGATTCATCCTATTTCTCCATCATATTGGTTACCTTCCCATACATGTATCTTGTTAGGTATCCCAACATAACAAAATATAAAAGGAAAAGGTGCAAGAGCTATTTTTTTTGTTGTTGTAAAAGCTAGTTTAGGAATAAATTAAAGGAATGGGGAGAGTGAAGCTTCAAATTAAGAGGTATTAATACGACTAATAGACAAGTCATTTTCTCAAGGCTTATCAAGAAAGCCTATGAACTCTCTGTTCTTTATGATGTTGATGTAGCTCTTACCATGTTTTCTCCATATGAGAGACTCAATCTTTTCTATGACAATAAAAGATGACCATCTGGCTGCTTCTATATACATGATTAATCTTCTATAAGCTGCTCAAGTATTGTAGGTTGATAATTGGTAGCAATTAATTACTATGGTTGGTTTTAGTTTGCTGATTTTGAGATTGAACTACAATGTAGAGTATGGTTTTGGACAAAACCCAACGACAGCAGGAGATGCATACAGTTTTGGTGTAATGTTGTTGGAACACTTTACTCTAATTGATTGATTTCAATTGTTGACCTGAGGTTCGGCTCTCTTGCATTAGCTTTGAGGGAAGCGCTTTACAAACTGGAAACTGCTAGACCTACACCCTTTTCAATTTTGGCCACGTTGAGAGTGTTAAGCTTTAATTTGAACAACAATTGCATGTTAATGTATAAATTATTATAAATTAGCAGCTTATCGTAATAATAAACGTAATTAGTATACCCCATGTACCAGGGACGGACTTAGGATTTGAAAATATGGTGGGCTAAATTTATCTTACATACAAACCTAGAAAACTTAACAGTACAAGTGAATTTCATTGAAGTATGAATTTTAAGATCAACTAACAATTAGATAAACTTCTCCATGAAAGGAAAATAATTGAAAGCATTTATTATCCATTACAAAAGAAGAAGAAGAAAAAAAAAGCAACCATTTTAATCCATCCAAGCCAACTTGGAAAACAAAAATGAGAAGAAGTAGCCAAAATTTATAAGACAAAAAATGAATTGACATTTTATGCACACTAGAAAAGGTTAAAAAAGAGATTTTATGCGGGTGGGATTGCTAGGATGGGATGTGTGGAGGTGTGCTTTAGTGGGCTAAGTATTAATATTGGACTTTAAAATATCAAGTCACCAAGGCTATAGTCATGTTATTATGGACGTAGGAGCGTTCCTCTCATGTAATAAGTGAAATAAACCGGTGTTATTTCTTGTTTAATATGGCGATTTTGGTAGATGCACAACTTGTCTTTAAATGTGCAATGGTGCCACATGAATTACAATGTTTATCTCTTATCACTTATTTACTGATTAATTTCTAAAAATTCTAACTCAAATTAGTATCATACGAAATCATTTCATAAATAAACACCATTGAAATTATATTTATGGGATGAAGCATTATTGCCCATATGTGGATTAAATAAAAAGAAAAAAACATCAACAACCAGAAGGGTAAGCAAAATGTTTAGTCTTTGTTTGTGCTTTGGGTTGACTTGATTTTGATGTTTTGGGTTGAACTTAAAATTTGACAGTCCAAATTGAAATAAAAAATATCACTTTCCAAAGAAAGCCGAAGCCAAAACTATCCCGCCCAAGTACCAAACCAAAACACCTAAAAAGGGACCCGCCTAGTACCAAATCTTTATGTCCCAAATGAAAATACGAAAGTTTCAAACTTTTTAACCCAAATATTTTTCAGACCCAAAAAAAAAAAACAGTTTAGATTTACTAAGCGCGCAATTTTAACTTTAAACAAAAATAAAACGACCCAAAAATTTCAAATTTGGTTCATCGAAAATAAAAGTCACGTGGAAACCCGGCCCCACACAGACTAATTCCCAAAATTTCAATTTTGTCCAAACGCTCCAAAAATAATAGAAAACAAAATAAAACGCTCCAAAATCCAAAATCTCCAAATTTTAGTTGCAACTAAAAAAATTCACGTCAAATCAAACAGCGCCAAAAGCACAAATTTTCGAAGCAGAGTTGAGCATGGCGCTCTATTTTCTCTCTCAAAACTTCAAAACCCACCCTCTCTTTCATTCTCACTACATATTGCCATCACCGCTCAGAGTCTCAAACCTCAAACTCTGCGCTTTGCTTTCTCTCTCTATCTGTCTAACACTCCAACCCGAGCCACGACAGTAAGTAAAGACCAAAGCTCGACCAGTTCAGAGCAATGGCTTCTACCACCGTCGCCGAGCAACTGAACTGCACTCGCATCACTACTCGTGCTGCGGCGAAGCGGAGGGCGATGGCCGCCTTGGTTGAGGAGCACCAGCTGGCTACCAAGAAGCGCGCGGTGCTTGGGGATGTTACGAACTTGGTCAACGTCGTCGTTTCTACCAACCACAAATCTTGGGGTGAGTTGCAGAAACCGAATTGTGCAATCAAGAAGGAGGAGAAGAAAGCCGTAGCAACACGTGACATTGAGGATCCGCAACTGTGTGGACCTTATGCTTCGGACATTTATGCCTATCTTCGTAGGATGGAGGTACAAAGATCCCACCTTTGTTTCTTCGGATTTTGATAATCAGAACGGTCTTGGACTTTTCAACTTAAAATTGATATTGGGAAAAGGTTTTTAGTTCAATTTTGATAGTGAAATTGGCTATAAAGCATCAAGATCCAATTGGTAGTATTTTGGGTTTAATTTTGATTCTGGGTATAGTTTTGTGAATTCTCTAAATTAGGGTTTACTGTTTTGTCGATTGAGGATTAGGCTCACCGTGAATAATGGGTTGGTTTCTTTAGGTGGAACCAAAGAGAAGGCCGTTGCCTGATTACATGGAGAAGGTTCAGAAAGATGCTAATGCTAATATGAGAGCGGTGCTTGTGGATTGGCTGGTGGAGGTTGCAGAGGAATATAAGCTCCTTTCGGACACTCTTCATCTCTCCGTTTCTTATATCGATAAGTATCTATCGATCAATGTGGTCAATAAGCAGAAGCTTCAGCTACTGGGAGTTGCTTCAATGTTCATTGCATCGTAAGCTCACAAATCTTTGAATTTGTTGTCTAATTGGTACAACTGTTTTCCTTCTTCTTCTAATGTGAAGTTACTATAAGTATTATTCTTACATTTTCATGATTTCTTAATTTATAGGAAATATGAAGAGATTACTCCTCCAAATGTGGATGAGCTCTGTGACATAACAGAAAATACATACACAAAAGAAGAGGTATTTGACGTTTTACTTGGGGTTTTATCCCTGAAAATGATCTATTTATACCTCAGATAGATGCATTTGCTTTATACTAAGAGTAAATTTTTTGGTGGGTTGTAAAGGTGATCAAGATGGAGGCTGACATTCTCAAGTCCCTGAAATTTGAAATGGGCAATCCTACTACTCGGACATTCTTAAGGTGAGGATGGTGCTGACAATGAAAACATTCTGTTTTGGTTGGGTACTGTAATTACTTGCCAAGCTTAAATGACTTATGACTGATTGTTTTTGTTCCTTTGATGAATTGTTTTGCAGGAAATTCACTGATATTGCTCAAGAGAATTACAAAGTAAGCTTCCCCCTTGCCCTCTCACACAGACATGTGGGCTTACCAAGTTTATAGTCTCTCATACTGACTGCTTTATCGTTTTGTGTGGTTTACAGGCTCCCAATTTGCAGTTAGAGTTCTTGGTTTGCTACCTTGCTGAGCTGAGTTTATTGGATTACAAACTTGTGAAGTTCCTGCCTTCTTTGGTAGCTGCATCAGTTGTTTTTCTGGCACGATTTATGACTAGAACAAAAATACATCCTTGGGTAAGGGTTTGATAAATCACTTGTGCTGATTTCAATGTCTGAAAGCAATTACTTAGTCGTATCCATTTTCAGTGTCCAGCCCTGCAACAGTGTACTGGATATAAAGCAGCTGATTTGAAAGAATGTGTTCTTGCCATACATGACATGTGCTTGGGTAGAAGAGCACGAAATTTGAATGTTATTCAAGAGAAATACAAACAACTTAAGGTATTGTTTATCAGAAGTAGGTTTGACCTTTTCTTATTTTCCAAATTTTAGAAATGTAAAACATGGTTCTAATGGAGTCCTTTTTCTTTAACGCAGTTCAAATGTGTGGCACACACTCCTTGCCCTCAAGATATACCAGCTTCTTTATTTGAAGATCTGAAAACATGAAAGTACAATCCTTGTGGCCAGGGCTTGTCCAATGTGATAGGAAGATCTGGATATAAGTTTTATTGGGTGTGCTTGATTGATTGGAGGGTTAATAGCGAGGGCTGATGATGTTGCCAATTGCTATTGGGTGAGGATGGGGCACCATTCTGCTTTGCGCCAGATTACCACTTGATTGACCTTTGTGTTGGATTTCTGGGAAGCAGCTGGTTCTATATTATCATTCATCAAATACACTTCAGCTAGCGCAGATCAAAACTGAGTAAGCTGTGATGCAGGGTATGGTGTGGCGGTGAACCAAATGAGCTGACCCAAAGGGTCGCACTTAAGCAGACTGATGCTGTAAACTTTCCACCCGATGTGGTGCAAGTGCAACGATGGGTGCATGACATCTAATCGTAGTGCGCCAACAAAGAAAATGTACATGATTGCTTGATCACCTTAACAGCTGGGTTGCATGTTGAGCCACAGCCGTAACAAATGACTCACAAGAAGAGTGTTGCTGTTGTCAAACTGAAACAGCCTGGCCAGCGGCTATAATTTACTTTTGCGGTTAAGTTAACTAGGAGTTTACTGTTAGTTATAGTTACTCAAGTTAAATACTTGTTGCATCAGTTACATTAGGTGAGGGCTAATCTTGTAGCCTATATATACTGTAACACTGTCATGTTAATAATTAATGGAGAGAAATGCTAGCAACCTTCTCTCCAATCTTCTCTTTTGGACCTTCTCCCTTCTCCTCATAACAAGTGTCACTTTCCTTACACTTAAAACAATGTCATTAATTCATCACACAAGTTAGTTTTTGTTTTCCAAGTTTACCCTTTTAAAATGTATTGGCTTCTATATTTCCTTCAATTTATTCAAATTTTGTTACAACTTCTTTAGCACATTATTAAAAATTAAATAATAAAAAAACATAAGAAAAACGTCATATTTTTTTGAAAAAAAAAATAAAGTTCGTTTCATGACATTGTTATCATCTTTATTTTGTTTATAACAAAACACACGTTCTCTTTGGATTTTTTTTTTTTTTTTTTTTACTTCAATTTTTATTTTCTTCTTTAATTTTTTAACAAGATGGTAAGAAAGTTGTAAAAAAATTAGCTTGTTATTATAAAAAATTAACACATTTAATAAGGGTAAACTTGGAAAACAAAAACTAGTTTGTGTAATGCATTAATGACATTGTTTTAAGTGAAAGGAAAGTGACACTTGTCATGAGAAGAAGGGAGAAGGTCCAAAAGAGAAGGTTAGAGAGAAGGTTGCTAGCACTCCCCTTAATGAGAATGATTACTTTCAGAACCCTCTGATTTTCCACAATCAGGCCCCTCATGGACAAAGCTAATTATCTCCCCACCCCAGGTTGCATATGTTTTACAGGCAGTGTCCTGACGGAAATTTGCGAGTTTTGTTGCCTTTATATCCTTGCTGGTTAAGTTTGGACTGTGCAGTGAAATGAGCAAGCATCATTTGGAATGATGTGAAATACTAATACAAGGTATGGGGGAGGAAAGTGAGTTAATTCAACGAGAAACAAGATTAAGAATGGGAAACTAATGCCATATTTGATTTCTCGATCTATCAATGAATGTGAAAATAGAAAACTAATCGAAAGCTAAAAACTTAAGAAGTGATGCAAAAGACAATGACCAACATTCAAACACAATCTGTAATGTAACTTTCTTTGAGCATAAACATATAAAAAAACATGTGCATACGTGGGTTTAGTCAAGTTAGCTAGAGCAGATTTGCTCCTCACTTTGCAGTTAAGTTCGAATCCTCATCCCCATTAAATTAAAGTACATTATCACCTGTATAAAAAAGTTGAAAGGGATTGACAATGAAAATCATGACAACAAAGTGAGGACATAAGTTAAATACGGGGAAGGGGGAAATTTACATTTTTCTTTGTTCCTCATGTTTTAGAAAGCAAAATTTGTATGTAACCCCAAAAAATAAAAGCGAAGTTTGTAGATTGCTTTTATTTTTTTCTTTCTCGTATCTAATCTTTAAGATATTCGTATTTTTTAAACTTTTCAATTTAACTCTTACTAATTTTCAAATTTTTTAAGAGGTCGTTGAAACATGTGGGGGTGTGGGGTGGACTAAAATGTTCAATTGTTTAAAAATAAATAAGTATTGGCAAAGTGTTTTATTTTTAGAAAAAAAAAATCATGTGTAAAATTTATATTAATTAGTGAAAAATTAGGTGTAATTTTTTTTTTATTATTATTTTATCGATAAGGGTAAAAAAGGAAAAATAAATAACCGCGTGATCACCGAGTCACTAACGCGAGAAAAGATGTACGGCGGTGAAAAAATAAATAAATGGCAAACACATTACGAAATTTCAAAATTGAAGCAATTCAAAGCAGGGAACCAAAATGGATCCGAAAACATTAAAACAGAAACCCAAAGGCGCCAACTTTAGTTTTCAAAGTGGCGCTCCCATTTTACTCACTACAAAACTCTCTTCTTTCTCTTTCACCCCTCAGAACCTTTCTCTCTCTCTAACCCAAACAAAACCTCGACACTCAAAGATTCGCTAGGGCCATGGCGGAGAAGGAGAACTGCGCCCGGGTCACAAGGTCAATGAAGAGGAGGGCCGAAGCTGCCATGGGCCAAGAGCAGCCGGCCACCAAGAAACGCGTCGTCTTAGGAGAGCTCCACATCCTCCAAAACGCCGTCGTTCCGGCGAATAACAAAAGTTCTGCGGTGGAGCCGCAGGTGCAGAAACGCGGAGCCAAAGCCAAGGCGAAGAAAGCACTGCCCGAGAAGAAAACGGAGACGCCGACGACGCCGGACATTGATTCCACGTCGGATGACCCTCAAATGTGTGGACCTTATGCTCGTGACATTTATGATTATCTTCACAAGCTCGAGGTAAGGCTTATCAAATCGTATTTATCTTGTCTGATAATGGAATTTATTGGAAAAATGGTAGTTGGGTATTGCCAAATTTAGATATTTAATGCGTTCTCGTTGCTCTGAAAGTTGAATTTAGGATAAAGACTGAAGCGTTGTGGTGTTTAGTTATGTTATTTTGGGTTTTCCTCATTAGCCAAAAGCTAAGCTTTATTTAGGAATTTTTGTCGTCTCTGTATTTTGGGTTTTTGTTTGAATTGGAATTTGGGGTTTATTTTTCATAATGGGTAGGTATTGGTATTTGAGAATGGTTGGTGGCATTAGGGTCTTGGTCTGAAGTCAAAACTGGTACATGAGTTTATAGCATTTTTTTGTTTTGAGCAAATAGGCTAATGGTGATGATGGGTTTACATTCAGGAGGATCCAGATAGAAGGCCTTTACCTGATTACATGACAAAGGTTCAAAGGGACATCACTTCTAATATGAGAGGAATCTTAGTAGACTGGTTGGTGGAAGTTGCAGAGGAATATAAGCTCCTTTCCGACACTCTTTTCCTCACCGTTCTGTATATTGATAGATACCTATCTTTGAAAGCTATCGACCGCAAAAGGCTTCAGTTACTGGGTGTTTCTTCAATGCTCATTGCCTCGTAAGTCCGCAAGTCAATGAAATTTTTGTGTGAATATTTTCTTACTAATATGAATCCACATAGTAATCTTCTTGTTAATGTGGTAAACAGAAAGTATGAGGAGATCAGCCCTCCACATGTGGAACAATTTTGTTACATCACAGATAATACATATGAAAAGGACCAGGTGATTTTTATAATTTAGATTGATATTTTCAAATCACCCTCGCTTTTATAATTGTAGTACTTTTGATTAATACTTTTGTTCATTGTATGCATTGTATAGGTGTTAAAAATGGAGGCTGATATACTCAAGGCCTTAAAGTTCAACTTGGGAAATCCTACAATAAAGACAATACTAAGGTAAGGAGTAAGGGCAATGTTTGCGTACTTTTTTACGTGGACACTTCTGATTATGTGCACTTATGATGCTTCGTTGTAAACATATCGGACTGATTAATGTTCCTTCTCATTTTGGTTTGCAGGAGATTTGCTAGAGTGACTCAAGAGAGCTACAAAGTATGCAAAACCTCTCTCTCACAGCCAATTGAGCTAAATATGTAATACATACAATAAGCTAATTACTTGCTTTGTGCTTTTTACAGGATCCTAATCTGCAGTTAGAATTTTTGGGCTACTACCTTGCAGAGTTAAGTTTGTTAGAGTACGAATGTGTAAAGTTTTTGCCCTCATTGGTGGCTGCGTCTGTTACATTTCTCGCAAGATTTATGATCCGGCCAAAGTCTCATCCTTGGGTAAGAACTTGCTAGAGACTCTGTAACATTGTTTAACAAGTACTGAAAGAAATTGCTGAGTTAATCTTGCTTTCTGCAGACTCTGTCCCTGCAACAATATTCCGGATACAAACCGGCTGATTTGAGGGAATGCGTCCTTATCATACACGACTTGCATCGGAGTAAAAGAGGAGCAACTTTACAATCGATAAGAGGAAAGTACAAATCACATAAGGTACTTTGGCTAAATGTTTACCTACAGACTATGTTTTTATTTTCCACGCTATAGAGAACAGAGATGATGTGAATTGAGTTGTTTTTGGATACAGTTCAAATGCGTGGCAACCATATCTTCTCCTCCAGAAGTACCAGCTGACTATTTTGAAGATCTGAAAGAATGATTATTTAAGTACAAGAAGAATAGGTTTTAGCTGCAAGACGAGGTGTTTTTTCAACTCAAATTTTTCAAGACGAATGGCTGTGATGTATGCTTGGATATATATTTTTTGTAGGGTCTCAATCTCAATGGTGTTGCTTAGATAGTCCCCACTAGCGTTTAAAATTTCTTTCACTTTGCTAGATTATTTGTTGATTATGACAGAAGTTAGGATAGCATTTTGAGTGCATTTGGTTGCTTTCGCTGGGAGTGTTGAGTTGTGAAAGCTTGTAATATTCCTCATGTTTTCAATCGCTGTTGAAATTATGTTTGTAAATCACAGTTTCTCAATTTTATTTTTAACTTTTCCTGGTTTTTGTTTCACTTGCATTATGTTGGCATCAGTCAAAGCATATTATATTCTCTGATACACCTCATGTGTGACCCCAGACTTAATTCGTGAATTAATTATATTAATTGACACCTGAATAAATCGACCGTTTTGATATCATATTAAAGTATAAAATCCAAAATTTATTGGTAATCAGGGAAGAAATTTAAGACCTATTATATTGAGATATAAATATTAGAATATTCTATGTTTAGATTTTACGTTCTTATCCTCACCTTCTTAAATGCAGATCGAATTTCAATAGCACAAGTGAAAAATAAAAAATAAAAAAATTTCACTAGTACAACATAACATAGAAAGAAAGCTGTTCATTGTCATATTTAAAGATGAATGGGAATCTACCCCAACTGAAAATAATAATAAAATGATAATGAACATAAAAGTTGAAAGGCTCTACATTCGGAAATCCACAACACATACTACGTTGTTAGCAAAACAAGCAGCGACCTTGTCACCTTCCTTGTTCCAACAAACTTCAAATATCCCGCCATTTCCTGTGTAAGTTTTTACAATTTTGCCTTCCTTCACGGACCATATGTGCATACATTTATCCATAGATCCACTGGCCAAGTACTCACCATCCGGGCTGAATGCAACGGAGTATACCGGATCCCTAGGATTTGCCATACAGACAATGTCAGTAGATTACGAATCACAACTAACATAACAGTCTCATTTTCAAGCAAACAAATCAGTACCACCTCTTTGTTCTTTGTGGAATGTAATTCACACCTCATAGATCTCATACAGAATTTCTTTTAAAAAAAAGCCATGCAACAAACTAAAATTATCGAATATTTACCTGTGGCCATTGAAGCTGTAGAGAAGTCTCCCTAGTTCCACGTCCCATAGTTTTATAGTTGAGTCAAAGGAAGCGCTGGTCCATGTAAAATAAGAGAAACATAAGGAATGTATGAATAACAGTATCTGCTCTTTCAAGGCAATGACAGAAACAAACACGAGCGACCATGCATGCACAAACACATATAGAAAGTACTTTACTTTACCCCTATTTCTACACATGTCAGAAGAAGCAGTGCATTTACCTTGCTAGAACTAACTGTTGATTGGGATTATTTGTGCCTGGTCCTGTAGGACTCCACCGGATGGTATATATCTCCTACAAAATAATGCATCCATCACAACTTACAATCTGGGAATATTTTCAACAAACTCACAAATAGAAACGAGGCACAGATACCTTAACATGTTCCTTCAAATCATGCAAATATTTGTCCTGCTTCGTACTCCATATCTGTGTTAAAAGATACTTGAATTTTCAGCCCATTCAAGAAAACCACAATAAAGAGAAACCCATAAAACAAACTGTTCTGTACTACGGAGACACTAATATGTCAATGTAACCCGGGTCAAGAAACCCGTGGTAAGAGTGCAAAAATGTAGTGCAACATTATTGATTGGAAGTTAAAAAGAAAAGCGTTCTCAAGTGTCTAGATCACCTTCGCAGTATAATCATCAGAGCAAGAAGCCAACAAAGAGCCGGTTGGATCCCACTTAATAGCATTAACTTCACCCTGAAACAATAAAATCAGAAAGGTTGAATACAAATCATGCAGTATCAATCTCCTGATGAGATTCACCAACTGGTGAGTTCCTTTCCTCTAAGCATTTAACTGGATATATCTTATACTGTGAGAGCGGCAAAGGGTGGAAGATGTTTAATGTCAATCCAGACCTGAGAAATCTATACCAGTACAATCAATTTTAGCAAGACCTGGATAGAAGAAAGTGTAAAAAGATTATAGATTATTAATTTATTCAATTTATTTTGCCAGGCAATATCCAAACCCAAGGCTTGCTCTACCCCATCCTTTACAACCTGGTCCAAGGGACAGGGGCATGCAACTAGTAATTTGGGGAAGCACCGACGTTACACGCAAGTATATGTAGCTCTCAACACTCATACCTTTAAATTTTACTTTTTACACATGTTCCCTGATTGGAAGCATTAAAATCATGAGTCATTAAGCATTTACATGAGAATTGACAGAGCATAATTCTAATTTGTCTTTATATAATAGTAAAAATTCATGTGTTTAATTCAAAAAGTGATGCAGTAACTATAAACTAGCAGAAATCATAAGATTGGTTTGCTGGATTATAGAACAAACCTGATGCCCTGAGAAAGTTTTGATTGGTTGGTTCTCTCCAACCTTGCAAACATGTATCAAAGTATCAGTGGAGCACGTTGCAAAGGAAACATTGTTCCGCCAATCAACATCCAGGGTTGGAGCTGAAAAATAATTTTGGCTTGCTTAACATGGTGCAGAAGTTAAATTTTATCAAACACAACCTTAAAATAATGCAGTACCTGAATGAAATTCAAACTGCTGTTTCCATTCCCCACTCTTTATGTCCCACACAATTGCAGTTTTATCCACACTGCCACTCAGAAGATAATCACCTTTCTTGTTCCACTTCAGAGAAAAGATTGGACCTTTATGTTTGATTAATGTAGTCCTTAACTCTCCTATATAAAAATCCCACAGTAAATGTTAACAAAAACCTAGGACTAAGTGCAAGCTGTTTAAAATCTATCAATTACTAGACTTCAAAAGCAAACATGTTGCAGATATAAACATAACTCACCATCTCTACTCCATATTCTTGCTTGGCCATCGTAAGAACCTGTTGCAAGCAATGTCCCATCACCCTACAAAATGGCAAATCCTTTAGCAAAAACATAATGCGAGAAAGTAATGTCAGAGTTTTCAACTACAGAACGTGATAAAGACTCACATTCCAATCAAGTGTGGTCACGTCCTTGCTTTTCTCATTGGCTCTACCTTTGAAATGCTTTAAAACCGCAACATTTGCAGGTTCATTTTGCATGCCAGATCCACAACCTCCATCTGCAATGGTCCAAATTCGCGCTGTTGAATCTCCAGACCTAGACAAGGAAATACAAGTGAAAATAAGATGATCTTCCATGTTTCTGACACCTTTTATCGTACAAAGTAATATCTCAACTCCAGCTACTTTGTGAGATAGATGACAACAAATATAAACCACCTTATGCTAATCTGTCCAGGTATAAAAGACAATATACTCACCCAGATGCAAGAAGTGAACCCGATGGACTCCATGCACAAGCAAAAACCTGTCAGAAGTGGAGGAACAAGTTCATGCAATCACACTACCAATTGAAAATGGGAGGCAAATGTACAACGCAGGGATATATCCAATCCAAACCTCTGAGGTATGGCCTTCTAGAACTGTTACGTCAGAGCTAGGAATTTCACTAGGCAAGGATATTGAGCTTGGAGTTATTTCCATTGGTTCCGCCCCTATTTCACATATTTACAGACAACTTAAACTTTACAATTGGGAAGCTAACATATGGCCAAAGTTCAACGTCTTTATAAACAGAAACGAAATTGAGGGGATATTACCTCCACAAGTTCCATTTTCTTCAGGTTCCATTTTCTCAATCTCATTGTGATCCTCGTGTGTTTCTTCATTCTCTTTACCAATTTCTTGTTCCCTCTCCTTGTGCGACTTGTCCTCCCGATCCCCTTCTTCTTCCTTTTCCCTATCTCTTCTCTCCTCCTCTACTTCTCGAGCATTTTCCCTTTCACTTTCCTCCTTGCTCTCATTTTTCTGGTTAGCTGCGTTCATCCTGTCCTTCTTCTCCCTGACCATTTTCTGTAATTGATAAGCATCTTTCGTGATAAGATCCAACGGTTGCAGAAACGAAAAGTCGTCGTCCATGTCCGCATCACTCTGTAAACCTAACACACACATCAATCAGCCCAAGCTTCCAACTTTCAAACTTCAAAGCATGTATTAATTAAGAAAATTAAACACTTGCTTACACTGCCGCTCAAGTCTGCTTCCAGCTCAAGATACTGAAGCCCTTTCTGGATAAACGTAACAAGCGCGCCTGGCGGAACTACATTACCGTCAATCGTGCTTTTGTGAAGCTCGGCCTCGTATCCAAAAGCGTAAGCTGAATGCGTAAAGCCTGAAGAAATTAAGAAACTAATTAGAGTTTCATAGCAATTTCTAGCCAGAAAACGATTAATTTTGCAAGCGTTAAACAGGCAAACGGAACGGACCTGATTCGTGGAGGTAACGGAAGACTAGGTAGTTCAATTCGTTGGAGGTGAGGGAGATCATCGTCGTCGTCAACGTTGAAGCTCCAAACCCTAGAGTTCAGGTGTCTATGGCGGAGCCAGAAGCCTAGAGCCACGGCCTTACTTCTTACTTCTTAGGCAGAGAGAGAGAGAGAGAGACGTTGGCCGTTGGGCCTAAGTGTAAAATTTGTAACGTCTTTAACGGTGGTTAATAAATAGGAGCGTATCTGGCGCGGTTGGGCGCTTTACTAGACAGTTCTTAAGTGGCGGCGGCCGGCGGCCTTTCACTCAGCTTGGGCCCGCCTTCTGATTACAGACTATTCGGGCCGAATTAAGTCCGAGTTTAAGGTTTTAGATTGGGCTAAATTTAAAAGATCCTTTTCCAGGAGGCTCAGTTTAGCTATTGGGCTGAGTAATTTCTTCAGTAAGCTTTTTAATCACCAAATTTGGAGTTCGGTTTTACTTTTTTTTTTAAAAAAAATACTAGTGAGACCAATTTTAATACCAACTCTAATAGAGCGTGGTACCCATTGTATTGGTGGGCTCCACCTCTATTAGAGAGTTGGTACACAAGTTGGTATCCAGAGTTCATGACCCTTTTTTGTTTTGTTTTGTTTTTTGTTTTATTAAATAGAAGCTTCATTAGATAACCTTCATCAATATAATCAAATATCAACATGATATCTAAAACACCAATTTCACGAGAGCAACAAACTAACATACTAAAAACAAGACTTAAGCAGACAAAACCCACACTAAAAGTACTCGCAAACATCATCAAGCACAATTTCAAACAAAGTCAATACACACAACATAACTAAAACCATAAAACAACCCAAGAGCCTAAATAAATCCTACCATCACCACTTGAAGAAGCGTCATCGCAACCACACCCATCACCACGTAAAATCTTGAAGCGTTAACAAAAATAGTAACAAATCTAAGGAAAGCATGGTTTCCAACAATCTACCTTCGCATAAGATAGAGCAAATAAAACAAAACAACGAACCTGACAAAGAAGAATTTGGTGATTTGCAACAAACTACGTCAAATACGATATAAACCCAATTGTAGAGAACATAACAATGTTAGATAGCTATTTTTGGGAGAATAATTTGATTGAGAACATAGTTTGAAAGAAGTGATAGGGAACTTAAATCTGAGCATGGCTTAGAAGAAATCACCACAAATGGCTTCTTATTCAAAACGTCTTTCACTACTCCAAAAAGAAAAAGGTAAGAAGTGATGAAGGAGAGGAGGGATAGTGACACTTCTTCCTTCTCCTCATTCTATGGAGTTTTTCTTTGAGATTGACAAAGAAAGAGAGCGGCTAGGGTATTTTTTTCTCTCCAACCTAATTATAATTGTAAATTAATTTGAGTCTGGTTTTACTTAATACTTAAATTTCAGAAGCAAAATCAACTGAGGTATTGAACTCGATTATATAAAAAAAATAAAAAAAAAACCTTGATTGGATCATTTAAATTCCAAATTGGTATAAAGTTTAAAAGTGAAGGCCAACTATTTATGCATGCATGGAAAATACTTAAGTGCATCCAATTGTTTGTTAGTCACAGTTGTGATCATTAAATTTTCACCATAGACATAGACATGGACATGTCATAATTGGAATTATTATTTCCTAAATCACAATTTAAA
The DNA here is from genome assembly GCA_018703695.1 of Prunus fruticosa. NCBI lineage: Eukaryota > Viridiplantae > Streptophyta > Magnoliopsida > Rosales > Rosaceae > Prunus > Prunus fruticosa. The sequence continues at coordinate 52,462,684 of CM031917.1, forward strand.
TGTCATATCTAAAAAATAAAATAATAATAATTGGTGATATCTTGGTCATTCATGTGTATCAGACAAATGGATAGTTGGTTGATCTTAATAGTGACCAAAATTGTTGATTTGTTTGATATTTGTGCATATTATTTAACAACATCCAATTTTATTGAATTTTTATAAATATGACTTCTTTTTCGATGCTGAAATGCATCAATATATGATGAGGGAATGAAAATCATTATAAAATCAAGACAAATAGGGAAAACCTTATGTCTCTAAGAAAAGGAGAAATAGAGAGGGAGGATGAACAATAACTTCATCCCCCTTCAAAGTGAAAACGAGTATAGAGTGTTTTTTGAGCGGGAGGAGGCTAGGGTTTTCATTTTGACATTTAAATTGTGATCATTGAAATGAACAATTTCGGTTATGACTCGTTTTGTTGATACAAGTAGATTTGCATACTCCTTTAATTTATGCTCTTATATTCTAGTCCAGTAGATTGGTATAAAACATTCTTTGAAATCTGGATCATATTATTGGATTTCCCATGTCATCAAGAGCCAATCGAGCATGATCTGTGTAGACAAGTCTTGTTTCAAAGTCCTATCCCAGAATTTCAAGACGTACGCTTTTCATGCACGGCATCATGGCATGGCTGATTGAAATGCGCAAAGACAGAAAAATCACCAGTCACTGTGGCGCATAGACACTCAAAAGCTTGGATGAATAAATGGATACCATGTCTTCACAGCTCATTGGGAAGCCTCAAAAGAGAGAAGATAGAAAAGAAAGAAGAAAAAACACACATCGGGAAGGCGCTCAGGCTCAGGGCTCCTCACGCATGATTTGACCACTCAAATCGTGTACTTTAAGCAAAGGCACAAAAATGTCTGGTTCTTACTTTAAAAGATTGTATTATTATTATTGTGTAGTTCCTTATTCGTATCACAACCTTTTGCATGAAGAAGGAAAGTCCTAGTCTTTGGAAGCATATGATTTCACACTGTTTTCAATGTGGCTAAAAGCAACAGATATTTCCAGGCCTAGATTAAGCAGGCCATCTATCGAAGCATAACCTTTACTCTTCCTTCCAAAGCCGACAAGCACAACCAGGACAAAAGAAATTTGCACAAGAGCCAACATCTCCATACTACTCTATTAATTTTTAATGTAATTTAAGTGTAAAAAGCAAAACATGAAAAAGAGTTCTCGTGAAGCACAAAGAATATAATTTAAAAAGCAAACAAAAAAATGTGTTCTCGTGGAAAGTGTCCCTTGTTTGCAGGGTGTACTCAATTGCACCACATCACCTTTTCTCTCTCTCTCTCTCTCTCACTTTCAAACAAAGCCATGTGTGTGCCTGCCTGCCTTTCAAACCATCCCCTTCAAATCCCCTCCTCTTTCTCTTTCTTTCTTTCTTTCAGCTTTGTTCTTCTCTGTCTTCAACCTGAAGCCACAACCCAAGTTCAGCAATATGCAATTTCAGCACCTTGTGTTAATGGTGTTGGTTTTTTTCTCAATGCTGGTCTCTGGTTACAGGGAAAACACAATGCCACTATCTGTACCCAATAATGTGGAGCAAAAACAACAAGAACATGAGAATGATATGAATAAGCAGCCACAGCAGCCGCAGCAGCGGTTGAGGCACTCATTTGAGGCCTTCTTTTCAAGCAAGAGGAAAGTTCCAAACGCTTCTGACCCGCTCCATAATCGTTGACAAGGAAGTAATGTGAAAACCAGATGTTGAAGCACTCATTTTCTCAACTTCTGCAGGCTTAGTAAGTAACTAGTTCCTATTAACTTCTTTGTTCAATATTATCTATTTTGTCGTTTCTATTCTACACCAGCCAAATCAATGTGTAAATTTAACAGTAGTCCCCCTCCTCTCCTCTCTTCAAAAAACAAATCCTGAATCTGACCTCGAAGTGCCTGAGATTGTAATATTCTTTTAGTAGCCACGATTTTGCCATACATTTAATTGACTTATCTTTTGTGGTTGCATAACTCGCAGTGCATTTGTTTTTGCTACATATTTTAACAAGGAAAAAAAAATATGTCTTCAACTGCAACTGAATTCACTCAATGATGAATTACTGTATGAGCATGAAAGTGCAGTGTGCTCTCCCCATTGTACCGAGTTCGATTCCCTTTCCGTACATTAGATTAGTTAGAATATCGTTTTGTCAAAGAAAAAAATAACCGAGAGAGGGAAATGAAACCAAAATGGGCTTTGGAATTCCAGGTATAGTTTTTACATTGAAGCCAGTGTGAATGGTCTTGGTTTACACATAGCCTCCAAGGGCTTAACCCTTGGCATCATAAGACCCAAGCCTTCACTCATATCCACCATGTCCTCCCCAATCCTCTCCCACTCAAATGAATGAACCAAGCTTCCTAGAGCCAGTTCAACCAACCTGTTGGCTAAGCCAGCCCCAGGACATCCGCGCCTTCCAGCCCCAAATGGGATTAGCCTATATCATCCTTCAAGCCCTCCTTCACCAATCCATCTTTCAAACCTCTCTGGCTTAAACTTTGTGGGGTCCTCCCACACCTCAGGGTCCCTATGAATGGCCCACGCATTCACCACCAGCATTGTATGACGTGGCACGTCAAATCCCCCCACCACACAATCCTCAGAGGCTTCACGAGGCACCAGAATTGGAAAAGGCGGGTACAAGCGTAGTGTCTCATTGATCACATTTTGCAAATAACTCAGCTTTGGCAAGTCTTGCTCTTCTAGCGCACGCTTCTCTCCAACCTTGGTCTCTATCTCAGCTCTCACTTTCTCCATTTCCTCTGGATGGTTTAGCAACAGCGCCATTGCCCATTCTAGGGTTGTTGATGACGTGTCACTCCCGGCAACCAGCAACACCTACAAATTAGTCCACATTTAACTAACCGACTGTCACGTCCGAAAAAACACAAACTTCAAAACAAAGAAGTGTGAGTTACCAAAACGATTCCTTTGATTATTTCGTCGGTGTAGAATTCGGGCTCTGTTTCTTGCATCGACAATAAGTTATCGATCATGAACATGTTGCCATCCTTACCATTTGCTGCCAAATTGGGTAACAAAATTCGACGGCGCTCCTCAACCAAACACTGCAAGAAGTTGTCCATTTTTGCCATTAACCTCGCCATCTTCTTCTCCAACCCTGATATATCCATCCACTGTAAAATTGGCAAAAAGTCTCCCAAATTCGTCGTTCCAGATAGGTCAACGGCGTCCCTCATAACCTCCCGGAAATGCTTAGCCTCTTCAACATCCCCAACATCTTCGCCGTGGTACCGCTTCCCCAAAACCATCATCGTCATCACGTTGAACGAAAGCTCCATGAACTTGGATTTGAGCTCAATCTTTGTCATCCCCTGTTGCGTGCAAGCACAGCTCTTCATCATCTGATTCAATAGCAAACGGACTTCAGCTTGCCTGACGCTCGAAGACATGGCGAGGCGAGAGGAGGAGAAGATCTCGAGAGTCATGACGCGGCGGAGGTTGCGCCAGAGGTCTCCATAGGGTGCGGCGGCGACGGTTTTGAAGTTGTAGTGGAAGTGTTTCCCGGCAAGCAAGCGTGGGCGGTTGGAGAGGATGATGTCATGCTTCGTGTAGCATTCTTCGGCGATCGAAGGCGAAGAGATCAAGAGGACTCTGCGTGAACCCCATCGGAGAAGTAGAATTTTGCCCAAGTTTGAAGAAAGAGATTGGAGGGTGCAGTGAATTGGTTCTTTCAGAAGATGGAGATGGCCAATAATCGGGAGAGACGGTGGGGAGGGGGGAAGGTTCTTATTGTGATTTTGTCTAATTTTAGCTACGGTGAAATGGAGAAGCAAGATGGAGGTCAAGGTGATGATGAGAGCTAAAGTGTACCAGAAGGGTTCTCCCATTCCTTTGATTGATTGATTGATCCTCTTTGATCAAATGTGCAATATTTTGCTTTATGATCAGTATTCTTGGTCCTCTTGTTTCAATTTTGGTCTCACTAAGAAATTTTTGTACTCATCCTAAAAATAAAGAAAGTTCGACTTCATCTCTACAAACTTCTTAAAGAACCTCCGCCTTCTACGTAGGTAGACATTGATGTAAAAGAAAAAAAATGAATAAAAAGAAGCTAAAAAACAATACACATGAAGTACATTTGGCCTATTTCCTCGAAAGAGTCTTTGTTCAGATTAAACCAACGTTATGGGTGCGGATGTTAAATAGCCATTTGATTAAGAGTTGCTAAACGAACTCTAAAATTAACTGAGTATACCATACTACTAAATTATTTATTGAATTATTAATTTACCTAAATATAAAATGACTAAAAAAGATATATTAAATTATGAAACAAATGTAATTTTAATAAGTACACCTTACTCACCATATCTAACCCTAATCGGAATGTACGCAAAAGCCACCAAAGGTTAAAGAGGTGTTCGAACCTGAAGCCACCGAAGGGTTAAAGAGGTGATTCGGTAGAGGCTGCTTTGAAAATGCTTTAAAAATATTAAACATTTAAAAAGTGGGAAGGGTATCTTAATCTATATTATGCAGATCTGGCTTTAAGTTTTAACCAGTCAACCCAGGTACAAGAGATCTTTTAAAGACCACCTCGTGAAATCATGTTATAAACAAGGAGTGCTACTATTTCCACCCCCTTGTCCTATTTTCCCACCCACCTTATCTTCAAAATTTGAAGGACAAATGTAGCCTTTGTAAAATGACTTTTAAGGACTTATGCCACCTCATTAAAATTTAATCCAACATATTGAAAATTTTTCATAATCAAAAAGAAAAAAAAAACTCTAATGCAACTTAACAATTTGAACCTTAACCCCTGCCATCATTTACTCTCTTTTTTTTTCTTTTTTTTTTCCTATCTCTTAAACCTCTCCCCCTTTCCTGTTTGTTTTGTTTGCAACATCTTTCCCCAATCGTTTTTTTTTTTTGGTCAATATCTCCCCTAATCAGTTTAGTCTTTTTTTTTTTCCTTATTTCTTATACCTCAGCTTCTCCACCCAATTGTAGAGCTTTGGTTTTTCCTTCTTCCTTTCTAAACCCTAAACAAACTCTCTAAAACAGAAGATTTTTTTTTTCCTGTACTCTCTTTATAATGGCTTAACTGATCTTTACATAATAATCAAAGTCGTTCAAATTCAATTTCATTCAATTTAAGGTGACCTTTCTTTCTCAGCCCCTCCTTTTTATACGCCATCTACATATTTGTCATTGCTTCGTACAACCTCTCCTAACAAACCCTCCAACTCAACAATGAGACCACCCTCAATTTCTCGGGTCCCAACCCTGAATTTTCTCAAGCCACCACCAAAACCAACCAAACTTAGAGAAAGAAAGAGGGAAAAAAAACCTATTCAATTGGGTGGAGAAACCGCAGAGAAAGAAAGAAGAAAAAAGAAAAGAAAAGAAGAATAACGATTGTAGGAGTTAATTGTTAAGTTCTATTAAGCTTCTTTTTTTATGTTTTAAATTATTACATTTGATAAAAAGGAAATAATAATTACATGGTATTTTAGGAATAATGGTGGGTGGAAAGATAGGATTATGTTTTTAAAAATTTATATGGTGGGTGGAAAGATAAGAGTTGTGGGAAAATAGGATAGGGGGTGGAAATAACAGCACTAATAAACAAGATCACCAAATAAAATGGTTCTTTCTAAATTAAAGATGACATGGAGGGAGGGAGGGGGTGAACTTAACCATACCCTCTGAACTTTGACCCGCTATACCCCTTACCTTATGGGCCTTAGAATTCCAGGTCCAATCCAAGGGCTAAAACCGAAGCATGGAAAGGCCCAAGCCTTCATTGAGGTCCACCATGTCCTCACCTATCCTCTCCCACTCAAATGAATGAATCAAAGTTCCAAGTGCCGATCCAATCAACCGGTTGGCCAGGACATCCCCTGAACATCGACGCCCCCACCCCAAAATGGAATCAACTTATATCCTTCAGAGCCCTCACCATCACTCCATCCTTCAAACCTCTCTGGCCTAAACTCTGTACGGTCCTCCCACACCTCAGGGTCCCTTCCCTATGGATGGCCCAGGAATTGATCACCATCATAGTACAGGCGCTGTGTCTCATTCATCACATTTCGCAAGTCAGCTTTGGCAAGTCTCGCTCTTCCAATAGACGCTCTTCCGCAACATTGGTGTCTGTTTCGGCGCTTACTTTCTCCATTACCTCTGGATGGTTTACCAACAACGCCATTGCCCATTCTAGGGTAGTTGATGTCGTATCAGTCCCAGCTACCAGCAATATCTACAATTAAATAGTGATTAGTGGACACTTCAAAAAAGTAACCACGCATCCTTTTTTGTAATTAGTGGACTTTTGATTGCTAAAAAGGTTCAATTTACCATATTTCACGAGGGCTGGTCGACTTTGAAGGATACTATTTTTAGACAATAAAGTATGGATGTCTGCATCATATCTAGGGATTGCAATAGATTGTGTCTTGTTGGAATAATAAATGTGTCAAAAATGCTCAACTCAAATTCGACTCATTTAATAAACATGTCATGTCGATTTCGGATTGTGTTAAAGTTAAACATGTAATTAAACATGTTATATGGTTAATAAGGCGTTTAACAAATTATCATTGCTAATATTTGATTTCTTATCTAAATTTGACCAAAAAAGGAATTCTTATCATAATCAAATAAGAACGTTTTCTAAAGCCTTGCAATAAATTGACTTCAATTGATAATTATTATCTATTAACTATAACAAAGATAATTAGTACTCACACACTTAGTCCAAAAAAAAAAAATACAAAGAATTTGGCGTACAAATACTTACATTTCTATCCATTTCAAAAATTTATGTTTGTTTTTGTTTTATTTTATGTTAACTTTTCTTAATTTCAGTTATGAAAACCTTAATGCAGGGTAAGGGTAGTATTGGAAAGATAAAGAAAAAAATTGAACAATGTTAATTAAAAGGTATTAAAAAGTAAAAGAGAGTATGAGTAGGTAAAATGGGATTGGGAGCTCCCAAAAAAATATAGCTTATTGGTTTATGTTTATTATTATTGGTCCATTTTTTAATTTGGTCACAGAGCTGGAATCTTTCGTGTTCATCCTAAACTCACAGCAAGAAAGTTTGAGGGTTGACTTTTACTATCAATGCTTTTGGCCCTTTCCTCATTTTTGCAAACAATTCCAAGTTGCACCGTATTTACGTTATGTCCTGTAATTAATAGATATGCAAGTTCATAGCTAAACCATTTCACATTGACCAAAAAAGAGCCAAAATAATGGAAGAACCCTTATGTTATAGTTTGGCTCTTATCATCATCTTCACCTTGCTTCTCAAGCTCTCCATAGCTAAAATTACCCAAAAACACAACAACTTTCCACCGAGCCCACCATCTCTTCCCATCATTGGCCATCTCCATCTCCTAAAACAACCAATCCACCGAACTCTCCAAGCTCTTTCAGGAAAATTTGGTAAACTTCTGCTACTCCGTTGGGGTTCACGCAGAGTCCTCTTGGTTTCTTCACCTTCGCTAGCAGAAGAGCTTTTCACAAAGCACGACATCATCTTCGCCAACCGCCCACGCTTGCTTATCGGAAAACACTTAGCCTACGACTTCACAACTGTCAGTTAAGCTCCCTATGGAGAGCTCTGGCGCAACCTCCGCCGCATAAAGACCCTTGAGCTCTTCTCCGCTTCTCGCCTTGCCCAGTTTTCGAGTATCAGACAAGGAGAAGTTCGTTTGCTACTGAATGAGATAATGAAGAAAAGTTGTACTGAGAGAAAGACAAAGATCGAGCTCAAGTAAAAATTTACGGAGCTTTCATTTAACGTGATGACGATGATGGTTGTGGGAAAGAGGTTCTACGGTGAAAATGTTTTGGATGTCGAAGAGGCTAAGAATATACAGAAGGTTATTAGGGACGGAATGGACATATCTGGGGCAGCAAATTTGGGTGACTTTTTTCCATGCTTACAGTGGATTGATATAACGGGGATTGAGAAGAAGATGGTGAGTTTGATGGCAAAGATGGACAGCTTTTTGCAGGGCTTGGTTGAAGAGCGTCGTGAAATTTTGTCCACGAAGTGTGGATCGAATGGAAAAGAGGTCAAGAAGTTGATGATTGATAACTTATTGGCGTTGCAAGAAACAGAGCCCCAATTCTACACTGACGAAATAATCAAGGGAATCATTCTGGTAAGTAATCCAAAATTTTAAATCGTGCACTTTTTATATATATTATTTCATCAGAACTTGCACTTCTTTAATTAGTTAAACTAATTTTGTTTTAGTTATAGAGGCATTATTATTAAGCTTATTATAAGCCGAGACTTTTCTTTTGTCTTTTTTAAGTTTTCAATCGATTCATTCATATTGTAACACGTGTATGTTTATTAATATTGTATCCAAATGTATAAAATGTCATACACCCATATTATAACACTTTAACTAATATCATTACCTTCACTGGCATGCAATAGTTATTCACGTATGTAATTTTGAGAAATTATGAGGTTGAATTTTTTTATTTTTTATTTATTAAGTAGGGAGCAAAATCAGTTTCAACTTTATAGATATGATTTGGAGTTGGTAGATGCCCAACACTCGTACTTACTTAATTTGTCTCTGTACTCCGTATGCAAAGTTTCTGCACATAAAAGTTAAAATAGTAGGTAGAGAGAAAGAGACATTATACATTATCAAATGGTAGCTGCAGGTTGAAGCAATTTACAAAATGTCAACTAATTGTAGGTGATGCTGGTAGCTGGGACTGACACGTCATCAACAACCCTAGATTGGGCAATGGCGCTGCTGCTAAACCATCCAGAGACAATGGAGAAAGTAAGAGCTGAGATAGAAACCAAGATTGGACAAGAGCGTCTGTTGGAAGAGCAAGACTTGCCAAAGCTCACTTACTTACAAAATGTGATCAATGAGACACTTCGCTTGTACCCACCAAGTCCACTTCTATTCCCTCATGAAGCCTCTGAGGATTGCGTGGTAGGGGGATTTGATGTGCAACGTCATACAATCCATAGGGACCCTGAGGTGTGGGAGGACCCCACAAGATTTGAGCCAGAGAGGTTTGAAGGATGGAGTGGCGACGGCTCTGAAGGGTATAAGCTAATTGCATTTGGGGCTGGAAGGCGTGGATGTCCAGGGGCTGTAGCTAACAGGCTGATTGGATTGGCACTTGGAACTTGGATTCAGTCATTTGAGTGGGAGAGGATTAGTGAAGAGAATGTGGATATGAGTGAAGGTTTGGGCCTTTCCATGCCAAGGGCTCAGCCCTTGGAGGCTATGTGCAAACCACGCCCAATCATGTTTAGTACGTTGAAGTAGGTTCAATCAATACCTAATTACTCTCTTTCAAAGTTCCATTTAACCTTTTTAATTTGAATATGCATTTCATGCTCCATATAGGAATAACACCTTGTATGCGGAACTTTCCAATCAGATTTGAAAATGCCAAGTATTTCGATTTGTTAAAAATTGAGTTCATTTTTGTTCACTATCTTCTTCACTCAAGGTGGTGACTGTTTTGTCTAATATTGACAACTACTTTTGGAGTTTGTTAGCGCGCCACTTGAGAGTAGAGAAAAATTAAATATGAAAAAATAACTTAGAAGTTCTTGAAGATCAAAATAGGAAGTACGGGTCTAGCAGAGCTAATAAAAACAGTTGAAGACTGAAGCCTGAAAGATGAAAGTAACCTCCATGGATAGCACCTCCATTAGATGAAATGAAAGTAACCTCCCATCCCATCCCACTAATATGGGAGCTTCTATAATGAGAGGATATATTGAGGGGTTACAATGAAAGAATTCAATCCAACAATTCAATAATAACTCTGCAATTCAATAATAAATGCAATCGAACAATTGGGTCCAGTACGATACAAATGGTTTTCATTAGGCAAATGCTTGGTAACTCAAAACATTGGGCTCGTTTCCGAGAAAAGAAAAAAGAGAACAATTGGGCCAATTACGGCGATATAATTTAGTGCAAGTTGACATAATGTATAAATTGTCTTATTCTATTTGAGTACTTAGCTCAGTCTATCGTTAAATGCTTTTGTCCTTTTCCATATTTTTCCAATTGCCAAGTTCTTATATATGAATTTGTCGTGTGCAAGTTCATAGCTACATCATCTCATATTGACAAAAAGAGAGTCAAAAGAATGGAAGAACCCTTTTGGTACGGTTTAGCTCTCATCATCTTCACCTTGCTTCTCAAGCTATCCACAACTAAACTTAGACAAAAAAACAAGAAGAACTTGCCCCCAAGCCCACCATCTCTTCCCATGATCGGCCATCTCCATCTTGTAAAACAACCAATCCACCGAACCCTCCAAGATCTTTCTCAAAACTTGGGGCAAAATTCTACTTCTTCGTTGTGGTTCACGCAAAGTCCTGTTGGTCTCTTCGGCTTTGGAGGCAGAAGAGTGTTTGACGAAGCATGACATCATCTTCTCCAATCGACCACGGTCTCTTGTCGGAAAACACTTTCAACAGTTGTCAAGTAATGCCTCTTGCATGAATTAATTTCATATATATAATGTGTACAAATTGCCAAGTAATTGTAGGTGTTGCTAGTTGCTGGGGCTGACACAACATCAACAATTCTAGAATGGGCAATGGCTCTGTTGCTAAACCATCCAGAGGCAATGGAGAAAGCAAGAGCAAAAATAGAGACCAAGGTTGGAGAAAAGCGTGTACCCGCCTGTTCCATTTCTAGTGCCTCATGAAGCCTCTGAGGATTGTGTTGTGTGGTAGGGGGATTTCATGTGCCACGTTATGCAATGTTAGTGGTCAATGCGTGGGGCATCCAGAGGGACCCAGATGTGTGGGAGGACCCCACAGAGTTTAAGCCAGAGAGGTATGAGAGATGGGTTGAACTTGATGAGGGCTGGGAAGGATATCAGCTAATTGCATTTGGGGCTGGAAGGCGAGGATGTCCTGGGGCTGGGCTAGCGAACCGGTTGGTTGGATTGGCACTTGGAAGGTTAATTCAGTCATTTGAGTGGGAAAGGATTGGTGAAGAGAATTTGGACATGGGTGAAGGCTTGGGCTTTACCATGCGAAGGGTCAAGCCCTTGGAGGCTATTTTCAAACCACGACCCATCATGATAGCACCAATGTAACAGAAGATTTGAATTATTTGAGTACCACATTAAACCCCTTTTTTTCCCATTATATTTTATAAAGCGATATTCTAATTTACTCTAATGTATAGGGTGGTGGATTGAATTCGGATGCAAAAGGGTAGGCCAACACATTGCCTTAATCAACTGGCCTAACATAGGTTTGCAACTAGCCTAATAATTTATTTAGAATTGTTTAAGGTTTAAAATGCCTCAATCAAAGAAGGTTTAATTTTTGGGACAATTCCCACTACTATCTCTATACTGATAACAATCAAAAATAAAAAAAATTGTCAATAGAAGCTATGAATGTGGAAATAAAGTGGCCCAATTTGAATTGAATGGGCCGAATCTAAAAGCGAGAGCCTAACCTAACCAACCAGCAGCCCTTCTAATTATTTACAGAGGCCTAAAGGAAGGAAAATAATTAATTAAAATAAATAAAGATGAAAAAGGTAAACCGTCAAACATTTCATTTCATGATCAGCGCTCACTTCTAAGGTAACCCATCCTTTTAACTTTAATTTTTACCTATAAATAGCCCACTCTCACCATAGATTTTTCTCTCACATTTGAATTCCACCAATAAATTTATATAATTTCTCTTCATTTTTCATATAATTTATCTTTTTTAAATTAAGAAGTGCGTCTTTCCACCTCCACCACAGTCCTCATCAACAAAAATGTCGGACTCAGAGAGCACGGTCGCACCAAACCAGAGCTCAGCCATGGATGCCGAACCCCAAAACGAGCAGCCAGAAGACGCACCAGCTCATAAGCCACAGAAGCCCAGCCACGCCACCTCCTTCAGCATATGGCCGCCGACCCAGCGCACCCGCGACGCCGTGGTGAATCGCCTAATCGAGACTCTCTCCACGCCCTCCCCTCTCTCCAAGCGCTACGGCACCTTGTCCGCTGACGAGGCCTGCGCCGCCGCCCGCCTCATCGAGGATGACGCCTTCGCCGCCGCCGGTGGCTCCGCAGCGTCCGAGGAGGATGGGATTCAGATCCTGCAGGTCTACTCCAAGGAGATCAGCAAGCGTATGCTCGACACAGTCAAGTCCAGGACAGCCTCTGCTTCCGCTGCTCAAAACGGTGCGTCGGAGTCCGAGACCGCGAGCTCTGTTGAGGACCCCACCGCTGCTCCCCTCAGTGAGGATATAAAGACCGAACCCTAGTGATCTCCTTGTGTGTTTTAGGGCATTTTTAGCTTCAAATTTAGGGCTTCCATTTCGAGATCTATTTCGTAGTAGTTATGGATTTCTTGTGATGCCCATATACTATTATGACTTGCTAAATATTTATATGCTTAGGTATTATCGCAATGCGCTTCTGTTTTCTGTGGTTTATATCATGTGGGTTTCTGTTGAGTATTGATCTACTGGTTTTTGATCTGCTTTGTTCGGAGATGTTTGTGCTGAAAATGTTTATAATGAAGTGGATGCATTTTGAATTTGGAAAACATTAAAATCTTTCCTTTTGCATACTCTTCATATTTTGTTGATATTTTTTTTTCTAGCTGGTTTGTGTTTCACTTCAGCTTCAATACTAGCTGAATTCCAATACCTGAATTGAATATTTGCTTAAATTTCTTGTGCATAATGTTGCTTCTTGGAGCTTGACATTGCCCTTTAAATAGTGAGGGGTGTTTCCTGCACTGGGTTTTCATCACACCATGTCCCTTTGGCCTGGTACCTTGTGTGCTCCTACAATATGCAGGATTTAATTCTTCTAAAAGTTCCTTTTTCTTGTCAAATTTAAACTTTCGGTGAAAGTGAGATTGGCTGATGTTGCTCAGAGCTCTGTTGTAGTTCAAGCATGTTAAAACCTAAAAGTAGTCTGCTTTCCATCTATGATGATATGCATTTCTACTTTTTCTTGTTTTCACCTTATGTTGCATCAGCAGTGGATAATCATGAAAATAGAGGTGACTTACTTTTGGTGTAAGCATTATATAGTTCTTGGTATTCTACAGCATAAATTCTACTCCTTGAGGTAGACTATGATGCGATTTAGAGTATTTTTGTTGTAGAATGGTTGAGTGTAGGGAAGATTAGTGTCTGCTGCTCCACAACTATTCACAAGTTCCATTCACTCGCACCTTGGACAAATTCGTCGGTTTTAGGTTGATGTTTATAGCAGATGTCTCATTTGTCATTAAGCAGTTTTTACCTCTCTGTCTCTCTGTAGCTGTTGTGGCACTGGCAAGTTTGATGTCCATGGTTTTTGGTGATATGAACATAATCAGAGTCTTGCTTTTGGATTGTTGTTAGATTATTATGAAGAAGTGATGAAGTATAAATGATTTCTTAGTGTATGTTATCTTTGGACCGAGCTCCAGTTTGTCCAGCAAACTAATATCATGCTTAGTTTTCTCTTTTAGCTGGAAGTAGTTGCGCGTTTTATGCTAGTTTTCATTTTTCTTGGTAGTACAGTGGTTGTGGTTGTGCATGCTATCATTCTGCGTTTTTGGCGTTTTTGGCATGTGGGGAGATTAAGACGCTCCTAATGATGTGTTTAGTGCTTGTCCCCTTCCTAATTCATCAGTCTCTGTTGCTTGTTATCTGCTTCACCAGGTAGAAACAAATACATTCTCTGTAGACGAATTATAGAAACAGAAACATTGGTTTTTTATCTTAAACCGGGCTTGTTGGGGCGGCCCTTGGAATTTATTGAAGAGCAGCTAGTGACTTGGAATCGTTTGCCTTTTTTTTTTTTTTGGTCGTGGAATCGTTTGCCTATGTTTGGTAGGCCTCACTGGAGTGGACTGAGTTAAATAGTACTTGAAGCCCATATTTAGTGAGCTTGAAACGTGGTTTGCAAAATAGCGCCATCGCTGAACTGAACAAACGAGTCCGACACACACTGGCCTAGCTTCTCTTCCCTGACGCCATTCATCACTCTTTCTCTTCCCGCAACTTCTCTAACAAAAGAACGTATTTTTGGATTTCTTCCGACCCAACTCCTCAAACCCATCGTCGTCCACTGCACTGCCCCCAACCCCAGCAACATCAATGGCTCCCTCTCAATTTTCTACCCCTCTATTTGCAAATCCAAAACCCAAATTTTCTTTTTCATCTATAGAAGAAAGGTCCCATGGATGTTAAATCATTCTTCAGAAACCTCTCTTTGAATGTTTATTAAAAAAAAAAACCCATATATGGATTTAGTTGTTGAAAAAAGACGGGGAAAGAGAGAAAAATAGAGAGAGGAGGGGAGGGGGCTTGGTTGTTGTCGAATAAAGAGGAGAAAGAGAGGGGTAGAGAGAAGACGGAATGGTGGGTGCGGTTTGGGATATTTGTTTTGGTTTATAAATATTATTTTTAAACATATTAAAAATCAGCTTCCTTAGAAAATATAAGAATTTTATTTGATTTCTTTTTATTATTGATTTAAATCTTCGAATTGGGTTTCTTTGCAGTATTTATTTATTTATTAAGTTAAAATTCTTAATTAAATTTAAATATTACAAGAATTATTTTTTAGTCCAACATAGCACCAAACATAAGTCTTCATTATTTTTACAATCCAGCTTCTTCTTCTAACGACAACACCAAATGTAATTTAGTACTTAATCTAGCTTAGGTCAATCCTAACTATTCCAAGACAGCTTCATAATTTAGTTCAATTTATGACAGTTCGGTACCAAACGACCCCTAATTGACTAATTTAATTTCTTCTAGTTGTTGCTAGTATGTATGCTTTGAGGATTCATATGTGTGCTTAAACTATACTGTATCTATCTTGTTTTAATTTGTAATAATTATCTCTGATATATATATACTTTATTTTTTCGGGTGCATTAAAATGTGGGGAAAATATTTGTTTTCATTCTAATCTCATGAAATAAGAAAAAACAAATCTTAATAAGGAGACAAAGTTGTTCATCGAATTAGAAATTAAATGAAACTGAAAAAATTATTTATTTATTTCATTAAAATTATATTAAATGAACTTAATTATTGATGAAAAATCATTCCATCAAATATAGTTCGTTATTAATAACACCTGTCACGTCTCTATTCACCAATCACCGCTGGATCCGAAACAGTTCAAATATTTTTTGGGTTGGGCCTTCCTTTAGTTTTTTGGGTGGGGTGGACCCTTTTGGATAAGATCTTGCTAACCCGGCCGATACGCTGGCTGGTGGAAAAAATGAAATTGAAAATGAGCGTCAAACTTGGAACGCTTGTCGTTTATCTCGCTCGTAGGCAGGACCGTGTGGGGTGGTTGGTGGTGTTACATTGATATATTTTCACCGTGTCTTTTTCTTTCAGCCATTTTTGAGAGAGATAGGATTTGTTGGTGGCTTCTTGAAAATTCAACTTTGGTGACTTTAAAAATTTAAACTTTGCATGACTTTGGTTCTCAAAAAATAAAATAAAAATTGTATGACTTTGAATAATAATATATAAAATGAACCCGGGGGGCTTAGTGCCTTTTGAGGCTAATTGAATTTTTTTATATTCGCACCAATTAAAAACCAAGAACATTAGCAATTGGGAAATATAAATTTTTATTCTTTAGTATCAACCAACTAAGCCTGAAAAATTACATGTACGTATGAAAATCCTTAGGCGGATCAAAAACAATATCCAATATGTCACATCTTTGTGCATCATGAACATGGAAAATAATTGAACAAGAACAAAAGAATGAGAGAGCGAGAGCGAGAGCGAGAGATGTAGGCTGCAATTAGGCTAATGGCCAGGGCCTTTTTTGCTAGGTCCAGAGGCCAATCTAAACTCCAAGCTCCTCACCGAAGGACGACGAGCAGTGCTCGAGTTGTAGTTAGAAGAAACAGCAAAGCTAGCCATGCCTACCTCCTCAGCCCCATCAACTCCTTTGCATCCGCCATCACTGCCGTTGTCGCTTGTTGCTGATCGAAGGGCTCTGCAATCAACTTGACCAAACTCTGTTGACACAATCAGCAGCACCATCAACCCCATCACAAGCCACACGCAACAGGTTGATGCTGTTGAGCTCTTCTTCATTCTCATTGCCATCTTTACTTCACAGCTAGCACACAAATCTTTCTCTTGAGAGTTTTCTGATTGGTTTTTTTTTCTGTGTTTTGAAAACAAGGCCAACCCACTTGTATATATACGCAAGGATTTGAGCTGCTGATGACGGTGTGGCTTAGCTATTAATGTAGTGGGGTCAATCAAAAGATGTTTGACTTTCCCTTTTTTATATATATATTATTTTATTTCCGTTATAGTTTACTTGTACAATGAAGTGGGGAGCAAGGTGAGAAGACTTGGGGAAGGACGAAGGAGGGAGGTGTGCTTTTACTTTGAAATTGTTTCGTGCTGTTGGAATTTGACTTTAATTACCAAATCCAAATACGTCTCAAGTCACCAAGAGAGGATGGAGAGAAAAGGCAAGAAAAAAGTTTTTTCTGTCTGCAAAATCTGAACTACTGTCATGAGCATCACCTTTTTGCATGGAAACACACCGTGTGTGATCCAAAACGCGTGCGTCTTGTTCCATATGTAACGCGGCACTCTCTTTATTCTTTTTTTTTTTCCTTCCATGGATGAAAAGAAGAAATGAGTGACAGCCAATTTTTAGAGGGACAAATAAAGGCAGTGTTTTTGTAGACATGGCAAACCTAAAAACACATTTTGTTTGTTGAACCGTCTCTCTCTCTCAAGTACAGGACGGTGG
Organism: Prunus fruticosa; assembly: GCA_018703695.1. Lineage (NCBI taxonomy): Eukaryota > Viridiplantae > Streptophyta > Magnoliopsida > Rosales > Rosaceae > Prunus > Prunus fruticosa. The sequence continues at coordinate 52,479,464 of CM031917.1, forward strand.
TGTTTTTTTTGTTATTGTACTGGGTGTGCGAATTTTGTTCTAGATTTGGTTTGAGTTTAGATGTTCTTTCTTGATTGTGTTATGGTTCTATTGTGCCATTAGTTTTGTGCTTTGTACACTTGCCTATTTGGCGTTTTTAATGAAAATGAGATACGATTTCGATAAATAAAAAAATAAAAAAGTACAGGACGGTGGAGGTGTGAGAAGAGGGAACATAGATTTTCAAGATTAAGGGTAGGTGCTTAAATTAGTCCAAAGGGATAGCCAATTTCAACTTTTCAAAGGCTGTTCAAAGGGAGGGAGGAGGCATTAGGGATGTGCAAGAATTTCAACGATCCTTTTTTTCTTCTTTTCAAGATCACATGGTCTTTTGAGTGTGTGGAAGACCACTTGGGCATTTTCTTGCTTTGCTTTGCTCCTATTTTACAGGTAAGTAAGAATGAGGAGTTGGTATGAAACCGTGACCCCATTTTTTCTAGCTTTCAGCATGCATATATAGCAAGCAAGTTGGACATTTTGATTTCCCAACCGATGCCACTAGACATGTGCTTAGGTGTCACTACACATGTTTGGTGGCGATCTAGTATCAAAATTTGGCAATATAACCATGACAGATTTGGCAAAATTCTACTCGTGACTCGTGAGTCATGAGATTTGATTATGGTGGACTTTTAAGTCATAAAATATAGGGAAATAGTCACTTTGGTCCTTGTAGTTTTAATTTTGTCAATTTAACCCCTACAGTTTGATTTTGTCACAACACATCCAAATTTTAATCCAATTCCATTTAAAATACCTCCATACGTAAGAGACACGTGTTTATACCGTCAATAAATTGGATGGAAATTTGGACATATACTTAAATTGCAATAAAATCAAACTACACAGGTCAAATTGCCAAAATTGAAACTACATGAACTAAAAAACTACAATATATTTTGCCTAAAATATATTGTTGCTTGCAAGTGAGCGTGAATGGATTGTGTTGTGTATCATATGTCTCATAAAACAATGACTTTGTAGATGTCTCATAGGAATAAATATACGTATATATTACATATAATTTTTTTTTTGAATAGAAACGATTGTATTGATAATCAAGAGGACAAGTAGTCCTCGACTAAGCAACAATAGAAAACTATGCTTGAAAAAACAGGAAACAAGAACCAAAATAAGACTCTGAATCTACACATATGATAGATAGTATTAAAATGATCAACATGTTAAATATGAGGCTCGTGAACTTTGATCCTCAATTAATGGTACAAACATCCAATATGTGATATATATGTCAAGCAAGGAAAGCGACCGCAATTGAGGACCATCATCCGGCAACAGCCGCCAACAATGGCATTTGCTTGCAAAGTTTGACATGTTATATATCGCTTATTTCATGGTGTGCTGCTGCTGCTGCTGCCGCCGCCTCCTATATATCATATATATTCACGGGTTCAGATACAATACACTTGTCTCAACTGAGATTTTCCTCCAAAGCATCTGAATTAAAACAAAATTTATGAAATCTTACTCTTATAGATTTCTTTCTGAGATATATATATATATATATATATATATATATATATATATTCCTTATTGGGAGATAACCGAACATATGATTATGAAACCTTAATTAGTTTAGTCTTAGGACAAAAATTGGTGAGATTCTTTATTATACTACAAGCAATAATATGATAACCACTGATTAGTTGGGTGATTATTAATTTCACATTCAGTTTAGGTTATATATATAGTTTTTTTCTACTCTGCAAGTCTGTGACCAAAACTAATTAGAAGATACTTGCACCAACCCAAAAAGAAAAAGAAAAGAACTTGGGAAGTAATCAACTCAATGGCTTTCATTTGGTTCTACAAACCTCCAAAACTTAAATTTGGGTTTGTTATTAGATTGGGTTGGAGGGAGAGAATGATATTATACAATAAAAAAAATAGATCATGTTCCACAAGAGTCCAAGAGTGTATATAATATATATATATATATAATTTTCCAATTCCCATAAAATAGGTTGTGCATGTCCCTTTGTTACATCTCCTATATATACTTGGACAATGTGCTGCAGCTCATTCACAAGCACCAAAAACATCAAACCAAACTGAAAATGAAGAAGCACCAAGGCTTCATCAAAGTCTTTGCAATGAACTCCATCTCTGCAGTCATCTTTCTCCTCCTCATCCTCTCATCAGCTGTGGAAGTTGAAGGCTCCAGGCCTCTTGTGCATAAGCTCTCTTCTAATTCGAATTCAATCAGCAAGTTTCAGATTGTTCAGGCATATTCTGGTCCCAGTAGAAGAGGGGTTGGCCATGCTCTTATGCATCTTAATCTTTCTCCTGCTCCGATCAAGATATCTAAAGCATATTCTGGTCCTGATAAAGGTGGGGATGGCCATTAGATCAGATTCATCACCATGTTCATCTTCTTTCTCCAAGCAGCCCAACATGCCTGTTCTTATAATCCTATCAGTCGTTTTGTGCTTTTCTATATATATTTTTTTCCTATTGTTTTGCTTAGAGACACATATCTCGCAGTTGTTTGTGCAGAAGTGCATTGTTTACTGAAGTGAGATACACACAGATACCATAATTAATTTAGTTTTCTTTTCTTTGCCCAAAATTAAGAGGTGATGGGATTTTCTCACATATTATCGGTGTTAAGTTATCAAGATTCAAATCTAAAATCACTCATTTGCAAGGCAATTTTCTTTTTCCATCCCGTTCCCAATTAATTTAGTTTATATATATACGCTGTTGGGATGGCAAACATTATGTTATGTAGTGCATGGTCCATGTTCAAAGTAAATTAAAGTGTCGCTCTCAAGTTTTGAGGGGGACATGGAGTGGTGGTTGTATCCGGGAAACAAGAAATGTGATGGTCAAAGTAGGTTGTAATTGTTGGAAATTAAGCAAACAAACAAAAACAGAGTTGGAAATACGAAATTCACAACTTCAGTTTATTTTAGTATAAAAATACTCCAAATGTTGATCATATTTTGCAACTTAGCGGGTTATGAAGAGCCAATGTTTCCTTGGTTTTTTTAATCATTTTCAAATACTAACACGCACACGCATATAATATTATATTATACAATAATGTATATTAATGATTGTAATTTTGACTATTTTACAATTTGAAGGACTTGTAGAGCTTTATAATGATCAACCACTTTCCCAGATTTAAACATTTGGGTTGGGCGCTGTAGCAACCCAAGTTTGGGCTGGACTTGAAGAAAACAATAGGACGTGTAATGTATTTAATGAAAATTGGGTTGGGCTATGTTCTGTAGCTAATTGTTCCCGGTTGGGGCTTGTAGTTGTACCCGATGTGTGGTCAGCTATGACTCTCAATGAGGCTGTTCACTATTGTGGTGCCTGCCGGAAAATAATCATAAAACAAAAATTCATTGAAGATGGTAAAACAATAATATGACCAAACACTTGAACCTAAGTGCTTCGTTTCGTTTAATGCATATATGGGCTTAGCAAAGTTGACTAGAGCATAAATAATTTCTATTTCGAATCCCCCTGTACGTAATTTAGATAAAATAAAAATAAAATATCACTTAATTATTGATTTTTTTTTATTTATTGACTTTTTAATTTCTTTGAAACATTTTAGGCCAATTGTGGAAAAGTTTAATTATTTCGTTGATAGAGACCAAAATTAAATTTAAGAATAATAATAAGAGAAGGAAACCGGATATTTATCCGGTTGACCTGAGGAAGAAAGTTGGGTGGTGCCAAAAACGTCAATTTCATTTGGCGATTGGCAACAAAATATTGCTCGGAATCTTACATACAAAACAACAAAATGGTTTGGATTTGGATTTGGATTAGGATGGATAGCTTCAAAAAGATGAAGAAGAGAACGTGGTTTTAGTGCCAACCACTGAAGTTTGTTTAACCACTTCCTTCCCCCTCCTTTTTTCCATTTGTTGTTTTCTCTGCCTTTTCCACAAACCAAAAGCTCTTTTCGCTCATTCGACCAAGCTAAATGACCACCCAATAAAACAAAACAACAATGTCATTGTGTTATTGTCACGTTCGGTTCAATTATAACGTCATTAGTAAGTCTTTGGTGTGATAATTATTACGTCATGGTGTTATCAATTTAATCATATTATAACATATTTATTTATATCTTAATACTATATTATTATAAGTTCATCATATATTAACCTAATTATCTACCTACTTTTAATGGTAAATTATTAACATCACATGAGGAGGTGTGACACACTAACATTTTTCCGGACTAAGAAAGTAAAAAAGCAAAGATGCCGTTGATGTGAGATATAAGAAGTAACCACCGAAATATATAATATTATTTACACAGTTAAACAAATAATTTATGGTTTGATGAAAAAAGAGAGGATATTCTATCGTTGTTAGCGCATGAAACAAATTAAGAAGGTAAAACAGAAAGAAAAGAGAAAAGGGTAAGAAGCGCAAGTGTGCAGCAGCAGCAGCAGGGAGCAGGCAGAGGATATATTCGTCAAACTCAAAACTGAGACACAAACCAAACCGCATTCATTTCAGAAATTGTCGTCTTCGAAAACGCACCAAAAACAGGTCCCCACCACTCCCCATAACCCCTCCTCCTCCTTTCTATAACCACCCCCACCCCCACCTCTCTCCCTCCTTATTATTACCAGTAATTTCCACATCCCAGATTATAGAATTTGGGCTTTTCAATTCTTAACTGCCCTCAAATCCTCTCCAAATTACTCTGAACCACCCAAAAGCCGGAACGCAGAGTAGGATCTTCGATCCATTCTGTTCTAATCGATCGATGAAACGCGCATCATCGGGGGACGATTTGATGGCGGCGACCTCAGCTGATGTGAAGATGAAGAAGATGAAGGTTGAGGGTGAAGAAGAAGAGGTGGAGGTTGACCAGATTGACCAGGTTGTGGAAGGGGCTGGGTTTGTGAATCTGGACGACAATCTCATATTCGAGGTGTTTAAGCACGTGGACGCTAGGACGCTGGGGATGGCGTCGTGCGTGAACAAGCAGTGGCACAAGACGGCGCAGGACGAGCGGCTTTGGGAGCTCATCTGCACCAGGCACTGGGCCAACATCGGCTGCGGCAACCAGCAGCTGAGATCTGTGGTCCTCGCACTCGGCGGCTTTCGTCGGCTTCACTCCCACTTTATCTGGCGTCTCAGCAAGCCCTCCTCCAGCTCTTCTTCTTCTTCCTCATCGTCGTCGTCTTCGCCTTGGGCATCTCCGTTGAAGCCCATGCTCGGCTCGAAGCCTAGCGCTCGATGGGGAAAAGACGAGGTGAATCTGTCACTCTCGCTTCTCTCGATTCGTTTTTACGAGAAGATGAATTACGCTAACAGAGGCAGATGATCAGAGATTCAGAAATTAAACTCGGAAATAAAATAATATAAAATATATATAATTTCCTAATTTCAGTTGGATTTTCAATTTTCCCTAATTTTTTGGGATTTATTTGTGTTTTTTTTTGTTATTGGATCTGTATTCTTGTGGACTTGTAAGCTTAAGCTTTTCTTGTGTAAATTAAGATGGAATTGCTCAAGTTGTGTACTATAATTTTATCAATTTTACAATTATAATTGGTTTGCTAATATTTATTTTCATGGATTTATTTGGATTGATTGAAAACCGTGTTGGGGGATTTGGCGGTGGTGGTTGTGATTGGCGGTTCTAGCGATTCGTTTGGCGAATACGAACAAACAGAATAGAAGCAAAAATAAATGGCTGGTTCTGGTTGTGGCCTTTTGCTTTCTGGGCCTTTTGCCACGTTCTAATGGGGGTGTAAATAGCAAAGAGACAGAAGGATGAGTCTTTTTAGAGGTTAGATCCAAAGTTGAAAGAGTCCCTGAAGGAGGAGGAAGGACCAATTTGTCGTTTTTGTAGTCTTCATTTTCTTGGAGAATTGGATAACTCTATATTATAACTTATAGGTATAGCTCCGCCAGCCTGCCACATTCACCCCTTGACTTTAGTGTAAATTGCTTTTGGTTTCTTCTGCCCAGTTTACCATGTCTCCTCTTGGATGCCATTTCCATTTTCTTTCAACTATTCAAAGTTCAAACCAAATAGAAAATACCTGACTCATTACCGTGTAAGTAACAGCGTCTACATTCTTATCAGTAGTAGTGTGATATGTGTCAATATGTGATTCGCAAGAAGGAGGATTTCCTCAAGGAAGGAGCATATCTTTTAGGAAAGGAGGCAAACAGTATCCAATGAGATTTCCAATTTGAAATAATTAAAACAAGAACCCGAGAAAAATGTTGGGTTCATCAGCAAAAAGGAATTTAATAAATGGGTGAAGGTTGGTTTTCATATTTGTAGCTTCAAGTTCAGTTCATGGGCACATGGATAAAGACCTAATATCAACTGTGAAAGTTCTGTTTGCAGAATAAAAGAAGCTTGTACATACAGACTTGTATACTTCTATTCTACATGGACACTTTCTGCATAAAAACTTGTACAGTACGTATATATCTTCACTTCACCCGTGAAGGGTAATTTAGAAAGAATCTATGTAGTGTTTTTTTATTATATGCTGAGGTTTGGACGGACGTCGTTGACAGTGAGCAAAAAGGCTGAAGCTTGCGACAAAGAAACAGAGAATGGTCAAGTAAGTTAGATATATTCTTGGTGAACTCACTGTTTAGTCTCTTGTGCCGTCCCTCCCTCCCTCCGCTTAAAGCCCTTTTCCTTCCTTTTTTTTTATTGGTCGGTTAACTTCCGTCACGAATTTTGGTCTATCAAATTAGTTTTGTCAGATTCTCTTCTTCCTTTTGTTTTCCTTGGCATTTGGTCTTCTGGTTGGCAAGACATTCCTATCCAATGAACTTACCCATTTGGACCAAGAATTTCCAGACCTTCATTTTCATTCCATGCTTATAATGACTTACTGACTCCTCTGAACCACCAATGTGCTAATTTCAAAAACGTAGGCTTACGAAGACTTGCCACCAAACTCATGTGCCAACATTTCAACTGACATACTTTTTTCTAACTTCCCAGGTTTCCTTAGTTTCTAGTCCCCTCCGCAGAAACCTAAAATCCGTCCAATTTGTCACCGACAACTGTGTTTCACCAAAGAAGAAAAGCCACGAATTTGCCTCACAACATATAACTTCGGTCAGTCAAATTCATTTTTGTGATGATTTGGGATGCTTTCAACTCATGGCATGAAAATTTGACCCGTCATTTTCTTCCAGTCTCATTGTAGAAAAGGCAGCGGGGGACTTTAGATGATCAACGGGTCGGCCCAAACTAGAAATCAATCACTTAAGCCCGCCTATTGGATGTTTGTTTGGTGACTACAATTGGATTTGATTAAAAAACTCACTATATTTAAGGTATGTTGAGGGAGGAAATGAAGAAATGTTATCCAAGTTGGAAGGTAGAAGAGGGATCACGCATGAAGAAAACTTTTCCCATGTAATCGTCTCCAAATAGTAGTATAACAACACCTTATAAGTTATTCCTTATAATCTCCTAAAAATGAAAAATACTTAACCTCTACCCCTCTTTCAACATAGCATAAATTTGGTGAATTATCTACGTAACTACATTGGACTTAAATGTGGAAACCATCAATGTATTTCACTCATCAGTACTTATACTAGTAATTTGACTTTCTTTTAGAGAATATTAATTTGACTAATTTAGTTCACATTTTTGTATCTGTTTCTTGCTATAAACGAAATTGACCACACTAACTAACGAATACAAACATAGGAAATAAACTGGTAAAACTAACAAACTCTAGTCATTATAACTCCTTGAGGAATATAATTGGAGTAGAAATTTTATAAACAATTTAGAAAATAACTTTCTAATGTTTTCAGTTAAAATTTAACTTAAAAATAAGAAGCATGATACACCTAAATTGGCCACATAAGTAAACCGGATAGACTCTTTTGACATTTAAGCCGAAACATTATAGAGTTATACTGGCTTGGGCCAGGCCACAGAAGCTAGGTCCAGACTTGAAAACATAAAGTCTTGTAAATACAACTTATTTTGGACCCTCGACCCTTTACAGTGTTTTTTGATATTTGTAATCTTACGCAGGCAGTTACGCAGGCCGCATATCCACAACATGGGTGGGCGGATTGAAAAGGCAAAAGGGCTAATTCTCTAATATATTATATACATAGATTAATAATAATTAAGTAAATAGTAACAGCATTTTTTCTTGTTTGTCACACAAAATTAAATATTCAACACCTGCGTTGTTCCTCCGAACTTAGACTACTTTACTGTATCTGAGTCCATCCATTACGTCCTCAACTGAATCCCATCAACCAACCCCTCGTGTTTGAACAAACCCATGCACTTTCCCACTCATTTCTTCCCCCTGGCAGTCAAAAATATGTAACTCTCATTTCCACCTCCTTGCCAATACTATTTATAACTCACAAATCTCCACCATCTTACAAATCAACCCAAATCAGAAACACTAGAAGCCTACTTTGATCAAAGCATCCTTGATCAATTCACAATATATATTCATTCATCCAGACAGATGGCCATCAAAAGCTTCAAGCCAGCTCTCTGCTCCATCCTTGTTCTTCTCACTGTGAGCTCTAGGGTTTTGGTCATATCAGAAGCTCGTCCTCTTAAGCTGGGGAGTTCATGGAGCTCCATAGACAAGGAGATGGAGAGTGTGTTTGATGGGCTGTTCATTGACGCAATGAAGAAGGAAGGCCCCAGTCCCGGAGGAAAGGGTCATGCCTTCACTGATTCTGAAACCCTTGGAGGGATCAAGCATTCTTTGTATATTGATGCAATGAAGAAGGAAGGCCCGAGCCCCGGAGGAAATGGTCACGCCTTCACTGATTCTGAAACCCTTGGAGGGATCAAGCATTCTTTGTATATTGATGCAATGAAGAAGGAAGGCCCGAGCCCCGGAGGAAATGGTCATGCCTTCACTGATTCTGAAACCCTTGGAGGGATCAAGCACTCTGTGTATATTGGTGCAATGAAGAATGAAGGCCCGAGCTCCGGAGGAAATGGTCATGCCTTCACTGATTCTGAAACCCTTGGAGGGATCAAGCATTCTTTGTATATTGGTGCAATGAAGCATGAAGGCCCGAGCTCCGGAGGAAATGGTCATGCCTTCACTGATTCTGAAACCCTGGGAGGGATCAAGCATTCTGGTCCAAGCTCCGGCGGCGGTGGAAACTAATAAAGTGCAGCAGTAGCCATTGCCACATACTCTTTGAGCTATTATTCATTTTTGTAGTTGTTTAAAAGCATTTTGTCAAGTCTTAGTATAGAAGACTAGCTATAACCAGTTACAGAATTTAATTTAATTTAAATAAAATGTGTCCCGTATTTTAGAACTGCTATATATATGCAGCAATGATGTAATCGTACATTCATGATAACATAATAAAAGTGCGTTTTTCTTTTCTTTCATTCAAGGAGTAAAGTTTGCTGTGGTATTTTTCAGATTGATTGTTTATGGAAACTTGATTCTCAGGAAGGAAATACATCCGAAGGTATCTAAGTGTAGGGCTGCTCTGTTTCATTCAGGGTTTCAACCGTATATTGGTGAGGTGACCCTTACAACAATTGTATTAGAGTACGTGTTAGAATGTGATGATAGATATGATTAGGGCCAATGAGTATCCGTTGCTCATTTCTTCAGTCATTGCATATTTTTGGTAGGTTTCAAATTTTCCTTTCAAAAGTCTTGGCTTTAGAAGGGGAGTTAACATAGACTTTCCTTTTGTGTGAATCATATACCTAGGTTGTGATTTAATGACTGAATTCGATGAACCGTTTCACCATGTTGTGATTCATGCTTAGATAACTTTGGACCAATAACCACCTTCCTCATGTTCTGTATTTTTATGGGTCAAAAACCACCTTCCTCGTGTTCATGATGAGATTTGGAATATGGTGAAAGTTTTGGTTTTTTCATTTTACGTCAAAGGTGTAATTTTTGGTTGGGCCCAGACTTTCAAACCCAAATCCAGTGTAAGCCCAAAATTAGAAAGCCCAAAGTTTACCGCGAAGTTATTACTTACGCTCCCGCCTTCCACCGGCGACATGGCTTTTTATTTATTTACCCGTTATGGTATAAATGATAGACACGACGTCGTTTTAAGTTTAACCGGAGCGCACGACCGATTAAGGACAAGCAAACAGTAAAACCCCATCCACCGGGGGTGCTCTCGTACTCGTGCATCCGTAAGTATAAATAAAGTAGATGCAAACTCTGATGAAAGAAGAACCGCCATAACTAAAAAGCCTCACAGACTAGTTCTCAAGCAAACAGCAATCGAACTTTCTGGAGAGTTCATGTTAGTTAATGCTAATCAATTTACTAATTAATCATTAAGCAGAAGCAACAGAGCACCCAAAACCAAAATGAGAGGCTCCAAGACTGTCGTTAGCGATACTGACTCGTCCGCCACCCAGTCTGACAGCTCCGCCACCAAGACCGATTCTGACATGATCGACGGTGAAGACGAAGAAGTTTCCGCTCCTTCCCCCGATTCATGCCCCTTCTCCGAAGGTGAGAAGGTGCTCGCTTTTCATGAGACCCAAATTTACGAAGCCAAGGTACTCATTTTCACACACGCACTCTCCCTTCCACCCTCTGTCTCTGTCTCTGTCTCTGTCTCTCTCGGAGATTGAATTCTATATGATTCTTAGGGTTTTATGTGCCTTAATGTAACATTAATTGCAATTTCTCGAATTTAATAGAGCGTTTTGGCTAATTGATCACGGATGAACATTTTCAGTAAATCTCACTGTGCTTTGCGTTTTGTTTGCAAGGTGACCAAAGTCGATTTCAAGATGAACGAATGGAGATTTTATGTTCATTACCTTGTAAGCATCAACTGCTTTCCTATGATTTTTAATTTTCTCTATCAAACATTTACTAAATGCCTATCATGATTATACCTGCCTTGTTTCATTTGTAAGCTTGAATTTTTAATTTTCAATTTGCTTGGAAGTGGACTGCCATAGGATTTCCATTAATCTTCTTTCAGCATTTCCTCCATTTTGTGGTTACATTGCTTGGGTGATATAGTTGCTCGTTTTGTGGTTACATCTTGATTGTATACTCTTCTATCCTGCAGGGATGGAGCAAAAAGTGAGCCTGCCTTCCTGCTTAATTATGATTCCAGAACGTTTACGAGTTTTGATTTCACATTCCTTGAACCAAGCTCTTGGATGTTGGAAGCATGGTCTACTTCAATTTTCGCCCTTGTTATTTTTTATTATCGTTTTCCATTTCGCTTTCACTTTAAGGGGTCTTTTCATCTCACTTATTGCACGGTATTGCATTTTCCTTTTTGTCTTTGTAAAATATGTTTATTAGACCATGGCAGATGTTAGTATTAGATCATTGCATTGAGGGAGGTTGGGAGGTTCATCGAAGATGAAGACTTTGCTTAAGTTTCCCCCATTTATTCATGGGTTATTCATGCAGTTACAATCTCTTGAAACTTTTGATTTCATTTTATCTTTTTGACTTTTTCTCCCTTTTGCTGCCCTCAACAGTTGGGATGAGTGGGTACACTTGGATCGTCTGATGAAACACACTGATGAGAATGTGAGGAAACAAGAGCAGCTCAATGCGAACTCGAGAACACACAAGAATGCAAAGCTAACACGCACGTCACAGACTAAACAAAAAGGTTATTATGGTTGGCTTTATCATCTTTAACTTTTACCTTTCTGTTTCCCGATTTTGAAAGCTATAGATTTATTCGTTCCATGCAATTATGGAATGGATTACAATTTTTGTAGTGTCTTAAAAACGAAAAGATAGATGTATTGCAGAACTTGTATTTTTTTCTTTCTTTATTCATTAGTTTTGAATGAAGAACAGAAATGTTTGGCCTAACAAAGCAGAAATTTTGGCATGTGACCTGAACCTTCCAATTTTTGGGTGAGCTTTGAGGTTTAAGGACCGTAAGTGTTGCCCTTTGAAGAGGTGGAAAGAAAGAAGTGGTAGGAGTAAGTATAATGGTTATGAGAAACTGCAAAAGTAACAACATGGTTTACAAATTTGTTCTCTGGAAAAAAGAAGTCTTAATAGGCCGCTACCTCATGAAAAGATTTAACAGCATGTTTTCTTCAGTCATGACATGATCATAAATTGGTTATGGTTCTTGAATTAGGATGATCAGGGGTCTTGAAAATAAAATATATAAATATATATATTAGTCCCCTTCTATTGAGGGACACCCTTTAGGGTCCCCTACAAATATTTTTTCAATGATCCAAACCATCTATTTTTTAAGTCTACATTCATAGATCATCCTTGCAAAAATTTAGACAAATCAGAAACCATTTCGATATCCAATTGTGTCCTACAAAATCAATGAACACGGTGCTTCAAGAAAGTACTAAAATTTCAATAATTCAATTGAGTCGTCAAATGATATCGGATTCAAGTGATTTTTTGGAGAGATGATTTTTGAATGAGTATCTACAAAATAGACGGTTTGGATTAGTGAAATATAATACGGAGTGGGCCCTACAAGGGTGTCCCTCAAATAAGCTAATTTGAGGGATCTCTCAATGGAAGCTCTCTGTATATATTATCAACTTCCCTTGCAAGATGAATGTGTATATAATATGCATTGCTCTTACTTTTGATATGAAATTATGTGCAGTCTCAAGAGGAAAAAAGCGAAAGAATGACTCTGTCATTAAGGTATGCTCTGTGATCTGTAGTTTGCCTATCTAGGCTTACCTCTTCCAGATATTGTGTGATCACTATGAAGAGATTTGTTATTTAATTTAGAAGTCAACATGAACCTTAAGTTGCAGGTTTTGATTTCTTCTTTTGTTGTCAAATTTTAGGACAAAGATGCCATACCCATGGAAGATCTTGTGCTTCAAATTCCGCTCACACTAAAGAAACAACTAGTTGATGATTGTGAATTCATTACTCATCTGGGCAAGGTAGATGTGTTCCTTTATTATAATACTGAATCCATGAATGAATTGATTAAATAACGTACTATGTAAATTACATGCTTGAGCTGATAATGGTACATCATAAAAACTTGGAATCTCATGTTCAGAACCGCATTACAGAATGGTCAAAGGCATTGTTTTAACTTTGTTTATTTGTTTGGTTATGGTGATGTAGAGAGTAAATATTTCATATGGAATTCCTACTAGGATGGGATGAATTGCTTTTGGAATATTTGGTCTACATGGCTTGAGCATTTACAGTAGGACTAGAGATGTTCTGGCATATACTTGTCAAATGGTGGGTCTGGCATATCTGGGTTAGTTTTTGTGCACTCTAGTTGTCAGTATGTGCATGTCACTTGTGAGTTTCTAATTCCGATGCATCCACTAATCGACATTTTTAATTTCCAAACAAACCTGAATTTATATCCTATATTCAGTCGTAATGAATTCCCAGTTAATGGTATCCACATATTCTTGCAGCTTGTTAAACTTCCACGAACTCCTAACAGTGGATGACATAATGAAGAAGTATCTAGATTACAGATCAAAGGACAGTTTGTAAGTTTCTTTTCCTTTTCATCTCTTTGCATCCGATCTTCTTTTATTTTTTTCTCAGGTGCCATTTTACCAAATACATCCATTTTGAATTTTTTTATTGAGAGAGTAAATTAACTTTTTATCCTCACAAGAGTGAAGAGATGGAAGGGATTACCATTGTCACTTCTCATACATTCTACTGGCTGGTTATCCACTGGGTGAAAGTTGGGGTCTCAACTCAATTATTTGGACCTACAGCATTCATAACTTTCAACTTCTTTATTATCTAGAATCCAAGTTGCATATACGCACTGATTTTGGTTGATGGACTATTCTTAATGTGAATCTAGGAAGAAAACTCATTCAGTGGAAGAAATCCTGAAAGGACTCTGTTGTTACTTTGACAAAGCACTACCAGTAATGCTTCTGTACAAAAATGAACGTCAGCAGTATGAGAAAGCAATTGCACATGATGCCTCTCCTTCATCTGTATATGGTGCTGAGCATCTGTTACGTCTATTCGGTAGGAACATATAATGCATAGCCAAGTCCATTATTTGTATTCATAATGGCGTATTTCTAAATAGAATTGTTAAAATAAAAGTGTTTTTCATCATTTTTGGTGTGATCTTGAATTTGTGGTTTCTCATGTTTATGTTCTACTAAATTACTGATGGAGATTACTTTTATGTTTAATAATTATGTTGAATTTGTAAATATCCCTTCCAATACATTAAAATCCTGCTGATTCCTTTCCTTCCTTAAGATGCATTTTTATATTGCCCTTGTGTAAATCATAAATTGTGTTTTTAAGTGATTATGTACTCGGTATTTGAAAGAAAAAAATATATATATATATATATATATCCATGGTGGATTACCTGTGAAAATTGAATTTTCATTGTGATATACTTATCTGTAGTGCAGCAGAACATTATGCTGGTGCTTTGGATATTTGGGCATGTGGTGGATGACATTGCAACAGTGCATGTGAATGCCAAACGTTTTCTGAAATTCATCATGCTGAATATTTTTTGGTTGCTTACTGCAGTTTTTGCAGTTTAACTTTTGTTATATTGAGTGCTAGTCATCATAAAGCTTGAACTTGAGATGTTATTTTTCTGGTATTTGCAGTTAAGCTCCCCGAGTTATTGTTGAATGCTAACATTGAAGAGGAGACACTGAAAGATTTGCAGCAAAAATTGGTCGATTTTCTCAAGTACTGTATTCTACTTGCTCTCCTAAATAGATATTCGATTGTATATTTTCCAACAAGTACCTGACTTTCTTATTTTTCAATGTCGTTTTTACTTTTGCTGGTTGATCATACATGCTATCATGAAGGTTCCTACAGAAGAATCAGAATGCATTTTTCCTCTACCTATCATGTACCAGATGATGTTGAAGCGAGCACCAACAAACCAGATGTCTAAGCGGGGGCATACTTGCAACAATTTGTACATAATACAATATAACTACAGCTGTTGTGCGATGTCTCAGCGCCGTTTTCAACTTCTGCGCTCCAAAAGCTGTTGAAGCCTAATATGCTAGTGTTGCACTCATTACAATCCTCTATGTTCATGTAACTGGTATGTCAAACTTTAGAATATGTAACTTATGTAGTTAGAACATGCCTAATGCCTTGTAAAATTCTACCGGACACGGAATGTATCCTTTGTGCAATGACAGTTTTGCCTGCCTGTGGGCTGCCACGCTTTACTGATTTGTTCTCCATAAATTTTGGAACTCTATTGATCCATTTGGGTACACGGATTTTTCTTTTTTGGGGTTACATTGGAGAACATATTCGTACCCTCCCTTACCATTTGGGTAGGTTTTAATTTCCTAGCAATCCTACGATAATTAAGGGCGGAAAATTGTTGACAAGCTTGATTTGGCTTCAGTATCGGGTGGGGTTGATTTAACTTTATCTATTAAAATAATGGAGGCGCATTTAGTGCGGCAGTTGGATTCTTCCAATTTTCGCCAGCGTTGGTTCTCCTTCAACCCAATCGAAGACATTCAAAACCTTGTCGGGGGCGTGGTCCTACTGCTACAGACAAATATTTTACTTCTTCAAATGCCTCCGTAGCAGCCAGTGCCCCTCCGAAGCGTATTTAGGGCGGTAGTTGGATTGGATGTATATAAAAAAACTATTATTGGATGCTCTCAGCCTTGGTCACCGGCTGCAACCCAATTGAACAAAGTCAAAATCATTGTGGGTGTTGGTCCTACTGCCACTACACGCTAGTATTTTACTTCTGCAAATGCCTCTGTAGCAGCCAAAGCCCCCTTTCATTTCCAATGGGTACTCTGTTTCTCATTTTTCTTCTCTCTCTGGCCATTCATTCTCCACCTTCTTCTTCAACCTCCGACTCTTTGAGCAGAGGCTCCTCCCTCTCTGTAGAGAAACCAGAAGATGTTTTAGTTTCAGCTGATGGTGTTTTCACTGCTGGCTTCCACCAAGTGGGCAACAATTCATTTTGCTTTGCCATCTGGTTCACAGAGCCATCAATCTCCGACCACTATCGAAACCGCACCGTGTCTGGATGGCCAATCGTGACCAACCGGTGAACGGAAAACGCTCAAAGTTCTCCCTCCAAAAAACTAGTAACCTCATCTTAACTGATGCGGGTCAGTCTATTGTTTGGGCCACAACCACTGCTTCTCTCTCACCAGCTCACTTGAGCCTCCAAAACTCTGGTAATCTGGTTTTACTTCACTCGGGGAGTGTCGTTTTATGGCAAAGCTTTGATTCTCCAACTGATACTCTCCTCCCTCTCCAACCCTTCACCAGAAAAGCAACACTTGTCTCCACCAGAAGCCAGAGCAACTTCTCCTCTGGTTTCTATAAGTTCTTCTTCAACAATGACAACCTTCTCCGTCTTCTTTTCGACGGTCTCGAGATTTCCAGTGTTTATTGGCCCGACCCTTCTCGTGTGAGTTGGGATAATGCAAGGTCCACCTACAACAACAGCAGAAATGCCATGCTTGATTCCTTAGGCAGTTTTATCTCATCAGACAACTTGACTTTTCTGTCAGCTGATTATGGCGCAAAGCGGCAGCGAAGACTGAGGATTGATTTTGATGGTAATGTTCGATTGTATAGTCGAGAAAATTCAGGAGAGAAATGGGTAGTTTCATGGCAGGCCATCTCGGATGCTTGCATGATCCATGGGATTTGCGGAGCAAACAGCGTGTGTAGCTATGACCCTGGTTTTGGTAGAAAATGCTCATGCCTTCCAGGATATCAGATTAGAAATCATACTGATTGGTCTTTTGGTTGTGAACCACAATTCAACCTCTCTTACACCAAAGTTAATGAGTCCAGTTTCCTAGAACTTTCTCAAGTTGAGTTCTCTGGTTACGATTATAGCTCCTACCAAAATCGCAGCTATGGAGAGTGCGAGAGCATATGCTTGGACCTGTATAACTGCAGGGGGTTCCAATACACATTTGACAGTAGAAGTGGTGTTTATAACTGCAACCCAAAGACGCAGTTACGAAGTGGTCGCAGATCAGATTTACAAGGATACCTGTATCTGAGACTGCCTAAAGCCTACCTCTTCTCTAATCAATCTGACATGAAGTACCTAAAACAATTTTTAGGTACACTTGCGCAGACAGAGTTATTTATCTTGACCGACAGTATGTAAAAAAGCGTGTTAGTAAGCCAGTAAAATTCCTGCTCTGGTTTGCCTGTGGATTGGGAGGGTTCTAGATCATTTGTCTCCTTTTGTTTTTCGGTTTGTTAAGTAGTAGAACCCGAAAAGTTCCAAGCAGGATATGCATGATGGATACCTTCTTGCTGCAACTGGGTTCAAAAGATTTAGCTATGCGGAGCTCAAGGAGGCGACGCGGGGTTTTAGTGAAGAAATTGGAAGAGGTGCTGGAGGAATTGTGTACAAGGGTGTATTGGCTGATGAACGAGTTGTAGCAATTAAGATGCTTAATGAAGCTATTCAAGGAGAAGCTGAGTTTCTAGCTGAAGCTAGCACCCTTGGGAGGCTGAACCATATGCACTTGATAGAAATGTGGGGATACTGCTCAGAGGGAAAGCGAAAGCTGCTTGTTTATGAGTACATGGAGCATGGTTCCTTGGCACACAATTTGTCTTCCAATGTTCTTAATTGGGAGAAGAGGTTTGAGATTGCTGTAGGCACAGCAAAAGGTCTTGCTTATCTGCATGAAGAGTGCTTGGAGTGGGTTTTACACTGTGATGTCAAGCCTCAAAACATACTCTTGGACTGAATTACCAACCAAAGGTGGCAGATTTTGGCCTCTCCAAGCTATTAAACAGAGGGGAGCTTAAGAACTCGAGCTTTTCAAGGATAAGAGGAACCAGAGGTTACATTGCTCCAGAGTGGGTTTACAATCTGCCCATCACATCCAAAGTGGATGTATACAGCTACGGGATTGTTGTGTTGGAAGATGGTGACCGGAAAAAACCCGACAATGGGCTTGGATGCCATTGACGGGGAGCAGAGAACACTGATCATGTCCGTTAGGGAGAAGGTAAATGGAGCTAGTGCTATTGGACCACAGATGGGAAATATCATGGACCCCTCATTTGAAGACGAATACGATGCGGAGAAGATGGAAATTCTTCTAAGGGTCGCTTTACAATGCGTAGAGGAACACAAAGATGCAAGACCAACCATGAGACAAGTTGTTGAGATGCTTCTGCACCATGACAGGGATTAAGGGTAACACCGTTTGGCAAGACGTTTGGATCTAATGAGGTTGAGAGGCTTTTGTGCGCTGCTTGGAAAGTGTAAGGTGCTCAGCTTTGCTCAGCAGCAAATATGATGGTAGAATTTTTGTTCAAGTCTTTCTTTCTTTGCAATATGTACGCAACTTCTCAGTTCACACTAATGAACGAAATAATTTAGGAATTTTTGATCATTCAAACAATGACTCTCTTTTTGGGTCGAAGAAAACTTCCTTAAAAGCCAAAGCAGGCCACAAAACAAACAGAACAAGGACCGGCGCCCAACAAAGAGGCGCAAACCAAAAAAAACAGCAGCACCAAAACAAGGCAAGACAAAAAATAAGTAAAGTCACTCCGGTGGACCAGGGAGGCCATCACTAGAAAGAACCAGTCTTACGGCTTGAAGATGAAACATTAACCTGTCTGACGCGGATGTCCCAGATGAGCTGAGTTAGGAACTCCTTTTTACCACCGTATGTATTGGTCTTGGTCTCCGTGACAGCCGCCCCATGTTAAATACGTTGTGGTCTGTTTCTCTTTTTTATTTTTATTTTTTTGGGTAAAGAAGGGGCTCTGTTTATGCAGGTTTTCCAACGAGTATGGGTGGGTTGATTTAACTTTATCTATCAAATAATGGAAGAGTATTTAGGCCGGTAGTTGGATTGGATGTATATAAAAAACTATTATTGGATGCTTCCAATTTTCCTCAGCCTTGGTCTCCGGCGGCAACCAAACTGAAGAAAGTCAAAATCATTGTGGGTGTTGTTCCTACTGCTACTACACGCTAGTATTTTACTTCTGCAAATGCCTCTGTAGCAGCCAAAGCCCCCCTTTCATTTCCAATGGGTAGTCTGTTTCTCATTTTTTCTTCTCTCTCTGGCCATTCATTCTCCACCTTTGTCTTCAACCTCCGACTCTTTGAGTTTGAGCAGAGGCTCCTCCCTCTCTGTTGAGAAACCAGAAGATGTTTTAGTTTCAGCTGATGGTGTTTTCACTGCTGGCTTTCACCAAGTCGGCAACAACTCATTTTGCTTTGCCATTTGGTTCACCGAGCCTTCATCATCTGACCACTACCAAAACCGCACAATAGTTTGGATGGCCAACCGAGACCAACCGGTGAATGGGAAACGCTCAAAGCTCTCCCTCCTAAAAACTGGTAATCTCATCTTAACTGATGCTGGTCAGTCCAATGTTTGGGCCACAACCACAACTTCACTCTCACCAGTGCACTTAACCCTACAAAATTCTGGCAACCTGGTTTTACTGAAGTCGGATCATTTTGTTTTATGGCAAAGCTTTTCAGTTCCCAACTGACACCCTTCTTCCGCACCAACCACTCACCAGGAACACAATTCTTGTCTCCATGAGAAGCCAGAGCAACTTCTCCTCTGGTTTCTATAAGCTTTTCTTCGACGATGACAACCTCCTCCGTCTACTCTATGATGGCCTTCAGACTTCAAGTGTCTATTGGTTTGAGCCATGGCTTACAGGACAGGATGCTGGAAGGTCCACAGACAATAGCAGTAGAATTGCAGTGCTAGATTCCTTGGGCAATTTTACTTCATCCGATAAATATACACTAATGGCAGCTGATTATGGTGCGAAGTCACAGAGAAGATTGACTGTTGATTCTGATGGAAATGTTCGGTTGTATAGTCGGAAAATCCCGCAGACAAATGGGCTGTTTCAGGGCAAGTCATTTCTGATCCATGTAAGATTCATGGCGTTTGTGGAGTTAATAGCGTCTGTAGCTATGATCCTGGTCATGGTAGGAAATGCTCTTGCATTCCAGGTTACCGTTTGATCAACCATACTGATTGGAATTATGGTTGTGAGCCTCAATATAATTACACTTGCACCAAAGGTGAGTCCACTTTCTTTAAACTGTCAAAGCTTGAGTTTTTTCGGGTATGATTATGGCTACTTCACGAATTACACCTACAAGGATTGTGAGAACTTGTGCTTGAAACTATGCAACTGCAAAGGTTTTCAGTACTCTCGAATCCCTGGCATACCGACTTATAGCTGCTACCCGAAGACGGTATTGCTCAATGGATACAGATCACCCAGCTTTTTTGGAGACTTGTATTTGAGAGTGCCCAAAAACCATTTGTTATCTTACCAGAAGCCCCAAGAAGAGGATAGGTTAAATTGCCTAGGGACAGTTGTTGGTCTAGATAGAAATTATGTAAAAACCAGTGTAACTCGTTCAGTGAAGTTCCTATTGTGGATTGCCTGTGGAGTTGGAGGGTTTGAGATCATTTGTATCCTTTTGGTTTTGGGATTATTACGTAGTACTAGGCCAAATTCCAATGAGGATATGCAGGGCTACGTACTTGCCCAACAGGGTTCAAAAGATTTAGCTCCAGGGGAGCTGAAGAGGCAACGGGGTTTCAGTGAAAAGATCGGAAGAGGAGCAGGAGGAATTGTGTACAAAGGTGTATTGGCTGATCAAAGAGTTGCAGCAATTAAGATGCTTAATGGGGCTGACCCAGGAGAAGCTGAATTTCTAGGTGAAGCTAACACCATTGGGAGGCTGAACCATATGCACTTGATAGAGATGTGGGGATTTTGCTCAGAGGGAAAGCACAGGCTTCTTGTTTATGAGTACAGGGAACATGGATCCTTGGCACAAAATTTGTCTTCCAATGTGCTTGATTGGGAAAAGAGGTTTGCGATTGCTGTGGGCACAGCAAAAGGCCTTGCTTATCTGCATGAGGAGTGCTTGGAGTGGGTTCTACACTGTGACGTTAAGCCTCAAAACATACTCTTAGATTCTAATTACCAACCAAAGTAGCAGATTTTGGCCTCTCCAAGCTATTAACAGGGGCGGCCTTAAAAATTCAAGTTTTTCAAGGATAAGAGGAACCAGGGGTTACATTGCTCCAGAGTGGGTGCACAATCTACCCATTACATCAAAAGTGGATGTATACAGCTATGGGATTGTTGTGTTGGAGATGGTGACTGGAAAGAACCGACAATGGGCGTGGATGCCATTGATGGTGAGCAGAGAAGGCTGATCCTGTGGGTGAGGGAGAA
The DNA here is from genome assembly GCA_018703695.1 of Prunus fruticosa. NCBI lineage: Eukaryota > Viridiplantae > Streptophyta > Magnoliopsida > Rosales > Rosaceae > Prunus > Prunus fruticosa. The sequence goes on from CM031917.1 coordinate 52,500,709, forward strand.
GGTAAATGGAACTACTGATATTGCATCAGGGATGGGAGAAATCATAGACCCTTCTTTTGAAGGTAATTATGATGTGAAAAAGATGGAGATTTTGTTGGAAGTTGCTTTGCACTGTGTAGAGGCAGACAAAGATGCAAGACCAACCATGAGCCAAGTCGTTGAGATGCTTCTGCAGCTTGAGAAAGACGAATTCATTGAGAGTGCAACAGTGAGTGATGGCTTGCTGTTCCTGTGTCCATTGTCATGGTATTATTAAGCACTACATATCACATCTGAAATATAGTTTATTTTTATTTTCTTTCGACTGTCAATTGTCATGGTCTTAAAAGGCTGGTTCCCAATGTAGTTTCTTCATGTTCTGTTCCTGTAAGTTGTAACACAAAAGTCATCTTTAACTTTTGCTTTTCTGTTTCCCCATTTTGAAAGCTATAGATGTATTATTCCATGCAAGTATGGAATGCATTAAAATTTTTGTATTCTAAAATTAAAATACAAAAGATGTCATGCAGAACTTGTAGTTTGGTGATTTAGAATTAGATCATTACATTGAGGGAGGTTGGGAGGTTCATCGAAGATGAAGACTTTGCTTAAGTTTCTACCATTTATTCATGGGGCATTCATGTCGGCACAATCTCTTGAAACTTCTGATATTATTATGTTTCTGACTTTTCTCCCTTTGCTGCCCTCAACAGTTGGGATGAATGGCTGCTAGGGGTGGGCAATTTACTGAGGAACGCAAAGTTTGTCTCTTCAAGAAGCCTCACCAACTACTCCTCTGGCTTCTACTGACTCTTTTTACAATGACAACACTCTCCACCTTCTCTATGAAGGCCCCGATGTCTCAAGCGTTTATTGGCAGTCTACTAATAACAACACTGATACTCTCGCCACTTAGCTATCTACAAAGCTCAGTAAATGTGAGGTTTCATTACAAAAGGCCCTACGGTGCAATTATAGTTGAATCATTCATTATATATTGTATTTCATTTAAGTCAAGTTTCCAATGTGGGTCTTATATTCTTCAACATTGTGGGGCTAATAGTTACTGCACCTATAATCCTATTTTGGGCAGGAAATGATCATGCCTTCCAAGCTATGAGATGAGATATAAAAATGACTGGTCTTATGGGTGTCAACCAAATTTCAGTTTATCTTACTCCTGCAACATCACAGCTACAGGAGATCAATTTGGTTTTACGATTCTTCCCCTTGCTGAAATGTACAAGTTTTGATTACGATATCTATTATAACTACACACCTTGGAAAGTCGGCAAAACTCTATGCTTGAAATTGTGCAACTATACAGGGTTCCTCTACAAATGTTATGTCGGTGATAGTCAATATGACTGTTTCCCCCAAGACGCATTTACAGAATGGATACAGTTCACTGAGTTTCATGGAAATGTATACATGAAACTAACCAGTAATGTTCTTCCTCTGAGAGTTCAGCAAACAAACACATGATATATGCTTCAAACAAACAGACAGCTTGACAAAAAGTACAAAAAGGCACCACCAATAAATATGTCAGAGAAGTTTCTGCTGCATTTTGCAGCTGGATTGCGAGGGTTGAGATTTTTTGTATCTTTATTGTGTGGTTTTTTTTGTCACTAGAAAGGCGGAAAGCCAGAAGATTTGGGGGGCAATCATTGCCTTGAGGTTACATCCATGCTGCCACTGGATTAAGAAAAGGTAGACCAAAGTTGAAAAAGGCCACACGAAGTTTCACATAAGAGATT
>CM031917.1:52502547-52520075 GCA_018703695.1 Prunus fruticosa
TACTAGGGGTGGGCAATCGGACTGAGATTCCGAGAAACTGGCAGAACGTTTGCTTTGTGCCTAGGGTTGCCTATGTATAAAAGGGACCCATTAGCGAGTCTCCGGATCATTATTCATTCAATAAATCTTCAGGTTTTACTCAAATTCCCAGTGGTTTCCAGTTTTCTGATGTATTCAGGCCTTGTTCTTAAAGGTCATCGTCAATTTCTCTTTCCCTTCTAACACGATGAGTCATTTTTAATTGTTATTTTGATTGGTATTGTTAGTTGTTTTTGTTTCTATAGGGAAGTTGTTAGGTGCCTTCATATGGTGGCACTCCCAACCTTGGGAAAATTCCATTGCGACGTCTAAGACAAGTTTTTCTGAAGTGTGTGACTTGTGAATTTTAAAAAATAATAATAATAATTGGTGGGTAGAGTAGAATGATCAAATGAGCCCTTTTTTTCCTTGTAGCATAGTGAACATCAAAAATTTTCTTTATTTAAAGTTTAACTTCTTGCATTTAGAGGACGTCAAGGTTTTGAATAGATGATATGAAGTCGTTCATGCAAGTTGCAGGTTTTGAATAGCGAACATCTAAATTTTTCTCACAGAACATCTAAATTAAACCAAGAGCCCTTATATAGTTCAAACGTCTTCATGCAAGTTGCAACCTTATACTTTTATATGCAAAATATTTTGCTTCTTTGGGATTAGACTACATTCATTTGCTACCTACTTTGATTTCAATTAAACTCATGGCTGCTACATTTTTGTGCCTTGCTCTTCTTTTTCTGTCACAGTTTTCTCTACTGGCATCATCAGCATCCAACAATTTGAGCCTGGGCTCATCTCTGTCAGTGCAAAATGAAGCTGATACCTTGATCTCACCAAATGGTCTATTTTCAGCTGGGTTTTTTCCGGTAGGCGAAAATGCCTATTGCTTTGGAATATGGTACACAGAGCCAGCCGCCCCAGCTCAAAACCTCACCGTGGTTTGGATAGCAAATCGTGACGAGCCAGTCAACGGTAGGGGCTCCAAGCTCACCCTGCAAGGAAATGGTAATCTTATTCTAACCGATGCTGGGAAATATACCATTTGGTCTTCCAACAGTGTTTCAAATTCATTAGACCGATTAAGTCTCAACGACAATGGCAATCTTGTTCTGCTAACTCTCAAGGGTGTTGCTTTGTGGGAAAGCTTTGCTTCCCCAACAGATACCCTTTTGCCTCAACAACAACTTACTAGGAACACAAAGCTTGTCTCCTCAAGAAGCCTCACCAACTATTCATCTGGATTTTACTCGCTTTTTTTCGACAATGACAACACTCTTCGCCTCCTCTACGATGGCCCTGAGGTCTCAAGCATTTACTGGCATGACCCTTGGCTTCAAAGTTTGCAAGCTCGAAGGACACCATACAACAACACTAGAGTTGCCGTTTTAGATGCCATGGGAAACTTTAGTGCATCAGATGGTCTTATTGTTATTGCAGCGGATTATGGCACGAATTTGCAGAGAAGATTGAAGGCAGATGTTGATGGTAATCTCCGATTGTACAGTCGAAAACAGGCCGGAGATACTTGGGTTGTTTCATGGCAAGCCATTCAACAACCGTGCAAAATTCATGGCATTTGTGGGCCTAATGGTTTGTGCACCTATGATCCTAGTTCTGGCAGAAAATGCTCATGCCTTCCAGGCTATGAGATGAGAAACAAATTTGATTGGGCTTATGGATGTCAACCTGCAACTGATGGTTTCAATTTATCCTGCAAAAGTAGTGACCGCGATCAGTTTGATTTTATGTACCTTCCAAGGGTTGAATATTACGGATATGATTACTCGATCTTTGTTAATACAACCTTAGAAAAGTGCAAAGCTTTATGCTTGGAGTTGTGCAGCTGTACAGGTTTTCACTACAAGTTTGGTGGTGGTCATCATAATTGTTATCCCAAGACCCAATTTCGAAATGGATACCGTGCCCCGGGCTTTCAAGGAGAGTTGTATCTGAAACTGCCCAAATCAATCCTTTCTTCCTATACTGCTACCACAAAAGAATCCAATATGTGCTCAAGCAAGCTCAAAAGCCAGCTTGACAGAACATATGAAAAAAGCAAACAAAATGGTTCTGTCAAGTTTATGCTGGAATTCGCATCTGGGCTGGGAGCACTTGAGGTTGTTTGTGTCTTTCTTGTTTGGTTTTTTCTGAGTAGAAGAAACGGTGGAGATCAAGTAGATTTAGATGATGTGGTCACACAAGGATACCTTCAAGCTGCCACTGGATTCCGAAGATTCAGTTACTCAGAGTTGAAAAAGGCCACAAGAGGTTTCAAAGAAGAGATTGGCAGAGGAGGGGGAGGAATTGTGTACAAAGGCGTATTATGTGATGAACGAATCGCGGCAATCAAGCAATTGAATGGTGCTAACCAAGGGGAAGCAGAGTTTCTTGCAGAGGTGAGCCTTATTGGGAAGCTGTACCACATGAACTTAATTGAGATGTGGGGATATTGTGCGGAAGGAAAGCATAGGCTTTTGGTGTATGAGTACATGGAGCATGGTTCCTTGGCAGAGAAGTTATCTTCCGAGGTGCTTGATTTGAAGACAAAGTTTGAAATTGCAGTGGGCACAGCAAAAGGACTAGCTTATTTACACGAAGAATGTTTGGAGTGGGTTTTGCATTGTGATGTGAAGCCTCAGAACATACTGTTGGACTCTAATTACAACCCAAAAGTGGCTGATTTTGGCTTGTCCAAGCTAGTGAACAGAAGTGAGGTCAGCAACTCAAATTTCTCAAGAATAAGAGGAACGAGAGGTTACATGGCACCAGAGTGGGTTCACAACATGGCCATCACTTCCAAAGTGGATGTTTACAGCTATGGGATTGTTGTGCTGGAAATGCTCACAGGAAAAAGCGCAGTGGAAAGTGTTCATGGAGTAGAAGGTGGAGGTGACACACAGAAAAGGATGCTGGCTACATGGGTGAGGGAGAAAATGAATGGAGCATTTGTGGATGCAAAGAGCCCAATAGGAGCTGAATATGAAAAGGGTGAGCTGGAAGTTCTTGTAAAAGTTGCTCTTCAATGTATAGAGGAAGACAAAGATGCAAGACCCACCATGAGCGAAGTGGTTCAGATGCTTCTTCATCATGAAAACAATTTATCGTAATTATTATTAAGGGTTACTTGTTCATAATAATGGTTTGATTTCTTCTTCTGCTCAGATCAATCTGACCAGCTGACTGTGATGTTGGTAATAATACATGTATATATATCTTGATTTCTTCTTTCTGCTCAAATCTATAAAATTTGCATTATTGAACTATGATAATCTATAAGCTCTTTGCTCAAATAGACAGACGCACAATAAGTTCATGGGCTTTTGTAAACTTCCAATTTGACCACTCTACAAATAAATATTAAAGTTCTTAACCCACAATTAGTTTGGTTCGATTTGATTTAGCATATTTGGAAATCGTTTAAACCAACCAAATCACTTATATTAATTTCATTATTTTTTACACTTTGACAATTTTTTTAATTTGTTATCACCTATATTAACGTGTGACATAATCAACTATTTAATACCAAAAATCAAAATTCCTAAACCATTCGAATTTGATTATAAGGTAAGAATGAAGTATCGTTCAATTTGCAGAATCAACTTTGGTTTGATATATGTAAGAGAAGATAAAATATTTGGTTAATTGCTATAAAGATAAAGTAGTTTCGTTTGATTATGCTACTATATAATTTGAGGTCTTAACCGAAATAATTTGAACCATTATGTTTTTCATTATTTCAATTTGTGATTTGAGCCCACCCTTTGTTGTTTGAAGAGTGTATCTGAAAACTTTTTATAGTCAAAGATACTGCTATATATATTAGGGTCTATTTGGTATTCAACTTGAATCCAACTTTTTAAATTCAAAAATAGAATTTGAGGTCAAAACAAAGAAAACATGTTTGGTGATCTTATTTTTAAAAACTCAAAAACACCCCAATTATTAAAAACAAAAAATATATGTTTCTTCAGTTTTTTTTCTTACAACCCACCGTGCCTCTTTCCTCTCTCTTCCTCTCTGCCTTTCTCTCTCCACGTTTTCTCTCTCTCTTCACTGTACTTCCGTAGATCATAACTTCTTTGTTTCGAGTTGGAATTGAGCCTGCCGCCTATCTACAAACTCGCATCGACAAGCTCCATGCAACGGTGCAACTCAATTTCCCAAATTCCTTTTTGAACAAAAAGTAACCAAAATACCCTTATCTCAAGGACAAAAATGTAATTTGAAAAGAAAATGTTTTCAAGAATTCACCTAAACAAGTTCTCAAATTTTTAAGATTTGAAAACAAATTTCAAGTTGCATACAAAACAAGTTTTTGAATCTTAAAAATAAATTTGAGAACTCCTTGTTTTTAAGAAAAATCAAAGTTTTTGAGTTTCCTATTTAAAGATACCAAATCCGTATTTCAGAGGGGCCATTTAAAAGCAGCTTCCCACTGCTTGCCTCCTCATTATTTCCACCACTTGGAAGAACAAAAGTCTAACGGCTACAATGCTCATAATCACGTGTTTTCTTATTTCATGCATGAATAATTATTATTTTCTTCTTCTTTTTTTAATCCATTTCAACTGTAGGATATGCAATTTGCCCAAGTGCCATGAGGAGCCACTGGTGTTCAATCCTAAGTGCCATGAGGGGAGGGGGAATCCACACGGCTGTGGTGGGGACCCATTGGCGCAATTTGCATAGTCTTTAATCCAAGGCAGATGCTTTATTCTCCCCAACGACAACATTTCAACCACGGCGGCTGCCATTGCTACAACCCAAAACACACGAATGGTCAAAAGAGTACAAATTAAACCAAGAGCCCTTATATAGTTCAAACGTCTTCATGCAAGTTGCAACCTTATACTTTTATATGCAAAATATTTTGCTTCTTTGGGATTAGACTACATTCATTTGCTACCTACTTTGATTTCAATTAAACTCATGGCTACTACATTTTTGTGCCTTGCTCTTCTTTTTCTGTCACAGTTTTCTCTACTGGCATCATCAGCATCCAACAATTTGAGCCTGGGCTCATCTCTGTCAGTGGAAAATGCAGCTGATACCTTGATCTCACCAAATGGTCTATTTTCAGCTGGATTTTTTCCGGTAGGCGAAAATGCCTATTGCTTTGGAATATGGTACACAGAGCCAGCCGCCCCAGCTCAAAACCTCACCGTGGTTTGGATAGCAAATCGTGACGAGCCAGTCAACGGTAGGAGCTCCAAGCTCACCCTGCAAGGAAATGGTAATCTTATTCTAACCGATGCTGGGAAATATACCATTTGGTCTTCCAACAGTGTTTCAAATTCATTAGACCGATTAAGTCTCAACGACAATGGCAATCTTGTTCTGCTAACTCTCAAGGGTGTTGCTTTGTGGGAAAGCTTTGCTTCCCCAACAGATACCCTTTTGCCTCAACAACAACTTACTAGGAACACAAAGCTTGTCTCTTCAAGAAGCCTCACCAACTATTCATCTGGATTTTACTCGCTTTTTTTCGACAATGACAACATTCTTCGCCTCCTCTACGATGGCCCTGAGGTCTCAAGCATTTACTGGCATGACCCTTGGCTTCTAAGTTTTCAAGCTGGAAGGACAACATACAACAACACTAGAGTTGCAGTTTTAGATGCCATGGGAAACTTTAGTGCATCAGATGGTCTTATTGTTATTGCAGCGGATTATGGCACGAATTTGCAGAGAAGATTGAAGGTAGATGTTGATGGTAATCTCCGATTGTACAGTCGAAAACAGGCCGGAGATACTTGGGTTGTTTCATGGCAAGCCATTCAACAACCGTGCAAAATTCATGGCATTTGTGGGCCTAATGGTTTGTGCACCTATGATCCTAGTTCTGGCAGAAAATGCTCATGCCTTCCAGGCTATGAGATGAGAAACAAATTTGATTGGGCTTATGGATGTCAACCTGCAACTGATGGTTTCAATTTGTCCTGCAAAAGTAGTGATCGCGATCAGTTTGATTTTATGTACCTTCCAAGGGTTGAATATTACGGATATGATTACTCGATCTTTGTTAATACAACCTTAGAAAAGTGCAAAGCTTTATGCTTGGAGTTGTGCAGCTGTACAGGTTTTCACTACAAGTTTGGTGGTGGTCATCATAATTGTTATCCCAAGACCCAATTTCGAAATGGATACCGTGCACCGGGCTTTCAAGGAGAGTTGTATCTGAAACTGCCCAAATCAATCCTTTCTTCCTATACTGCTACCACAAAAGAATCCAATATGTGCTCAAGCAAGCTCAAAAGCCAGCTTGACAGAACATATGAAAAAAGCAAACAAAATGGTTCTGTCAAGTTTATGCTGGAATTCGCATCTGGGCTGGGAGCACTTGAGGTTGTTTGTGTCTTTCTTGTTTGGTTTTTTCTGAGTAGAAGAAACGGTGGAGATCAAGTAGATTCAGATGATGTGGTCACACAAGGATACCTTCAAGCTGCCACTGGATTCCGAAGATTCAGTTACTCAGAGTTGAAAAAGGCCACAAGAGGTTTCAAAGAAGAGATTGGCAGAGGAGGGGGAGGAATTGTGTACAAAGGCGTATTGTGTGATGAACGAATCGCGGCAATCAAGCAATTGAATGGTGCTAACCAAGGGGAAGCAGAGTTTCTTGCAGAGGTGAGCCTTATTGGGAAGCTGTACCACATGAACTTAATTGAGATGTGGGGATATTGTGCGGAAGGAAAGCATAGGCTTTTGGTGTATGAGTACATGGAGCATGGTTCCTTGGCAGAGAAGTTATCTTCCGAGGTGCTTGATTTGAAGACAAAGTTTGAAATTGCAGTGGGCACAGCAAAAGGACTAGCTTATTTACACGAAGAATGTTTGGAATGGGTTTTGCATTGTGATGTGAAGCCTCAGAACATACTGTTGGACTCTAATTACAACCCAAAAGTGGCTGATTTTGGCTTGTCCAAGCTAGTGAACAGAAGTGAGGTCAGTAACTCAAACTTCTCAAGAATAAGAGGAACGAGAGGTTACATGGCACCAGAGTGGGTTCACAACATGGCCATCACTTCCAAAGTGGATGTTTACAGCTATGGGATTGTTGTGCTGGAAATGCTGACTGGAAAGAGGCCAGCAGAAAGTGTTCAAGCAATAGAAGGTGGAGGGGAGACCGTGAAAAAGATGATGGCTACATGGGTGAAGGAGAAGATGCATGGTGCATTTACAAAGGCAGAGAGTCAGATGGGAGCAGATTATGAACAAGGTAGACTTGAAATGCTTGTTAAAGTGGCTCTTCAATGCTTAGAGGAAGACAGAGATGCAAGACCTACCATGAGTCAAGTAGTTGAGATGCTTCTGCATCATGAAAATAATTTATAATATATGCTGGGATGTCTGTATGGTCTTGATTTTTCTTAAATCAAAATTTGCATTACCAGGTAATTAATGAATGTCTAATTTCTCAAAGCCTAACAGAGCAAGTGTGACATTTAGCCTAAAGTATTTCCCAATTCTCTTAAAAATATAGAATACGTCAACGGTGTGACAAATTGCATTTGTAGTCGACATACCCACACCAAGCCCAGTGGCTTGTGATTCAAATGGTTTTAAATGTTTTATCCAAAACGTCAATACCCAATTAAACCGTTGACAACTGCGTTTACTTGAGCTGTCACCATTTCATCTCCATAGGACAACCAAGACTTCACAGCTTTGAATTTTCTTTCAATTTATATTATTATTATTTCTTCCATTTTTCCATTTTTAATTACAAGTTTAATTTTCCATTTTTAATTAGAGAATTGAAGAGAAACAAGATTCCCTAATTAGCCCAATTTCCATCCACCCACTTGGCCTCCATTTTATCATATGGGAAAAGCCTCATCATCATCATCCGCAGTTCGTCCCTCTGTACACTACCAAAATTATTTTCACTACAATTTAAAAACGCCCCAAATATTAAAAAAAAAAGAAAAGGAAATTGACGGAAATTTAATTAACAGAGTTCATGCTGCTTTTGGGCTAATTCCAAACTTTTGGTTCCGGGTCGGACTCTGGATCATCTCGATGATCTCTCACTAGGACTACTACGTCATTCTATTCGGTTGCTGCCGCTACTCGACTTTGCTAATCCCAATACGCTTTACGACGGCGTTTCTAATGGCTTCGGTGTGCATGCACAGCCCCGTCTGCTCAACCCCAGACATGTAGTGCCTCACTTCCTTTCTGATCATCTCCTGCATCACATCCAAGAATTCTGAGCTGAAGAACTGCTGATCGTACCCCACCTCACTGTTTTGGTTGCTCTGACGTGGCAGCTGGGGTCCCACCACGGCGACTGCTGCCTCTTGCGGTTGTTGTACCATCGAGGTCGGGCTCACACCCGGGTTGGATCCGAATCCGGACGCCAAGTGATTCGACCCGTCACTCGAGTCGGATCCGGGCAGTGAGAGGCTGAGGGAGGTCGGCGGATCGACAGCCGAAGACGAGGCCTCCATCGGCGGAGCAATGAGGGGTCCGGTTCTCGCAAGCGGCCTGAAAACTTGAGTCGGCGACACAATACCGGGCAGACTCGAATCGCTCATATCTGATCCGGACGGGCTACCCGGGTTCAAATAAAGACCCGAAACAGCCGTAACCGCACCGACACTGGCGGATCGTTTGTGAGCCGGATGGGAATGGACGTCCGGGGTCAAATCTTCGGACATGGATGAGCATTTGCGCTTGAGCGTGGAGTTCCAGTGGTTCTTTATGGCGTTATCGGTGCGACCATTGAGCAAGCGAGCGATGGTAGCCCACTTGTTCCCGAACCGAGCGTGGGCCCGGATTATAGTATCGTCCTCATCAGGACTGAAAGGGCGGTGCTCCACCTCCGGAGAGAGCTGGTTGCACCACCGTAGACGGCAAGACTTGCCAGATCGACCAGGGATCGATTTGCTGATCAGAGACCAGTTTCTGGGGCCGTAGTTCTTCACCAGTTTCTGTAACGCTTCGTCTTCTTCGGGGCTCCACGGACCCTTTATCCGATCCGCTACTTTCTTTGTGGAAGCCATAGAAAGTCCTTAAGCTTCTTCTTCTTCTTCTAAAATATTTAAGCTAAAAAAATGAAAACAAATCTAAGAAAAATAATAAAAAGGATAATTTAATTTCAGTTGAAAGTTTTGTACAAGAGAGAGAAGGGTTTAAGAAGGAGGTGGTGGAGGCGGAGCCTCACCTTGTTCTGAGAGAGAAGGGCGTGTTACAGGTAGGGTATATATACGAAAGGATAGAGGTGACCGATTATAGCCGGTGCGAATGACCGGTCTTAGCCGTTGCGAGTGGGGATTCTTCCAGGCAAGGCAGTTACTAGCATACAGCTGTCAAACTAACACGCGTCGCTTCCTACCCCCTCCAACTTACACGTAGAAAATACAATCACTCCATCTGTTTTCGCTTTTTTTATTTTTTTGATTATTTTTAAAATAAGAAAAACAAACAAACAAAAAAGTGAAAACCAAAATTAGCTTTGCCTAATTGCCTACTCTCCCCTCCCTACTGTTCTAACTATTTCTTTTCCACACACTAGAATCTTGTAAAGTCATCTCAAAGCTGAACAAGAGGCTCCTAGACGATGATGATCATGATCAAAAGTGGGCCCACATTCCTCAAGTTGAATGCATCTTGACTAGCTTCAATCATCAACGTCCATTTCTTTTTCTCTTTTCCGTATAATTTCTTATTAATTTGAATATTTACCGTTTAACAATATTCATTAAATTCAGTAACTATAACTGAGAAGTGAAGTGAGAGGTAAACACCGTAACAGTAAACAGTTGAAGGGCTGGGTTCCCACCACGTCTCTAAAACCGCGGGATTTAAATGTTGAATGACCGTTTTGGAAGTTAAACGGTGATTGGGGAGCGGACGTTAACTTATTATTTTTTTCTTAAATACTTAATTTGAAAACAAACGTGGGGTTTAAGATAAAGAGAGTGATCTTATCGGAAATTTTTAAATTTTTTGACAATTAAAATTAAGATTAAAGCTTAATCAAAAGAAGAGTACGGTTCGGTTTAGTTGGGAGGTGGGGTTGGAATTGGACGGGAGCGTAAGCGGATGGATGACTTTGACCAAAAGCCAGGCTGGCGAGCATTTTGGCGGGGAGAGGGGGGGATATTTTTTAATGAGAATGGGAAACGGACGCACGGAAGTGTTGAGCTGGATCAGAAAACGACAAAGTTGAGTAGCAGAATCGGGGGAGGAACGGTACTGAAATTCTGTCAGACCAGCCTGTAAAACCCAGGCCCACACTCCAGTGGACAGTGGCCCCTCCCTCCCTCCCTCCCTCCCTCCCTCCCCACCCCCTAACTGCCTATTTCTCTCACCGACACGTGTCAGTCACGCTCCCCCTGAACTGCCGAAACCGACTCCACCGTCTAACCAGCTTAATTTATTGCTATGCCGTCTGCTCCCTTCCTGGTTGCTTCGTCCGTTTGGACTTTGTTATATTTAATATTTGTCCGGAAATTAAATTTGAATCTGGTGGAGGTGGTCTTAGGAATATTATAGTAACGTGTAACAACTTACAACCAATGTGATCATTAATAGAAGTGTAATCTTTTATGCCTCGACAACAAGATAGTCTGGTGGTGTGATGTATTTACAGCTACTCTATATTTTCATTTAACCATAAACAAACAATACGTTAGTTGTCAATAACCCACTATCTACAAAATAACATTTAGGTACATTGGATTGTTGAAGCGGTTATTTGGATAAAATTTTCAATGTCATCCTAACACCGTTATATTATACTTTAAAGTAGTAATACTTCTTTAAGTTGTAATTTAGCGTGTGTGGTACTCTTTTTTTCCTCCCCTACGGTTTTTCCCATTGGATTTTCTGTATGGAGGTTTTAATGAGGCCACTGTTATTTCATGCCGGTCTCCATTTTGACTGATTAATGAATCCCCTTTTACTCAAAAAAAAAAAAGTAGTAATACTTCTTTAATTCTCCCAAACCCACCCCAAATCTCCAATTTTTTATTAAAAAATATTTATCCTACACTAAAATACTTAAATTATCATTCAACTCAATAACATTCAATTGAATTATAAAATTCAACTCAACAAATTAAAATAATCTCAATTTAATTTGACAATACTATAAATAAATTATATTATATCATGGCTATATATTAATAAAAAAATAAATCCATTACTTATCGGGTCGTTATGGGGATGGGGATAATAATACAGTTCCCATTAGAGTCGGGGATCTGATGAGGACTCTGACAGACAGGTATTTATGTCATCCCCAAATGTGCCATTTTCTGCCACATCTATTAATTGTTATGTCAAATTCAAGGGCATTTATGTCCATTCAATTAGGATTTGATTTGACCCACTTTAACCCTAATTGACTCGATCCATTCTTCCCTCCATACCCCAATTTCACTTGGTAAATTCAATAGTTTTTGCATAATAAAGATGACTCTTTGTAAAGTAAATTGATGTTTATGCATGTAAAACTATATGATGAAAACTAACACAAAAATTGTAACATATTTGATGAAATGGGACGCATTCACACGTTTTGAAAACTAACATAAAATTGTAACATACTTGATGGAGAGGAGCAAGCGCATTAACACTTTTTGAAAGATTAGGAAGGTTCAAAATGAAATTGAAAGTTTAGAGAACAAAAAGTGTAAAAAGGTCTATAATTCTCGGAGTATTGCTAAAATTTAATATATGTTAAAATAATAAATATTTGTCAAATTATTAGTTCCGTGTAAGGGACATGCAGACAGGAGCGTGGGAGTGAATTTGGGAAAGAGAAACAGAAAAAACGGAAAAGCAAAAGAGAGGAAAGCAAAAAAAACAAGAAAGCAAGAAAAAGAGGGAGGGGAGGAGGAGGGTGAGTAGTCCCCTATCTTCAACAGTTGCTCTCATCAACTTCAACATGCAAAAATTCGTTACGCGGGAAACAGCTGTCTATAATTTTTTTAACCACGTATGTTACGGTTACCCACGCTCTCTCACGTGCCAACCCGCACCGGTCTTTCCCACCTAACCTAACCCTGTCCTTTACCCGTACTCCTCACGTGACCTCGTCTGGCACACGAGTGCACCGCACGTGAGGACCGCACCTCCAAGCCCCACGGCCACCACTTGATGAATATAAAAGTCCAAAGTAACGGTCAAGTCGTCACCTGCCCAAGGTACTGATGGCCGCCTAATGTTGGAGGAGCCACTAATTTATAATGCAAATTGCAATGTGAATGCGTTTTGTTAATTGAAGGTCCGTCGTTTTATAGTTAGCCAAAGGCCCAAAGTGCATGCCTCACTGAAATAGATGGATTTTGATTTGCTGCTGTTTTTTCTTTCGTTTTTTAAAAGACAAGTTGGCAAACAAAATATCCCATGCGATCCATGTGATTTGTTAATTAAGGTTGGAATTAATTTACGGGTACGAATATTATTAATTATTCCACTGGTGGATAGATAGATATATATATATATAGGCTTATTATCACAAAAGGTTCTTAGCCTTACGAAACTATCAGATTGCATCCTTAATGTTTTTTTGTGTCATTGGTCCCTCAAGGTTAGTATGTGTAATCACAAATGGTGCCTACGGGTTTTCCGTCCAAAACTCCGTTAGTTGCTGACGTGGCATATATACATATCACAAAACATCCCTTGAGGTTTACACATCTATCACAAATGGTCCCTGCAAATTTTTTTAATTTTTTAATTTAAAATTCATAAAATTTTGTTTTTGTTTTTTATAATATTTAAAAATATATATTGTATTTTAAATACATATGATACTATATTTTTGAAGATAAGGGCTCCACATATATGCCACACCAACAAACTAATGAAGTTTTTTTAAAAAAATAATCTAAAATTCATAAAATTTAAAAATGAAAAAACCATTTATATAAGGATTTTAACCTTGAGGACCATTTATAAACCCTAAACCCTTGATTTTTTTCATTTTTAAATTTTATGAATTTTAAATTAATTTTTAAAAACTCCATTAGTTTGTTGATGTGGCATATATGTGGAACCCACATCTAAAATAATATAGTGTCATGTGTATTTAAAATACAAATGTATATTTTAAAATAATTTAAAATTCATAAGATTTAAAAAAGAAAACCAAAATTTTATGAATTTTAAATGAAAAAAATTAAAAAAAATTGCAGGGACCATTTGTGATAAATGTGTAAATCTCAGGGATGTTTTGTGATATGTATATATGCCATGTCAGCAAACTAGCGGAGTTTTTGACGAAACCTAACGGCAGAGACCATTTGTGATTACACATACTAACCTTGGGTTAACCACCAATGACACAAAAAAACATTAAGGATGGAATCTGATAGTTTTTAAACATTGAATTGCATAGCTTTTTTGCAACACCAGGTCCATATGCTTTGGATTCTTTAGAAAGCAATACCTTCTCCATTGGGTTTAATATCTGTGGGACAATTGTACTCGTCTTTTAAGTTTTTAAACTGCAACTAGACTCGGCTCAAAATGAAAGGTTCGGTGTTTTTCTCTTTTGGGCAGAGAAAAAGTTGAGTCTTATAATAATAGTTAAAGCGTATGTGATCAAAAATATAACATGTGAGAGAATAGAAAGACCAGCTATATATAACACCGATTTCGAATGACAACAGATTTCCCGAAATTTGGATAAAACCATAGGAATATATAGGTTTATTTTTGTCATCGTACCACTATTTTCATATACGTACGTACAGTCGTCGCATCAAATTTATCCCACTTGTGTTTTTAAGCGCTGGATGGTTTTGGATTTTTGGTGTTTGGCGTTGAGCAAGCTCACATGTATGGTCCTTTAATGTTTTGGATGCCATTTTTAATCAGAGATTCCAGGACAGACTCATCTTTTCTGTTATCTCCTCACCTCACCTTCCTATTTGCAGCACTCATATTTGTCTGACAATCCAACGACTGGATCTTCCTCTCTCTATTTACGAATTGGATCCGTCGGCGCTGATAGGGTTGTATTCATTTGCGGGATACAAACAACTAACTTGTACGTGGTGAGAAAAGTCATGCATGCACTGTGAACTTCAGGGTCTTCTTCGATAAACATAAACCCTAGCAAATGATGTAGAACCCTCGTCGCTCCTCAGGTTCCTTTGCTTTGATGGTTAATTGCTGTATCCAGGCCCTTGTAGAGCTGGATTTTGTTACAAATTAATGATTTCGCCCGAGTAGCTAAGTCCACATAAAGTTTTGTCCGATGAAAAGTAAGAGGGAAGATAGCTAACGCTCCTCTTATTTCTTCAAGATTTAGTTTGAAAATCAGGTAGTTGGTTGATTAACTGAGATGGCGCTACTAACTATAGCATATCATAATATCCAACGGTTGAAGAGTCTTCATGCATAATTATTCCAATAAGACGTTTTAAAGAAACAAAAATATTGAGAACCTCAAACAAACTTAATAATATTATACGCCTCTCCTCTTGTGGGGTAAAATAGAAAAGATTGTTGTACGCACTCTCAAAAAGACTTATCTGCAGTCCACTGGGCTTAGTCATGCTTCTCCTTCAAATGAGGCCACCCATCCAGGATAATTTTTCTTCGGCTGGGCCAAATCCCGACCCAAATGGGCTCACACCCAGCAAGCGAAAAAGAGATAAATGTTCCTAAATGCTGCTAAGGTATCATTCAAAAGTGTTGCCATGACGCTTAGGCATTGAACAGGGCGGCATCATTCTGGCTAGGCATTATTTGAGCATTGACTTAGACCTTGTGCTGTGTAGGCTTCGGGTCAGCTTAAATTCAATGATCCATTTATTTTTGTTTTCTTTAATCGGGAGTTAAGATTTAAAAATAATTAAGAGAAGAAAGGTTTATGGATGTGGAGTAAGATTCCTTCCTCCAATGAAGAATCATATGACCTTTAGCTAACAAAATCCCATATCAGAAGCAAAGACTTTTGCTTTCACAAATGGGAGGAGCTTCCAACTTTTGAGAGAAAGAGAGTGAGAGAGCCCACACCACACCACTCTGTCCCCACGATGCTGCTTTTCGTCTTGTTCTTCTTCTCCCTTGTGGCCCAAGCCTGCTCGGCATCTCAACCAACTACGACCCACCCACACCAACCACAACAACAAAAAACAGAGCAATACACGAAAAACATATTCATTCTCGCCGGGCAGAGCAACATGGCGGGACGGGGTGGCGTCGTAAACGACACTGTCACAGGCATCGCCACCTGGGACGGCGTCGTTCCGCCAGAGTGCCGCCCCAACCCGTCCATCCTCCGCCTCAGCGCGGACCTCACGTGGGTCGAGGCACGTGAGCCTCTCCACGCCGACATCGATGCGAAAAAGACCAATGGGATTGGACCCGGCATGGCCTTTGCCAACGCGATCTTGGTGGCTAACCGCTCTGGCGCCGGGGGCGTGATTGGTTTAGTGCCCTGTGCAGTGGGTGGGACTAACATAACCCAGTGGACACGTGGTTCTTTCTTGTACAATCAGATGATCAGGAGAGCCAAGGCTGCGTTGAACAATGGCGGTACGATCAGAGCACTGCTCTGGTATCAGGGTGAGAGCGATACGGCTAACAGAGAAGACGCCAAGTCTTACAAAAACAGAGTGGAAACTTTCTTTGGGGACGTACGCATGGATCTGCAATCTCCAGCTCTCCCAATAATCCAGGTACCATTAATTAATTACTTAATTTAATTTCACTCCTTTTCTTCTCTGAAAATTCTGTTACTTGGGTTTTTGATCTTTGGTTTCAATCTTGGATCTTGCTTGTTAATCCAATCAAAAAGCTTCATATGACATGCCATTTGGTACTTCGATGAAAATGTAAATAATTTATTAATTTTATATGCTTCTTTGTTATGTCTGCAGTAGGTAAGGTATATTTAATTTGGACCATTCCCATGAAAACCTAGTACAAGTTGGTATTCTTAATGCGATAAATATACATATATATTTTAGGGACATCCTTATACGGTACATCATTCTATTTTAATTATCTCAACTGTCTAGTTTTTATATATAATTTTAGTAGTTATTTAAAATCAAAGCATTTCCAAGCAGAATTGAAATGGACAGAAAGAATTGATCATAGGCTAGGCAAGCATTGGTTTTATGAAACATAATAAATCAAATAATGTCATTCATTTTTGTCACATATATGTAGGTGGCTCTAGCATCTGGGGAAGAAGCAGCTTTCATAGAGGTTGTTAGGGAAGCCCAACTGGGAGTTGACTTTCTAAACGTGCGAACCGTTGACGCCAAGGGTTTGCCATTGGAACCTGATGGCTTGCACATCACCACCCCAGCCCAGGTTCGGCTTGGCCAAATGCTGGCTGCTGCATATCTTCAATTTCTGCCAAGCTCCTCCACCATCGGTACCAGTGATGCTCCTAGAACACTTTCTAATTTTATTTCCAATTTGGTAATTTTTCTGCCTCTGAAAATTTTCAGCATAACCATAAGCTAGCTTGTTAGTTCCTTCCTTCGTAGGGTCCAAAATTCAAATCGTTTGGCTTTAGGGTATAGGCCAAACTAATGCCCTGTACTCCATGCCATATATATCAATTTTTGGAGATGTGATAGCATTAGTGATAGAGTCAGTCATGCACCCGTAATGGGTGACACACTCACTCAATAATGTCCGCGCCCAATTGATGATAACATATTCCTAATTCTAGACTTGAGTAATTCCAATTAAATTATATTCAGTAGAAATATTTCTAGTAACTATAGCTAGATATTATGACAGTTTTATGTAGGGTAGGCATTAATCCAGCCGAACCAAATTATAATTACCGATTTGGTTTGGTTTTGACCAAGAAAAAATTAAATAGTTTGAAAATTAAACTGGACCGTATATGGTTTGATTTGGTTTGATTTTGAGTTTTTATAAACCGGCCTAAACCAAACCGGATTGTTTATGTGTATATTTATTTATTTATATTTTATTTTACATGTGTAATACTCTAATTAGTTAATAACTATATATGAATATTTGAATTGAGCTATATTAGTTAGTGAAATATAAAGTTTTATGACATTTTGAGCTTTAAGATGGTTTCGTACTCTAGAAAATGATTTATGTATGAATCAAGTTGTGAATTTGTTGGTTATATTGGGCTAACAATGTTGGGAAAATGCAAAAAGAGAGAACTGGGCTTAGGCCCAACTGGCCAAACCAAACCGAACCAAATCGTCTTAAATTGATTTGGTTTGGTTCTTTTTCTTTATAACTTTTATCCAAATCAAATCCAACCAAACTGTCATATTGTAATTAGTTTGGCTGTGATTTTGAAGTGAAATGCAATCCAATCCAAACTGTGCCCACCCCTAGTTTTATGAAAGGGCTACTACATATATAGCTCAAGATTATGACAGTTTTTTTAAAAGTAAGTAGGAAGCTATGGCCTATTTATACATGTGTGTCAATCAAATTTCATTGGAATGTAAAGAAGAGACAAGAAGCAAGAACGATGAGGCCAATCCGCACTCCTGCTTTGTTGTTTTGGGTCA
>CM031917.1:52520175-52843247 GCA_018703695.1 Prunus fruticosa
TCCAGGCAGACTCATCTTTTCTGTTATATATGTCCACTCACCTTCATATTTGTAGCACTCATATTTGTCTAACAATCCAACGACTCGATCTCCTTCTCTCTGTATTTGTAGATAATTCAGCGGTGACAGGGTTGTATTCATTTGCGGGATATAAACGGGGCTTGTCTAGGTGATCAAGAAGAAGTATAGCGTGCACTGTGAACTTCAGGGTCTTCTTCGATAAAAACGTTGACCTAGCAAATGACCCTCGTCGCTCCTCAGGTTCCTTTGCTTTGATGGTTAATTGCTATATCCAGGGCCTTGTTGAGCTGGATTTTGTTACAAATTAATGATTTCGTACGGAGTAGCTCCATCCACATAAAGTTTTGTCCAGTGGAAAGTAAGAGGGAAGATAGCTAACGATCCTCTTATTTCTTTCAAGATTTAGTTTGCAATCCGGTAGTTGGTTGATTAACTAAGATGACGCGTTTTGATCTTACTAGCTATATCATATACATAATCCCCAACGGTTGAAGATCTTCATGCACAATTATTCCAATAATCGTTTAAAGAAACAAAAATATTGAGAACCTCAAACGAACTTAATAATATTATACACCTCTCCTCGTGGGGTAAAATAAAAGATTGTTATACGACTCTCAAAAGACTTATCTGCAGTGCATAAACAAGCGCGTGGCTTAGCTGGTCAAAGACCCCGCACGTACTTGGCTGGCCAAAGCCCGACCAAAATGGGCTCACACCCAGCAAGCGAAAAAGAGATAAATGTTCCTAGATGCTGCTAAGGTATCATTCAAAAGTGTTGCCATGACGCCTAGGCATTGAAGAGGGCGGCATCATTATGGCTAGGCATTATTTAACATAGACATAGACCTTGTGCAGACTTCGGGTCAGCTAAAATTCCGCAAATTCAATGATCCATTTATTTTGTTTTCTTCAATGGGAGTAAAACTAAAATGATTTAAGAGAAGAAAGGTTTATGGATGTGGAGAAGATTCCTTCCTCCAATGAAGAATCATATGACCTTAGCTAACGAATTCTCATATAGGAAGCAAAGCCTTTTGCTTTCAAAAATGGGAGGAGCTTCCAACTTTTGAGGAGAAAAAGTGAGGAGAGCCCACACCACACGGTCTGTCCCCACGATGCTGCTCAGTTCTGCTCTTCTTCTCCCTTGTGGCCCAAGCCTGCTCGGCATCTCAACCAACTACCACCCACCCACACCAACCACAACAACCAAAAACAGAGCAATACACGAAAAACATATTCCATTCTCGCCGGCCAGAGCAACATGGCTGGACGGGCATCGTAACGACACTGTCACACACAACGCCACCTCGGACGGCGTCGATTTCTGGGCCAAGTGCGGCCCAACCGTCCATCCTCCGCCCTGGCACTACAACCTCGCAATCAGTAAAGGCACGATGA
Source organism: Prunus fruticosa (assembly GCA_018703695.1). Lineage (NCBI taxonomy): Eukaryota > Viridiplantae > Streptophyta > Magnoliopsida > Rosales > Rosaceae > Prunus > Prunus fruticosa. The sequence goes on from CM031917.1 coordinate 52,521,598, forward strand.
CCTCTCCACACGACATCGATGCGAAAAAGACCAATGGGATTGGACCCGCCGGTGGCGGATCAAGTCAATTAACCCAAGGGGTCAAAGTGTAAATGTTCCAAAAAAAAATTAGAGAGTTTTTTTTTCTTATCTTATTTTTCTTTTTCAAATTCTCTCCTTTTTTGAGTTACGTGATATAACATAATAAAAGATAATTTATGATTATAAATGGTTTTAATCAAATATGCCATTGCTAACAACAAAATAAATATAACTATAAAAGTGGGTGAGAAAAAAGGAAAAAGAAAAAGAGAGTGACTAGAAGATAGATCATCTTTTTTTTTTTTTTTTTTCTATTCTCCTTTTCTTTTCTTTTATTTAATATTTCCCCTCTTTCTTTTTATTATTTTCCTTCTTCTTCCAGCCAACCTCTCTTTTTTTATCCTTTCTTTCTCTCTCTCCTTATTTCTTTCCCAGCCCCCCTCGCCACTCCTCTTTGCTAACCAAACGAAGAGACTTTCTTCCATTGTTTCACAAACAAGAGCAGCATGAAAGTTGGTTTGGCTTTCTCATCAGCGCACAATTGAAAAACAAATGATCTATTGATTCATGGCAGACCTAACACAAGACACAGACAGGCTGGGGACTCTTCCTGTTGAGCACCTGGTGTGCACAGAAGGGGTCGCTCCGCAGCTGTCCAAGGGGTCGTCCATGGAGTCCATAGCCAAATTTCAGGCATTCCAAAGGGTCGTTAGACCCCTCTTGTCCAACGTGCGTCCGCCTCTGGACCCAGCATGGCCTTTGCCAACGCGATCTTGGTGGCTAACCGCTCTGGCGCCAGTGGCGTGATTGGTTTAGTTCCCTGTGCAGTGGGTGGGACCAACATAACCCAGTGGACACGTGGTTCTTTCTTGTACAATCAGATGATCAGGAGAGCCAAGGCTGCGTTGAACAATGGCGGTACGATCAGAGCACTGCTCTGGTATCAGGGGTGAGAGCGATACGGCTAGCAGGCAGACGCCAAGTCTTACAAAAACAGAGTGGAAACTTTCTTTGGGGACGTCCGCTTGGATCTGCAATCTCCAGCTCTCCCAATAATCCAGGTACCATTAATTAATTACTAATTTAATGTCACTCCTTTTCTTCTCTAAAAATTTGTTACTTGGGTTTTCGATCTTTGGTTTCAATCTTGGACCTTGCTTGTTAATCCAATCAAAAAGCGTCATATGACATGCCATTTGGTACTTCAATGAAAATGTCAATAATTTATTAATTTTATATGCTTCTTTGTTATGTCCGCAGTAATATTTAAGCGCTTGTTAGATCCTTATATTTTCTATTTTCTTATATATATAGCCATCATTCTATAAATTTATGTGTAAAGCAAATTTCAAATTTAAATGACAAAGGATATAAGAGGTAATAATATCCTATCTTTTAATTGGTTGCGAGCAGACACATATTTTCTTTAAAATTTCTTTAAGCATTTCATTAACTGCATAATTGTAATTAATACTCCCTATTAATAGCATATCAATCACCCCATTTCTTTCGGTTGTCATTCCCTCACATGTTGGCCCCTAAAATTGCAAACCAAAAAAAAAATTGTAAATTACATATCCAATAATGTACCTATGAAAAATAAAAATAAAAATATATAAGTACTAAAATATAAATATATTATTTAAATAAAATATTGGTATATTATTTACCCCAAAAAAATAATTTAAAAACTAAGTCAGTTACTTTGTAATTGAACCAATTTCATAAATTAAAAATAGGTGCACAATAATTTATAGAAAATATAGGTACATTATTTACTCATAGGTAAATTATTGTACAACCTATGAATGTCTATAGGTACATTATTTGAAGAGGAAAAATAGGTTCATTTATTTATTTTTTTTTAAAGGTACATTATTACAGAGGAAAAAAAAATAGGTACATTATTTGAGAGAGAATAGGTTCATTTAATAAAAAATTATTTTTCATAAAACAAACAATAAGATCAAATTATTTTTTCATAAAACAAAAAAATAGGTACTTTATTTAGAGAAAAAGGGTACATTATTTAAAGAAAAAAAAGGTTCATTTAAAAAAAATATTTTCATAAAACAAACAATAAATCAGATTATCAAAATATTTTGACTAATTAGAATGTACATTATTATTCATAAAACTATAATAAAATAGATTACTAGTAGTATAATTCATAAAAGGAAAACAACATGATTTTTTTATTAAATAAACCAAAACGTTAATCACATGTAGATTATTAATATGTTAATGTTGAATTTAATATTTAATTTCAAATGAGTTTATAAGTTGATTCCTACATCCATTATAACCATTTGAAGATTTTTCCAAATTTAACGTGTGTCATGAGTTAGACCCCCAGCAACTTGTAAATATGGGTAGTTTTGGAATCTTGAAAAATATAATAAAACAATTTTAAGCTAGATTAGGTAACTTGCTTACTTAAGAATCGTTTAGTCACGGGTTTTATTTGAAAAAATTGGGTATTTTAAATAGAAAAATAGAGGAAAGGGTTGTAAGTGATTAAAAATGAATTTTATGCGTCTAAGCTCAATTTACTATATATTGAATTTGGACCATTCCATGAAAACCTAATACAAGTTGGTATTCTGAATGTGATAAATATACATATATATTTTAGGACATACTTATACACGGTCTATCACGTATTCTATTTTAATCATATGACTGTCTAATTTTTATGTATAATTTTAGTGGTTATTTAAAATCAAAGCATTTCCAAGCAGAATTTAAATGGATTGATCATAGGCTAGGCAAGCATTGGTTTTATGAAACAAAATAAATCAAATAATGTCGTTCATTTTTGTGACATATATGTAGGTGGCTCTAGCATCTGGGGAAGAAGCAGCTTTCATAGAGATTGTTAGGGAAGCCCAACTGGGAGTTGACTTTCTAAACGTGAAACCGTTGACGCCAAGGGTTTGCCATTGGAACCTGATGGCTTGCACCTCACCACCCCAGCCCAGGTTCGGCTTGGCCAAATGCTGGCTGCTGCATATCTTCGATTTCTGCCAAGCTCCTTCACTACCGATACCAGTGATGCTCCTAGAACACTTTCTAATTCTGTTTCCAATTTGGTAATTTTTCTGCTTCTGAAATTTTTTAGCGTAACCACAAGCTAACTTGTTAGTTCCTTCCCTTCGTAGGGTCCGAAATTCAAATTGTTTGGCTTTAGGGTAAAGGCCAAACTAATGCCCTGTACTCCATGCCATATATCAATTTTTTGGAGATGTGATAGCATTAGTGATAGAGTCATGCACCCGTAATGGGTGACACACTCAATAATTTCCACTGCAATTGACAATAGCATATTCTTAATTCTAATAATTCTAATGGAACGAGACCCGACTAATTCCAATTAAATTATATGCAGCAGAAATATTTCTAGTAACTATTGTTAGATATTATGACAGTTTTTACGGAAGGGTTACTACATGATGGCTCGTTAAGTTCAGGGGCAGAACTAGGTAGAGGGCTACCATGGGCTTTAGCCTAGGTAGCCTTTTTATACAATTAAAATATATTACATGTATTTTAATGTTATTCATTCCATAAAAACTTAGTAGCCTACTCAAATGTAGCATTGTAACTCATTGTTTACTCAATTTTGTAGGCTTATAATCATCTTATATTTAATTTGTTTGCTCAATTAGGAAACATAATCTCTTAATAAACACTCATGATTTTAACTCTCAACCTTTTACTATTTTATCCCAATGTATACTTTTATTTATAGAAAAACTAAGAAAAAGTAAGTACCCAAACAAAACTTGGTCCTTAGATTTTAAGCTAATAACTTTAACTACCCCACCAATTGAAAAATTCATGGCTCCGCCCCTTGATTAAGTTAATATATACTTCATACTAAAATTCCATAAAAGCACTTCCGAGGTTAGCCCCTTGTCATGGCAAGTGGGGGGCTAGTGGTGCAGCTACTATTCACATGAATAGTGATTGTTCTTGCAAAAAGCAATGTTGATTTCTAGTAGTTATCATGGCAAAGGGCAAACACAATTCAAATTTTTTTTTCCACAAATTTGTTTACCTAAATAATTATTTTGGACAATATTTTCGGATAATATTTTAGGGTTCCTACGTGTCAATACTATTCATATATCATAATCGGATAAAATTTCGGATAAGATTTTTTACCTGAAAGTGAAGAGTATTGGTAGGTATTTATAGAAAAAAAAAATTACAGTATTTTGTTTATAAAAAATCGGATTTTTTTTCTTCATATTTTTATTGCAAAAATATTGGCTGCCATTGGATTGGAGGAGAGAATCATAATCAGAGCGCGAGATGACGCCACGTGTCCCAGAGCCATTGGCGCAAACGCGGAGAGCTCGATGTCGCGCAACTCGGGCTCAACCTCCCCTTGGGCCAATCCGTCTTCGTGGCCCCCATCTCCAGCCTGAGCCAGCTGAGCCGCTGGAATTGCTTTTTGGTCCTAAAATCCCCTAGCCTGAGTCCAGCTTGTGCCTCCTGGATTTGCTCTAAAATTAAGTTTTCTTATTTGATGCATAAAGAATAAAAGCCACCAAAAATTATCTTGAGAAAATGATTATTCCAAAAAACCATTTTTCATACTTAGTGAATATTGGATCTCAACTAAAAAATTTCTGAGTCCACCAGTGTGTATAGATCAAGATTATGACAGTTTTTTTAGAGTAAGTAGGAAGCTATGCTATGGCCTGTTTATACATACGTTTGTTTGTCAATCAAATTTCAATGGAATGTTAAGAAGAGACAAGAGGGATGAGCCCCATCCGAATACTTTTGCTTTGTCTTTTTGGGTCACAATCTACCTACCGGTTGTTGAACAAACATCAATCTGGTCAAACACCGTGAATTTTGGAGGAAATTGATGAGCGGCAATGGTAATCAAATCATTGCTTGGGTTTACAAAAATCTAGCAATACTCTGCAGTCCACTTTCCCACCTAAGATATTAATTCAAGCTGCCAATCCAAATTTATGATTTTTTTATTTTTCCAAAATCCATATTTATGATGCTAAAATTAGTTAATATACCCTTTAATCAATAAATTAGTATATTTTAACCTAAATCAATTGATAATACGGAAAATTACCAAAACCATAATATTGCATGTTAAATAAATATGGGATATTACTCTACACACATCATTCTTTTTCTTCTTCTTTTTCTTTTTTTTTGCCGGCCATTCTCCATTCGGTAAACGTTGTGAATCACTTGAGCTTCACTGCCTTGCCAAATGTAATTACCGCCCCTTTTGGAAAAGTTGCGCTCAAATTTTCGTCATTTACTCCACGTGAACTGTGACCTAATATAAAATCACAAAAAAGAACTCTGCCTTTGCTCACACAGAGTAAGCAAGCAGCAGAGTGAGACAAAACCCACATAGAAAATGGCCATGGTTTTATTGGCTACTCTATTCTCTCTGTTGCTAGCAACCCAATTCAATGTAGGCGCTTGTGCTGGCCGCAAGAACATCTTCATCCTCGCAGGCCAGAGCAACATGGCAGGACGAGGAGGCGTCAGTGGAGGCAAATGGGACGGCAATGTCCCGCCCGAGTGCCAGCGCAAATCGTCAATCGTCCGACTCAGTGCTCAACTCAGATGGGAACAAGCACATGAGCCGCTCCACGCTGACATTGATGTGGGCAAGACATGTGGGGTTGGGCCAGGCATGGCTTTTGCCAATGAGGTTCTCAGAGCCAGGGGCTCAGGATTTGGGGTCTTGGGTCTGGTTCCCTGCGCTGTGGGTGGGACGAGAATCGGTGAGTGGGGTCGAGGGACTCGGTTGTATAACGAGTTGGTGAGACGAGCCACCGAGTCAGTCAGGGACGGTGGAGTTATCAGAGCGGTTTTGTGGTACCAGGGAGAGAGTGACACCGTGAACAGAGTGGATGCTGAGGGGTATAAAGGGAATTTCGAAAGGCTTGTTACGGACCTGCGTTGTGATCTTAAGAACCCAAATCTTCCTGTCATCCAGGTTTGCATCATTTGCTCTGTTTTTTTTTTTTCCTTAGTGTAAACTACTTTAGGGCGGACTCACTTCTGTCCAATTTGCTCTTATTTTTTTGCCGTAAAAAAAATAAACTAAGTTGTTTAAAAAAGTTTATTCAGGAAATAATACTTGTGCCCATAATTTTTCTTTTTGGTAAGATTTGAAGTGCCAAAATCATCGCGGAAATGTATTGTTGTGACATGCATGGTGATTGTGGATTGCAGGTGGCATTGGCATCAGGAGAAGGGCAGTTTGTAGATGTGGTGAGGAAAGGTCAGCTGGATGTTAAGTTAGGCAATGTCAAATGTGTTGATGCAAAAGGCCTGCGTCTGAAAGAAGATCACCTCCACCTCACTACCATATCTGAGGTCCACCTGGGGATCAAGTTAGCTCGTTCCTTTCTTAATTCTTTTGGGCATCACCTTTAATCTGATGTGCCAAAATGGTAACACTCTTGAGAAATGTATCCATATTAGAAACGTCTTAAAATTTGCAGTTCCTAATTTGTAGAATATTTATTTCTAATATATAACTATTATATTTGTTTGAGGACGATAATAGCACAAGTGGTTTAGGCACTCCCTCATCACCCATTGATCCCCGGATTCGAAACCCCCTATACCACTTGTAACTTTGTAGCTTGTGAATACAATTTGGTGTCCAGAAAAAATTTTTGGGTTGGCTCTCCATAAAATCATTAGTGACCTATTGGGCCTATTTGAACCTTTGTGGCCCTTGGAAGATGGCTATGGGCTTTTCAGTTCATTTATCCATTAGCAGAAAGTTAAGGTCGGCAGAAGAATCAAATTCCCATATCATATAGCAGGTGTAAGATTGCCATTGGCTCAACGATTACAAAATCTTGTGGTGAATTAGCCACCGTCACAAATTCACATGCTTGTTCTGTAGACGATTCAGATGCGTGGACACCAAACGGACAGCTCACAGGGCACGTGTCAGCACCTGGTAGTCTTGAGGTCGACGAACTAAAACTATATGTATGTGCCCTTGCCAACTGATTTCATTTCATAAAACTTACTGTCAACGTTGAATTTTGCAACATGAGTACCCGAAAGTATAGAAATTTAACCCATAGTTTTCTTTTATGCCATATGTTTTTTATTTGTATCTGGATTCATTGTAGTTTTGTTGTGATTAATTAGGTTGGGTTTTGCAGGTAACTGAAGAGAAAAAGGAGCAAGGTGGAGTGGAAACCAAGGTGGTGGACACGGTTGATTATCGATCACCGGCAGGGGAAGACAAAAAACCCACGAAGGAGGACGTGCAGGTGGTTCATGAGACTAAAGATGGGGCCAATTCAGGGACTGGAGGCGGCAGCATCCTTGCTGGTGCAGCAGCTGCAGTTTCAAATGCCTTTCAATCCGCCAAGGATGCAGTTTCTGGCAGTCCCAAAGATCAGAAGACCACTAAATGACTGAGACCATCTGATCATATCATTATATTAATGTAACATGTGCTTCTTGGATTGGAATTTGGATGGAGAATAAAGACTGTTTTGATTTGAATGTTTCCAACCAGGCACTCAATTTTTTCTTTAATTGGTCAAAATGGCTTTCATAAACTAACCTGAAATGTACAACACAACACCATCATTTGGGAAGACATTGTCTTCTTGGAGCACCTGGATTACACTTCAGATCATCATATTCCAATAGGATAGAGGATTAGACATTTTTATTTTGCCCAATATAAAAGACAATTAGACATGAGCCAGGACACAGCCTAGAGTCCCTCTCAAGTTTAAATTCCTTCCACCACAACCGAAGGGAGAAAAGGGAAATGGGACAAGCAAAAACAAAACAAAAGGAAGTTTGGACATGTTTTGACACGGCATTGGCAACCATTAAATCCCCATTTTCTCTTTAGTTTTCACAACTCTCACCCCCTCCTAGAACAGAAGAACCACTAGCAACAGTTCCATCAATATTCATCTTATGCTGCATGATGATGGGCGCACTATACTAAACTCTCAGTACCTATGTGCCTTCTTTCATATGGCTTGTTTATCCACTATGTACAATTAATTAGCAAAGCTTATTCAAGCCCTTTATATGCCCTTCTCATCTTCTTCTAGGTACACCGGTTTGTGACCGATGCAACCCACTTTCTTAATAAGTTGATACAAACACAACCATTAACATGTGAAATAATTCAAACTTTAACATGACCCACAAAGTTAATAAGTGAAATAATTCAAACATTAACATGACCCACAAGATTAACAAGTGAAATAATTTGTTTTTTTTTTAAGCCTATGTATATGTGTATCTAAATAAAACAGAGAAGCCAAACCGCTTAGAAGGAGCCGTACGTTTACCAGAGACAGAGAGTAAGCCAAATCAACTACTTTTCATATTCTCAAGGAACTTACTGCCGAACCAAAGTCAATTATTAATTATATAATATAATATAAAACAAAATCAACATAACATGGGGAAATCAACAGACCTTCTGAGCCCCAAAAAACCCTTGCTAACGTATTAGACATTCTCAGAAGTTCATAACACAAGCAATTTGTTGTGGTTGTGATTCGCGTCTCCTCCAACGCAGAGTTTGAAAACAAATCATCCACAAGCTAGAACAATGCCTTTCTTTGAAGGTAATTTTTTTGTAGGTACATGTGATGATTGTTTGCTTTGATTAATTGTGGAGGATGAAAAGAAGATTAATCAAATTAAGAAAATGCTTATGGAGATTGGGGGGAGGAAGCATGTAGACTCAAATGTGTGATTTTTGTTTTTGAATGCAATGTTTACAATGAGGGGTACTCTTTTTCTTTCGTTGGGGGTTTTTGTCCCATTGGGTTTCCCCAAAATAATGTTTTAATGAGGCTCCAAAGTGTTCTTCCTTATCTTTTGTAAATTCTTTTAATTTTAATAAAAGTAATTAATTAATTAATATATATTTTGAAAAATAATAGTGTTTAATTTGTATAAAGGGGCACACTTGAAATAATTTTCCCTGACCTTAGAAAAACCAAGACCGGCTCTGATTCTAATTAGTATAAATAATTGTGTTTTCAATAAGAAAAATGTTGAAATTACATAGTCAAGACCTTCAAAATAAAATAAAATATTATAACTTAATTTCTGAACAAGTTACTAACGTGTTTCATGGGTTAACACGAACATAATCTATTTTCTTAATAGGTCACACATTGGTTATCAACACGGCTTGTTACTACTTAACACGAATACTGAATCTTTTTGTGTTGTTAGAGAAATGAGCTAAAAATGGAAAATTGTTAATCATTAATGTGTATTGATTCAAAAGAAATCAACAAGATTCACTTATATATTGAAAAAATCTGCCTCCAAATGTGATTTTCAAGAGATGATCATAAGAATCATCTGATGAAATAAGTACGGGCGTCAGAGGGTATGAAGAAGTTGTTGGGGGAGCATATTCCAGTCAAGTTGTGAGGTGGATAGTAATAGCTTCTTCTTATAAAAGGCCAAGAAAGATCCAGCCAAGTTATGGCCTACCAACTCTGTCAAAATCAATCCTAAGTTGTCCAGAACTTACGCGTGGATGGAGGAGTAGCTTCACAATCAATGCTTTTCTGCTGTTTCCTTTTTCCTTTTTCATTTGTCATGAGAATAAAAGGGAAAACATTTAATTTAGTTGGTCAACTCGCTTTCAGGTCCTCCGATCCTCTGCCTTTCTCAGGCTGTGGTATCAAACAACAGGAAAAAGATAAATCACCATTAACAATTTGACAAATACAAAGCCCTACAACTTTTCAAATATTTATTCAGTGCGTTGATAAATTCATTTGGCAACTTGTGAGAACAATAATTTTCTGGATACCCTACCAAAAATAATGCACATTTCTTTCCATCACCAAATCTTGTTTCTCATAGATTGCCCCAAAGAATTCAAATTTATTATCTCAACAAATAGTCCTTTTCATTTCATTCAATAATGCCTCCATAGAATTAGCGGTGAAAATGATGCAAGGTGTTTTAAAATCATAGGCATGTGTATATGTTTATAAAGACTAAAATGTAGCAATGGTCTTTAAATTAAGACTCAACTTTACTTTTCATCATTAATCTCCAAAATTAGCTATAACTGTCCTCTAACACCACTCGACATGTGATACACATTTTAGGGGTAAATGATATAACCACCACTTTTTTTAACCAATGATATACATATTTTAGGGGCAAAAAAGACTTTTACCTAAGCACCACCTTTTCAAATGCACGCCAACCCCACCCCCTTATAAATGGTGATGAGTCTTTGGGTGATTTTTGGTGTCATGCTAATACTAGGGTTTCAACAAACAAGTCGTGGTGTGGGGTTGATGGGGAAAAATTATTTCTAATATTCGATATGAAATTCTCAACTTGCCCTTAATTTTGATAGAAAAATTAAACAAAATTTACGGAAAGACCAAATAATGCAACATTATATTAATAGAAGGACGATCATAATAATTTTTAGAAGTAAGGGATGAAAAGTAAAGTGAGGTCTGTCTTAGTTCAAGACCATTGCTACATCTTAGCCGTTTATAAATGCTCAATAGTTCGTGTATTACAATTTGCACATACCCTATAGTTTGGTGTTTCTTGTAGTTGACCATTTATAAAATTACATATAAGATGATAGGCCTGTATTCAATGGCGGACCCAAAAATTTTTATAGGGGTAGGCTAAATATATATATATTTTTTATAAAGGAGATATATTATAAGACTTTTTTTTTCTCTTGAAACAAAAATGTAAATAAAATTTTATAAATCAAACATGGCCACATTACAAGCAAATATAACATAAAGAAGTACAAAATATAAATAAATACCAAATCAAATACATTGTCCAACTTTAAAAAATCATATATGCTAAGTAATAATTCAAGTTGCAAAAATAAAATATATATCAACAGTCTCCAAAAGTTTTCACCCTAACCCTAAATCATAAAAACTTAACAACAACAATTAAAATTGGAAATTGAATATATATAAAATAAAAAAAAAACTTACCAAGATTGAAAAACCTACTGAAGATAGGTTGGTAAATTTTGTAGAGGAGAGGAGCTATTTCCTCTTGGCTCTCAAGATTCAAATATGGCGTTTTGGGTGGCTAGAAGAATTTTTTTATGTTTGCTCTCTGTGGGTGTAGCCATTGGCTGACCAGAAATTTTTTAGCTGAGGTGCAATATTGACTAAGTATGAAAAATGGTTTTGAATACTAATTTTCTCAAGATAATTTTTGCCGGCTTTTATTCCTTACACATCAAATAAGAAAACTTGATTTTATGAGATTTTAATATGAAGTATATATTGACTTAATGAGCCATCATTTTTAGCCCATAACGTATTTTGCACTAAAACCGATTTTTCATATTTTGATTTGGTGAGAATTTGATTTTCTAGTATTTTTATTTGAATCCAAATGGAGGGTACTTCCTTATTTACATTGTAAACTTAAGTAAACGGAGTAATATAAAAATAAATAAAAATAAAAGGACAAAGACATTTACTTAAATGTTGAGAATGGAAATAAGGTAATCTACACATTAGTTGAGCAAATGGGCAATTTGAAGCACTTACAATGATTTTTCAGGTGAATTTATATAGGTTTGGATAGATATTATTATTTTCTATATGCTTTAGGAGTGAGCTAATATTTATGAGAGTTGAAATAAAGCTTATAACATTTAAACCATGTTCAATGCTTTATAAATCTTCAGCCCACTTCAGCCTAAGCTTAGGTCCGCCCTTGCCTGTATTGGGAGCCACTTGTGTTTGTTGTTTGAATATTTGAGTGTTCTTTTTACTGAATTCTATACATTTATGAAACTTATTTTGACATTTGGTCTGTGTTGGGTTCTTTAGTTTTTCATGCTGAAACCAACCTTATAAAGAACATAAAATTTGGGCTAACGGTTGGAAAGTTACAGATCAAAAATGGGACAAAGGTCAAAACTAGAAAATATTGGAAATTCATGAATTCCTCTCTGACCTAAAAGTGCTACAGTACTCAGGTGATAAAGAAGCGATACAGTGATGATAAAGCAATAATACATAAGTGGTACATGAGTGATACAAAATGTTGATTGTGTTTACCTTTGGTTTCTTGTTTTGTATTTAAATAATAAAATAAGTATAAATATCGAATCGGTACAAGTTTCCGTTGAGTTAGGGATATTATTACTCGTTCACCAAACTAAACATTTCGGCACGGATCGGATGGGAATAATTATTAAAAAATAAGTATTTAATCAAACCAAACCAAACTATTGGTACGAGGATAATTCGGATGAGATAAGATGGTAATAAGTTGCTAATAAAGGAACTAATAAATAAAAGTTTACGAAAATGGTTTGGGCTTTTATTTCAAGATTATCAGTAAAGTGCATGGCCCACTTAAACTACGACTTACACCTAATGTGGCATGCCTTTCCTGATTGTAGAGAGCCTCCTCTCCAGATACAAGGAATGCAGTATCCAGAACGCCACCACCAACAACAAAGCAAATCCAGAAAGAGAAGCTTAGATACAACTATTTCAGTATCCAAAGCAAACCCAGAAAGATTTTCACTTTCAAAGTCCCTCACTGCTCCCAAATCCCAACCTCCATGAACCCATCCTCAGTTGCACAGCCCCTAAACATCCCAGTACAATTAAACCCACATGCCACTTCCCCTTTGTTGGACACCGCTATGAGCCCGGCCTTCCCATCATCAAGCCTCTCTTTGATTACAAAGTCCACAGCCTCCTGTAGGCCCAGGCCCTTGTATTCCATCACAGCTGCCACCTCACGCGCCAATGTACCTCGAATGATGGCTTCGCCCTCTCCAGTGCACGAGACCCCGCACAAGTCACCCGCATACGTGCCAGCACCGATCAGGGGTGAGTCACCAATGCGGCCCGTCATTTTGTTCATGAGCCCACCAGTGGACGTGGCCGCAGCGCAGCGCCCCTGGTTGTCTACCACCACGCAACCGACTGTTTCAGGAGCGTACACGCTAATGGGGAGCCCGTTCATGTGCAACGGGCTCTCCACACCCGAGCTGCAACTCTCCATTCCAAGTGGGATCCTGTAATCAAACTGCACGTGACCAAAATTAAGAGTGGTTTAGTGTCACTCGTGGACCACACAGCCATAATATTAAATTAATTTAATGAAAGATTAATCAAAAGATAAATAGATACCAAGATGGTGTTGGCTTCCTTTGCTAGCTTGAGCATGCCCACATTTTCCTCGGTGATGAAATATTCATTTTCCACAAGCTCAACTCCCTAACACGTGACACCAAATCCCATTAAGATTCCACAGAGAAAAAAGAAAGGAAGATCTTCGTCCAGAAAAATATGTATTAAAAATAGTAACATTATTATTAAATTGTTTTTTACATTCAATATTATTATTAAATTTTTGGGTTAGGAAGATCCAGTAAAATAAATATTTAAACGGACGTGTGGCACTGGAAAGAATAGGTGGAATCTTCGCACTAGATTCCTACACCTGCTGAAAAAGACAGGAGTTTTTTTCCTTTCTTTCGTTTCTTTTTATAGAATCAAAATAAGACTTTGGTTCTTCGATTTGGTATTGATAAGTATAGGGACCAAAGTGTAAATATACGAACCTGTTGCCGGGCGAGTCTTCGGCGCCGGAGAAGGCGAGGTAGGAATGAGGGGATTTGTCCATGACGAGACGTGCCAACGAGATCGGGTTCTTAACGGTGGCCAAGCCCGATACGGCGCCGCATCGTCTCTTGGGCCCATCCATGATGCTGGCTTCCATCTCCACCGTCCCTTTCTCAGTGAGGGCCGATCCACGGCCGGAGTTGAAAAAGGGATCGGTTTCCAATTCCCTCACCTATTTTACACAACAAAAATAGTCAGTAAAATGCCATTTTTGCAATACTCTGTTCACTGTACACTGGTACATCAAAAATAATAATATAAAAAAGTCCAGCATGCATGATTGAGCGCCAGCTAGCAGAGTAAAATAAGGAGTGGACAAAGTAAGCATGCAAACTAATACAAAACTAAAAACTCGGAAACATAGATGGAAGGTTTTTGTGGTTATGTCCAGGAGAATTCTAGGGACTTGTTTGGTTACAGAGAAAACCCACAACGCAAACAAAAGAAATGAGATTAAAAAATATGTAAAACGGATAAAGGAATGGCAAAAAAAAAGTATGGGATTTGATGATAATTGAAATGTGGAGAGAGAGGGACGTACAACAAGCTCAACAACATCAATGGCGGCGAGATCGGAACGAAGAGCAGAGATGCCGAGATTGAGGCAGCGAGTGAGGAGTTGTTTGGCCTGTTCCTGACGCTCCATCGGGAGATTGGGATCCACACCAGCGCCGCCGTGCACAGCGATTGCCCATCCGCCCATTTTCTCTCTCTATCTCTGTCTGTCTGCCTGTCTCTCGCTCTCTCTGTGTCCTCTTTCTGGACTTGCTTTGCTTTCTCTCTGTTTCTCTCGCTCTAGCTCTCTCTCTTTTTCTGTTGTGGCTGCGAGTATGAAGAGGGCTGATGGAGGTTTATATAGGCGCTGGCGGACTCCAAATGCCCTTTGGACCCGGATCTTAAAATTTAATTAAATTAGGTGGGGGGGAATCTTCTGTATGGCCCAAAAAATAAAATTGTAAAAATGAAAATTAGGATTCTTCGTTGCAAAATCCCAGATAAATTAAAAAAATGGGGATTCCCTGCATCGCATTTGTGTCTGTGCCTCGGCCCACCACATGTTGCCGGAGATTTTTTTTATTTTTGCCCTTTTTTTCTGTATTTCTAAGCTCTGCCTTTTCTGATCTGTCCCACATTCAAATGTCGTCTTTTCGTGTCCTAGTCTTGAGAAGACCACATTTTTACGTAAATGCACGAGCTCAATTTAATTTGGTGTTTCTCTATAATTTTCCCTTTTCACTTATGTTATATTTACTAATTTGTAATTTGATTATGAGTAATTAAATTGAGAAGTTGTTGGTTTGAGTTGAATTAGATTCCAAATTCCTAATAAAATTGTGTAATAAATCATATGGATTTAGATGAGTTAAATTTGAATTCTTATTGAAGTTGTTTACAAAATCATATGAAATTCGAGGATGAGTGAATCCTAATTACTAAAATATCATTGTTGTTGGGTTAAAGTAGATGATATATTTGAAATTTTGAAACTTGTGTGAGAATATAATGAGTAAAAAAGATGAATTCCTAATAAGCTAATTCTCCAAGAATTAGAATACCGTCTTCCACTTAAAGTTTCATCCTCCAAAATTGAGAAATTGAATTTCTAATTTTGTGTGCGCCCCACTTACTTTTCAATTCCTTAATGTAAATCAAACGCAAGAATTCAATCCCCCATAGGTGGAATTCAATTTATGATATAAATTACAATTCGTGATTAGTAAACACACCATTACTATACTAGTTGTTTAAACAAAAGAAACCACCTTGTAACTCTTATATTCTAGACATAAATTCACCTCTTTTTTAAATTTTTATGAAAAACTCAAATTTGAATATGGGTTAATAATGGTTCTAGTATTATAAAATAATTACAGAATATGTCATTTACTTTAATTGTCAAAATCCCTTATTTTTAGCATTTATATTTATTTACTTTGAATTTCGAAACCTATTTTTGGGCACTCACTTTGAAGTTAAAAGTCTCCTTGTTATGTAGTAAATGAGCTTGGTGTAGGACATGTCTTGGAAGCTGAGTTATGGGGCATCTATCTTGGACTGAAAATTGCTTGGGATATAGGTTGCAGTGCAGTGTGCTTGAGTCTGAACTATTAGCCGCGGTACACCTGCTTAACAAAAATGTGGAAGACCTTCATCTTCTTGCTGCTATGTTGTGGGGATGCCAAGACTATAGAAACAAAAATTGGGTTTGTTTTAGGGAGTTTTATAAAAATATTCAAAATGGGGGATGAAATTATAAAAATACCCAATACCCAAAACACTTTATAAACATACCCAAAACTCATCATTACACACACTCAAAACCCATATATAAACATACCCAAAAAATATACAATTGTTGGTTGTGGGGTTGATTTTGGGTATGTTTCTATGTTTAAATAGTGTTTGGGTATTTTTATAAATACATGTCTAGAATTGGGTATTTTTATAAATATCTATTTTGTTTTCTCCATCATGTATATCGTGAGTGCAATATGCTGGCAGATAGATTAGCTGAATTGGGTTCATGTCTTGAGTTGGGTTTGTCAACCTTTCATGATCCTCCTAGACTATTAGGTATTTTCTTAGTGAAGATTTACTTGGCGTCTGTAGGCCTCGAGCCATTGTTTAAGTTATTTGTTGGGCATTAGCCCCGTTTCTTCATAAAAAAAAAGAAAATGAGCTTTGTGTGTGTTTCTAAAGTCTATTTCATATAGGGTTTTTTATAATTTGGGACCCTATATTTAGTATAATAGTGAATCTCCTAAAAAATAACCGACATATCTAATACATGATAGGTAAATTGTTAAGGACATATTTGTGTAGAAAAGATAGGTACATAGTTCTTAAACTAAAAAAAAAGATTGGTACATTTACCCTATATTAGATAGGCAAAAATATATAGGTAAACTATTTACCTATATCCACCTATTTTTTCCATGTCCCTAATTTCCATAGATTATATAAGTAAATTATTTACATATAGTTCTTTATGTTCTTCGCTAAGACTATGTATATTAATTTACCTATATTTTAAGTACAATTATTTTCTTATATTTTAAAATATAATTTAAAATAGATACATAATAATTTTGAATTTTAAAAAATGGGTACATACTAAACTCACACACACTATAAGCGAATTTTTTTATTTATTTTTATTTTTATGACCTTTCTTATTGAGATGGATGATAGCATACTAAAACTCACATACACTACACGGATGCTAAGACCTAAACCCAAGACCTTGCTTGAGGGAGTAAATACTCCAAACCACGACACTAATTAAAGAGAATTGGTAACAATTTATGGAATGAAAAATTGAATATATTGCAACAACAAAAAAAAGGTTTCACATGCCAAAAGAACACAATAAACTAAATTGATTGTAAAATAAACAAATAAGAACATTAAATGTCACTAATTTTGAAATAAATTAAATTAAATTACACCAAATCAGTTCAAAAATAAATTCAATAGTATAATAATAAATCAACACAATTAATCGAGGAAAGGTAAACTGTAATGAGGGGTACTTTTGGAATCTAAAAAGTATAATAAATTAAATTTGTAGCTTAATTAGATAATTGTCTTAGTTGGATCCTAGTCATTGGATTTTTCTTATAAAAATTAGGGTTTTATGTATTGAAAAATAATGTGATGTGTTGTAGGCAAGGAAAAATGAGTTTCAGACCAAAAAAGATGAATTTACTATAAACAATAATACTTACTATTCTAATTGTCACTAGAATCAGAAATATTGAACATGCAAATGTAGGGTTGGCTCAAGTACGAACCTATGCTATGTACAACCTCGGCTATAGGCCATGTTAGTTTTTTTATTTTCTTATAGTTAGTGTTAATGTGTAAGCATATATGATGAAAAGCTCATGGTATTGTCAGTGTAAAATAGGCATTTTACACAAATAAAATAAAAATGATATGTTCTCATATTAAATTTATATATATTTATGATTAATTTCATAAGTCTCCCTCAAGAGTTTAACCGAAATTAAAATCTAACAATCCAGTAAGATAAATTCAGTCTCCCCCATTTTGAAATGCTAGGTCCGTCTCTAGTTGGCAAAATTGTAACAATTGAGCGAGTATGAAGTAAATTTTTACATGTTTCAGAATATGTTAAATTTACAGGAAGATGTAAAAATAAGAAATCCTGATTTAGGGTTTAATTAACCGATATGCTTTGATGAGTTGACGAATTTCAGACGCATCAACTTCCCTAATCTGGCTTAAGCAGCAGCTTAATCGGGTTCTTAGGTCTAGTCATGAACAACGCAACACCTGCAGGTGGAGTTATTGTATTATAGGGAAAAAATATTTGACCCCCGACACTCGTGCAAATAAATACAAAGAGCTCTTCCCAAATTCTTACATTGAACGTGGGCTAATAATTCAAGGACAAAAATAAAGCCTCGGTCGACTAACCATTTTTGTTGCTTTCTCCTTCCTGTGATATTTGTTTTGGCTTCCCCCTTTTGCCCTTTCTTTATTGAAGAAGAGTTATTGTAATGCCTTTTTACATAAGAGGATTTTCAATTGTTCAAATAATTTCAGTTTTTATTTAAACGTTTGCAGTTTTGAAACATAATCTTTAATGCAGACATGAACTTAGTTCAAGTTAGTTACCTTGGATGCGCGCCTCACTCATTACTCAGTTTTAAATCTTTATTCCTATAATTTAAATTAATTTAAAGTAAATTATTACTTGTATCAAAACAGAATCTTTAATTTTGTACTGCCTTTGGTATCTTGAGATATTTTCATGCCTAACTTTCATTGAATATATAAATGTCATGATATTAATAGGCCAAACCTAAATATGCATGGTGCAGTTGTTATTCGAGTGTTGTTTAAATTAAAGTGACTTGTAAAATTTCTAATTTCAAGTGACCAAAGAACTTATTTCCCGTGACTTTCCTTCTTTCTATATATTTCTTTATAGCAAGGTAGGTGTGGCGGGCCTGGCGGCGGACCAAAATTAATTTCAAAGGCGGTGGTCCCTCCGATGCTGGATTTTTGTATTTGGTCTAAACATATATTATATATTATATATATTATCCCCACATGACCATTATCAATTTAATTATCATGTGATAATGAAATGATAAGAATGGTGATGATTGGCTAATCTTGCTTAGGCCGATGACAAAGTGAGGATGTAGCTCTTCAGATGTGCATAAGGCTCATTCAAACATTTCAGCTAATTAGCGTAAGGACTAAATCAAATTGAAACTCAACACATTTGTTATTTGATTTAATCTATGACTAGGATATCAAGTTTCATTTGTATAGAAATTTATTTTCAAAATATTCCTGACCATAAGATTAAACAAATACTAATTGACGAAGATAGATGCACTCCCGAAGTTGGGGGAACGAGACAGGGCACATCAGCAACACATTTTAGTGTTCATGTACATTGCACCCACTAATTCCACTTTTGTACGTCGTTTGTCTTTTACCCTTTGGTGGAACATCAACAAATTGTGATAATTGTTGAAATGTCACATGTACTTATACATCAGTTTTAATTTATCATTTCAAATAAAAATTTAAGAGAAATATCACTTAAAATTGTCTACATCTAACTTAACACCATCCAATCTTTCATCTATTTTTAAGGGTATTTTAGCCTTTTTATAACATTTCTTTTTATAATTATTTTTCCCAAATTAAGCTAATACCAGACCCCAAAATAATCTTAGTATAAAAGGTTAAAAAAAATCTTGAAAGGTTGAATCTTTGGTAAATATTAATTTGTCATGAATATGTTAATTTGGCAGACCCAAACTATTTTGTTTATAATTGTTTCCAAACCTAATTATGCATTACATATATGCCATCAAACTTGCATGCTTTTGGGACGAAATCACCATTTAACATGAAATTTATGATTGGGTAATGATATGGTGTGTACAAACAAACCAAATATTTTACTAACTTTTTTTTTTCTCTTTCTGCCGACCTGTGTCCTAAGGTGTGAGACGATCATGTGGTGTAGATGTAGTTTTCAGTTTTTAAATGTGAGGGTGTGGTGTGGCCACGTCATCCGCCTATGGTTTATAACTTTGGTATATAGGTGGTAATTTCCTTTTGTCCGTAGTTAGAAATTGCTGCATGCATCCCTATCGGAGCACGTAAACATCCATTTTTGGGATAACTTGTACCTGCTTCTTACTGTCCTAAAAGAGCTTTCTTTTTACTTAATTAACTCGTGCTAATCAGTGATCTGCCTCTTAACAACTTCAAGTCATATGTCATCTAAAGTGTCAACTTACTCATCACTAGATTAATTATGGTGCAATTGGGATCCACATGTTATATTTTTGGTGCTTATGAATTTTCCACTATATTCAAGTATGACTGTGTATGCGTCATTTCTTGCTAACTCACCTCACTAAGGTCATTGTTTGAGAATGACACTCATATTTGGATATTGGGTTTAAAATCCTCTTGATCTCTAAAGGCAAAGTGCCCGTTTGACACCTTTATATCTATACACACACTACACACCACATACAAAAAAGAGTAGACTTATCGTGCGTATCATTCGAATATATAGCGATATGTAAAGCACGTTATTATCAGCTTAACATCTATTTTCAAATATGCATTCACATGGAGAGGTTTTTCAAAGAGAAGGGCAGTGTCTTAATCATTGACACAAAAATGGTGGAAGCACACAACACACCAGACAATTTGAAGGAAAGATTTACGTATTGACACATCATGCAATATTAAACAATATAACAATAAAGATTGAAACTATGAACATCAAGTAGGTAATGGTAATGGAGGAGTATGCAGAACGCATTTCCAAACAGAAACACTTTTGAGAATGGAGATGCACTGCAAGTGGGCATATTAAAACACACACGTAATATAATAAAGTGCAAAATTACTTTTGATGGGTTTGATGAGAGACGCATTGTAAATTGGAAAACGCCACGTCGTTCATGGGTAGTGGGTGGGTGGGTGGCTCCTACGACTGCAGTTTAGAGTGTAGAGCCACGGAATCTTCAAATATGTTACCTCTCTCTCCCTCCCTCCTCCTGCAATCGCTTTCTGGGGCCCACTGCTGAATTGGCAAAGGCTCCATAATGGACCCCACTGTGCTTTGTTGTGTGCGCTCCAAAAGATTCGCATCACATGTTCTGTCATATTGTCATGCAGTATCTCCCAACTTTCCGCTACTCATTCTAAAAAGACAAAAGGACCCCCCTTCCCTCCCAACAACAAAGTGGCTTCTCTGCCTCCGCTGCCCCCCAGTTAAATTATTTACTTAATTAAGATAATTTAACTAAAAATGGGTTTTGTCCCCTGTGTTTTTTGGCCCCTAATCCTCTACAGTTGGCCCTTTCGGCTATTGTGGGGCGCAAGTAAAGTTTATTTTTCCTTTCAAACTGAGTGTCGTTAGAGACAATACTATTTTAACCACACCGTGATTAGGAAAATCAAAAGCTCATAATGAAATGGATCCATAGATCTTTGTCAATCTCGGCAGTTTTTTTTCCAGGGTAAATTCGGAGGTACACAATAATAAAAGATCTCGGCCGTAAAAGAATCTATACTATTAAGGTTTTTAGGTAAAAATGACAAAACAAATCAAAGACTAATCTCTTTTTATCTTTTATTTTTTATTTATATACACGATAGTCTAAACTACAAAGAGATGGAATTTCTCTCACACACATACAACAAACATGTCATCGAGGTTCAAATATGAGACCTCTGAATTTGCAAATCAAAGCGCTTTTCCACTTAGGCTAACCCGTTGGCATCAAATACTAATAATCTTTAGTGAGGATATTACAATTGCATTAGGAATAGAGATATTTAGACATATACCCATTTTTAGCACTAAAAATATAAATAAACCATACACCATTTAATTTATATAAACAAACTCAAAAAATGACAGTTGGCTCTCTGAATTTAATTTTAATTATTAAATTACTTTGATGCCCTATTGAGTGTTTTGAGCTTTTTTTATGAGGTTTTGAGATTGAGTTTATTTTAAGAAATTAATGACAGTTTTGTAATTTAAACAAAGTTATAAGTCTTTTTGTTATGTTGTAAATGAGTTTTAGATGTGTTTTCATATAGAGTTTTTTTTAATATATAATTTGGGCTTTATTGGGTATAATAGTGAATATTCCTTAAAAATATATAACATATGGAACACCTACTAGATATACAAAGTAAACATGAAATTAGCTACATTGACTTAGGAAACTAAGATGTTTCTTAGTCAACACACATGTTATACATATAGAGAGCCATCCACAAACCCTAGTGCATTTTGGCTCCCACAGCCATGGCGATTGTGCGCAGCCAATATTTATAATAACAACCAATTAAAGATGGATTTAAGATGGCGAGATGCAAGACCATATAAGTG
This sequence comes from Prunus fruticosa, assembly GCA_018703695.1. Classification (NCBI taxonomy): domain Eukaryota; kingdom Viridiplantae; phylum Streptophyta; class Magnoliopsida; order Rosales; family Rosaceae; genus Prunus; species Prunus fruticosa. Next base: position 52,543,723 of record CM031917.1, read on the forward strand.
GTGGATGTAAAAAGTAGCACTTAACTTGCACCTCATAAGAAACAGAGAGAAAGAAGAAAACAAAAGGTTAAGTACCATGTCAAAATTATAGACAAACCACTTAACTTGCACCTCATAGGAAACAGGGAGAAAGAAGAAAACAAAAGGTTAAGTACCATGTCAAAATTACAGACAAACCACTTAACTTGCCCTTTAGTTACTTTACAAATTTTTTTTTCCCAATTATCCAAATTTTTTATTTTTTAGATATTCATTCATAGATCATTCTTACAAAAAATTAGATAAATCGGAAACCGTTTCGACATTTAATTGTGTCATACAAAATTAATGAACACTTGCCTTGAAGAAAGACTAAAATTTCAATAACTCAATTAAGTGATCAGATCAATATTTGATTCAAATAACTCAATTGAATGAAAGAGCTATATATATATATATATATATATATATATATGGTTGATTGGCGTTCCTAAAATAGGGTTTATTATGTTATTATTATCACCACTAGTGTGCGAAGAACATGGCATGGCACTTGGGTTTGTTCCCTCCCTGTATAAAAGTATAAAAGTAAAAGGCAACTTATCAAACAAAACCCTAAATATCAACGGACGAACCAATAGAATGTGGTGCGTGCAAGTTGCAACCACCGATATCACATATTAAGATAGGACATAAAGGACACGTGCTTTTTATATGTCCTATCAAAATAATCAAATATGCAAACTAAATAAGCTGTAACAAAACAATATTATAATGCAAGTGGGCGTGTGGGTTCGACGAGTGAAAATGACCAATTCCATCTGATTGACAAGAGCCCAAATTTCCATGCTAATCAATGTCACCAATTTGGGTCTTTAAGATCTTTGAGTAGTCGGAGGACCTCATAAAATTTCGATTTTGAAAGAGATGGAACAAGCTGCTAGCAACAGAAAAATGGCCAACTCTCTCTCTCTCTCTCTCTCTCTCTCTCTCTCTCTCTCCCAGTGGGCACTGAGCTACTGGCTACTAGACTGAGACGAACATGGACCTTCCAGATCAGCTATAACCAAACAATACAAGTTTGGCCTTATTACTTGAGCACTCTTCTGTGTGGTGTGTGGTGCCTTTGTCGCCTGGTGAGTCGACAAGTATTCCTGACTCTTCGACTCTTCGTTGAGGCAATTCAACAAACACACAGGTGGACAAGTGGGAGGCAGAACAGAACAAGCCCAACATATTCCTCACCATATCTAATTTCATGCATACTAATAAATGCTTAAATTTACTAGCACCCAATATTTTGTATTAGAAATTTAGCATATTTTGAGATGGTTTAAGAACTTCTCGCACTTTCTCCTTTTCATTGGTACTAGACTTTGCGGAATGGGCGACCTATAGACCGGATTAAGATGATATTTGGAAATGTTATCGAGTTGTTTAATATTTTAAGATGAAGCATTGTGGAATGTTGAGACCCACTATCCGCATTGCAAAAACAACATAACTTGGGATTGTTTGAGAGCTTGTGGAGTATCATTTCTTAAATTTCAAAGGGTAAAGGCCAATTCAAGCTCAGTTCAATCAACTTGCTCTGATATACCATGTTAAATTTCAAGAGGGCAAACCAATGACTCACTACTAGCAACATCGATAAGCATGTTTTATCGGTTTTAGAAGCAAGTTTTATCCATGACTCTTATAATTAAAAAAATGATTGTAGGCTTTGTCTCGGCCGAAAAAAAAAAATGATGATTGTGGGGTCTCTTCTTAATTTTCATGTGAGAGCCCAAGTTCTGTTGTCGAACTCTCTAACGGATTCCAATGGGCTTGATCATGATGCCCAACTCTACTTTGGTTAGGCCTTAACTCTACGTATGAACCTTGGATTGGTCAATTGTATAGTCAAAGCCGTACATTCTAACAAAGCCCAATTCATGCAGAGACTTGAATGAGTTGAACTTGAAAGTAAATATCAACAGTTCTTATTTGACCAATTAGTTATCAAAAGTACATATCTTCTTTCATGCGGGCCTTCACTTCAATTCTGTAGGGCCTTCACTTCCCCTGTGTTGGACCCCAGAAAAGTGAACAAATAACAAAACTGGTTTCCTGAAAAAACAGAGCTAAAACCTCTTTCAAATTTCAATAACTAGAGATCGGGAATTCGAACGTAAAACCTCTTTTATTATTAGAAAGAGAAAAATTGTTAGATTAATAGTTAGCTGGTATTGGATTAATTACGTTGAACTTTCAATGATATTTAAGTTTGTTTATCTTTAGTAATCACGTTTTGTCCAAGTCAAATTGCCAATCAACATTCATGATTCATCCATATATAGTTGCCTGTTTTCTGCAAAAATAATATGTAAAATGTAAAATATATCTTATACCTCGCAAAGGGTATGGTAATTACAGGAACTGTAATTCATCCATCCAAGAGGAAGAAAAGGGTGAAGGAAACAAACAACAGATAAGTTCAACAAGCATAAATGCTATATTGTCCCTATCTCTAAAGTCCAAAAAAAAAGAAAAAAAAAAGATTTACATCTCTGCTAAATTAAGTATAAACAGAAACCTTGTCAGGGCAAAGCCAAATGGTTAAGTTACTGGCTGCCACCAATATTAATTAACTAATCTAAACGCCTGCAGAGGTGGATCTACACAGCTAAAATCTAGTAATATTGCTTTCTTTTTTCCCAGCATAGCTGGACACTTGAGGAGGCCTAAAGGTCATTTGCAGACTATCATTTCAAGACAAAATCACTGCCCTCAAGAAACGAGAAACACTTGTGTGCAACGAGGATAATATTATTTTGCTATTTTCGTTTTATGCCAGTTTTTCTGCAGAAACACTCAGGACTAGATACTGTACTTGTAAATTAACCCTAACACTACACTCAGATTCAACTCTGTTACTGTACTTGTAAGTAATTATATTTTTTTACCTTTGAATTTCACTGTAAAAAAATGTCAACACAGCAAAATGTTAAAAAACACAGAATGAAGAATAAAGGGAAATAGTTACCTACCAAACCAACCTAAACCAAACCAAGAAACAAGTTTAATTTGCAGGATTGGACCACTGCTGCTGCTGCTGCTGCTGCCAAGGCTGCTGAAAGCTGACCAGTACTCTATCATAATCATATTGTGGACCACTTTTGTACGGCCATGGCATTGGCCGCATGGTTTGGACAAAATTAATGGACCCTTGTTTTATTTTGTTTTCAAACAGAATATGTAAATACTTTCAAAGCATATGACCCAGCCAGCTCCATGCTTCTTCCGTAAAAACAAATTGGGAAGAACCAAAGGCAGTGCAAGGCTGTCTTGACTCGTTAAAAAGTCTGAGAGAGCCTCTGAAATCTGAATAGTACGTTTGGCATTTCAAGGGAAAGTGACACATTATATACCAGACACAATAAGCAGCCCAGACCAGTCCAGTTCAGACCAGCCCAGCCAAGCCCATTGGATGCCAATCCTGTGGTTTAGATCATATAGGATAAAATAATCCAACTGTCCTGCTGCTACACTCTGCAACAACTGAAACCAAACCTGGGATTGATATGAATGATGATAAAGATGTTGCGAATTTAAACCAATTATTTGGATACATATTGGGATAGATATATATATAAGATAGATAGAATAGAAGGGTCGCCTTATCATTAAGCCACTCACGAGCAGAATGTGTGATTTTTCATAAATTCATTCATCATCTGTGCCATATTCATGTAAGTTCAAGGTCTCATCTCGAAGATCTCTAATAATTTGAACCAGAATGGGTCCACTGCATATAGATATAGCTGGGAAACCAATATGCGAGGTATATAATTTGTAAACAAAGCCGGATATGTAGCTCGAGTGAATAAAACTATTCATCCCGCATTATTTTCAACAACGCTTGTATGAAAAAAAGTGAAAAAAAGGTAGCTGGTAAAATTTAATGGACTTAAAAACTGTGTGCGAGGGATTAATGATAATCTCTCTGACCCAACTATACCTGCGCCGAATCAAAGGTGGAGGACGATGTTTCAATAATTTTAAACAAAAGTGAGGTCCCCCTTAATAGCTTCTCGCATTGAACACCTCCAATATTGATTGGAATTTTTGTTGGCATTCTCAAGAACGGGAACGGTTGTAAATGATTGACAAAATTATTAATATGAAGGTATAAATTTTACAGTTGTAACCTTACGTAATTGAGCAACTAGTCAATTGAATTGATATACAATTGTTGGAAAGAAAAAAAGAAAAGAAGAAAAAGGGTGAGCTTTGAGGAGTTTAAAGAGAGGGCAGCAACCAAGAAAGAAGAGTGAATGGAACCCATTGCTCTCTCTTTCTTTCCGGACTTTTTACCAAACAATCCGTATGTTATCATTGTCTTTCTCCCTTTTTCTTTTTAGGTTGAAAATACGCGTACAGTCTAATAGTCTATTGCCCAAAAAAGCAAGCAAAGTGTTAGGAACAACAAAGACATCTCATACAAAATCAAAAGATATTGTTCCCCGATTTCAGCATTCCCCCCACCCCCTTTTACCTTTCTCTATTTTTTTTCTTTGAACGCATGTTTTTTCTTTCTCTTCAGAAAAACTTGTATGAAACGAGAATAACAGTGTTTTACATTAAACTAATTTCTTCTTAATCTTCTAAATTCTCCTCTTTCTTTTTTGGTTCCTCTTTTCCATAATTCCACCTTTCATCCACATGCTCTTCTTCTTCTACATAGACTAGTCTAGGCCAAGAGATTTCTACACAAGTGCGACGCTTCAATGCAATATTCTATGTATTATTATAGTGGCAATTACCAAATCTAGTAATAGATTACTCATATAATATATGAGAAGGGTCAATATATATCAACGGAAATTTGAGCCAGCTTCTTATTTTATATTTACTCCGGCAATTGCGGTGCATTAGGAAATAATTAGGAGATAGATTAAATTGTACCTAAGTAAGCTCAAACACTAGGCATGCATTAAATTGTTTCTTGTGGGAGCTAGTAGAAAGCACATGTAGTGCTTATTGTGGGTGTCTTTTGTGAATGATAAACCACTATTAATTGAGATCGATCGGTCCAATTCTTGCCTACAAATGTGGTGGGAGCAAATCTAAATCTCATTTGCTAAGCAACACATATATATATAGATATATAGTACAAAGGTCTTTCTCTATTATTTGTAGCTCTAGTTTATAAGAGAGACATTCATAGAACGGGGTAATACTTTTTGTTATCCCTAATCAATAGCACAGTGACATAATCGGAATAACTTTTTCACGTATCACTAATTATTCCCCGTTACGAAGAAATTTTTTATGCTAGTTGACCTAGCCTTGTTTGGCGGGGGATGCCATGCCACTGTTAATAAGATACTAAAGCTAATAAATGTATAATTACAAGAAATGCACTTTGGAAACATTGAATGGTCCATTTTATACCAATGTTAATATATATTGATATAAATGGTCCATTAATTACTACTACAAATAAAATTAGTAAATATTATAGGAGCTTATAGGTGGGGAGAGAGGCAAGGCATGCATTGAAAGTCGAGGTGGACGGTGTTAGAGATTTGGTGGGTTACACCTGTAGGTCTTGTTCAAGTGATTAGTGCAGATTTCAAACCCAAAGTCATACAAGATTTAGCTCATCCATCGAGGTCAAACCTCCAACTTATACTCACAATATTTTCCAACACCAAAAATGCTTGTGGCCGACAGCATGTTCCTCTAACCACATGTATAACAGGCCTTTCCTACCAAAATCTTCATTTTAATTCTTCAGGAAATCAGACCACAAGTGTTATTTTCATGTTTCAATCATGCAGAAATTTTTTGGGGGTTTTTTTTTTTTTTTTTTTGGGTATTTTGTTTTTTGGATTGCCGACTGCCATTTGCTACTAACCAAATGTTAACGTTGGGTACATATTTATACAAATTAAGAATGATGAGCAATGAGACGCTTATAATAATGTGGAAGAAAAAGCCACATAGATATTATTGTTTTCTTTTTGTTTTTTTCTTTAGAAAGGCCATGCAAGAGAGGCTTATGAGTAGATATATATAATAATACTGCCTGCTGCAAGTACACTCTTCATTGCTATGTTAATGTTCTTAAAAACTTTCGTCCGGATAAAATGCAAACCATCTCTGTTTCCTAATCCCATATATCCACCATCCCCAGAACAGTCCAGAGATCATTGAGTATATGGATTGGATTTGGTTGGGAAAATTAGGATGAAAGTTTCAGAGATGGTATGCAATTTAACAAATCGCATAAGAACATAAGTACTTATTAGACATGGAAAGACTTTTTTTGGGTCCTTAATGAAAAAAGGTGGGAACCATTTGAGGAACTAGCGAGGGATGAAGCTGAGAATCTCTGCATTTGGGTTGTGGCTGAGCTTCCTCTTCTTTGACAGAGGCTCTGGTGAAGATGAGACTGATGAGGTCACGGCCCACGAATCATTTGAACTATCAGAGCTAAATGACATGTCTATAACTCCATTTGGGCTGCCAGGAATAGAACCAAACTTGCGCTTGTTGGATGGTTTGCCATGGCCTCCTGATGATGACAATTCCAGGACAAGCTTATAGCAATCATCCACTTTGTCCTGTTTAAGATTCAATCAGAATTTGAGAACTTTAATAAAAAATTCAAACTTCCCATGTTTTTGTATAGGAAAGATTGGTACTTGGAGATTCGGGTTAAAGGGTGAACAAACCTTGTCAATTCCGAGAATGCCCAAGAGCTGGTTTTGATATTCGACATGTAAACAGGGTTCTATATTGTTGACAACGTGCAGCATTGTAGCAGTGGCCACTACAGATGGAAGGAAAGACATGAACCTAGAATCTGCAATTTTAAAATTCAAAGAAAAGGCCAAGAATATTGTAAGAAAAAGGATTAAAGATTTCAACTTTACTTTGTTGTTTATGTTATTGCAGAAACGGGATCAAGTTTGAGAATAGGGGAAGGGCAAGATTTGGGATGGCTTTACCTGGAATAAGATTCAGAAGGATGAGCTCGCATCTCTTGAGAAATTCCCAACAGAGATGGTGTTTTAGCCCAAGCCTCCTTGTGATGTAATCGACAAATGAAAGTGGAGTGACAGGGTTCATCTTCCATTGAAGTGTGGAGAGCACCAAAATCTCCATTCTCTTAATAGTTCTAGCTTCAAAAAAATACTTACTGTCTTCCACCTTAAAAAAGTCAGAAAAATCCAGATTGGTTTAGCAAATCAGGACATGGACACAAAATCACAAGCTTTAAACAATCAAACATGAACATACTTGGAAGTCCAGTAAAAGGGGAACTTGGGTCTCCTCCACTTTGGCAGCAAGAGAGAGACAGGCCACAGCAGCAAGCTGGGTCGTCCATGGCTTCTCAATCTGAAACTGGAGGCTGAAGAAGAACCTATCAAAGTAATCCACAGCAAGAACGGCAGTGAGAGCAGAGAAAGAGAAGTGGGTAATCACTCTCAGCATCCAATCCACTGCCTCTTTACGAGCCCCAGAAACAGATGAGCTGATTTGGAGAGGTTTTTGAAGCTCACCATTTTGTTCTGCTTCTTTGGATAACAGTGAGATTAGCTCCTCGTTGTCCCAAAACAAGTCTTGCTCTAGCAAGATTGGAACTTTTATTGGCCTATACGATGAAATATTGCTGTAACAACAACTGTCTCCTACAAATTCATCTTCCTGTTGGAAATACTCCACTACACTCGCTTGCTCCTCCAAATGCTCTTCTGAGCAATACAGAGCATCCAAAAGGAAAACTGGGTTTTGTTCTTCACTTGATTCTGCTTGTTGCTGATGATGATGTTGATCCATCTTCTTCTGAGAAGAAGAGGTTTGGTTCTGGGCTCATTACTTCATGAACAGGCCAGAGGCAGAGAGTGTGAAGAAGAAAGAGAGGCCTGAAGATGACTCAGCCTGAGGCATCTTCTCTCTATCTTAATCTCTACCTCTCTCTCTCTCTCTCTCTCTCTCTCTCTCTCTCTCTCTCTCTCGGTATTCTATCTGTCTGTGATTGAAATAGCAGAGCAGTAGAAGAGGAGGGGAGGGGGACTGAGCAGCGACTTCAACCCACTCTCAAAGATGCGGTTTTATTATATGTAACTTGTGGGTAGTTTGTTTGGTTTTGTTTTTCCCTTTCCCACTGTCACTGTAAAATTCTGCTCTTTTCAATTGGGGAGCTCGCGTGCCTAAACCCACCGGACCTTGATGCATAATGGGCCATGCAGCACAACATGTTGACACGTGACATTTGTATCTTCCTCTCCTTGCATTTCAGGCCCACCTCCTATCAACCCCCTCTGATCAAAGTCGTCGGATGCCATGAGCCGTCTGATGAGATGACCGTGTGATGAACATGCACATCCACACCAAATATGAATAAAAAAGAATGCTTTGAGCTGGTAGAGGGGGGTATGAGTGGCCAGACACGAGAGGATCTTCTGCTCTGCTCTTGTGTTATTTGTGGGTGTTTATTTAATTATTTTTATATAATTTGTATTTTGTTTTTCTATTTGTTTTTATTATCAGAGTATAAATCTGGCCTTATATTTTAGTCTCGGATACGGCAGAGTGGGTGAAATTGGCGCGAGCGGGAGCCCTTCGCGCGAAAAACAATTTACCCTCTAAATCTGGTGCACATTGCAACGACCAAAATCGGTGCCAATAAATTCGTTTTGAAAATTTCTTTCCCAATTCAAATATTATAAAATATTATTTGCAACGATAACAAATGAGCTGGCAGCTTTGTGTTGTGTGGGTTAGACACAAGATTGCATCGCCATTTTTGTATTGTGCTCTGTTTTCACACCTTTTATTATTTAACACATAAAAATTGTGGTGCAAAATGCAAAACAACTTTGTGCATGATTTAAGACCGTTGTGCATGAATCGGTGTCAGACGACGTGCTTTTGGGATGAAGCTCTCATAAGATTCATACATTATACATAACGTTATGTTCTCATCTTACTTATTTAAATTCATAAAATAAAAATAAAAAGAAAAGACTTGTCTCTCTCGGATGCCTTTGCTTCTGCAGCTCATATATACAAATTATCTCCATATATATTATTTAGACATTCAAGCGACATGGGAGTGGGGCTACTTGAGATATTGATATGGTTAGGGTGTCAAGTGTCAAGTATTTAAAACCATGTTGTAGTTGTAGATGCCTATCTCTATGTTGGGTGCCATCAGCCATGACAATTCTTTTGTTTTTCTGAACTAAGGTAGATCTTCATTTTTAGGTTTCGTTACATTATGGCCGAAGCCGAACAAAGTTCGTCGTAGCCTAGGTGGTACATTGTAATAAAATTTACTTGTCCATAGGTGAATAAGGAGCTTTTTATCATTGACCATGTATGTATGGTTTTAATTTATACTGAAAAATTCGTAATAAAGATTTTGGTTTGATTGGTTTTGGTAAAAGGAAAAGTGAAACTTTATACATATAATTTTAAGCTTTACCCGGGAGCCAACTCTTTTCTTTTTCTTTTTGTTTCTTTATTTGTTTCTTTAAATATTGATGATCCTCGGTTATTTTTCCCCGTATTTAAGACACTTTATTTGTATCAATTACCTCTTAATCTAGAGTTATTTAAAATGTCTCAAGTTCGAATATCTCTCTTAAATTAACACATAACGCGCAAGGCAGATTATTGTCACATAACTGAACTGCTTTGCATGTAATGAGTTTTGAATAATCCAATTAAGTTTTAAGAAGATTATAAGATTTTTGAAGGCTCATTATTTGTATTTATATATTTTTTTTGGCTATCTGGTATTAAGCATTCAGAGATCAACAATCCAAGTTTAAAATGAATATTTCTTGGAATTACAAACTCCCCAGCAGCAGGACAACTCAATTCCTCTTTTGTACGAAAAGGTGGTCTCTCTCTGCACTGCACTCAACCATTATGTTTACAACAACAGCCAGCAACAATTGCAGATGAGAGAGAACACACACTGTGTCTATCACTGTATGTCTTCAAGCTCCTCAGACTTATCTTCCCTCCCTCTATGCCATGTAACACTAATAAAAGATTAAAAAACAACCCTTTGCTCAGTGTTTGCTGAATATGTTGCTAATTCAGTACTCTACTCTACGTGTTTCTTGACAATAGGGACGCGTGGAGGGCTTTTAGGTCCTTCTACACGGGAAATTTTTCTGTGCGATCGTTTATTCCACATACATGTTCTACTACGCCCTAATTCCATCGACACATGTTATAATACATGTTTCCGTTATTAATATCCTTATAACATGTTGATTAACCGACAAGGAGCTTGTAGCTCAAGTGTTTAAGAGTAGTTGAGGTCATGTACTCGAATCATCTATCTCGTAATATTATCCTTATCACTTGTAGCTTTTTATCGCTCAAGTGTTTAAGAATAGTTGAGATCATGTACTCGAATCATCCTTATCGTAATATTATCCTTATCCCTTGTATATGAAAAAATCATGATTAACCTTATAACATGTAGATTAATAAGACTACAAGAAATTTTTTTCCCCCTTTCCTATTTTTGGTGTCGAGGTTTTCTAGGGCTGAGAGTCTAGTAAGACTGAGATGTTGCTTTAATTTTTTTTTCTTCTTTTCTTGGTCCTTTTATAGGGTACATTCTCCAAGAAACGAAGCTAGAGAGCGAAAGAAGATAGTGTGAGGACAAAAAGTGTTGGCGCTATAGCAGGTTATAGACTGACTCCATCAATGAGATTGTGATTTGTGGATTTGTGGTGGTGGTGGTAGTGGTGGAGGTTTCCAAATTCCAACCCCAACCCACTCAAATATCCCTCTAAAATCAAAACTAAAACTGAACAAAGGTCGGCCCTGTTTTACTGTTTGAAAGCCTTCAATGCAATCTCCTTTTTGACCTTTTCTTTTCTTCTAATTTACCTTTTACTTTTTTATACGATCATTATAAGCATTTTTTTTCTTTCCTAAAATAACACCACCTCTTTCATCATTCTGGTCAAAGTCAGATATGCCCACTCTCTGAAGATTCAGAAAGTTTGTTCATTTCCTCACATTTCAATCACAGCAACGGAAAGCAAGCAAGCAAAGCCCTTTATTGGAACTCATCAAACCATCGTCATAGCTCGCAGTCTATAGCTGATAAGACCATCACAAGAATCACAGCCCTTGTATGTTCGTTCAAGATCGTAGAGATCTTTTAAGCCCCCCCATGTGTGATGTGTATTAAGCAAGCAAGAGAAAACTCATTATATGGGCTGTGCTGTGGGGCTGGGGTGGTGGGGGGGTGAGGGCCCACATGGATCTTCTCCGTCCAGCTGTGGGCACTCTCCATGTAGAGGAGGGGCCCACCCAGAATAGTCCGAACCTAATCATAATGTTTGTCTGATAATTATGGCACCACTCTACACAAGTTACTCTTATTGATTGTAATTTGTAACTACTGAGATGATGATAGACGAGAGTTGACCTGCGATTACTCAAGAGGCCAAGATCAGCCACTTTTCTCTAATTTACCTTTTCTTAATCTTCACACACCATGCATGCATTATATAATAAGAATCATTACAGGTTAACAGTCATTACTCTAAACTAATCTAATTTACGGGCTCCGACCAACTAGCCTAACCAACATATGCAGTCAAAGTTTGCATACGTGTGGAACTGTGATTTGTTTGTGAGAAAGAGGCACGTAAAGTATTTGCCCATTATTGGTTACCCAATAGCTTCTACAGTGAGTCTTTCTTAGTCACCCTTGAACCGGCTAGCCATATGCAGAGATTGTTATGCTAAACAAGTAATCGACAGAGAGAGTGGTTCAATCCCTAATTAATGCGCAGCACCTGTTTACTGTCATGAAACTTGATAATTTATCTACCCACCTGCAGCAAGGGACAATCACAAACCAACAATAATACAACATGCTTCTACAGAAACACACCCTCCCCTTTCCCTTATGGAATTGCTTCTTTACAAGCATAAAGATACAGAGAGTGTTTTTTTATTTATAGCATGGCAGAGAAGATTTCGAGCTTTATTTGCTGTTATTCACTCTTTTGTAATTGAATAGTACAAAGCAATAAAAGAGGGGAAAACAACTGGTTTTTACCATCTTTCTGTTGTTCAAAAATTAATGCAAAGTGAAGCTCATGGGTGGGGGAAACTTTAAAGTTGAGAATATTCTACCAGTTTTAGACCACAAACCATTAAACAACTTTACCAACATGCCAATATCCACAGGATCATTATACCAATAGCACCATGGAATAAATGAGTAAAAATGTTTTACAAATGTACGCAAATTACCTGGTCATTTTCTCTAACGACTAGATTCGTGACTTCTTGTTTTATGCGTTTGTTCACACAAATTCTTGTTTATATTGCATCATGTGTGTTCTGACATTTCGGATAATTTATATAATTTGCAATTACCCGACTGGTCTAGCAATGACTTATTTGTGAATGGTGTAAGTTCTATTTCGTCCAAAACTTCACTCTGCAAAAGTAATCTTCATACCAAAAGTATTTAATTAAAATTATTATCTTTTTCCCATATGTTTAGAGAATATATTGAAGTATTAAGTTTTTAATTTGATTCTGGGTCTGGCTAGTCTAGAATTTTCCAAGAAGAAATGATGTTTTGTCTTCAATACTAACAACATTTCTGCAGACACAAAACAGTTGTACACTTGCCCTGTTTTGACTTGTAAAAAGCCAAGTACCAGCTTAGACAGCGTCCCCATCTGATCTGCGCTTGACTCTTTTGACTCATAATACCAGTTTCAACTACTCAATATCTAGTAGTGAGTCAAAGAATGGGACCACTTAGGTAAATAATTTCAAATAATCAGACTTCTAACTAAATGATACTAACTAAACTGATTTGGACCAGTCCTCTTGGGTGGTCCATGGAATTCCAGGCCCATTCAGCATCCAACTATTACCAAACACAAACACAAAATTCAATCATCAGTTTTTCTCACAATTGCAATGTTATGATCTCCTTTGAAGCTCAGCCAAAAAGCTACAAGATCATAAGATTGAACATCTTAGACTGATGGAATGAACTGGCCCAACTTCTCAATCGCAGACATAAGGAACTATGTAATTTCCTCCATCTAAATTCTTTAATTGAAGCTACAGTGCATGACAAAGTTTCTAACAATGAGAGAGAGCCAGGTTGTTGTCTAATGAGCTTCGAGGACCTGTAGGTATTGAGCTAAGTAGTTCAACAATCCTATAAAATTCTCAAAGGCAGTTAATTCCTAGGACAGACAGAAAAACCTCACATGTCATATAAATTGGAAAATATGTTCAAGGCCAACAAAAGGAAATGCAAGTCAACAAAGTGAAGTTCACTTCAATCATTTTCTTCGTCCTCATTCTTAAAGATACATTTGAGTGTCGGTCAAAGATTATCTACTACATTGACATTTTGTGGATCTAGGCTATATGTAGGTCATAGTACCCCTTCGCTAGAAAAATTCAAATTTCATATCATGCTGATCTCGAATTACCAAAGCCAAATTAAACTTCAATACAAGCATTACGAGTGATACGCATTTAGCCACTACCACGTTTAAAATGTTCTCGAATGAATCTTTCTGCATGGGATGGGTACTTATCTCGGATATATGCTCGAAGACACTTCTGGTAGGAGAAGTCAATCCATATACCATCAGTTCTTATGACAAACAGGCACCTTGAGTGTCTAAATTGGGGATGTCGATCCACCTTCAGCAAGAGAAGTTAGACAGAATTGGTTAATTCTAATAGGCAAACACAACAGTACACATAATACAGAGGTTGATAAGAAATGGAAAGGATAAATACCGAGTGAGCTGACTTAATAACATATTACTGATAACAATTAGAACTTGAAAACTCAATGCCAACCAATAATCATTTTCAGTTCTATTCAAATTAAATGAAAAATCAGAATCAGACTGAAGGGGAGAGAGAGTGTGTGTTTTATTTCATGGAAATAGTCATAGAAATAAGGATTTCTACTTTTCAACATAATACCCATTTCTGGACCAAACTCACAAGAAAGAGGTAGCCAAAGAAACAATGAGACTAACATTAATAATAGTTCATTCATCAGTGTCCAAAACCATTTAATTGTGTTGAAAAGGAATGAATAGCAAAAGACAATGGAAAGTAAGGCCCAATAGTCAAGGATGAGTTATCAGTAGATCTCAAGTCCCTCACTGTTGTTATATTGCTTAAGACATGCAGCTCTCAAAAATGTTACTGGTTAAAAAATAGCAAATGCGCGTAGCCCATTACATCTATTGCACGACATGAATGATTCCACTTACACAGGGGACGAAAAGAACTTTTGGCCTAGACAAATGCTTTTCTATTGACAAAACTGTTGAAATTTTCTTTAAACTTCTTAGCTGTGTTTGTTTGTGCAGCGCTATATGCATATATCTTCTTTTAAAAATAAAAAAAAACTATTTGCTTGTAATTCAGTTTTAGCTATGTCATACGTGCACCATGGTTATCAGTGGACGAGGGGAGGAAGAGGATAGGGAAAGGAGGAAGGGGACGAGGTGACAGGAAGAGAAGAGAAAGGGAACAAGGAAAGAGGAAGGAAAGAAAGAAAGAAGAAGAATCAAATAGGGTAAAATGGGTGATACTATAATTTCTTTTCAGCCATAAAGATTAGGGGGAATGCTGTGAATAGAATTACCTGAGCTATAATTAGGAGCACAAGTGAAATCTTATACCTATGTTGGAGTCGATGTATACCTATGTAAGAGTTTGATTAATTAAAAATAAGTGTTTGGTTTATGGAAGACATGATTCCCTAGGTTCCCTTCCTGTACCTCTGTCTCTGACCCTGATTATTGATCCTGCTCCTGCACACCATTACCTTCACATGTTCACTTGAACACAAACTTGCTAGCTGCTTTAACATATTTGCCTACCCAATTCAGTTACTCTCCTCTCTAATCCCACATTGCTCCCACAATCTTTAGGCCTCCATCAACCCGTCAAAACAACCAACACTTTTCAAACTACCTGCTGCCAGATTGCAGAAAGCATCTCTTCCAAACGTCTTCAAGTTTTAGCCTTCAAGAATCCATACGAATACCTCAAAACTAATACACAAACCTTTGGTTTCAACCCTTCAAACCCATATTTCCCTAACCCAAAGACCACCACGAAAGCATCATCAGACTAGCTTCCTTAAACTATCCTACTTCAAGACTTGCATACACACACTAGTGGTGATTGGTGAGGTGGCTCACAGCAATGCGGCTTTCAAACCATCCTTGATACCACCACAAATAATTTAGTACCTGACTACAATTTTACAAGAGACGTTCATTTTCCATAGATTAGTGACACCAATTTCATGTTAAATCTTTTAACCGACACAAAAATTGGTTCAGCGATCAGCATTAATACTACACCTAATTAATCAGATGCTGAAAACAAAAAGGGGGAATGCACAGATGTTCACAAAAACCAGTGGTGGCTTCCAAACCATCCTTGACACTATAGCAAACATATTGATACTTTCGAAAAAAATGAATGGTCAAATTCAGTAAAAAGAAAAAACAGAAGCTAATTAATATTACACTGATTAAGCTTCTTTTCCTTTTTGCCAGTATCTTGTACTGTTTAAGGTATAAACATCATGTACAAATTTAAAAATCCTATTTAAGAAACAATCCCCATTTGAATTATTATGATAGTCCAACTCCAACAAAGAATCTATCACTGTGATTAAGAGGTATAGAAACTCACCATGACAGAATCAATTCCACAGCCAATTTTATCCTCAGAATGCGGATGATGAGCAAGAAGCCTTTCCACCACAACCTTTTCATCTTCAGCTGAAAGGCGCTCACCATCCATATACCTGCAAACACCACCAACAACCACTAAAAACCTGCCACCATAGCTTCCAACAAGGTTTACATTGAAACTGAGTCTGGACCTAAGCTCGTAGCGTACCTGTCAGAATGGAGAATCTCCTTGGCGAGCAAAACGACGGGCTCGATGTCTTTCAGAATCTCCCCTTCCTTATCCTTCCATTTACAGTAGTCAGGGTCGTCCCACCTCGGGTACTTTGGCGCCTCCTTGACGCTCAGCACTCCTCTCAGGGTGGACTTGTCCGCAGAGGATAATACATCCTCCGGCCCCGCCGCCCGAGTCGACTCACTCGCGCCGCTGCACCACGCCTTACCACTCGGGCCCACCAGCCCAAGGCCCAAGCGCCGGTGCTGGACGCGCACGCAGAGGAACGAAATGCTTCTGAGCAGCGTAGGGTTGAGAGTGCCCATTCTCGTCGTCATCTCATCGTTTGAGTGGCGGCAGTGTATCGTGGATCGTGGTAGTGACTAGACTAGCCAGTCGATGCCAGTCGATGACTCAGTGACTAGTGACTGATGGCGGTGGACTTTTCGGAATTCTGGTATTTGTTTCCGTTTTTTTTCTCTCGACAACAAAATTGCAGACCCATGAAGAAGGCCCAATTGCTAGTGGAGTTGAGAGTAAGGCCCATGGAGTTTATGATGGAATCTATCAATTCTTATTTTTATTTTTATTTTTATGTTTCTTTTGTCTTAGCCCAATGCCTTTTGTAGTTTTGTGTGTCATTTTAAGGTCCTTAAATGAGACCATATCTCTTAACTGTTTGATCAAACTAACCAATTTGATCCAACAACTAACTAATTTAATCCAACGATTAAGAGCTAGAATCGCATCTAAGAACTTTAAATAAGACTCTCATTATAAAATTCTACACTTTGTGTAAACCTAAGAACATGAATTAAAGACCAAAGAGTTTACCTCAGTGGTGAGGTCCCTCCTTCCCCCTGGTTATCCGTTTGAATCTCAGGAAAAGTAGCCCCCTCCCCAATAGCTGTAATTCAAAAAAGAACATGAACTAAAAATACAGGGGGCATTGTGCTGGATTTGGAGCAGGCAAAAATATCATGTGAATTTGAAGTTTTGAAAATAAGGGACAATTTTGAGGATAACCTTGTTGCCTCCTCACAAATGATGAATTTGGGTGTGTATGAAGAGCCAACCATAGTTCATATAAAAGTAAATTAACATATAATGATATCTACTCTACATGTGCACAACACACCCAAAAAAAAAAAAAAAACCCCACTTAGGTCCAATTGGTTTGCGGATTAGAAAGTATGGATATTTTATTTTATGTGTCAAACTTATTAATGGATGCGAATATTGTCAAATCAATTGTGCTTTTAAAAGATGTACATTTTTTTTTTCCTTTTTCACCTTTAGTGATTAAGAATAATTTTTATCGTTACGAATTTGTTCGTATCACATACAAATACATATTAGGGCTTGTTTGAGAGTGATTTTAGAAGAAGGAGAGTATGAGAGAAGCACCTCTCACTTTTTCTCTTAAAATCGCTTGAAATCACTTTATTATCCATAAAAATGATTATTGGCCAATTCAAAACCACTCACAGTAGAGCTGTATATTATTGGACAATATTATCATATATAAAAAAATGCATAATTTTACACAAACTTCTGTATATGATGTACTTATTAGCACGTGTTGGTGGAAATCACGTAACTCTTCACCTCATGGAATAAGAAATATTGTCAAGAAGAAAAATATAACAATTCATGTACATAAGAGTAACTTTATATGAGTTTTGAAAGGTCAATAATTGTAAATTAAAGATGTTTAAAATCTTTAAATACAAAAAAATTGAAATACATACTTGGTATTAAATAAAAAATAAAATGTTGCCAGGATTGTACATTATTTTTTAAAAGAAGATTATGATTTAATCTTACTATAATCATGCCATGATTGTGAAGAGGAGTAGCTGTCTCTAGTCACTAGGATTGTACTGGTTTTGAAAATTGCACGCCACGGATCTTTTTATTTTTAGTAAACAGTTGCCGTTGATCATTCCTCTTAATAAAATCCATTTAACACTTGTAAAAGACGACACACCTGAATTGTCGCTATCCACTACTAACTTTAAATATTTGGTTGGTTTTATTTTGCGTAATAACTTCAAAATTTTAATTGACCATTTCCATTTATACGACTCCGAAGGGACCAATCATAAACAGATAGAAATTTAAAATCAGGGTCGCGGGTCCCACAACTGGACAAGCATTAAGAAAGAGTCCACGATAATCACATGAAAGCGCCCGCTTTTGATTTTTATCTCCCAAGTGGAAATATGACTATTCCATTTGCCAAACAACCAAGGAAAAATTAGAAAAGAAAAATTTGACAGAAACAGCCAAATGCAATCCGATTTCAATTCCGCCCCTCAAACATTTCCAGAGAGGTTGCCAGTGGCTCAGAAGCGCTCCTCTGCGGTGCTATCTACGATTAACCACGCCGAGGTGGCAAAGCCCGACCGTTAATTCCCGATTGGTCGTGGATGGGCCAGTCAGCTTCGGCGGCCGCAATCCCAAGTCGCCGTGAAAGCAACCGCGACAGCCATCGCTCCAAGCCCAAATCAACGGCTGCGATCTGCCCGATGGAGGCCGACGACGAATCTTCTGAGATCGTCAACGCGGCTTATGACTTCATCTCCGATCTTCCGGACGAGTGCTTGGCTTGTATATTTCAGTCCCTCGGCTCCCGCGATCGGAAACAATGCTCTCTGGTCTGCCTTCGGTGGTTGAGGATCGAGGGACAGAGCCGTCACCGTCTCTCCCTCGACGCCAAATCAGATCTCCTCCCTTTTATCCCTTCCCTCTTCTCTCGCTTCGACGCCGTCACCAAACTCGCCCTCAAATGTGACCGCAGAGCTGTTAGCATCGGCGACGAAGCGCTCGCCCTCATATCTCTGCGCTGCCGTAACCTCACGCGCCTAAAGCTCCGCGCGTGCCGCGAGTTGACCGATGCCGGCATGTCGTCGTTCGCCAAAAACTGCAAGGCCTTGAAGAAGCTGTCGTGCGGGTCGTGCACGTTCGGAGCTAAAGGAATGAACGCAGTGCTTGACAATTGCTCGGCTCTGGAAGAGTTATCGGTGAAGCGGCTTCGCGGCATCACGGACGGAGCCGCAGCCGAGCCGATCGGGCCCGGCGTAGCTGCCTCGTCGCTCAAAACGATTTGCCTCAAAGAGCTCTACAATGGACAGTGCTTCGGTCCTCTCATAATGGGCGCGAAGAATCTGAGGACTCTGAAGCTTTTCAGGTGCTCTGGTGATTGGGACAAGCTTCTCCAGGTGATAGCAGAGCGAGTCACCTCCATGGTTGAGATCCATCTAGAAAAGCTTCAGGTCAGTGACGTAGGCCTCGCTGCCATCTCCAATTGCTTGGATCTGGAGATTCTACACCTGGTCAAGACCCCTGAGTGCACAAATGTAGGTTTGGTCTCGGTCGCCCAACGCTGTAAGCTTCTACGGAAGCTTCACATTGATGGCTGGAAGGCCAACCGAGTCGGAGACGAAGGTTTGGTCGCGGTGGCCATGAGCTGCCCTAACCTTCAGGAATTGGTGCTCATCGGTGTCAATCCAACGAGAGTGAGCTTGGAGACTCTGGCTTCGAATTGCCCAAACCTAGAGAGACTGGCATTGTGCGGAAGCGATACCGTCGGCGATGTCGAGATTTCGTGCATTGCGGAGAAATGCGTAGCATTGAAGAAGCTTTGCATCAAGAGCTGCCCGGTTTCGGACATCGGCCTCGAAGCGTTGGCCAGTGGGTGCCCTAATATGGTGAAAGTGAAGCTCAAGAAATGCAGAGGAGTGACAGCGGAGGGTGCCGATTGTTTGAGGGCAAGCAGGCCTGCGTTGGCTGTGAATTTAGATACAGGGGAAACAATCCAAGACCCCAGTGCCAGTGACGGGGGGGCCAACGATAATAACGCCGTCGAGTTGCCGGCGGCGTTGGCTATCCAACCGGTGTTTCTGGGTATTGCGTCATCGAGCAGTACGGGGCGGTCGACGACGTCGTTTAAGTCGAGGTTGGGACTATTGACTGGGAGGAATTTTGTGGTTTGCGCCCTGAGAAGGTGGTCAAGTCGGAATAATAGTTAGTGTTTTATTGAACTATACACAGAACAGGCTTCCTGGAGCCGTGTCCATTGCTCATTGCTCATTGCTCATTGTTTTTTCACTTCTCTTTTCCTGTATTATTTGGATTCTGACTTTTTTATGTACTTAATTTGATGCTGTGTGCTGTTTATTGCCTTTTGTCAATCCAATCTTTCTTCCTCCTTTTCTTTTTTCGTTTGTTTTTGCATCTCTTTCTTGTTGAAGCTTCCCCCTTATAACACCATTTCCATTTTTGAACATGCACAGTATCCCTGTGCATCATCAAACTTATCTGCATGCATTTGTATCTGTGTGTGTTCAGGAGCTCAAGCAAAAAGCCAGGGTCGATTGTTCATAGGGTAGTTTACTTGAATTGTTCTATTCTTGGGAGGTTCTTTTTGTGAGTGCAAGGGTGATTGTTCATAGCTAAGGCCTCAGTCATTCGGTGGGTAGGGTAAATAAGTAGTAGGATTGAATTAGCCTAAATAAGTAGTAGGATTGGAATGAGCTTCATCTCACCATAATCTCATTATGTGCATATTTTTGTAGGATTACTTATTCTACAAAATGGGTGGGATATATAATCCCACAACTCCCACCCATTCGGGCTACTAGTTCCAATGAAGACTATATATCATTTTCAACTCAATCTAATCCAATGCAGTGCAATCCAACCTCCTAATCTAATTCAATTCTAGTCACCAAACATTACCTAAGAGTAAGAGAGATACCTGCACATTGCTCTTGGGCGACAGACTACGGCAATTGAAGACTCTTGAGTCACCCAAATGATGGCAAATTCCTTTTCTATCGTCCACGATTGAGCAAAGATAAGCTAGAAAAATCCTTGGAACCAACAAAAGAAAGATTAGCTAGAAGCTCCTTGAATCTTTACACAAGGCCTCATTTCAACACAACCGTCATTGGAGCAAACATAAATTGAAAAGCAATCTGGTCTAAAGTGATCACATACCAACGAGCATGGTGACATGTAAAGATTAAAGTAACAATGATAAAAGGGGTTGAACTACATGTTCACTTTCGAAAAAGAACAACAAAAAAAAGAAAAGGATTATCTGCCATAATTTGCCGTTTATCTCATTGTATAGCAAAGAAAAGTAAAAGAAAAGACTACTCGGATGGATGAATAATGTTGTCTCCTTTCTATGTGTTAATGACCAACACCTGTAGATGATTAAATCCTTTCCTTGAACATTCATTGGAGCATTTGCTGACTCCGTTGCTGGAACTGTTGGTATCTTTAACTGAAGCAAATCTACAAGTATCGTGGGAGGCATTCTTCTACTCAGTTTTCTTCTCCTTCTCAGCACGCGGCTTCGGCTTCTGGTATATGATTATCTGACTCAGGAGGGTAGCATTTGTTGCGATGCCAATTACAGAGCCCAGCAAAACTAAGAAAGAATTCAGGAGAAGCAAATGAACGAATATATATATGTATACATATGAAGAAAGGAATACCAACACCATTGTTCTTAATTTAGCCTGTTCTTTTTCGGGTGATGCACACAATAGAAAATAATTATTTTATCTGGGAAATGAATCTATTTTATTTTTTTTAGTACAAGCGATAGTCTAAACTATATGGGAGAAGGATTTCTCACACACACACAACTATGATGCCGTGGGGATTTGAACCCGAGACCTCTGGTCTGCAAGTCAAGGCCCTTTTCCACTGGCCTAGACCCCGTTGGCCTCTGAGAAATGAATCTTGGTAGTCATTTTAGGGAAAAAGATAAAAAACTCAACAGCAAGAAGTAGGTTCTGTATCACTTGGGGTGAACCTGAGAACTTGCCACTTCTACACTGATTCAGACTACCAAAACAAGTATAGCTTTGCTCTAAAAAGCATTTAGGAACGATAAAGTTACCACTTTGAAAATGGGCCACTTACAGCCATAACCTTCTCAAAACCTACATGCATGATAGCCATATCAAATAAAAGTGCAACTTAAGTCCAAGAAACAAGGATACCGCTTTTTGGTGCTGCTTCTTGGATGCTGGTAAAAACTCTCACTGCAAAAGGAAGTTGATAAATTCGTGAGTCTGCCGAAATACATAATTTATACTCTACAGCCTACAGCCCCTTTAACATGTTTAACTTACCCATAGAACCTCCAAAATTCATGAAATTGGTTAAGAAGCTGAGCTCCCCTGTACTTTTATTCTGTATAAGAAACAATTAATCAGTATCAGCAAAGTAGCTAAAACAGGTGTGAATACTCAAAGTAGCTAAAGATTGATATGCAGGAGATTAAATGAATTGGTTGCCGTGCCAGAGATAATCTAAGCTCAGACTCACCTCTTTCGGAGACACTCAAACTATACCAAAATCCTCACCTTTATAAAGAGAACTAGAGAACCTATTTAAATTTAACCCCACAGAGCGCAAAATTTACATATTTATTTAGGCAAAATGGTTAACGTTCAAAGGATGGGTGATTGCTAGAGTGAGTTAGAGACACAGCAACAAGAAGACCCAACTAATGTATAAGATATCTGCACCTGGTGCCTCATTAGGGCAGCATTTATATTGTCATCGATAGACAACATCTATGCAGGCATAAAGGAAAGAATTTTGATTCTCTGCTTTGGTTTTAAATCTGAGTTTTGTATCAGATTCCAAGGGTTCTCCCAAATGTATTAGGCTTCAATAATACAACTCAAAGATACATGATAACCCTCAAGTAGATGAGCAAGAACCATAAGGAAAAGCCAAAAGAGTGCCCACCATAGTACTTTTGTCTGGGACTTCCAGACTCGCTTTAATGCATATTCATTATGTAAAATTATCCTTCCAATTCAAAAAGTAAGATACAGTTAAAAGTAAAATAGAACACCCAATTTAAAAACAAAACAGGCCCTTTCATATTTAAACTTACAGAAAAGTTCGCCCATATCTGTGGGATCTTAGCACATAGAAAAATTGCATGCTGGGATGCCTGTAAAAGATTGTTTCCACATTAGTAAAGCTATGGATAATGAACTACAGATCAGAAAAAATAACACCAAATTTGCGAGTATGTAAATTAGCTAGACTACAAAAAAAAAACACAATACAAGACACGGAAGGGCTACTTACATATAGAGCTTCAAAGAGAATAGGATCGATTTGACCAGCTAATATGGTCGGTGCTAGAGCACAATATCTGGAAAACCATCATATTAAGGAGGAAGTTGACCACATTTCTCAATTATACAGAATGAAGATTAGGAGGTAAAAAATAGAATGCCAAGACTGAACTGATTCTCAAGCAAGAAGGATACAGTAACGCCCTGATCCACATTTTCATACCCACAGGTTGGGAGTAATAGTAGATAATGGCAACTAATATTAGAGCTGTAAAAGACAAGCATAAGAGGAACTGTGTTAGATCCTTTGTGATTGCCATAATCCGCTCTTCCTAATGCTATGAAATTGCATGCAACAGGATCAACAAATTTACCAAGAGTTTACAGCTCTTTGTGTAAAATCCATGATGCTTACTATAATCAATAAACCACAAGTATTCACCGCAAAAATTAAATTCCTAAGATGGGTCAATCACATAAGGTTAATCTGGAAAACTAACTCACTCTCCGCCAAAATAATGCTTTTGTACCACTACTTCTACCCTCACATCCCTAAGAAGCACAAGAAGCCTTTGACATACCTTGGATCAGAAGAAAGGCCAATTCCCCATAAGCTGAGAATGGAAGCCCTTTATGAAGACAATATGCCAGAGCAATGGTGTACCCAACTACTTCAAGCTCAAAAGCCACAATACTAAGACCTCTCACACTTCCATTTTGCAAAATTTTCATTATCTGCAAACAAAGAACAAAAGCATCATATCATGTACAATGTCAAACTAAAATCAAAACGATTATATAGTTACATGGTGCAACTTGATTCATGGCGTTAGCTAAGTACTACAATTCATTAATCACTTCAAAGTCAAAGAGGAAAATTCTCTTCCTTCCAACGAGATTGATGCCCACAACTTGCTATCAGTAAAATTTGAAGGACATATCATATGCAGGTTTTAAACTATCAGTTTTCAAGCTTAAACTGGGGCACACGCACAATTCATTGACCATAAGTATCTGGATTCTTTCCAGGCCAAATGAATTCTGGGTTTAGTTCTGAATGTAACAATTTCAAACCCTGTACTAAAATTTCCATCATGCAAGCCAGCAGCCTCGAGAATTCAAACAATAACTAAACAAAATCGACGGCACCCATGTCAGAGATCTGTCATGAGTCACCTTCTGTTCTTATAAAAACAATTAATTTCAACAAAGATTACAAAATGAAAACAGAAAGATGATTGCTTTAACAAATAAACACTGACACAAAGAAAGCAAAAGAAGAACAAAGAAATGTGCCTGAGGGAGCTTGACAGTGGTGGAAGCGGCGACGATGGCATAGCCGAGGAGCTTTGAAATAAGGGGCAGCAAGCAATCCTTCTCAGGAAAGTGACCGTTGGCAAGAGCCCCCAACGCACAGCTGAAATCGATTCCAAGGACCTTCATATCTGTGGCAATGGATCCTACTCCCCCAAGACTCGACCTTTGTATTTGTCTGAGGGACTCGTTCGTAACAACAGATACTTAAACCAACCAACCAAAGCCCTTCTTTTTTTGTTTTGACTTTGGGTGCTTCGGTGTTTTTAACGACGCGCGTACGCTAACTGGTACATTGTGATTTTTCCTCTGATAATTTCATTTAATTTACAACAATAATTTGTTCATATAATTAAACATAATTTGAGGAATTCTCTAATAAGTATTTAAGTTAAGTATTTGTTACATATTTCTAATTTCTGGTCGTTGAATTGTCTTCATTAGATGTGTTGGTAAATTTAACATGCAATCCAACGGTTTTAATTAAAAATATATAACAAATTCTTAACATAAAATACTTATTAGAGAATCTCCCAACATAATTTTATAAAACTATATATTAGAATAACTTTTTTTTTTCTTTGTATCAAAGCCTCGAAGCTTGAAACGATATAAAATCTTAATTCATTACCTCACTTTTTCGATATCACTTGAACTAACTCAATGAACTTTTATTATATCATTCATTAATAAGCTCGTTACCTGACATTATGAGTTTATTTTACAAAAACACTTCACCTACTATAAAACAATTTTCATAATTTTTACACTAGTGACATGCCAATTCAAGAGAATCTCAATCCAAATATGTTACACTCAATGCTCGAGAGTGTATTGCATGTCAAGTCAAGTATCTTTGTTTATAGTCATTTTGCCTGGCTGGTGTTTTATAATACCAAAAGCCAGAAGCAGCAGAGGTTTGTGTAACTGGGCTTGGGCCAACATAAAACAGTAACTTGAGCTTGGGCTTAGCTTCAACTAGCATCATTTTTTTCTGTTGTGTAAGTGAGACCATGGACTAAACAACAAATCATAAGGTCATTTTATTGATGTGAATCGATTTCATTTGGCATTTTCATACTTGTAGTCTGCAGTCTTGATCACATTAGTATAAAGTAAAGACCAACAAAGTTTCTTTAATTATAAAAGCATCATTGGTGGATCATCATTTATCTTTATTACACTACAATAATTTCTATCTTGAATTTATAATTACCTAGAGATCTATAACGTTTGTAATGAATGCTTCTTTCTTTTTTGAAAGTTTTCCTATAAGCCATTTTGATTGTAATTAGAGCATTTTCTGTTGGACTCATTGTTTGTTGAAGATGATGCATTTGGTTCATCCTTTTCTCTGGTGGGTGGGTGGGTGAGTTGGCAAGTCACAAATGTGTGTGGTGTGGACTGTCAAAAAGCAGGGTTTGCAGGGAAATTCTGGGATAATGAAGGTTAAAAGTTTAATTTGCTATGTAATTATGCTGTTGGCTATTTTGTTACAAACAATCACCTTCCATTTGCTTAGTTGTTTTCCGTCAGTTTTGTAATTAAATGGTTTTTTTTATCAATGCTGTTGCCGTACCTAAGTCCATTGATAAACAGTATACTGTTGCAGAGGCAATTAAAGGTTCTATTGGTTCAGCTATGGTGATCAATGCTCACCCTCTTGCGTGTTCCTTCATGAAAATACAACTCAAGCCTACACGCTTTATGCTGCCAAGTTGACAGGTGGTCCAGATCACATACAAAGATGGTGATGATGACGCATACATTATGAAAATATCAATTTCCAATTAATATACTACTTCTCTTCATGATCATGTTTAGCCAACTGGATGAGTCATAAACCCTAGCAATTGTTGCTATATATTGAGCTTAAGGTGGACTCAAAATGGATTTGATAAGCACATGTTTTTGCTGTTACTTGTTGCTGTTCATGACAACAGAAGCAGCAAGAGCTAGTAAACAGAGTCTCAGTAGTGTACACATTGGCATTACATTGATCTAGCTAACCCTATATGTTGATTAAACATCCATCACAGTTGCAGTTGAGGGACCATTGTAAGGACAAAGTTTGGTGCAATTTATAGTGATGGAAGTGGAAACCAGTCAGGATTTGAAGGACCACTGCAAGAAAATAGACAAACCATAACAGTAAAGTTAGCTGCTCAAGCTCAAGACATTATGATGAGTTTTTGGGACAAAACCAAGGATTGTAGCTGAGCATTCCTAATTAGCCTACACTTGGTTGGGTTTTGTATAATTTATCTTAGAGTCAAGATGGGAATTTGATTAAAACTTTCTGTGAAAATTTGATATTTTGGTATTTTGTACCTGATAGGGTTTAGTGCAGTCAATAATTCTTCCTTTCTGAATCGTAAATATCCAGGCCCCACCACGAAAACAACTCAAAGGCCCACTGAACAGTTGG
This sequence comes from Prunus fruticosa, assembly GCA_018703695.1. NCBI lineage: Eukaryota > Viridiplantae > Streptophyta > Magnoliopsida > Rosales > Rosaceae > Prunus > Prunus fruticosa. The sequence continues at coordinate 52,570,528 of CM031917.1, forward strand.
TTTGGTTAGAGGCTTACTTTCCTAAGTCCCAACACTCCATGTCTGCGCGTGGACATTGGTTGTTTGTTCCCATCCCAAGTTTGCTCTTTGCCTTTTTAATTGTGATGGAAACAAGAGTAAGAGTACAGTGTGCTTGCTTAACTCTAAAAACCTCTTTCTCTGTGTCTCTCTGCGAGTATTTGTGTGCGTGTGACAATGGAAAGTGGACTTCCCATGCTTAATTGTCTCTTGCAGCACACGCTGAGGAGCCTCTGCTCATGTTCAGATTCTTCTAATTCTTCCAAGTGGGTTTATGCTGTCTTCTGGAGGATCTTGCCTCGGAACTACCCTCCTCCAAAGTGAGAAATTTTACTATAAAAACAGAACCAGCAGAGCTCATGTTTCATTCTACTCTCATGAAAAGCTTATGTTACAGTAAGTCACATTGCTTTTATTGTTGCATTGCAGGTGGGATTATGGAGGAAGTGCTCTTGATCGCTCCAAAGGAAACAAAAGGAACTGGTAAAGTAATTAACAAAGAATTGTGAGAAAACACCATGTTTCTCATTCTGATGATTTTTGAGTTTTAAGTGAATTTTGGTTTCAGGATTCTTGTTTGGGAAGATGGGTTCTGTGATTTCTATGAATGTGAGCAAGCAGGAAGTCGCATAAAGGGGAGGTTTGGAGCTGATATCTTCTTCAAAATGTCCCATGAGGTCTATAATTATGGAGAAGGGTAAGAATTGACCATCTAATATTTTGTTGGCAAGAAATAATTTAAACACAGGGTAGTGACCAGGAATCCAGGATGGTTAATTTGCATTATATTGCCTGCAGATTAGTGGGGAAAGTAGCAGCAGATAATAGTCATAAATGGGTGTTCAGAGATACACCAAATGAAGGTGACCCCAGCTTCATTTCCTCTTGGAATGTAACCACTGAACCTGTAAGCAAATTCACTACAGTACTCTTCTTACAAAGTAAATGCAAGGATAAAATTTTCTTTTCATCAATCCTTATTTTCCCTTATCCATTCTTACATGCAGCAACCAAGAGCATGGGAGTTTCAATTCAAATCAGGCATACAGGTTGTTATTTTCAAAATATTCGAAACTGAAGTAGCTAACACAATTCATCAGCTCTTAATAGCTGATCTAATCCTTTTCTTTTTCTGAATTTTTGCAGACCATTGCACTCATTTCCGTTAGAGAAGGCATAATTCAACTTGGCTCATTTGACAAGGTGTGTGTCTCTGTCTCCTTTCATTTTTCTTTTAAACTTTCAGCAAAGTGTGAATTGTTGACTAATGGGATTTTTCAGATATTGGAAAATCTCAATCTGGTAATCAGCATACAGAGGAAAATCAGCTACCTCCAGAGCATACCAGGTGTTTTTGCAATGCAAAGACCATACCTACCTATCCAACATCCCTACATCCTCAAACCAAATAACCAGATGATTGGAGGTCAAGAAACAGCTTTATCAGTCTATGACAAGCGCCAATTGACCGGGGTTAAAAGGTTGTTCAATGAAATGGCTGATGAAACCCAAATAAATTTGGGCTGGAATAATCCACCAAATGGGCTAGCAGGATCACCCCATTGGCCAATTCCACCTCTTCCACCCTCCATTTCATGCAGCCTTGGAGCTCTTCTCTCAAAGCTACCTTCAGTCAATTTCCCATCCTATAATGCTGCTGAAGCTCCTGACACAGCTATGCTTATGAACAACACCAGCAACAACAACAGCAATTGTGCAGATCAAACACTGAAGGCTAGTGGTGGCATTATGAAAATAGAGTCATCCTGTCATTTAGATGTAGCTCAAGAAGAAAGGCAGAGCTCCATAAACCCTAATCTGGGTATGGAAAATGGAGGAGGGGTAGACTTAGGATTTGGACCTGTAAGAAAGGGAAAGATTTAGGTGCTCTAAATCTTGATTAATTATACACCTGCAAAAGTCCACAATGTATTTTTATGGTCAAAAGGATGGTTTTGTTGCTTGTGGCTGTGTAGGTAAATTGCAGCTCAATCTGCTTAATTGTGCTCAAATGGGCTTTTGTTCAAAAAACAATATTTGTAATTAGTCTTTTCATGCAATAATGTCTGTAACATGAGAACATTTCTAAGTGTCTCCTAATTTGGTTTCAGTCATATGGGATTCAGACAATATATGATTACAGATAAATACAAATCAAAACATAATTATGGTTCAAGTCCAAGCTTAACTACCTACCTTAAAGTTAGTTGCTGCTGTTTAAATATGATGCTCCATCTGCACTGATTGAGGGTTTTGGGATCGGATGGATAGAAGCTCGGTGGGGTAAGACTATTGTGGCCTATCCCTATCTCTTTGGGGAGTGGTCTTGCATTATGTTGAATGGTCCCCAAAACCAAATTGAATATTGATGATGAAAACTGACAGGAGATTGTTGTGTTGGAGATCAAAGATGATTTTTCATGAGACATATGGTATCTACCTCCCGGCAAAATGGATGGTCCCCAACCCCAATCTTACAGATTTTTTTTCTTCATCTTTTTGAGTGAGTATGGTATTGATTATAAGTTGTGATTTTCCCTTAGAGGGAAGCACCTCCCATGTGCTTTTGGGCCATTCAACATGTCGTCTAGAAAGTTGTTCGGGTATCCTATGAGATAGGACATGCTGGTTATGTGCCTATGCAACTTGTCATTTGGAAATTCCCACATCAGTCTTGAGTTTTAACATGGTTGGACCCATTTTAGTTGGCTAATTTCAATACCAATCCATTTATGTCGATGAAATTTCTCACCAAACAAAAAGTGAATGGCCTTATTTTCCACAAATGAGGCAAGTGGGTTTATTAAACAATGCAACTGTACAACTAGGAAGGGAGGTCTACAGCCCATAAAGATGATTCAAAATTCTGGTTGAATGAAATCAAAATTCGAAAGGGAAACATCAATTCTATAAAGATGATTAAACGTGTGCTGATATGAATATTGACAGAATGAATACCATAAATTGGCATAAAACCAGATGCCTGGAAAAGATAGTGAACAATCGAGTCAATGCAAATTTTTTACAAAATGAATGAATACCATAATTTGGCATAAAAATTGTCTGGCCAAGCTTCACCTTAGTGGTTAATCCGTATGTACAACATAACCTGAATACCAACTGCAAAATATCAATCTTTGGCCAAAGATAGAGTCCACTTCACATTTGTGATCCCTTCATCCGAACAAGAGATTTAACCATGCGTATACTGCAAAGCAAATTCCCGATACACGGTGCCATTGGGGCTGGAGGAGTCCTGAGATATCATTTGGGTCAATGGATTGGTGGCTTTTCTGTCAATTTAGACCAGGGAGAAGTGCTTGAAGCTGAGTTGTGGGGTCTGTTTTTTGGGTTGAATTTGGCTGTTGAGAAAAAGTAGATGATACTGTTGTTGAGATGGATTCAGAGACTGCTGTGCTTCTTATTCAGAGTAAGGTTTTGAATGCTTGTCATCCTAATGCTGGGCTGGTCAGTAGCTGTAAAAGGCTTATGAACTCGTTTCGAAGGATCAAGCTTCAACATATCTATAGAGAGAGGAATGATGTAGCTGATGGGTTGGCTACTTGGAGTCACAATCTGGATCTGGGTTGTTGCTATCTTGAGGAGACTCCTGCCTGGTTTGGATATCTGTTGCTTAATGATTCATTGGGAGCTGTTAAGGGTCGTCTGATTAGTACTAGTTAGTTGTTGTGTTGGTGTCCGGGGGTTTTCCCCTTTTTCTTCATAAAATAAAAATAAAAATCCCATTCCAAAGAACTTTCAATGGTGATATTTTGTACCCCTTCAACACTTTCAAGCTGTTAAGTCCTTAAGTTAAGGCATTTGGAACAACATGAGAGCCATTTGCAAAAACCCTCTTCTATAGTTAGAGGAAGAAGAGGATGGTACTTTAAGAATGGCGTGCTTCACCTCCACCGATAGAGACCTCGAAGATCCACAAAGAAAGAGGCCAGACGGAAATTCTAAAGGCGTCCCCTCAACGCTGTCTCTGAATTCAGCTGGAACATGTCCAGATATTTCAATCCTAAGTTGGAGTACTTCAACATTACACCTTAACGCATTGTGAATCCAGGTGACGATTCGAAGACATTGACCATCAGTGATGCATGACGTTTACTTGTAATTCATATGGTGCCTCAAATAAATATAGAACTGGTGTCTTTCCATCCTCACGTTGAGTCAAGAATCTATCCGATGAACTTGAGGAAGGGAAAATGTGAGGTTTGTACGTGCTTTACTTAATTAATTTGCTTACGAAGCACAAATAGTTTTGAAGAGAAAAATTCAGTTGCAATTCACACGATTTGATATTTGAAGGGTGTAAACACAATTTGGCCAAATGAAAGATCATGTTCCACTATTAAGCGAAGTACAATAAGTGGGATCCGAATGAAGCACTTCATAAAGGCGAATGCCAAATTCATGACTGAATTTACAGAACATATTGGTAATTGACAACAATCTGTTTGTCTATAACTCAAATGCATGACGTAATAGAGCGCTATATACATACAAATCAGCATATGAAATAATCCATAACAGACAAACTATCCATTTCTTGGAATCTAAGATATGAGAGAGTGAGCAAGTATGATAAACGAAGAAGAAGAATATCAAGGTGCCCTGATTTTTCATCCTTCCTAGCTTTTGTTACCACTTCATAAAATCACTGAACGTTAAGCTTAAGAACTGCTCCTCTTGCCACCACCAATTGCCCAGTGAGGTTTAGCGGGCGTGCGCTTCAATGCCTTCACTCCCAGTGGATTGTCCTTGCTCTGTTGCAAGCAGAAAGGAATACAATGTAAGCAAAAACTTGTTAAAACCTATCTAACAATGTGAGCACATAAAATTTTAGGGTGTCTTACCAGTTGACAGGTTCCTGCATTGACATTGCAGACTGGATAGTCACTTGGGCAGCAACTATAATGGTCATCACAGCAAGTGGCGCCCTCAAGTGGACAACATCCCCAGGCAAAGCAGTAGTTTGCATACTCATAAATACAGCAGCAGGTATTGCTCTCAGGGCAGGAGTAGTAATTATCACAAACTGACGGGGGCTGTACCGGAGACGGAGGAGATGGACCAGGGTTCGGGGGGTTCAGGCCACTCTTGACTGGATACGAAGCCTCCATTGCAATTCCACATATTCCATGTGCGGTGTTGCCCAGGTTACGCTCCATCCTGATGTAGCCTTCCTCTCCCCAGCTGCCGCCCCATGAATTTCTTACTATCCAGTAATCAACTCCTTTGTCTGTTCCATATCCCACAACTGTAACACCATGGTCCAATGATGTTCCACACCGTCCCGTAAATACACCCTAAAATAGCATTTGAAGCAAAGAAACAAATTAGTTCACTCGCGTTTGAATTGTCAGACAGCATAAGTTTGGTAAGAGAACATTAATCATTCTTCGATGACAAGAAAGTCTGTAGGTTAATAATTAACAGGAGAAATGATAGGCTAACCCAATTGATGCAAATGCTCAACATACAAGCAGAAGAAAGATTTTGTGATATAAAGGGAAGAAAACTTACAGAATTATATAACTGGAAATCCCTGCCACCTCCTTCAATGGCAACAGCAATTGGCTGATTGGCAACAGCCTTTTGCAATGCTTTCTCATCGTATGCAGGAACATCTTCATAATCATCAATGGAAACCACCTTGGCATTTTTCTACAAAGACAACAAAAGTATGAGAATATAGCTCAACAATTTCAGCCATCTGTTCTGTTTTTGTTTAAAACATTAAATTACAAAAACAAAACCAACCCTGTAAGTGTCACAGGTGGCATCATATCCTTTGTAAGGATAATCCTCTTCACTGTCAATTCCACCATTGCTGATGATGAACTCGAAGGCATAATCCATGAGACCTCCATTGCATCCTTCATTGTATGTTTTGTCACAGTCAACCAGCTCCTGCTCAGATAGTGAGAGGAGATCTCCAGTCACTAGCTTGTTGATCCCTTCCACTGAACAGATTGTAGCGAATGCCCAGCAACTCCCTTCAACAAAAAAATAATACTCGATGATTAACTTAATGACATAAATTAAGCTCACATTAAATCATTAAATCAGTAAACATAATATCTAGGAGGAATATCTGTTATCTATATTTGTTTACGCCTTTGGTGTTGGGCTTTAGACCTATGTGGGTCGCTATTAATAAAAGCCAGGGGCCCACAAGCGTGAGCATTGCGAGGTCCCTGTGGGCACACGGCGTAATTAGCTCTCAGCAAAAAGCTCAGGAAGAATCCTTGGTCTCAAGAACAGCCATAGGCAACAAGATTCCTCCGTCAGAAATTTATTATTTTATTTTCAGAAATATACAGTAAGCAATATTCGAATTAGATCCTATGGTCAGACTTATTCAGAGATTTAGTAACCCCACGGGGCAAAAGTCCTGGAAGTCCTGGTAACTGCATGATCCGCATGTTCTCAAGGTCCAGCTGAAAGCCTACGGCTCAGCTGTCAGCCTCGTCACCAATTATTATTGGCGGTCTAATTGAATAACCAAAACATGATTCTTAAGCCAAAACCCTTTGATTAAGCAAACAACCAATCAGATTATCAAAGTCAACTACTCCCTAATCACAAACCTTTGCTCTATCACCAAGCAAGCCCAAAAGCCTATAGGGAAAATGACCACGCAACATCACCAAACGTCGATGATTTATTGCCATGACAAGGAGTCTGCACCTTAGCATACAAGTTCTAATCTCCCTCTACCGTAAATTAGATTAATTTAGACTATGACTTACAACGAAAAATACTAACAAACATTGAAAAATTAAATAAATACTAGAAGTATTAAAAAATAAAAAAAAGTTGAAACTTACCGCAGCTCCCTTGGTCTTTGATGGGGTTGACTACGCCCTCCTTCCTCCAATCAACGGAGTCGGGCAACGAGTCGCCGACACGTGGCGCGTACCGGTCGCTCTTGGTGTTCCGGTTGGAGAGCCTCTTCTTCTGAGAGCGGGTCTTGGTGCCCAGGAAAGTGGACCGGTACTCGTCGTTGGACAGATCGGCGAACCGGTTTAGACCGAGCTTGTAGCTGAGGTCCTTAGCGTTGTGGTCGTCGATGTACCTGAGGTTGTCCTTGAAGATCTGGAACCGGCTCTCCTTCTCCCCCAATCCGTTGTAGGCTTTACCGTGCTTGGCCAGCCACCCTTCGTATATTGACATCACCTCCTCGTCGGTCCTCCAGCTCGACTTCGACTCTCCGATGACGTTTTTGTCATCGTAGGAGATGATCGACATGTCGAGAGCCGACGACAGGGTGAAGATCGCGAAGAAGAGGACCGCCATGGTCGACGAGGATCTGTACGGTCCCATGTTTTTGCTGTGCTCTCTGTGTTTGTTTACTGAGAAACAGAGTGAAGGAAGTGAATGTGTATGAGAAAGTGGCGATATGGTGGGGTGCTTATAAAGGGCAAAAGGAGGGTGCTGAAAATTTGATGTATTCTTAATAAGATGAAAAATACATAAATACAAAAATAGAGAAGTTGTTATTATTTGATATTACTCATCTGAAAAAGGGAAATACACAAAAAAAAAGTGGATGTGACGAAAACAACAAGGAGTGTGGGGCCCATTTGGATGAGATATGATAGGCTGCAGATGGAGCCCAATTCCAAAAACACTACCAATCGCTGTGCGCCGAGGGAGTGTGGGGCCCCTGTAGATGAGCTATAATTTTGACCGCGGTTAAAAACAACTTTTGAGGTGGATGACGGTGGTAAAAGAGAAGAGTTACTAAAAGGTGGTGGGATTGCCACGCAGACAGAGTTTGGTTTGGTGCGTTGTGTCGTATTATAGCGGCGTATGAGTTGGAGACTGTCGGAAAGAGACTGATCCATTTGTCCAGTTGTAATTGCGGTGGACCAACCCCAAAAGAGCGGAGAGACTTTTCATGTCGCTTGCGCCAATTTTTTCCTCCCCTTTCACTATCAGCTGGGCATTGGGTCACGTCGCTTGTAGGTTTTTTATTTCCTTTTTCAAATTTTTAATAGGATTAATTTTTATCATTAAACTCATTTTTATCAAACTTTTTTTCTTTAATTTAAGGGTCTGTTATTTTGATGATGCTCCAGGCTCCAGGCTCCAGGCTCCAGTCCAGGATGACTTGTTTGGTGTTGCTATAACTCACTTGGTGGGTTCGGACCTCGGTGCTTAGTTAGCTGTGCTGTTTTAGGAGTTTTTGCACCCCTTTATATTCCAAATAAAATAAAATAAAAATTAAATTATTAGGGTTGGCCAAAACGAAATTGAAAACTATGACTGGGTGTGATTTGATCTGGAATATCAATATAATATGTGACCCGTGTGATGCATGCACCGTGAGCGTGGGTTGGTTTGGTTGAGAGAATCACATCTCTACCGAAAAGGAATTTTGGCATCTTCAGACTCTTATTAAAAAATGAAATAAAATAAAGAATTAATTGGTGCTACGAAGTGATGAATAGAGGGGCCAGCTGTATTAATTGAGAAAATACAGAGAGGTTTAATTGCTACTGTGTGTAGGCCATTTAAGCAAAGAGGTCCAAATCAATCAATCCAAGACCACACACACGACACGACACGAAAGTAGCTCAAGTGGGCACTGTAAGAGCCTTGCTGAGGGAGGCAAGAATATAACTTATAAGGAATGAATCTGACAATTTTTGCTCTTTTTTTTTTGGGTAAAACTGACAAATTTGTCTTCGCCAAAGGAAAACTTTTAACCTTTCAGTTTCAGACCCAGAAAATGAAAAGGAAAACAAATTATGTTGGTTTGGTTTGGTTCACATATTCTTAATAATTACTATAAAAAAAACTATGAATTATTTTAGGAAAGTAGTCAAAGGAATAAGGGCATTAGATTCATTGTACAGCTTCAGTTTGCGTGTGCGATTATTATTCAACATCTTTTATCAGATCAAATTATGTTTACTTTATCAATGATTATAAAATGAGACGTGGCAAATTAAGACGCATAAAGATTCGTCGACAAATGTGGTTGCAAATTGATTCTGCATTTTAAAACCTAGCAGAGCAGCAAATTCTACCATACTCTCAATTGCCTAAATAAATCAAACTCAATCTTGGGCCACTCGACTCATGTATAACTGTATAGTAAACAAAGTCCTCGACAATGAGGACTTTGTATAATAAGAGATTATAACGAGAACTCCTCAACATAACCTCTTCGTTATAGAAACCTCAACATCTGGAGGACGGCAGTGGACCCAGATACGGTAGAATTTCCCAAAGATCCAACAAAGTGGGACGTGACATGAATGTGAGCTCACCGCTTCTCTCCACTATAATGCACAACCATCCAAAGTCATTAATCTTTGAGCTGCTGCCCATATTGATATTCCATCTCAATTTCACTGCCTTTTACTGGTGTTTGTGTGGATTGCGTCTTTTGAAGAGGAGGAGGGCACATCACATATGCAAATGCGTTTGAAGCTATGATCTCCATCCACAAACCCACATTTTATATTTCTGGACTACTGGGAGAGTGGGGCACTTTTCTTCTCTTCTACATGCATTATATAAGTTGATTGGTCCAATCACTTGTTTTTCACTCCCATGGTTTAGGACCCATGATATTCATTGCAGGCCTATACCAACTGCTTGGTCCAAATTAAAACAGGTCGCGCTATCTTAATTGGTTTCAAATGCCGCAACTAAAGGTTTAATTAATTAATTCATGAGGATTTCACTGATAAACCAATTTTAGCATCACACAATATACAAAATCTTTTATAGACTCTATTTGTAGTGAAAAATCCAAAACTAGCCACTTGTTATTTTTTAATTTATTCTTAAAAAATTTTAATACACTAAGAACCAATGAGGAGACAAGTGACTAGTTTTTGGTTGTTCTCTCCAATTAAGCTCTATATGAATTTTTGTATAATATTTCATGCTAATTAAATGAGTTTTTGAATAAATGTCTCTTAATTAATTGAATAGGCGGTGATTCTGTTGAGAGAAAATCGATAAATTAAGCACATACAAATACCCACAAAAGAATAATACAAGTATGGAGTCAAACTTAAGCAAAAGAGTCAACTGGTTTTGTCAGTTAAGTTAGTTTGCCATTGTGTGTGAGTTGAGATACTAGAACTAATTCATACTACAACTCTAACTGTATAATAAGACATTCATCGAATACCAATAACAAGAATAATTGGTATCGAAGAGGAACAAAATCTCAAGTAGTGGGCCTCAGCACTGGGGCTTGCTCTTTGAGCGTTCAGGCCTTTTTCTACTCGTTTTGGGCCGCGGGTTCTGATGAACATCAAAATAACACAAAGGAGAAAATTATCGACGATGGAATATATATAGCAAACATAAATCTAGCTTTTGTGAATCCCAATTATTCACGGGAATCAAATACCACCCCCACAAATGAAGGAGGCAACTATCAAATCCAAAATTTGAATTGGACTTTCTTTTCTGGTAGCTAGAGAGAGAGAGAGAGAGAGAGAAGCAGGTCAATATTCAAAATGACAATTAGAAAGAAAGTGCCGGAGGTTTCAATCAAGTCATAACCTTTTCAAGTAAGTAACTATAAAAATTAAAATTAAAACAAAATAGTTAAAGCAGAAGCCGAAATTTTGGACTACACCATTTACAAAGAAACTTGGTCGAGTCAAGTCGTGGTCTCTAATGCGTGCATCTAAAGTGTCTTCCAGTGTTGAATGGAATCCCTCTGTAAGTGTCTTCCAGATCCAATTTCGCATGAACCATGAAAATGCCCAGGAAACTCTCTGATTTTGTATATATATGAGAGAGAGAGAGAGAATTAGGTTTAACTCGATACAATAACCATAATGAATGGAGTTAATTTGGAGATTATATTTGAATGCTTCACACACAATTTCAAAAGTTAATGGAAAGTAGTAGTTTCTCTTCTTGTTGACCTCCTTTCATTTCTACCAAAGAAAAAGTTTATGGAAACTGTGGAGAAGGTGGCATACAATTACGCGTATATAAAAATTAGCCATATATGCATGCATATGAATCATGTTGTAGCAGACACGTTGTATTGGTTATAGCCTTTGTGGTACAAATCTATAATAATGGAGAAGAAGGAAGTTTCTCTGCAACTCCTCATCTCATGAATTTCTCCATTTTAATTGGTGCACTTTGTTGTATAGTGGAAGTGGAGGAGGAGGCAATTGACTTTAATTGACGCGTGCAAAAATAAAATAAAACACATAGGCCCCCCAATAGCGATAGCCATAGCCATAAGAGCCCTAGTTCTTCACGCATGCAATAACTACGTAGAAAATATTGAGTTTGAATTTAAGAAAAATAAGTCTTTGAGTTGACGTCTAAACCCAAATATTCTATAATTGGTTATGTTTCCTTTAAATAATTGGGTACGACGCGAAGTTTAAGCCAATTCCATGGATCCCAAATCGGAAAGTCTTCAGCAATTAACGTATCTAAATAGGAAAAGTCAAAAATTGGGGCCTCCAAATCAACCTAAAAACATTGCATATTTCATGGAAATTTCTCGCTAACATACAAATTAAATAAATCAAGGCTTTCATTGACCTTCCATTGACTACAGCTTTCTGCTTTCCATATCAATGCCACGCGTATACATATTCATCCTACTCATTTTCCCATTTCCTATAATTTCTCTCTTCCATATCTTGCACTCTTTGCTTTGCTCATTTCTCTACCGACTTCATCTTTCTTCTTCTTCTTCATGAAACCAGAATCCTCAAGCACTTTCAAAATCTTCTAGTTCTTCGTCCAAAGGCGAAACCAGAAGCTGGGTCAAATGGATACTCTAGTTCTTCGTCGAAACAGGTGACTTCATTATTCTAATTTTCTTCTTTTGATTATTTTTATTTATTAAGGTCATGGGTTACTCTCTTTTTTGGGTACATTGAATCATTTTTAAAGTAATTGAGGTCATGGGTTACTTGGCGTAGCAACTTAGTGCTGGGATTGGTTCGACTGATTAAAGAAAACAAAAAACAAAGACTAAGTTAGACATTAACAACATTTTAAATAACAATAATGACAATAACAACAACAATAATAAAAGCGAGAGCAGTAATTGGTTATCCAATGGCTGCCACTTGTTTATTAGAAGATTAGGCAAGTTTCATGCTTGAATTATTAAATAATAATCTGATCAACAAAGTCCACAAGCCAGTGAAAGCGGTGCTCCTAGAATCAAACCCTACACAATATTATAAAGTAAATAAAGGTCGTCTAAGTGGGTTCGCAACGTCATAGAATTCTCCTTTCTATTCTAAATTAGGTCGCATGGTCTTTTTGTACATCAATTTCGAATCTATTGGCTTTTGAGGCAGACGAAATTAATAAGACACACACACAAACACAAAAATGAATGATATTATTTTTTAAGGTCATGGCAATAATTATAGGTATGAATGAATTGAATATTTTCTCTATCATAGGAGATAGATTTCTATGAAACAAGAATAACATTATTTTGATATCCTCTTTTAATATTGTTATAAAACACATGATAACATTTACACGTGACATAATATTATTCACCGGGAAATAACAAAGATTTTTCTTTGAACTTAGGCAAGAACCTTACATTGGGACCATTCTACCTTTTTATAAGAAAAAAAAAAGTGGAATGAATCAAATTTCCTGAACACTCCATCATTTATGAAAATATACTATTGCAAAATTTGAAATCCCTATAGAGAGAGAGAGAGAGAGAGAGAGAATGTTTGACCAAAATAATGGGACATTGCCCACATTGGAAAGAAAGTAGAATCCCTATTTCTTCTGATCTGATTCCCCTTCCCCATTTGTTATTTGCCAATGAAAACTTTTTCAAGGTTTGTTAACAAAGCATCCGCCATGTACACACATTTAGATTCACAATGAGCAAAACAAAGATTATTCATAGTATTATTAATTATTTTTCAACTAAAAACTTATAATTCGTTAGAATTAATTGTGCGTAAGTGCGTGACATGTGTATAACTGTTAATGCGCACTTAAACTACTCACATGTATCTACAATCCACACGACTAAACCATAACACGTATCGCATGGTGAAAGAGTAGTATCAACGGCTCCAAGTAGATTTAAGATTAAATCAAACGGATATTGGACCTTGGTTTTATTGTCGTTGATGACAAGAAGAATCCCATGTGACTTGAGAGTTGAGGCTTTGACGCAGCTTCCAGTGTCTGTTTAAAGTCGAAACCTTCTGGTCCCACCCCCGACCACTATTTCTTTTCTTTTATTATTTTTACATAAGTTTTAATAAAAATTTTAATTTTATTTTTTGTTTTGGTTTTCCGGCCGAAACAACCCCACCACCTCAATCTAATGACTTTTTTTGCATTAAAAGCTGCAAAAGGTCAACTCTACCTCACTGTCTCCAATTAACGCTTTCCCTCTCTCTGTCTCTCTGTCTCTCCGATTTCCCTTCTCTGTTCAGTCAGCGATCCAACGGCTAATCCCAGCCTTTTGACCTTATCTATCTCTTTCTCTCTCTCTCTCTCTCTCATCATTTATACACGGTCTCCAAGCGGTTCAATGCCTGCCAGAACTTTGCCACGTGGAGACACATCACTGGCCCCTACGTTTGACGGCAGATGAAGAGCAGAGAGTGCCAATGCCTTATAGCCTTATGAGGAAGGGCATCATCAGTTTGACTCGAATAATCTTTTGCCCTTTTTCTCTGTTTTCCTCTGCTTTTTTCTTTCTTTTGTTTTTGCTTTTCTCGTCATCATACCAAATCTCTATATTTACATTTCATTCCGTTGAGCTTTCAAGTTTTGAAACTACTTGTCTTTCTTCAATTCACAACCAATTTCATGCCGTGTTGACGAGAAATGGCTGTGGAACTCATGATGGGATTTATTGACAGTTTTGCAGCCCAAATGGAAGAGAATGCTGTGAAGGAAGCGGCCTCAGCTGGAATTCAAAGCGTCGAGAAGTTCATAAGCTTGATTTCGCAACACCACCACCAATTCCAAGACTCTTCCTTTTCTTCCTCATCAAACCCTGAAGCTGCTACAGAGTACAAAGCTGTTGCAGACATGGCCGTGACCAAGTTCAGGAAGGTCATTTCATTACTGGACAAAGGAAGAACCGGCCACGCTCGGTTCAGAAGAGCTCCTGTCACTCCATCTCCGCCTCCACCGCCGCCTCAGAATACAGAGACCCAAATCCCAAGGGCTTCAATTCAAGAACCCCATAACCCAAAAACAGATCAACCCCCTGGTTTCAAAACAGAGCAATCCTCTGCTTTCAAGGTTTACTGCCCCACACCAAGTGTGCGTTTACCGCCTCTGCCTCACAATCCCCATCTGAAAACCACGCCTGTTGTGTTGACAAAGAGTGTTGGGTGCGCTGAGAGAAAGGTGGATGCTCCTACCACCATCAATTTCTCACCCTCACCTTCGATTTCCGCTGCCAATTCATTTATGTCTTCTTTAACCACTGGAGATGGTGAGGGTTCTGTGCAGCATTCAATGTCTTCTGGGTTTCAGTTCACAAACATGTCACAGTCGTCCTCGGGCAAGCCTCCTCTTTCTTCTTCTTCGTTGAAGAGGAAGTGCAATTCCATGGACGATGTTGCAGCTCTAAGGTGCGACTCATCTTCTGGGCGCTGCCACTGTTCCAAGAAAAGGTTGGTCCATGGTCATCAATCATCATTATTTTCAAATTGGTTTTAGTTTTTTCAATGTGTGATTTGTTCAAAATTGCGACTTTTTAACTTTGTATTGCTTGGATTTATCAGGAAATCAAAAGTGAAAAGAGTGGTCAGAGTCCCTGCAATTAGTATGAAAATGGCTGATATTCCACCCGATGATTATTCATGGAGAAAGTACGGTCAAAAACCCATCAAGGGTTCCCCTCATCCAAGGTATAAGATTCTCATTCACTCATTCATTAATCTTCTTCCAATTGATTGTGAAGAGAAATTATTATTGTGTGAGATTTAAATTATAATACGCATTTAATGAATTATTCTTTCAATATTAAAATTTGAGTGAATTCGAATTCGATAAAAAGTATCGGCGGCGTGAATATCACATTTGATATTTGGATACACTCAACTCAATTCGTTTTTCTAAGTTGTGTGAATCAATGAATTGAGTAACGTAGCCGCTGAGTTTTCTGAATGTCTGATTGCTTTTGTCACAATGCAGAGGATATTACAAGTGCAGTAGCCAGAGAGGCTGCCTTGCACGCAAGCATGTGGAGCGGGCTCTAGACGATCCAACCATGCTGATTGTGACCTACGAAGGTGATCACAATCACTCCCACAGTGTCACGGATCCATCGCCTGCTCTCGTCCTCGAATCATCTTAAGTCAACTCATCCAACGGCCCAAAATGTTCCTTTTGTATTAAATATTGCAAGAAGCAAAGAAATTATATGTTTGGGCTACACAATAGTCAACGCTCATTTGCTTTGCACCGTCTCCAAGAGGATTAGTGGGTACGCCTAAGCTGCCTATACAAAATTAGATTCGTCTTTTTTCTTTTTTTATTATTTGGATTTATTCTTTTGCTGATATAGAACCTTATATATTAGAAATTATTATTAAAAAAAGAAAAAGAAAAAGATATAGGGATAGGCTTAGAGATGATGGATCTGGATTCTGGTGGGAAGTCAATCATGCTAACTAGTGGGTTTTATTTTTATATTTAATGATGTGCCTATATAATATACTCATTAGAAATGTTTAATATATACGATGGTGGATTTTGCCGAAGATGCCCACTTTTACTTGTTCCAATTCCCACTATACAATTTGTTGAGGGTCAGCCAATGCATGGGACAGTTCACAAGTTGAGCCCTAATTTAGTAATGGTAAGTTGTGTGTGGAGAGAGAGAGAGAGAGAGAGAGAGAGAGATGAGGACTTTTGGGATGTTTGTGATTTTGTGCTGTCAGGTGGTGCGTACAGATTGTGTTAATTTCCCATATTTTTCAACGAAGTTGCCTTCATGGATTCTCGGTTATAATTGATTTTGTTGCAGAATCTTGAAATGTTGGTCTCTAGGTTCTGTTGAGAGGTCATCGGTGACCATTTAAATTGGTAAATATTTGTCCAAGTCAATGTCGTCGGTATAGGTTGTGTTTTGTTCATGTTCAAATCGAAGCAGAATCCCAACCTTTCTTGGTTACACATTCACTGTGGGTGTTGCTTTCTCAAATCAAAGCATAATGGCAAAAATGTCTTGATTTGTTTGAATTCCTGGTCAAACACGCTGCTCTAGGTCAAATGATTTGTTCCAACCTTTGCTCACATTTGGAAGGGTTTTCAGTTTCCAGTTCGGTGGAGAAGTTTGCTTCTTTTCATACTTCTTTGATTTGCTCTGTTTTGTGGTTTTGGGGCTAAAAGCCACCTTGGTTTTGAAGTTATGCCAAAGTTTGTACCTAATTAAAAAGGCAGGCATATTTTTGCCTTTTTCCTTTTTGGGTTTTGGTCAAACAAATTTTCTGCTGGCTGGCCCAGAAGAAGCCCATGTTACCAGGCTAACCTGGGAAATATCTCAGGCCTGCTTTCGATTACCACCAGAGATATATTATCACCATCACCAAACCAAATTTAGAGGCCCATATTCCATTAAAGATAACCAAACCCAGGGCCACTTCATCTGGTTTGAAATTTTAACTTCGGTTAGAACCAAAAATAAAATATAAAATTTCATATCGATTTTGATCAAGAACAGAAACTTTGAATATAACATTAACCTGCCGGTATCAGAATGAGCAAAACTTGATGCTAGTTTGAGCTAATGGTGCATTAGGCCCCCACAAGCTAATGGATGTCGGTAGGTCAATTATAAACCTGCTCCAGCAGGACATGACCTGTGGCAGGCTGCCAGAAAATAATGAAAGAAACAGAACCCTGTTCTGCATTAGATTTTTCTTTTCCTTTCTCAGCGATGAAAAATTAATTATATCATTTGAAATGAGCACACTCTGGCTCTGCATTAACTTTGACTTGTGAAGCTATGCTTTGGCTTTATTCTATTTCTTTTGACAGCAGTGGATTGAGGGTCCGGGAAGATCCATGCTATGTTTCATGTTTGTATTGCTTAACTGTTTTCATTTTAAATACTTGACGTTAAAAGGATAGAATTTGATAAAGAAGGCCAGAGTTATCTCTGAATATTAGAAAGTTTTTGACTTTGAGAGAAAAACAAGTCTCGAGTGTTGAATTAGTGCTTCATAGAGCACCTCATAATTAACTTTTGCATCTTATCCAGTTTTCATAATATAATAAAAATTAGGTTAAATTATTAGTTATGAAAAAAAAAGGTGTTCATGATTGAGCATAAATCCCTTGCAATGAGTGCCTTCTTCTATGTGCTCTCCTTTGCCACCTTTTGTTTTGCTCTGGAAAAACCTCTGAAAACAAGCAAATACAGTTCATCACAGGCAAGAATGAGAAGCTCTGCTCCCACCAGAGCTTTAGTTTCAATCTCAACCTTCTTTTTTCTACTAACCTGTCTCAGTATTGCCTACTCTGTGACAGACCATACCCACAAAGAAACCCTCAAGCCTGTTTTAGGTGGCCACCATAGGGGAGGCAGCAAAGATAGAAGCCATAGAAAGCAAATAAGCCCACCACAAGCACCTCCAGATATACCAAACACAGAAGAACTTGGGTTTGCAGATCAAAAGCTTGAACTAGTGTACCCAATTATCCAAAAATTCAAGTCCACCATCACCTCAGATCCCCTAGGCATCACCAAAACTTGGGTAGGCTCCAATATTTGCAGCTACAGAGGCTTCTATTGTGACAACCCCCCAAATAACAGCTCTGCAATTGCCCTGGCCTCCATTGACTTCAATGGTTTTCAACTTGGTGCTTCTTCACTCGATGGGTTTCTTGACCAACTCCCTGATATTGCCCTCTTCCATGCAAATTCCAACAATTTTTCAGGCACCATCTCTGCCAACATTTCCAAGCTCCCCTATCTCTATGAGCTTGACCTAAGTAACAACCAATTCTCTGGTCCTTTTCCCAGTGTTGTTCTTGGGATGAGTAGCCTCACTTTCTTGGACATAAGGTTCAATTTTTTCACTGGGTCAGTTCCACCTCAGATATTCACTCAGGACCTTGATGCCCTCTTCATTAACAACAACAATTTCATGCAGAAGCTTCCTGATGATTTGGGCAGCTCTCATATTCTTCTTCTCACCTTAGCAAACAACAAGTTTATGGGCCCAATTCCACCAGGCATTTCCAAAGCCTTTTCTGCTCTGACTGAAGTTCTGCTCCTAAATAACCAGTTAACAGGTTGTCTGCCTTACGAGATTGGATTACTAAAGGAGGCCATAGTGTTTGATGCAGGCAATAACCAATTGACTGGCCCTTTGCCATTCTCTCTGGCTTGCCTGGAGAATGTGGAGCAGCTCAACTTTGCTGGTAATTTGTTGTATGGCATGGTGCCAGAGGTGGTCTGTGGGCTGCAGAATTTGGTAAACTTATCATTGTCTGATAATTATTTCACAAATGTTGGACCTCTTTGTAGAATGTTGATTGGTAGAGGAGTGCTTGATGTTAGGAACAACTGTATTCCTGATCTTCCATTCCAAAAATCAATTGAAGAATGTGCAGATTTCTTTGCACACCCAAGGTTCTGTCCCTACATGGGATCTTATACTTACATTCCCTGTAAGTTTCCTCATTTTGGTTCGTCTGCTCCTTTACTTCCTCAAGTGGCTTCCCTACCTTGACCTCATTTGCTCATCTCCAAGACAAGGGTTGGAATTTTTTTTAATTGTAATATGGAATTTCATAAGACTTTGTATGCATGGTCAGTAATTCTTTTACTTGTAATATGAGAATGAGATGTTTCCTAGATATGCAATCATAAACTCTTCAGTCACTCCATGGAGAATGAATTTGCATTAACATCATCAGCTAATTCAAACATGGTCTCCTGTGAATTAACAACTGAAAATAAGAAATCAGAGATTTAAGTCATATAGTCACATGTGTGTGTATGGAAAAACAAACAACAGAATACTAGCTAGGTGAAAAGTAACCTAATCATCTATGGTGGGAATCATAAACGCCAGAGAAGAAAAGGTGCTTTTTAAAAAAACCATGGTCCCAAAATCTGCCCAAACAGAGACAAAACAGGGTACCTTTCTCTGTTGCAGTTCCAGAAGAACCTGCAAGGCCTGAGCAATGTCACTTTCTCAGGGAACCCCTCTTTTTTTTTTTTAGCCAAGTGCTGGTAGGTAAGAGATGTCCTCTAGTTGAGTGAGGTAAGGCAGACGATTCATTGAACTCATGTATCTCATGAAATTTTAAAACTGACTAGGCATTTACACTAATATATCAAGACAGCCTTGCCATTAGCCACTTTTATACTAATCATTTGTTAATGGAGAGCAGCACTGCGTATAGCAAGTGGATGATCATTCACACACTCTGACTGGCCTTCGGACATATCCCATATTGCGTCGGCTATCCAACTTCGCCATCACTAGGCTCATTGCTATCGTTGAATTTTACTTTAAAAGAAAAATCCCAAAGCTTCTAAGATGAGGCTCAGGATGATGCAAATTTGGAAGTGCTTTGAAACCAATATGGAACTGAGCATCTCTTTTTTTATCAGGTGTCACTAGAAACTCAGAAAGGTAAGGAGCACTCAAAACGGTCGTGGGGGATAAGGGTGGCAGAAATTCTAAATTTCTAAAATAAAATTCTTGGGTATGGGTCAGAGGGGAGACCCAACTGGATTTATTTCTTGCACATGTTAAGTAGGCCCGAGTTTATAGTCCTTCTAATTTTTTGAACTGGTATCCAAAATCTATGAATATGTCTGGGCCTGTTTAGGGTGTTATGGATTGGATTATTGCACGGCCCCCATTATTATAAGTATTGATTTTTGCGTTTTCCTTTTCATCAATTATATGTATTCAAAACTTCTACCTTGATTTGAAAACTCTACAATTCTAATCGTTTTTCATGTTCCATTATCTTAGGCCAAAAAAAGAGTCGACCATATGTATTTATAGAATCGAGCACATGTATTTATAGAGTTGGATAAAAGATTAAACACGCTAACGAGATCTAATTCAATAGAAAAAAGACTTTTACTTGCAGACTGATGATCTCAAGTTTGAATTCCCACGACACCTATACAGTATGTGTTTGAGAAACTCCTCTCCCTCTTATAGTTTAGATAATCACTTATATTAAAAAACAAATTGAACATATGCATTTTAATTCGAATAAAGTGAGTCATTTCAAGACATTCCTCTTTCAAATTTGTAAACTTTACCATTTTCTTCTGCATCTTGTTAGCCCAAAATACTAGAACGTGGAGTATGATTGAAAAAAGCACCATCCAATTCACGGACCTTCAAAATCACATGGCATTGTCAAGCGACAAGGTGAGAATTCATCTTTGAAAAAGCACTAGACTCATAGTTACAGCAAATCAAATCAAACAGCCCAAAACCGTGCATCAACAAGAGCCTTTTCCCCTTGGAGATTTTTTCTTTTTGTCTTCCCCGCCAGACAAGAAATGTTCATAATATTATTTTTTTATAAATTACATATGCATCTGGTGTTTACTTAGATTCCGAATTCTTAACTTTTATTGTGTCTCTGTTTCTTTTCTTTCCCCCCCTTCTTAAGCTCCGGTCCCTTCATGTTCTTCCAACCAACTTTTTATTCTCGAACAGTCATGACTATAGCTAGTTTTTAATAGCAAAATTTGTCGGAAATGAAATCAAAAGCAAAAATAAAAAATAAAAAAACGTACATATTGGGGTTTCATGAATTTATGAGATCGAAAACTTTCTGTAACTGTAAATGTTCAGATGATTAGATCTCCACTTAGGCGTAGGGTTTTTCTTGTTTGACCGACACACATTTTGACATATTCTTGCTTTTTTTTTTTGTTGGTAAATATCAAAAGATTTCCTCATACTTGAAGAATGAGATTAATCCTCGTTCGAAAAATTCGGCTTGCTCTTAATCACAAAGTACTTCTAATGGATTTCGAACTCCCGTTATTAAAGACACAAAGTAACTCTCCAACTGAAGGTGGCAGTTTGCCAAACACACGCCACCTTGTGGTTACATATTCTTGCTCTTTAAAACGCATAAGAGTACGTGGAAATTCATTCTCAATTTCCTGAAATAAACTTAATCATATACAACAGTTTTCTTGTCAGAAAATCAAAATGACCAAATTATATATATGTTATAATGTTGTTGTGTGCGGCCCCAAATGAATATTATAATTATTTAAATTCCACGTTGCACCCTCAATTTACCCCCTCTTTGGCCCGTCTCCTCCTGTCCTTGGGAAACTTACTTTCACGTGATTCTGAGCTTTCCAGTCCGACACCTGCTACCCCTGCGCTCCTCTTACATCCTTTTGTCACCTTCTGCAATTCCTTGCTCTTCTTTCTTCTCATATTTTTATGTTCTCTATAAAACACAAAACAGAGCACCTTCTGTTTCTTCAGTTCAACAATGCTCAAGAAATGGCAACCCCTTCTTTTGTCAACCATTGTTCTGCTCTCACTCTGCGCCTCCACAGTTTCTTCTTCCAGGCCTGCACTCACTCAATCACCCTCTGTCTCAGACGATGATGTTGTTGCTCTCCTTGCATTCAAATCCAAAGCAGATTTACACAACGCTCTTCCCTTTTCGTCAAACACCACCACCCTCCAGCTCTGCCGCTCGACAGGTGTCCAATGCGCCCAGTCCAAAATAGTCCGCCTCCTAATCCAATCTCAGAATCTCGGTGGCATTTTCGCACCAAACACCCTGACTCGCTTAGACCAACTCAGAGTCCTGAGTCTGCAGAACAACTCACTCACTGGACCCATTCCCGACCTCTCCGGCCTCACCAACCTCAAAACCCTCTTCCTCGACCGCAACTCCTTCGTGGGTTCTCTTCCGCCTTCGCTCTCGTCCCTCCACCGCCTCCGAACCCTCGACTTCTCCTTCAACAACCTCACCGGTCCATTACCCGCCTTTCTCATCACCGATCTAGACCGGCTTTACTATCTCCGGCTCGACTGGAACCGGTTCACCGGACCGGTCCCGGCTCTGAACCAATCCTCTCTCCGAACCTTCAATGTCTCCGGAAACAACCTCACCGGGGTAATACCCGTCACTCCGACCCTTCTACGCTTCGGGCCGACGGCGTTTTCATGGAACCCAGGTCTCTGCGGCGAGCTTGTAAACAAAGAATGCTACCCAGCTGCGCCGTTTTTCGGTCCAACCCAATCTCATGAAGCTCCACCTCCCACAAGAGCACTCGGGCAGAGCACTGCACAGGAAGTCCAGGGCGTTGAGTTGACTCAGCCGAGTCGAAAAAGGCACAGAAGAACCGCCGTCATTATTGGGTTCTCTTCAGGCGTCTTCGTCTTGATCTGTTCTCTTCTCTTCTTCGTAATAGCTTTGAAGAAACAGCGGAAACCTAAAACCCACCGGAAGACCGACATTGCGAGTCCGACAGGCTCCGATGCACATGCGGCGGTAGTGGTGCAACTAGAGGAGGAATTGGAGCAGAAGGTGAAGAGGGTACAGGGGATTCAAGTGGTGAAGAGCGGGAGCTTAATGTTCTGCGCCGGCGAGTCGCAGCTGTACTCGCTGGACCAACTGATGAGGGCCTCGGCAGAGCTGTTGGGGAAAGGCACCATTGGGACGACGTACAAGGCGGTGCTGGACAACCGTCTGATTGTGAGCGTGAAGAGGCTGGATGCCGGGAAGTTGGGCGGGACTAGCAGAGAGGAGTTCGAGAGGCACATGGAGGCGGTGGGTGGGCTTAGACATCCCAACTTGGTTCCTCTCAGAGCTTATTTTCAGGCCAAGGATGAGCGGCTCCTCGTCTACGATTATCAGCCCAATGGCAGCCTCTTCTCTCTCATTCACGGTAAATGCTCTGTTTTGCTTACTCGGTTGTGTTAACTCAGTTTGAGTTTGACCAATGTTTGATGCTTTGACTATTTTGTGAAGTAAAAGAATTTGGGAAACCCAATAGGAAATGGACACGTAAGCTTTTTGGGTTATCATTAGGGGAATTGGATTATTGTGCTGATGGCATTAGATTTGGTTGTTTCTTGAGGAACCTTTTTCTCAATCAACGCCGAGAATCTTTGCTTTTGATTAAGACGACGACGACGTCGTTGGGAATTGACATTAATAATAATATATTGACCATATTGTTGGCTTGCTTGCCCAATTCACATTACTTGCTTAACCTTTTCTTCATAAAAAAATTGACAGATTTTGGATTTTCTCATTCTTTTTCTTTCCCCTCTTGGCTGGTTCCCGTGATTCCATATATATATGATAAGGAAAAACTGACTGCTTAATTTGATCTGACTGGCCTTTTGTTTATGGGTCATGCTAAGGAGGCCAACTTTAGATACCAACTTGTGTACCAATTTTTAATAAGGTGGACCTTAGCCCATCAATCCAATAGGTTCCACGTTCTTAGAGAGTTGGTATTCAAGTCGTCTTCCAGGTTCTTTTTGCTATTTTTCCTTTGTTTATATTTTCAATCCACCAACCCCTCAATCTATGTCATCAACACTCTTTGATTCGATAAATTTTGTATGCGTAAGTAACATGGCCATGTTCTTCGTCTCATGTAGTTTATATGGTTAATGAGTGTACACGTATTGTAATATGAGTAGATTAGGTGGTGTTACTGGCACACTTAAAAAATCTTCCGTTGACTATGTTTTCTTTGTTTGAGTATGGTAATTTCTACATTAAAATTGTCAGTGGTGTTTTTCAGAGGGAGAGATTGGCATGCATTACATCCATTTCCAAGTTATTGCTAATTAGCATCCAAAAATTAAGTTCCTTATAATGAATGTGCTACATGGGCACGTCCAAAATTGAACTGCAGGAACAAAATCCACAAGGGCAAAGCCGCTGCACTGGACATCATGCTTGAAAATAGCAGAGGACGTAGCACAAGGCCTCTCCTACATTCACCAAGCATGGAGGCTTGTCCACGGCAATCTCAAGTCCTCCAATGTCCTCCTTGGCCCTGACTTCGAGGCATGTCTCACCGACTACTGCCTCTCTGTTCTTGCCACCACCACCCCAACATCCGAGGAGGAACCAGATTCTGCTGCTTACAAAGCCCCCGAGATTCGCATAAACTCATTGAACGATCACGATGATCATCAACAAAAGCACCAACCAACTTCAAAGTCTGATGTCTATGCATTTGGGATTTTGTTGGTGGAGCTTCTCACAGGGAAGCCTCCATCAAATCACCTAGTTTTGGTGCCCACTGATATGGTGGAATGGGTCATGTCCATGAGGGAAGATGATCAGCATGATCAAGATGGGGAAGGCAATAGCAGGATGGGGATGCTGGTAGAGGTGGCCATAGCTTGTAGCTCAACATCGCCTGAGCAGAGGCCAACAATGTGGCAGGTGTTGAAGATGTTACAGGAGATTAAAGAGAGTGCATCCATGGAAGATGACAATGAATTAATGGACCCCCAGATTGTGACTGGTGTGCCCTAGCTAGTTAAGGTTACCGCTGTACCAAACTAGGAGTATTAATTAATTATTTTATAGAAAAGAAAATAGATGGAGCACACATGCTAGCTATATTATTAATGCTTTTTTCTGCAGCATTGTTTGTGATCTTTACCTTTCATATGCATGGTGGATGGGGGCACGTGTTTCTCCTTGCCCATTTGTTTTTGCTGCATTGTATATGTATATGTGGTCAGTCTAGTAAGGACCATTCTTCTCATTCAGCTTTTGTCTGCAAGAACAATGCCCTAACTGGTAAGATATTGCACACTTTTGTGCTTACCCAATTTGAGTGGTAGTATTTGTAGCGTTTCATTGTAATTTGATGACTTATTTTTGATAAAAAAAAAACCATGACAACTGCTTTTGGAACTCAGCTTGCTCCTCAGTTTTAGGTGTGTCTGGGAAGTTAGATTTCATAAACTAAGGAAATAAAATGCATATAAACTGAATGGGCATATGCATATGATTGCTTCTTGTAATTTATAAACTAAATGATAAGGAGCCTATCAAGTTATAAATTCCATTGATGAAGTTATGCGTGCATGAATGCAGTACATGACTGTGTTTCATAATGGGCTTGTAATCTGAGTGGTTTAGAATGTCTTTTGTGCATTCAAAATCATGCGTTCGATTCCCATCTTTTACACCTTGTTTAATTCCATTCTTTCCGTGATATTGCTAGTATTATATATAATGAAAAAAGAAAAATTTAAAGAAAGAAAACTTAGTGCATGTTTGGCCGATTTGCTTATCGACAATAATTATTTTCAGGGCGGAGGAATTGCCAACCTGCCCTAATCTACATGATTGTTGAAAAATGTGTACTGGACTGGAAGCTGTTATATGGGTCATCCAAGGAAAGAAGCCCAAAATATAGAGAGGCCTGGAAAAGAATGTGCTGAACTGAAGCCCATAGCATCAAAACATCAATCACTGAGAGATGGCGATGAAGCCTACCGTAACTTGAAGAATTTGCTAGAATCGTCCAGTTTTCAGAAGCTCTTCATTTTTTTTATATCAAAAAGAAAATCTGCAATCGGCGTACAAATATCATTCAGAGAACAGAGAATGCCAACGTGAACATGGACCGTACGGACACGGAGATGATGGAGATGGAGACGACGGCGAATGGGCAGTCGGAGCTGCCGTCCGACGCAGGCCAAGGCGCCGTCTTAAGGGACTTTCTCGCATTGGCTCGCCAGCTCCTCAATCAAGGCAAACCATCGCAGGCCCTGCAAGCGGTAATCTTTAACTTCATCAAGTTGTTATTTTCTCCTTCATCACCTTCAATTTTTCTTGGGTTTGATTTGTATTGTCCATAGAAATTGAATGGCATTGATTTAATTTTTAATTTTGTGAGTTTTTAGCATCTCAAATCATTGAAGTGCTATTCTTTATTGAACAAGAATCTCTTTCTTTTGGTTGGTCTTCTTAGGGTTTGTACTGTTTTGCTAAAAGTGACTAGTTGTTGACAACATTGGTTCTTCCTATTGGATTTTCAAAGCTCAACACGAGTGGCTGCCTTAAATGGTTGGATAGGAAAGGAGAATTATCTTACTTCTTATTTCCAGTGCCTAACCATCCATCCCTATAGTACTAAACAACTGGCAAAATGGTAGTGTTGGAAACTAGGAAAGTTATGGAGTTTTGGGGGTTGTCATCCCAATTCCCAAATGTGAGGCGAACCCTAAATTTAATGTTGCATTTGTAGTCATGCATTTGGAAGAAAAGATTTGGATTGGAGCTTTTAGTGTAAATTGATTAAGCAGCAATTTGAACACTTTTTACTGATGAAAACCAACTGTGAAATTGAACTTTTTTTCTAAGAAGCTCAATCTTTGGTCCAAAACCCCTCTAAGGTGCTTGGCGCTCTCCGAAGGTTCTCCTGAGAGTTTAGGGTTATCATTTGCTTATTCATCTAATCTTGCGTGGGGCTTTGGTCTGGTAAAGCCCTGTCCAGATGCGATCCTTGGGTACTTTTGTTGTGTGCCTATATGGAGACACTCCTGCATTCATAATAAAGCATTGAGCTGCTATGAGGAGATGACATATGTACGTTGTTGGAGGCCTTAAGAATCAAGAGGAACCTGTCCATGGAGAACCTTTGTCACATACTAATTTAGTATTTGGAACAGGTTGTTATGGCAATGAGAACGAGAGGTGGGGATGAGGCTGTATTTGAGTCCTTACATCGTGCTCGTGAGCTGTACAGAAATAGATTGCAAGAAAGCTCTGCTGTTGATCAACTAGCTTCTTTGTTTGCTGAGTGTGCGATTGCTGAAGCCCATCCTTCCAAAACTGAACCAGCTGCAGGTGACGAGGGTGGCCCATCAGTTGGACTTGGACCTGATGCTCAAGGAACTTCTATACTGGCGGAAAGTGGCAGGATGCAGATTGTATTGGATGCATTTTCAGATGGGAGTAGCTTCATTTGTTTACAGTGTGGAGGTCTTGTAAGTAATCATCGCAAAGACGAGCACTATGCATACTGGTGCGGCCAAACTTAATGTGCACATGCATGGACTGAATATAAGCCCTCTTCTGCGATGCTCCTCTAGATGCATCTGATATGTGCCACTGTTGATATGCATCTGTGATGCTCCTCTAGATGCAGATTCTAGTTGCTCTTGATTCCAGCTTCTCTAAAGGCAGCATTGTTAGATATTGACTCTTAGGAAGCAGAACATAAGAATATTTTGGTTTAGGATATGAAGATCTTTGTTTCAGTTGGATTGGAGTATATTGATAAAATTTGTTCCCTTGTATGGTTAGTTTGGAATCATGTAATACCTGTATTAATCACACATTTTCACCAGGAAATAGTTAATGAACAAATTGGGCAGATGATGTTGCAAACTTCTGTTTTCTTTTTGTATATAAATGGTGTTCTAATCAAGGCCGCCGAAGTATGATAGCATGCATGTGTCGAGAATATAAATGAAAAGGAAAAGAAAATTAAGAAAATGGCAGAGGAGCCTCAAGTTTGATTCAATACCTTTGATTTATTACAAATAGGCATACAAGAAGCAATCTTTCCAATAGAATGACTATAATGCTTGCACAAAGAAAAAAAGAAAAAAAGAATCTACAAAAGAATTTCCCTTTCGTCGAAAACTGTGATGCAACAGAAAATGCTACATGGTGTCAAATGTTGTGCTTACACACAATGAACATTCTAAAGGCTAAGCCCAAAAAAGTTACAAATTTGTCCTGGAAAAG
Organism: Prunus fruticosa; assembly: GCA_018703695.1. Taxonomy (NCBI): domain Eukaryota; kingdom Viridiplantae; phylum Streptophyta; class Magnoliopsida; order Rosales; family Rosaceae; genus Prunus; species Prunus fruticosa. Next base: position 52,598,293 of record CM031917.1, read on the forward strand.
GAAAAAAACACAGAGAACCCTTTATACATATTTCTGTAACTTTAACGATTTCCTCTCATATTGTGTTGTTATTAACAGAAATGTACTATAACATCAGATGGCTCGATTTCTTCTTTCACCAGTATACCACCACTTGCAGTTTTGCACCGTCGGTGTCGTCTTCTAGCTAGACAGTATATCATCGGCAGCATCAACACAGCTTTACAAGATGCTCCGAGTGCAGTAACCATTGCAAAATTTTCGATAACAAACCTATGCTTTCCAAAATAAACTCATCCATGACAGTAGCAAAGATCCTCAACAGCCACTTATAGCACACTGCATTATTTTAAAAGTAGGTCAATCACTGTGCTGAGCTATCCTGTTGAACGAACTGATCCGCAGTCATGTACTTGGCACTTACGAGATTCACGAAGTGCCAAGTACACTTCAGAGATCCTACTGCTACAAAGTACATATTTCTACATTTTTTTCGGTTGTGTAACTGGAGATATTATTTTGATACATATGAGATTCTTAATCGTAATTTTATGTTACCTGCACTTGATTCTCTGTTTTCCCATGCCATGCGTTGGGATGATACTTAGGTCAAAGATGAAATTTGGTCAACAATAGGCTGGTGACTGCAGAACATCACATCACATTTGACCGAGCTTGTAAACGAGGTTTGGCCCTCATGATTGTTTCATCACTGTGCCTAATCCATTCTGAGAGTCTCCAAGGCTTCTGCCATTTCCATTTGAATTGTACTAACCACTGGTGATGACTCCTCTTCCACCTCCATAGCTTCCCAGCCTGTCCTATAACTGCTAGTTTTTTTGTTGGCAACTGCCCGATGGGTACCATCTGCACTAACAGCAAATCCCGTTTTCTTAGTTTTCTTAGCTGAAAACAGAAAACAGGGCCCAATTCTATAATTGAAAGGAGGATGAAATTGACCTTTCGTGTCTGATCTATGAAAGCTATTGATTCTCTGACAGAGCCGTTAACAATTCCTGCTGTATATTTCAGCTGTTTTTGTGCTGGCACAGAGATTGGGGACAAGGGACCACTCGTGTCATCAGCACAGTGTTTCAGTGAATTGTGTGAGTTCCCCTGATGGTGGTCGGCCTAAAAGTAATAAAGACATAAAAACAATCCTTCACATACTTGAGCCAAGCTTAAGAAGAGCATGAGAAGAAGCATTAGAAGAAATATCACATAATGACTAATATTCTCACCGAGGCTGATGTTGACAATGCAGTTGCAACAGCTTGCTCTCTCAATTTTAGTTCCTTCTCAACTTCCTTTCTTCGTGTCTCACTCTGCCGCAACAAACCTACGAGTTCTTTGAGATGCTCTTTCATTTCATCCATTTCCATTTCTTTCTCCCATAATTGGCACCTGTCAGCATGTGAAATGCTACTTAGAATTCAACTGCAGAATTTAGATATCACTCACATGATAATTTGCAAGAAATATTCAACGTGGTAGTAAGATCTATTAAGTTGTGAATTTTCTAAAGTATACTTAAATATGACAGCACAATCAATTTATTTGACAAATTGGGTAGTGATATAGTGATAGTGGATCTACGGTTTATGTTCATTAATTAATAAGCTAACTAATTTTGCAATACAACTGACATTCCTTGTAGAGAATGCTATCCCTCTTATTTTATGTTCACCATGTAAATATTATTTTTTGGAAATTAAATTATTTGTTGGAGATAAAAAAATTTCTGATCTCTATCAGAGAGGCAATGAGCAGGTAAAAGTATGGATTATGAGGAACAGATATATACCTCTCCTCTCCTACTGTGGTCTATCATCTACCCTTCTAAATCCAGTCCTATATGCTTCCAAGTTATCTTGACCAATTATATGCTAATATTTCTTTTTCCTTTTTACATAAAAGAGAGACGCCATAATATGTTGCAGACCTCCTAACTTGACATTTCTAAACCTTTTTCTAGTTTATCATCAAAATAAAATAAAAAAATGTTGAACAATGCCAGACTAATGTGTGGATATTCATATTGCACTTTTCACAACCATCATAGAACATCATAACAAAAATAAAAAGTAAAATAAAATCATTCAGAACACTAGGTCAAAAAAACACCTTGTATCTGCAAGAGAATTGAACATATATTGAAGCAAGTTCTTTGCATCTGCCATTGAGCGCAATTGGTTCCAACGTCCACGGTTGGTAAAGGCACGCTCCCGTTCTTCTGCCTCTGAAAGTTGCGATGCCATTGCTACAAGTGAGTTTGATGATATGCTAAGCATGTTCTCAAGTGAAGATATTCTGGCCATTCTTGCATTTGGTGACATGGAGGACACCCTGAACAAACAAAAGGCAGAAATAAACCACCAGAGAGAGAGAGAGATATTTATGTTCTACTATTCCATCTGTTTCATGCTAACCTTTTCATCAAATTCCGAACTATAAAACGGGGAAGACGATAGATTTATGTAGATATAAGTGTTTAATACGAAACATACCTGGCAATGCCATTCTTTCCTCTTGGAGGACTAAGGCCCTTTGAAGCGAATTCGTTTAATTGCTTCAGCATGGCCAACTCTTCTGCCAGTGCAGCTCGTCTGCATATTACAGCTTTTAATTAATAAACTCTCCAATACTATATACAATTCAGTATTAAAATGAACATATATTTATGCATACACTTGACTTTGTTTCTCATATTCATGACGAACTTCATGCACATTCACCATGACTTCAAGCTCGTGATCAAGCCACCGTTGTAAGGATTTCTCATTGCTCTAGTGGTGGAACTTGAGTTAGAAAGATTCAAAATTCAAAGGGAAGAGCATAAAACATATGGAAAGAAGAGGAAGCAAAGAGCATTACCTGTAAATGTGTCCCATTTCCATTGGCAACAGCTGTAAAAGTTTACACAATTAGAAAGTATAAATATTAAAGGAGAAGGCCCATGCTGTGAAGTGTGAAGACCCTGTGTTATAAAGAATACATTTCTTCTCAATTGAGGTAATTTTAGAAATCTGATGATTACATATGAAAGTGAATTTAATCTTTCAATACCTCATCTGAGAGAACCAATGCATTTATAAATGCAATGGGTGTCCAGAAGTGCAGACTTCAAACATTATAATATTATAATAGAAAACAAAGCATACTTGAGCTGTCACGAGCAGAAGATTTACGAGCTTCTAGCAATTCTTTCAGCCTCTTGGTAGCCATTGCAGCCTCTTCAGTCTTTCTTTGAAGAACCTGAAAGAAAGGACAGTATTCACTTCAACTACCATTATATTATGTTGCAACCATGGTTTTAGTGAATTTGTCCCACTTTCTCTGTTTATTAAGATAAATCAAGTAGAGGAAATCAACTCTGCATACTAAGATGCAACAACTCTAGGGCCCATGTAGCTTGAAAACTCTCCAATATTATACTGTAACTCTCTCATTAAAGAGAAGCACCCATAACTTCTTGAAGATAGCAATAAAGATAATTTTCCCAAATTAGATTTAATCTTAATAAGGGAAAGTTACATGTCACAGGTTGGAATCTCAGAAGTTTATAATCAGAAAATTACATTCCTGGCCAAACTTAGCATTGAGATCTTTGAAAGGACAACTAAATAAATAGGCAACTGAGATATACTCACCATTTTCTGGCGTTGATTTAATGCTTGCAGCTTATGCCTTTCATATTCATTTCTCCTGCCCTCTTTCCGTAACTATTATAGTGAAAGTAAAACCAAAGTAGGGAGCATGAATTAATACAGGAAATCAAATTCAGTTCAGATGAGAAAGTAATTAAGACGTGGAGATGCTCATTTCCATCCTCTACTGTTATAGCATTGATACATAAATACATACTTAAAGTGCTAACACTTCATAAAAATTTAAATATGCATATACTACTAAATATAAAGGTGATCGGTCTCTGTTTCCTATTACAATGGCCAATGGCTCTCACTCCTGCTAAAGATTAATAAATCATAAAAGACATGTTTCCTTTTAATTGAAAATCCACTGCACTATATTCATTTAATTTTATGTAAAATGAAACATGGCAGGAGCTTCAGACTCATGAAACAATGGCAGGAGCTTCAGACTTGTGAACTTCCATATAACTTCAAAAGTTAGCAGGACAAGGAAACAAAGGAAAAAAGTAAATACCTGCAGCAATTCCTTCTCTCGAGAGGCTTTCCACTGCCGAAATTGTTCTGCTTCTTGTTTTATCCTATGTTGCAATTGAACCTGGAATTTAAAAAAATATATTAAATAATAGCAGTAGAAGCAGAGAAAATATTATCCTTATTGGGACAAAACTATGAAGATATTTTAACAGCGTGATGAGTCTAAACCTTCTGTGCCTTTATTGACTGGATTTCATCTTGCAGTCGCTTTGCTGCTTCATCACTTTTTTGTTTTTGCTTCAGTAGCTGAACCTGGCTCTCTTGTTTCTTCTTAAGATCCAGAATCTGATATGTAAACATTGTAAAAGATGAAACATTTGGATTACAGGTCCCCTGCTTATCCAAAGTGAAACAGCTTTCTAGTAGAAAAGTATGGTACCTGTGCCTCAAGTGCCTTTAACTTCTGGGAATGGACATCTTGCAATTTCTGTGCTTGTCCATCACTATTAGCAAGATTTTCAACTTCACCCAGCAACCGGTCCCTCTCTTGCTGCAGTATGAAACAAGTAAAGAATAACAAGTGAATATCAGTTCTCCCAAGAAAAACACCATCGAGTTCAAAGGCTTTAAGTTAACCTGCACAGTTCTTTTCTCATCTTCAAGTTCCAAGATTTTCTTTCCAAAGTGCTGCTTGAGTGCCACAGTGTCAGAACCTTCAATAAACTTCATTTCCGACTGCACAGACATCAAATGTAAAGTCACACATAATACCTGAGAAGGCACTAATGTGGTTTTCATGTGATCCCAAACAATATACACACTCAGACCATACCTCTTTCTGCTGAAGACGTTTATTCAATTCATGCAACTCTTTGTCCATAGTATTTTGCAGAAGGTTGTGCTCCCACTCTTTTGCTACTTCCTCATCAATTTCCTGGGAATCACCTGCTACAATATGACATCCTACACTACATGAATTTCCCCAACACTAAAGATGCATGTGGATTATAGGTGCTCACATAGCTGCAGCTGATTTAATTGAGAAAATAAAATGTTGTCAAGGAAGTCCTAAACAGAGATAAGTGATACCTGTTATTGCTTCACCCATTTGGTAGTCAGCTGATTCTATACTTTGCAAACCCCTTTTAAGGCCATCACTTTTTACAGAGCATGTACTACCAACCTGAAAATGAGGTTTTAGATTAACAAATGTACCTGTCTAGCTGATTATATATGCCGAGTCCTACTTTAACGATAATTCACAACCAAAAAATATATAGATTACAAAGTGAAATAAGAAACGAAAACAAGTTACAAGTCAAAGTCATATATATTAGTACTGGAAAGAAATAAGATAAAAGAACAGCGTGAATCTCTACTAGAGTGTGTAACACATACGTGACCATCTCTTTCACACTGCTCTACACCAGTGCATTTACTACGGTATTCATGAAGTTCCCGACAAAGATCCTCATTAGCAGCTTCGAGCCAGGTAATCCTTTCCTTGAGAACCTACAGAATTAGTGAAATCGCTTAGAAAATGAAATAAATATATTAAAGAAAATAATAATTGAATCTATTCTTCTAGTACTAAAAAATTAATTGCAGTTTTATCATTTATTCCTTTTTTTATATATAAAATATCACCATACTGGCCACACAATGATGCAACTGGGGTAAGTCTGACCCTTGATGGAAGAATTCCGACACAATGATTCACAGAAGAGTAATATTAATATACCTGTATTTCATCAGAAGAAGATCCTCCTCCACGTGAACAAAGTTCAGCTTGCAAATACTCTAGTTGTTGGCGCATCTTCAGCATCTCACTGGACATGGGATCTCTGTTTACCTGTTACAATAAATCAGAAAAGCTACACAAATGACAATGGCACAAAGGCAGAAATCTGTATCTACAGTGTTAAAAACTAAGAAAACTATGAATAAGAATTTATTCTGAACAACTTACAATAGGTTTATTTTGGATATTGCGAGCACGATTTGCATACTTTAAAGTGTTTAGGGTTTCCTCAGCATTGATATCAGCAGGACTGATGCAGGCTGTATGACATAAGGAAAATCATGATAGTATCAAGTGGACAGACAAATCATGCAATCAGCAGATAGGGTTCTTGTAACATCCCTTCTGCTGTCATTAAACAAAATTGAACTTTCTACATTACACTAATGGTTTTCAACAGCACGTGAGATGAATGAGTGGCAAGATGAGAAAGGAAAATTGAATTGACAATCAGATGTGAGAACTTAGATATATAGGACCAAACGAGAAAAAGAATGATTTAATAATCCTCAGATTTACGACATTGCTTGCACAAACTATAAAATATTGAGAAGAAAAGAAGAATAAGGTTTTAAGCTTATAGATGCAGGTGTTAATACAAATCGTTTCTTTTCCACACCAAAAAAAAAGGCCTATATATGCAGGGATATTAGTAAGATCACATTCAGGTGACTTCTAAAAAAGAGATACATTCCATGGGGCATACCAAAACAAAATCATATGTGCCTAGAGCAAGCACCAAATTTTTTAACATGGGAAAAAGAAATTTAATAAAGTTACCTATCATAACAGTTCGGCTGTTACCACCAAGTGAGTCCTGCAAAAATCAACAGACACCAAACCACAATTAAACAACAAACCCTGCTAAACATTTTCACATGATTTTGTCAAGAACATTTGTCACACGTTCTACCACAAGGTTTTAGAAATTTTTGAATGGAATCAAACCTGCAAAAGCCGAGTAAGTTTACTATCTCGATAAGGAACATGAACGCCTTCTTTGCGCTTCTTCTCATCACCAAGTGCACTGATAACATTACCAAGTGCAAGAAGACCCTTATTAATATGAACTCCTGTTTAAGAAAAAAGAATATCCACATGAAAATGTATTACAGAAATGTGCCTTAGACACAAAAAGTAACAAACAATGATATTTACCTTCCTTAAAACGCAAACCATCAGAACCTGTCCTCTTTGCGCGCTCAGACCCAGCAAGATCTACCAAATGCAACTTGGCACATAGATATTCTTCGTTCATACTCTCGCTAACCCCGTTGTTTCCAGAACATGTTGGGTTGGCCTTATGCATTTGCTCTAATGTGATGGTGAAGATGGCATGTGAACGGCTATAGACATAAGCATAAAAGGAACAAGTCATTAAACCCAGGGGACTTCATGCAGAACCCATCTTGATAGACAATTGAATCTCAGGAAGATTTTAACAAAACAAGTCAAAAGGAGAAAGGATTTTGGAAAGGACCAACTATTTCTCAAGCATTAAAAGGCATATAGCACATACGTTGTCTTTCCACATTTTACAAAAATTTCGGAAGAAATAAGTCTTTTCACCTATGCAAATAATATTACCAGTTTGTATATGTTCCATAATTAAGGAAAAATACATATAACTAAAAGGAAAAGGAAGGCCCATAAGTTACCTTGATTGATTGTTCATATTTGTACTCCCTGTTGCCCTGCTCAAAGATCCTTGTTCCAGGCAAGCAGCCATTTCTTTTAGCGTACTAACACTGAGTTCAGTGGATCCTGCCAGTGTAATAACACCATTTGATGATTCTCGAATTTGTATTGGTGGCTTTCCAGGGACTGTTACTTTCCCCACATGCCCGTTCGCACCTTCTGGTTTGCTCAAAAAACTAGGATCCAGCAAGTCTCGTACTTCTTCTTTGAGAATCTTTGCATCAAAATATCGTAGTTAGATTTCACTAATGCAATGCGGTACATAAAACATGGAGAATGGAACTTTTACAACAAAATTAAGAATAAAACACCATAACAAACCTCAATAAAAGAAACATGCAACTGGAATTCAGTTTGATGCTTTAGAGTTTCGATTTTGCTAAATAATACATTCATAACTTGAGGGATAATTCCAGTTTGGCAACCATCTCTGAAACCAGTGCCCATGGTGTATGTTTTCCCAGAACCTGTCTGCAGTAGAATAAAAATGTTAACCCTTAGGACACTAAATTGCAAAGGAAGGCTTAACAAAAGACGGTAAACTGCAAGACATACAACCTCAGCTCTCCATGGAAAATATAAGTACCTGACCATAAGCTAGGACAGTAGCATTATATCCATGAAACAAACCATCAACCAGCGGAGCAACACATTCTTCAAACATTGCAGATGACGGCGAACCGGTACTCCCGTAGACATTGTCGAAAGTAAAGGAATGTGTGCCAATTTGTACCTGCACCATTGTCACAATCAGCACGTAGATTAAACATAAATACGCCCCATGGGTCCAAATTTGGTCCGTAGCACAGGTCAGCATTGCTCTTAATTGAGTTCAGAACCTTAGAATTTGATGAAATACGTCCAAACGCAAAATTGAAAACCAATGAATGTGATAGGCACCACGCATTGCAGATACCAAATGAGAAATGTCACCAACAATAAATAAATAAAATAAGAACAAAAAAAATTTCCTTTTTTATTAATTATAATCTAAAACAATTTCTTTCCTTTAATTAGGACCGGACGGTGCTATGCCGAACAGAAAATCTGTCACCGGTCAAAATCTACGGCGTAAATTCGAGACCATATAATTCCCCATATCAGCCAATCAATAATTCCCAATTATGGAACTAAACAAATTACATGAATTTAAGGTGCTAATGTGAATCCTGATCCAAAATCAAATTGCCAAGTGAAGCATGCAATCCTGAGGCTTACTCAGTAAGCACATTTGGATCCAGATCTCCCAAAAGTTTGATTCTTTTTACTCAGTCAGCTAAAACTAGAGCCGGGTTAGCTCTAGATTAAAGCAAACAGGGAGAGAGAAAGAATGCACCAGAATGGCCATGGAGAAAAAAGTAAGACTTTTTTTTAGAGTGAGGTACCTGAGGCTTGCCGGGGACGACAGTGACGCAATCTTTACAGCCTTGGAGCTTCTCGTCTCCGATGAGTGGCCGGATGTGGACCGCTACTTTCACACAGCAATCTTCCCCTGCTTCCATGGCTACAGCTACAGGGGAAGACAGCGAGCGAGAGGGAGAAAAAAAGAAAGATTCAATTCAGAGGAGTTGAGTTTGTATTGGAGAATTTGAGAGATCAAACCGTTCTCATTGTCTGTGAATTTAGTGAGAGAATTGCAGACAGGGAAAGTGATGGAACAACAACAGCAACCAGAAAAGAAAGAATGAAGGAAGAGAGAGAAAGAGGCTCAGCTCAACTCAGCTCTCATTGGGATTTTCATTCAGAGTCAGACTCTGTGTTTTTTGTGCTGTGAAGTGAAGAGTCTTGAGAGAGAGAGAAAGAGAGAGAGAGTAAAAATAGAAAGGAAAGGGAAGGGTAGTTGGGGGAATGAGCGGGTAACTGCTGGGACAACAACCACTATCATTTTCCTTGCGCTTCACTGCACCACAGCACACACAGCACCGTTCTCTAAACTTTTATGTCACTCTTTCCCAAAATGCCCCTTCCTCCTTTCACAACGGTCTCTCACCCTGCCTCCCCCCGTAAAGGAAGTTGTCCAGCTGTGATTTCTCCACCTCACCCCTGCTTGTGTCCGCGTTATTACAAAGCGTGCCCTTTTCCGTTCTTTTGTGTTGTTGTGGCGTCGGACGGTGCCGTTTTGGCGCGGGAATTTGGTAAGGAAAAGCGACGGACACAGCCCACCAAGCCACGCTGCCACGTGACATAGAGTGTTGTAACTTTTATTAATTGGGGTTTCATAAAAGGAAGAAGATTTATGCTTCAATCAGTCACCTACAATTTGATGAACGGTTGCTAAATATTTAATAAAAAGAGAAATGCTAAGGACAAGTCAGTCTGGCGTGAATAACTCTTGTTAGAATAATGTTTTAGAGAAATTGTTCGTGCTTTAGAAGCACTAGGTGACATGTCGATGCAGCTTTAAGAATTCATCCAAATCATAATACATGTATAATTATTAATACATACATTCTAAATGTTAGAAAAGCAAACCCTCATCTAACATAACATATCAGATTTTGTGTGAACCCGTAACATCACGTCACGTTAGGACCACGAAATTTAGGGCAAAAACAGGGCAAGTGCGTCCAGAGAAAATTGGGGGAGGGGGGCTATCTAGTGTTGAAAAGTGATAGTAGAGAGGTATTAGGGAGGGAGGACCCGGAGGAGTAAAGCGAGTGGACGGAAAGAACAGTCCCACAAATTAGACAGTGCCAGCTGGTGGTCTCCCACATCACATGGTCTTTTAGTGTCCATAAACCGCTGGGCCCCACCCTCACTCTGGGGTCAGAAGAAGACTCAGACACAGCACACACGCAGACTCCGATGATGATGGCCCCACGATTTTGCAGAATTTGTAGCAGTTAAAAAAAAAAACCTCGTCTTTTTAGTTTGCCGCTTTAAGGATCATGCTCTGGTGTGACTTCTTAAAAAAAACCAGCTCATCTTGTCTTGTTTATAGTACTAGATAATAAAATCAGCCAAAGTTCAAAACATAAAAAAGTCTTTAAGTCTTGTTAAATTTCTTTGAAAGAAATGTGTCTCTCTCCACCTAAATTTTTTCCCCTTTGTATGCTATTGATTACAACTATTGTAAATGGTAGGCAAAGCCCTTGTGGTGGTTGCATTGTTTATTAATTATTTATTTAGAGGATTTAAAAACAACTGTTAAGAGTAGATGAGCAAGAGCCATCAATGACATCAAAAGTGAGAGTAATTGAAGGTTTGCATTTCAATTTTAGATGGTAGATGCTGATACTTGTTTTGTTTTAATCAAAATTCACAAGGGTGAAACCATATTTGGAATTGGGATCCAAATATCCAATACATATATAGAAAAAGAAAAAAAAAAGATCTTTAAATACTAAAATAATGTAGACAAGAAGGTCAGCTAGATTATCATACTCAGAATGCCAAACAAATTTTTTTTTTCTGGTGGGCCAAAGTTGGGATATATAATTTCATGTTTCCAGTTTTGTAGGAAGTTGCAGTACCAAAGTTTTGACACAAATGAGTACATTGCATAATGTGGACAAATATTTCTGGAAAATTTCCAGCTTGCCAATATATCATATATACATGTTATATACACTTAGACTGAACTTGGCCCAAATCCAGAGCTTTCATTATTATTTTTCAACACACATTACCACTTCCACGGTGATATGAGAGTTTGAATCTGAGAGCATTGATCTGTAAGTTGTCAGAACTTCCATTATTAAGAACTCTGTTGTTGTGGGGATTGCAATCCCTTTGATGCAGCAAATGAATGGGAAAATGATTCCTGGGTTTTTGGGGGGGTTCTTTTATTATTATTTTTTTCTGAAGTGGTAGACTGCAAGTTAAGCAAGCTGCTTCACACACCAATTGTTTCTGCAGAAGTCCTTTATTCAGAATGAAGGGAAGCAAAGGAAAGGGAAAGCTGAAAAAATGATCACCAACACCAAGCTTCCTCTCTGTTCCAAACCTAACTTCCCATCTATTGAATTTTCTGAATTCGACCGTTAGCTTGGATGCAGACCAAGCAACTAGAATGAGGCCCCACTTTATATTCATATTGTATTTCAGTTGTTTGTTTGTTGTGGAAGGCTTAAGTTTGTTGATTAACTGTGTAGTTATCATAATCTCAATATTTATGTACCTACAAGATGATCTTCAATGACATCAAGAAATTAATGTTAGGCTTAACCAAATCAACTTTAAGGAATTTGAAGTGTTAAACAACATTTGCTTTATTGAATGATGACACTTTGACTACTAAAGCTGGAATTTGAGGCAACAAAAGCTTAAACCTTTTCCATTTAAATTAACTGCCAATATGAAAACAGCTCTGTATCTGATGTGTTCCCTGCAACCAAATCACCATGGCACTGTGTGTGCTGCACTGTACACTATTTTGTTTCTTATGATTCTGTATTAGACAAGGCACCAAACTTAGTTTTTTTTATTAGGTTCATTTCAGTTTGATACCCGAAAGTTTGACCTGTAAGACTAAGACATGTTTCTTTTCCTTTTCTTCTGCAATGCTGAAGAAAAGATTTTAGCTTTGGGCCATCCAAATACCCTGCTCATAAAAAATTTAAAATAACTGTAACCCAATACTAAGCTTTCATTAGACCACGAGGAGAGCCACATGATTTTGGGTTTTATTTGTATTTTTATTTATTTAGTTTTTCATCTATGCTTCAGACAGAGGGCGCTTGCTGCTGCATATGTTGCAGTGTGTTTCTTTATTATATTCCCATCCCTTTTCATTGTGCTTTCTACCATGTGGAGCTTTGCATCACATGCTTCAACCACCTTTACATCACACCATTATTCCCTCACCTCCTTTTGATCCCAAGCTCCCCAATTTTTTCTCTCTTCCCTTTTGTTCATTGATCATCATCACAAGCAATCCTATCTTGTTTTGCAGAATGATTAGCACTATAATTAAACAGATTTTGGACTATCTTACAGTCCAATCAGCCACTTCTTAGTCACTGAGCAGTGAGCAGTGACGTTGTTTAAGTACATAAGTTGAATTATGGTTTCATAGGAGAGAGAGATATGATTCCAAATTGCACAATTATTAAAGTGGCCCTCTTGTCTATTTCAAAGTGAATATGCAATCTAATTGTGCTTTCTTTTTAACAGCATATCTTGTCTTGGATAAACTTTGCAATATTATGCCTCTAAAGCTCTCTCTCTCTTTCTCTCTCTCTGCATCTCCATATTCTAGCTCTGAGTGTAAAAAGCATTGAGAGTGGAGCAGACACAGCATGTGCTAGCTCTGAAAATTTTCATCATTAGCTTCCATCAAAATTTGGTCTTAATTAGTACTTCCATGATGTGATGGTTTTTTTTAATCTAAATGGTCTTAATACTAGAGCACTGTGCCTGTCTTTAGGTGGGTTTTGGGATTATGTTTATGAGTTAAGATGGGCAAACCCACACCTTACTGACTGGTATCCATTCACATTAAAATGTTAAATGATTGGTGATGCAAATTTGTTGCTTTTTTTTTCTTCTTTCGGTGGGACAGAGAAATTGCACAACTGGAATTCTTGGTAAGGCAATAGCAATTTTGGTCCTCCTTAAATCTTCTTCAAGACATGACTTTTCGAGTTTGATTACCTTAATCCAAGGTCCTGGGCCTGGCTTTTGCCCCAATGAGGTTCAGCATGTAATGGTGGTTCCACCAAGCCTGGACAGAGGCTGCATTGATCTAAAGTTGCCCAAAAGATTTTCAGTTCAGGCTTGGTGGATGATCTGTTCTCCGTAGGGTCATTTTGGGCCAACTTTTTTGGTGTTGTGGAGGCCCAAAGATCAAATAGCAAAACCAACTAAACGGGAACAGCCCAACATATCCACCTTACACAGGCTCGGATGTAAGAGGAGGAGAGTGGATACCATGTTCATGTACGCATATCCAAGAAGGGGATCAAATTAGCCAAACCTTCGCCAAATAAATATGCTTGATTCTTGAAAGGCCTAAAATCTGTTTATATAACCCATAAAATACTTATAACTTCCGCAACCAAAAAAAAAAAAAAAAACTTATAACTTTTCATTCTAGGGTTATCTAAAAATACTATCAAATAGACTTTACTGAATTATATAAACAACAATACATAGTTCATTGTGAATTCTTGTTGACACTTCAAAATAGTAATCATACACCCGTACAAGTGCAATTTCATGTTTCCATTTTTGTACAAGTCATAGAGCTCAGCCTCAATAACTTGCCCCGCATCCCAAATTTCCGTAAAATCCTACATTCAACCCCATTCTCATTTCAAATCACAAACTTCACCTCTAATAACACCCTATATCACCCTGCTTACCAACATGAAAGGAAAGAACGGACCAACATTATGATGTTGGGTTTTATTAGGAATAATTTAGTGTCACGGCACTTTCATTCACATTATATGGACCTCACTTATTTTATTTTATTTTACGAGTACCATGGTGGAGTGACATCTTTATATTTATAGACGCACCATGTAATAGTAATACGATGAAATAACACTATTCTTAAAATAAATAAATAAAAAATGTCAGCCAAACACTATAATAATAATTTAGAAAAAATAAAAATAAAAAATTGTCTGCCAGACGAATAATCAACGTGGTTGACCCTGTCCCTCATTTTCATCTGAATCTGAGAGAAGCGAAGGGCGGGGAAGAAGAATCACAATCCTCTTTCGTTTGCTCCGTTGCAGCGTCACCCTCAACTCCTGCCATCACCGCCCTCTCAATCGTCAGGTACTCTCAGTTTTCTCCTCACTGTGTCTCTGTATTTATCTTATACTTAGACGACTGATTATAACGATGAAGAATCGAATTTTTGGTTAATTTCTTTTTGGAGGCAAGTGACTTTAGGGTTTTGTTAGCTTTTGGATCTCATTGATAAATCACCATGCTTTCCTGCGAGTCTTTTGGACGATATTACGAAATATATATCTGTGTGTGTGTGTGTGTGTCCTGCGAGTCTTTTGGACGATATTACGAAATATATATCTATGTGTGTGTGTGTGTGTGTGTGTGTCCTGCGAGTCTTTTGGACGATATTACGAAATATATATCTATGTGTGTGTGTCCTGCGAGTCTTTTGGACGATATTACGAAATATATATCTGTGTGTGTGTGTGTGTGTGTGTGTGTGTGTGTGTGTGTGTGCTGCGAGTCTTTTGGACGATATTACGAAATATATATCTGTGTGTGTGTGTGTGTGAATAGAGCCGAATAGATTTGCATGCAGAATTTCGAATCTACTCTACTAGTTTTGGCTCATAATAATTGGAAAGCTTGATGGGCTTACTTTGAAGAATTCTTGTTGTGGCTTGCCTCATCTTAGTGAGCTGAACTATTGTACAATACAATCGTTGAATGACCTTGAGATTCTGTAAGTTTTTGTTACTGAATAAGTAATTAGTGAATAATGGTATTCACTGCAGGGAAAAGGTCTCTGTGCTGCCTACGGAAGTGCATGAGTTTCTACACAAGTGATGCTTGAAGCCTCTTTACTAATTGAATTGAGATATCGAGTAAAATGGCATCAAGTTTTCTGAACATAGTGAATGCTACTTTAGATTGGGTGACAGCGACTTTGGATGCTCCCTCTTCTCGAGCTATTGTTTTTGGAGTTCCTATTGGCGGTACTAGCTTCTTCAGATCCTAATAACTGCTTATTGCTCACCAACGAAAAATAATGTTTGTGCTGAACAAAGTTTTGTTTATTTGGCCTTTTTCTTGCAGGACATTTATTTGTAGAAGTTCTTCTTTTCTTAGTCATTGTTTTTCTACTTTCCCAGAAAAGTTACAAGCCACCTAAGCGGCCTTTAACAGAGAAGGTTTGTATGAGAGATTGCAACCCTTTTGTCTCCTTGAATAGTTGTCTCTTTGCCTGCACCCCTTATTTTATTTTTCAATTTTTCCAAAATGAACGGTTTCAGTTTCTTAGTTACTTAACAAAGTAAGGATGGGAGAAGTGCCGAGGCATTGTTATGACTAGATTATACTCCCTAGTGAGGTTTTTATGACAAAATATGTGTGCGTACAGATTTAGTGTTAACCTTTTGTCTCATTGAATGGAATTTGTAGTGATGCCACTTTACATGTTTTGTGCTTGTCACATTTTAACTTTCCCTTGAAAAGGTTTAGTATGGTATGCTTCTGATTTTTATCTGAGGGGTATCCTGGTTTCTTAATTGAACTTGGCTGGTGTATCTGATATCTGTAGGAAATAGATGAGCTATGTGAGGAATGGGTTCCTGAATCTCTTATTCCTCCTATCACTGAAGAGATGCAGTGTGAACCCCCAGTGTTGGAAAGGTGAGTGAGATTAGTCCTAATCTCGTCATAAAATGATCTCCATATTTTTGTGGTCAAAATATAAGCTTTGATTTGTATGTACCTTTTTCCAAATTTCTTGAAGATAGAGTGAGACGAGTTCCTTTAACAATAGTGTGTGTTTTTCCCACACAAAATGGTCCTGGATCTTTTCTGCATGTTTTATCCTGGTGTCTAATCATTTTTTTCCCATGTGAAGAAGTTTTGGTGTTCCTTGTGTAAGCAAAGCATTTTAGTGGATTTTCTGCAAGTCATATTCTAAGGTTTTGGGTGAAAATTGAACAATGTCTTCATTGTTCTAAAGATTTCTGTTAATGAGTGGAATTTTTTCAGTGCTGCAGGGCCACATGCAATAATCAATGGTAAAGAAGTCGTGAACTTTGCTGCAGCAAATTATCTTGGATTGATAGGACATGAGAAATTACTTGTAAGGGATAGCTTTTCAAATTACTGATATAGTTTTTCCTCATGAATAACTGCTTAAATAGAGCATTTATAGCAGTGTCTGATCTCAGGAGTCCTGTACCTCTGCATTGGAGAAATATGGTGTTGGTTCCTGTGGTCCTCGTGGGTTTTATGGAACAATTGGTATGCCTCAACTATCATGAGATAAAGTATTGATGTTTTTTTTTCTTTTCATATATTTAATATTAGTCTCTTTTTTTTTTAAAGGTAGACACTCGCGGTCTATTTTATAATTTCTATTTCATTTTATTTTGTATCAGATGTTCACCTTGATTGTGAGGCAAGAATAGCAAAGTTTTTGGGAACTCCTGACTCAATTCTCTATTCGTATGGACTGTCTACCATGTTCAGTGCAATTCCCGCATTTTGCAAGAAAGGAGATATTATTGTTGTGTGAGTATGCATAATTTTGTTTATTTAAAGTATTCCAGTCTCTCTTTTTTCATGTTGTAGAACTTGTTTTGTTTAGTTGAAGAGTTTGTCATGAGAGTAAAAAATATGGATAACATGGAAAATGTGTTATACTTTAAGCAAATGCTTGAATCTTTTAATCGTTATTATGGTTCAAGATTAAGGCCGCTAAAATTACTGAAGTGTTGCTCATGAACCTTATGATTTTACTCTAGCCTGCATTGATTACTTGTTTTCCTCTGTTTCTTTGCTTGATTTAAAACTTTTATTGAAATATGATGCCCACTGGTTTTTTATTGTATGACTTTGTCTAGATACATGGAGTTCAATATACTTAGCTTTGTTTTCATGGAGTTCAATATATATGTATGTGAACTTTCTGGTGCTGTACTTTCCTGATCCTAGCATTCATGGAGCTAATGCTGCTA
The DNA here is from genome assembly GCA_018703695.1 of Prunus fruticosa. Taxonomy (NCBI): domain Eukaryota; kingdom Viridiplantae; phylum Streptophyta; class Magnoliopsida; order Rosales; family Rosaceae; genus Prunus; species Prunus fruticosa. Next base: position 52,615,518 of record CM031917.1, read on the forward strand.
AAAAGCTTGCTTGAAAATTTCTGCTTAAATATGAATTTACACGTAAAGCGGTTTATGTTTCTCCTTTTCTAGGGATGAAGGAGTCCATTGGGGAATACAAAATGGTCTATATCTTTCTAGAAGTACAATTGTGTACTTCAAGCACAATGACATGGAATCTTTAAGAAATACTCTGGAGAAAATCACTTTGAAGAATCAGCGGGCTAAGAAATTGCGGCGCTACATCGTGGTTGAAGCTGTGTACCAGGTATCTCAGTCTATTAAGTGTATCAAATTTCATTAATTAATTATTGTTTTTATATGAGCGGCAAGATGAAAATGCAATTTAAAAGCAAGGGCTATTTTAGATTTTTGAACGAAGTGTCTTTTTAGCCAGGAATGTTGCCATTGGCATGTTAGCATTTTGTCTTGAGTTTTCCTGAGAATTGAAGTAGCTGATGCAATTATGAGTATGCTGAAATCAATTTGGAATTATCTTGACTTTTATGTATTTATTATTCTAATCTAAAATTTGCAGAATTCTGGCCAAATAGCCCCCTTGGACGAGATTGTTAAATTGAAGGAGAAATATAGGTTTCGTGTTGTATTGGATGAGAGCAACTCATTTGGTGTGCTTGGAAAAGCTGGAAGAGGTCTCACTGAATTCTGTGGGGTTCCGGTATTTTTCAGAAATCCTTTTTGTTTTTCAATCTCCCTTACCTGTTGATCTATTATGTGTTTGTGATTTCTGGTGGTGTGATATTGCAGGTAGAAAAAATTGATATTATTACTGCTGCAATGGGACACGCATTAGCCACAGAAGGAGGATTCTGCACTGGAAGTGCTAGAGTCACTGATCACCAAGTATGGTCATTGAAATTTATGAAACTGAATTTTGGTTACTGCAATTTATACTACTAACCAGTTAGTAGATCATCATTGCGTTGGTAGATGCAACCACTTGTATGTACATGCAGACACACACACTGTATTAATTTTTTCTCTTCCAAAATCTCCAAACCAATAAAATTTCGGGGTATGGTCTTTGGCAGCGATTGAGCAGTTCTGGGTACGTCTTTTCTGCTTCTTTGCCCCCATATCTTGCAAGTGCTGCCATTACTGCCATTGATGTCCTTGAGGAAAACCCTGATCTGATAACAAAGCTGAAGAAAAACATTGCTGTATTATGGAAAGGTCTGTTCTTGATCTCCTCTTCACATGCATAGTTTGTTGCTTTGTATTCCCTATCTGGATAGTTTTCGTCACTGTGGTTTACTCATCGATGATCAATTGCTGTGGCATCCCTGTTAGTTTGGTAGATCATTTACCACCTGCCTTACACTCTGATGCTCTTGATTGAGACATGTGCTGTGATGTGCAGGTTTGTCATGTATACTTGGCCTCTCATTAGCGAGCAATCCTGAATCACCCATTGTTTTTCTTAAACTAGAGAAGTCAACAGGTTCTGTGAAGAGTGACCTACAACTCCTTGAAGATATTTCTGTCCGTGTAAGTAAATGGTTGTATCTTAATTACACTTAGCTGAATAAATTTCTGCAACTCTTATTTCTTATTCACAATGGTTGTGGTTCTGCAGTTGTTGAAGGAATATTCCGTTTTTGTGGTGACCTCCAAAAGGTCAACCCTTGATAAATGTCGTCTGCCCTTAGGAATTAGATTGTTTGTTTCTGCTGGCCATTTGGAATCTGATCTGCTCAAGGCATCCGAATCGCTAAAAAGGGTTGCAGAATCGGTGCTGAAGGATCATATTTGACTGGTGGACACCTGATTTCTCTCGCTCACACATGCACTTGGACAGGATCTGGATGCAGGAGCCCAGTGTCTTTGTGAAGATGCCCTTCGACGGTTGAACAGTTTTGTAATGCAGACTAACAAAGAAAGGCCTTGGAGTGTGGATAATTTATGCGATAGAGATATGATTAAATTAAAATTGCAGTGTCTTTTGTCCCTTTTTTGACATGTGAACGAAATTAGCATAAAGTCAGTCTAGAACACAGATGTATTTTTTATTTGTTCGCAATGCTGTGGAAATTTTCATGTCATTCATGTACATTTGTTGTTCTTGGTGTTGTCTTATGAATTCTTTACCCTTTTAATGGGAATGAAGGAAATACTAATCGTTCTACCGTTTGGATATTCGAATGTGTTTTAAGGAATTAATATCTGGGACTTTGTTGCTTGTGAATTGAATGTCTTGATATCCTTACCTCTTACTCCCCTCGGATGTCTTATGAACTGAGGTACGAGGCCGAAAAATTACTTGAGTGTGACGGTCAAACTACTATAGCAGAGTGACTATCACCTATAACCTATTTTTTTGATAAAATAATATTCTAAGTGTATTCTCACCACTTTAACCCAAGTGTACATTTACCACCATTTTCAATATTTGACACGTGTTTATTAACATAACCATGGTCATATAAATACAAAGTAAAAAATTAACTATAGTTACGTCAAGGGACACGTGTCAAGTGAGAAAAATTATGAATGTACACCTTTGAGTTAAAGTGGTGAGCACAAATATACCTTTATTATAATGTATTCTATATCACCTATAACCTATTTTTTTGACAAAATAATATTCTAAATTATTATTTTGTACAAAGAGGAAGATTGAATTCGGATGATAGGGACGGGCACACTTATTTGGCCCAACCCACATCTGCGTATTTTTGTTTTACTTTTAGAGCAACTTCAGCAGCAAGGGCAAGGGGAGGGCTAGGGGGGGGGGGGGGGGGGCAAGCCCAAAACTCGTTTCCAGCAACAAAACTTAGCCCGGGCAAGCTGCGGGACCCAGCGGTGGGCTGGCCCAGGGCAGGCAACGCTGGCCCCAGGTCCAAAACTCCTGGGGCAGCTGGCGTCAGCGCTCCCAGTATGCTACAGTGCAATGCTATAGTCACTTTGCCACGTGTCGCGTTCTGGGCTGTCCGATAAAATTTTTCCTCAAATCCAACGCAGTCAATTTTTGTGCAATAAAAAAATTTAAAAAATACTGAATTTTTTTTTCTATAAATACCAACCAATTATCTTCACTTTTAATACCAAATCCTCTATTCTTCATCTACTATTATTCAAGTTTTGAAATGTATCTTGAATTTATTTGAAATGTGAAACCGAAAATCTTATCTAATATGAATAGTATTGACACGTATGAACCCGAAAAATCTTACCCAAAAATATTATCCAAAATAATTGTTTAAGTAAAAAAAGTTGTGAAAAAAATAAAAAAATGAATAGTAGTTGTAATGGCAAGGGTTTGTTACCTTGAAAACACACATGGCTAAAAAAAGATAAGGACAACCACTATTCATATACCCCTCAAGGGTTTGCTGTTGGAAATGCTCTAAAGGGAAAATAAAAATTAAAAGAAAAAAATCCCACGCACCCGCGCTTTTGGACTGACAAAACGAGCAGAATCCGCGTAAGATCGACTCTATAGTAGTACCGTACGGGTCTACTGCTCTGGCGCATAGAAGTTTCTCGAATTGTTGTACTTTACTCAATCTATAACTTCGTGGATTATCATTGAAATTTGACAACGTAGAAGAAAGGGAGAGAAACTACATTTGATTGATTGTTTCCTAGCCAGAACAGAAGAGGTCTTGTTTGCTTCTTCCTCGCTCCACACACACAACACAGAGAGAGAAAGAGAGAGAATGTCCGGAGGGATCGCGCGCGGTCGTCTCGCCGAGGAGAGAAAAGCCTGGCGTAAGAATCACCCCCATGTCCGTACTTACAACCATCACCTAATTCTCCATTTTTATTTTTATCAAATTATTTTAAATTTTAAATTTCAACGGCTTACCTTTTTTTTTATGCTTTAAAATTAGGGTTTTGTGGCGAAGCCAGAGACTGGTCCAGATGGCTCCATCAATTTGATGATCTGGCAATGCATCATCCCTGGCAAGAGCTCTGTGAGTCCTCTTCTTCTATTTCAGTCCTCTTCTTCTATTTCCTCTGAAAATTTTGCAGGACAATCAAAGATATAGCTAAAGTTGGGGCCTTTTAAGATTTTAATTTAGAATTTGTTGTGTTACATTAGACCAGGTTTCAAGTTTTATGGGTTTTCTGATACGTATGATCAAAGCCGTCGGAGATTTTTTTTGTACTTATTCTAGTAGAGTATCTGAAAACTATATAAGAGTGTCTAATAATAATTGAATGAATACTGGAGGTAGGAGGAGTGTTAATTTAATTATAGCAACTTATTGAACACAATCTACCGAAGATAAGTTCATAGAGACTGACAATGGGAAAGTTTATTTTCATGATAGTGGTTGCTGGTGTAGCATTCATATCAGAAATTATCTTAGCATCATTTTTGTTTTTGTTTTTTGTTTTGGTATTGATCTTGTTGCCATTGCAGACTGATTGGGAAGGTGGCTACTTTCCACTTACACTTCACTTCAGTGAGGATTACCCCAGCAAGCCCCCTAAGTGCAAGTTCCCACAGGGCTTTTTCCACCCCAATGTCTATCCTTCTGGAACTGTTTGCCTTTCGATTCTCAACGAGGACAGTGTAAGTAATCACCACTGCTCTAACCGGTCGATGGAGATTGTGGGAATTGGTGAATTCATTTTAATGTGAATATTTCAGGGGTGGAGGCCAGCCATTACTGTGAAGCAAATCCTAGTAGGCATTCAGGATTTGCTAGATCAACCCAACCCTGCTGATCCAGCACAAACTGATGGTTATCAGCTCTTCATCCAGGTTTATACTTTACATTGAATTCTAGTTGCCGCTTGTTCTCTGTTGTGATAGCTTGTGAAACTTGACCTATGTTTGAGCAATTTGACCCCAATGTGCAGGAACCGGCTGAGTACAAGCGAAGAGTGCGGCAGCAGGCAAAGCAATATCCACCTGTTCTTTAATGTGTGCTTTTACTATATATGATTATCAACTCATTGATTAGTTCAAGATATTCATGCCCAGCTCTCTCTGCAAGACTTGATCAACCTTATAAGTGAGTTGACTTGCAATTTGCAAACTTCACTTGATAGTTTTTTTTATAAATATTTATGGTCGTTGCTGTTTTGGCAGTGGACGTGCTGCCATCGTATGTATCATGGTTATTCTCATTGTAATATGTAAAAGAATAAAAAATTCGTGGACAGTAGAAGCTCTTATGCACCTTAAAGCTTCAAAACTCAGTTTTTGATGTAGCAATGATATTGTCAAATGTCCTTCTGGTGATTGTTTATTGTTGCCATTGTTATTTGGAAAATCATATTCACTCAGTGATTGGTTATAGTTCGGCGGAGTTTTCGAATCAGAACAGGGGGAATGGGTTTGTGGCCTCTTTCTGTGAGCAAAGATTGGAATGCATAATGCAATCCAATTCCTTTGAATGCGTAATGCAATCCAATTCATTTGATTGCCATTCATTTGAATAAGAAAACAGAAGGATTTTCACTTTGCTGTTTAGATAGATTTACCTTAGCAAAGCACAAGTTGAGTGTCATGTATGCCATGAGTGTATGCTATGACCTCACTTCTTGAAGAAGACTCAGCAAGGGGCCCAAATTACTGTTACAATCCGGGCAGACGACCAGTTTTTAATTTTATTTTATAAAATCGATAGTAACTACTCTAATTATTTTATACAATCGATGGTACTCTAATGTACGGGAGAGAATAGCGAATTTGAATGGATCACATCTGGCCTTGGTCAACTGACTTAATCAATCTGGCCTTAGCCAACTCTCTCGATCAACAGAAATGGGATTTGGACTTTTTATTCATACTCTTTTCTAGAGAAATTTAATTGGTCCTGGTCCTGTTTTATAAAATTCATTTCTTTTGTTTCTTTCCCCGCTTCTGTCAACCTCATTCATCAAATTGTCAGCTACATTGCAGCAAGTCTACAATGCACTCCAAGCCCCACCTCCTGCCTATCTCATGTCCTTTCTCTCACTTGCACTTTTTTTATTTTATCAAATTCTCTCACTCGCACTTTTGTCAAGCATTTGAACATCTTTAAGAATCATCAGGCATCCATTTCAACCCCCTGTCAATGTCACTAAATTTGCACGTAGTCTGCCATGATTTCTTTAATTTTGTTTCTGTCTTGTGGGCAAGTTGATCTTACAATCAATGAGTATGCAACCCAACATGTAAATTCCTGTTAGGGTTTAGGAATCGAGCTGACTGGTTTTCCAGAAAGCATGGCAATGTCAGTGTGAAACTATGTTTTCATCAAGCAAATTCCAACCATTGATTGATGTACAAGTGATTGCCAATGAATATCATGTGGCTTCTGTTATACAATCCAAGGCATACCAAAGATCAGTTACAACTTGAATAAACGATTGAGTTTTGGAATATATATTATATATACAAAGGGGAAGAAAAGAAAATGTTCTCCTGCAGAAAGCAAAAGGATACAGACCAACAAAATCAAAAGGAGAGAAAAAAATATTAAGAATTTCGGTGTATGAACCTATTTCTATCTATATATTTTCATGACGAGCAAGATATTGCAGAATCTACAGATGTAAATCACAGACAGGACAGCAAATCCATCTCACTCCCACAAGCATTGCATATAGCCGATTGCCAAAATCAGAGGAAAAAATCTAACCTTGCTGATACTTCTGGCACTGGTTAGTGATATTTGTATGTATATATCTTTGTTTCTATGATACTATATGTGGGGATCTACCACAACTCTCCAAGACAATCTCAAATAAATCAGCCTCAGATTCCTCATCAAACTCCAGTTCATGGTTTGCAGCACTTGGGTTTTGGCTGCCTTTGGTTGTACATCTGTTGAGCCACTGAGAGTCAATTCTTTCCATTGAGAAGAGCTCCATGCTGTCTTCATAAAAAGCAGCAGCTGAGGATCTCACAAGAGGGCCAACAAAGCAAGGATTGGGTGTCCTTTGGGCATTGGCTGGTGCATACTTGAAGACACTTTGTCCCAAATTGACCAAGACTGTCATGTCAGTGTTTGCTGCAAGAGTTGGATAGAGGGGAGTGCTAAATTCCTCTGACTTGCAATGGATCACATGGACCAGCTCTGATTCTACAGTGAAGTATACTTTCTTTTGTCTAGGATCAAACCCACACCCAATAACTTTGTCTGTTCTTCCCCATGTTGCTTTTTCTGATTCAAAGACAAGTTTAATCCCTGAAAGAAAAAGAACCCATGTTAAAAGTAATAAACTACACCTACTAATATTCTACCTTTTATTTTTTTTGTTAAAAGTTTTATCAACAACTTCAAACCTACTTCAGGTACAACCAAGGATGGCACCATGCACTGGGTCCATACTAACATTAATTTCCATTTATAATCCATGACATCTTGCTGTGCTGTCAGAGATTCTTTAGGTGAGAGATTTATTTCATTTTGGTGGTTTGCCACTCTCTCTTTTGTTTCTTTTTGGGCCAAAATAAACCCAAAACTAGAAAACTATCATACTCAGCAGTCCAGAGACAATGCACATTGCAAAGAACACAGTGGTCATCTGTTCATCATCATCATCTTGGGTAAAATTCAATGCAAGAGATAAGGGAAATTAAAATTACCATCAAGATGGACTGAACCATTGGAGCCGAATCCGATGCTTCCGGGGTAGCTGCCTGGAAGTTTGAGAGGAAGAGAGCCTCCTACAGTGAGCCCAACTGACAACAAAATAGCCTCACCTTTGCCATGATTATGATGATCCTCTTTAACACTAAGCTTCAATTCCTCAATTCTGCTGATTCTTTGACTGCTAGTGACATGAACCAAAGAATCTGAACCTGGGTTTTCTTCTTTAGTCTCTTGAATGAGTTTAGTCTTCTCACCTTCCTTCACCTTCCCATTTGACTCGCTCAATTCATCCCCACGAGAATACAAAATTGTGATCTCAAAATAAGTTTCTTGCGGGAAAGAGTTGTTCCCCAAGGCAGGGCCTGGCAAAGGCAGAGCTGTCCTGATCACAGAGGCAGCAGCCGTATAATTAGAACTGCCTAAATTCAACACCTTTTTCAACCCAGAATTTAGCCTAATCTTCTGCATGAAATCAGCTGAACCTGGACACACTTCCCAGCTTATCTCCGGCTCTGTCTCCCTTATTCTCTGATCACCAACCGCGCACAAACCCAAAAGCCTTGATTTTGTTGAAGGGGATGACCTGAAACTTGTGAAAGCGAATCGAGACCATCCATTTTCGACAGCATCAGTGATGGACGTTGGATGATTAGCCCAACTAAACAGAGGCTTCCCTGAAACCCCACGTCGATAGTAATTGTTTCCTGTTGGTCTCTTGATTTCTAAACCAGCTGGCTGATGATGATGAAGCTTTGCAATCCCAGCTTGCAAGCCCTCAGGTCTAGTATTTTCCGTTCTGCCACCAACACTTTGTCTATTTTTCCTGTAACAATTCCATCGCCATAAAACGAGACCAACAATGACTGCAACAATTGGTATGCACACCAGCACCACCACACCATGTACCGATCCAAACATCTTTTGAATCTCCACCCAAATGGGCTAATCAAAGTTATGTTCTTTTTGTGCAACGAATCAAAAAATGAAAAGAAAAGGCAAAGGTTGTTTCTGATAAGAGCAGAGAAATTACAAGGAGAAACCCAGAAAGGCAGGCGTGGACTAAGACTGGTTCAAGAAAGGCAGGAAGGAAGAGGATGGTCTAAGCAAACAAAACAGAGGCACATGATAATAAGAAGAAAGAGAAAACATTAAAACATGGCAATGGCAATGGCAAATTGTGGCATGGCACATCTTATGTGAGTCCTGTCCTCATAGATGGGCTAAACGTTTTTCAAAGGCAGAGACTTTTAATTTCTTTAATTAATTTATGGAAACCGACAGTCTTTCGTCATTAAAAAAAAAACGCGTTGGTTTTTTATTCATTATGTTTTTTCTTTTTTTCCTCAAAAGAGGTAGAGACAGAGGGATGCTTAAGAATCAGGATATGTTTTGTGTTTTTATTTGGCATGCACTTCTAGAAAGCCAAAAGGCCAACAAAAAAAAATTACTGAGGGGGTTAAATATTCTTTTTTTGGGGCTATTTTTTCTTGTCTGATATTCGGATTATGAGAGGGGACATTGAGAGGTTTTGGGTGCATGCAGTGATGGGGAATGTTAAAATAAAATAAAATAAAATTACAAAAAGGGAAAGAAACTGCAGAAATTTATAGCAGTTGGTAGTTACTTGTCGTATGGCAGTTAGTTTCATTTTGGTACCTTTATGCTTATGGTAGCTAAGTATGCTTATCCGCATAATGAAAAGTCAGTAAGTCGTCTTAAAAAGGCTTCAACCACAATGCTAAAAGGTAATTTGAGATTACAAGGACAGACAGAGGCCGTAAGATCGGGGATATATCGGTAAAGGTAATCTGTGGAAATCGAACATTTTTTCTTTGTTACAGTTATTGGACTCAAAAAATATGGTAGGTCCCAATTTTCCTGAAGTATTTTTCCATGGTTGGATTATTTAGTACTATATACTCTGTTTTGGAACCAAATCCACTAATTAATTTCCTTTCTGCTTTAGGAGATACGCTATATTTACGGGAAAGGGGATGACAAAAAATAAATTTTTACTCTACGTTTGAATGAGGAAAATAAATTTACAGGCAAATATTTATAAATTCCACGTCCAAACGTAAAGTTATAATATAGTTTATTTGTCTCATTTGGGGTTTAGCAAGCTAGTGTTTTGGTCAAGCACACTGGGTAGAAAATAGATGGTGGTGGTGCATTCAACATGCATAGCACTAAACTGTATTTATAGTAGTGACCCTCCTTCCCTTTTCTCTTTAATTATGGTCAAATAAATATATGAAATATTTAATTATATATTCATTCTTACTAAAATTATAAATAAACCATAACACATTAAATTTCTATAAATAAACTCAAAAAAAACTCACAAAAATGACAGCTGGTCCTATTGAATTTAATTTTGATTATTAAATGATTTTGATACCCTATTGACTGTTTTGAGTTTTTTTATGAGGTTTTGGGGTTGAGTTTATTTTAAGAAATCAATGACAGTTTTGTAATTTAAAATAAGTTAAAAGCTTTTCTGTTATGTTGCAAATGAATTTTAAGTGTGTTTCTAAAATCCATTTCATATATATATATTTTTTAATAATTTGAACTCCGTATAATACTGAATCTCAAATAACCGTAACTCTTCCATTCAAAACAACTAAATCTTTTATGCGCAATGTCGATGGCACGCTAGTACAACAGCCGCCCACTTACTACCATATTTTATTATAGTTGTTGTCTCAAAAGGGACATTTGAAAATTCAAACCAAAATCCTTGCTTTGATCTTGATGTGGTGACTGCTGCTGCAACCATTCCAAGCCAAAAGGAAGTGATTAAATTTTTAAGGATGGAAGCTAAAGTGAAAGTTAGTAGCTTCTAATTAAAGACTTAAAAAAAGAACTTTGCTTAATATATATTTGCTTAGTACTAAACATGATTTTATCTTTGGGGTCTGCATAATTAAGTACTGGGACAGTACTAGCTAATTTCATTATTCAGGTATGTTAATGCAAACCGGGATTGGTAGCTACTCAACTACAGAAGACCCACCAAAGTTGTTCACTTAATTCCTTATCATTCATCAGCAAAATTTAAATAAGAGACATAATAAATAATTAGTTATCATCTTGTGACTAATCATCTCAATTATATTATATAATTGCCTTGCTTTTGGGGGCTGGTTATCGTTGAGGATAAAGACTGTATTAATAATAATTCTGAAGAAAATTGCCATGAATCAAGGAGGAAATACTCAAGGATATCCTTAGTGCCCATAGCACAATCTTGAAGGACTCACCAAATTATACATTTTGGAGTCCATAATTTTATAATAAATCATAATTTGGTTGATAAAACTTGCTGTTGGGATATAGCTCACTTGGTTGAGTTCTTTCATCTTCATTCACGTGGGCAGAGGTTCCAAACCTCAAAACACCCAATGAATATTTGTATGTAAACCCCCCTTCCCCATCACTTGTACTAAAAAAAATTACAGAAACCCATGTTCAAAAAAAGTTATGTATAAACCATTTTAAACACATAAAATAAAGTAATTTGTGATGGAAATATTGTTATGGACGTAATTGGATGATATGAAGCAATTCTCTCTTCTTGTTTTTTTTCTAAGCTTGAAAATGGCAAAAGAACCTTTCAAAAAAGGAAAAGAGAAAGTGTATACTGATAAAGAGCAAGAAAAAGAATGAAAGCCACCATTGAGGATTATGACCTGAAAATAGTAAAGCCTTTTCATGGCACAACATTTCCAAGCAAAACCATCTAAGTAAGAGCTCATCCATTTCATTTGTCTCTCTTCTCACAGACAGAGTTGCCACTAGCTATGATTGGCTAGGGTTTCTTAGGAGGATAATCTAGGACTTGGAAACCAAACCAAATGACATTCCACTAGACGTCAAAACTACATCATCATATAATGAGTAAACATTTTTAGCATAAACCACTAGATTCATGATCAATGAGTAAAAGGGAAATTGTCGACAGCTACATGTCAGTCAATAAATAGGATTAATGTTAAGAAAATTGAGTTAAGAAGTGCGATTTTTTGAATGCATTTTGTCTTTAAGAAATATGGGACGCAATAAGAATTGCGCAATACTAAATGAAATTTCAAATAAGAGTGTGTTGAGGGGTTCAATTCAGCCGTCTAATAATAACATTTTTATATCAGACGACTATTAAGCACTCATTCACTATAAACCCTCATTATAACACATCACTATAGCCTCACGGTTCAAGTAATCCATATATGTTGAGGAGTGACACTGGCAACTAAGAAAGCCCATTCCTATAGCTGTAGAGACTGAAATTGTCAAGAAGGCCCATTGTTGAAATCCCAATGGATCAATTCGGATATACCCATTTAATATCCCAAATGGATAACAGAGTTGCAGAGAGCAACCAAAAGAACCAAGCAACAAGACGAAGGCGCGCTCTCACTTACAGTGACAGAGTGACCGACATAAATGAACCATGAACCTCCTCTGCAACCCAATACACACCTTCCCCTATAAACCCTTCCCTCTAATTTCCCTCCATTCCTCCCGCTCTCCCTTCTTCAACTCAAAACGCTCGTTTCAACCCCAACCCCAACCCATCACCACCTCAAGCACAAGGACTCGGAGCTATGTTGCTATCAAGGCAGCAGCAAACTCCGAAATTGACATGGTGCAGAACAAGCAAGGCATATACACGCCGAAGCAGAAGAAGGTGGTGATCTTATGGGACTTGGACAACAAACCCCCTCGCGGGCCGCCGTACCAGGCAGCCATGGCCCTGAAACAGGTGGCTCAGCGCTTCGGTGAGGTCGTAGAGTCGTCAGCCTACGCCAACCGCCATGCGTTCGATCATTTGCCTCAGTGGGTCATCGAACAACGCCGCGAGCGCAAACAATTAGACATATTGGAGCGCAAGGGTTTAGTCGTTCCTTCTGAGCCTTACATTTGTGGAGTATGTGGTCGAAAGTGTAAGTCCAATTTGGACTTGAAGAAGCACTTCAAGCAGCTGCACGAGAGGGAGAGACAGAAGAAGCTGAATCGAATGAGGTCTCTGAAAGGGAAGAAACGGCAGCGTTTTAAGGAGAGGTTTGTATCTGGGAACCACAAGTACAATGAGGCTGCGAGGTCTTTGATCAAGCCCAAGGTTGGGTATGGGTTGGCCTCGGAATTAAGAAGAGCGGGTGTTTTTGTGAAGACTGTGGAGGACAAGCCTCAGGCTGCTGATTGGGCATTGAAGAGGCAAATGCAGCATTCTATGAGCCGTGGGATTGACTGGTTGTTCTTGGTTTCGGACGATTCAGATTTTTCGGAGATGTTGAGGAAGGCTAGAGAGGCCAACTTGGGGACTGTGGTGGTGGGGGATTTTGACAGAGCTTTGGGAAGGCACGCGGATGTTTGGGTGCCTTGGATTGGGGTCGAGAATGGGGAGGTTTCAGAGAAGGATTTGGTACCCAAAAGGAGGAGAAGTGAGTTCTTTGATGAGGATGATGATGATAGGGGTGATGGGTTGTTTTCGCATTCAGTTTTCGATGGTGGCAGTGAATTGGAAAATGTGGTTGATGAACTTGTTGCTACTAGGTCCCTGTCTAGTGGAATGAGGATTTCGGCGTTTTCGGAAGGGGAATTGGAAGAAGGAGATTGGGTGGAGGACGATGGGGATAGTGAAGCTAGTGAGGACTATTTGCTGGATAGTGAGGATGAGGAAACAGATGAGGAAGATGGATTTTTTTGATATGGCAAACTTAGTTGGTTGTTGGATCAGGCATGTGATTGAACTGATACTTTGAGGCCATTTTGATTCAATTGTGGCACTGGTTTAGGTTTTTTCTGAGGTTGAGCAAATATGCATTGGGGTGTATAGGAATATACAAGGAGATAGGAATGGCTATTCTAATTGTTTATTCATGGCAAGGATGCACTTGGTTTTTTTCACCATGTAAAGTGTTCATAGTTTCTTCATTTAAGAATTCACAGGATATGTATGGCCAGAATTTCCTTCTTCATCATACACAATTTGAAGGTTCCAAATTTCTTTCGTTTACATTTCCTTTAGCTTAGTATGAAATGAATACTAGTGCTTATGGTTCTGCCCTAATAATTAGTAATCCACTAACTAAATTATATCACAATTAGCCATCTATATTTATTATAACATTGCATTTCATTTGTTGTTTGAGCTTTTGAATCATGCTTATTCTTAGACATGCCATTTTGTGGGTTATGGATACTTAGAAATATACAATTGCAATAGATGGCTGATCAGTTGCATTTTACCAACTGCAGGCATTTCCATTTCCCCTCAAACCCACAGTTTTTTTTTTTCCCACTGAAGTTTCTTTTGCTAATTAGATAAAGATAAATATTATTGGGATGATGTTGTCAAATGCTTTGTATGTACTGGTTTCAAATGTTGTTCCTTCTGCATATCTGGAATCACTTGGAAATACATACATACAATTGTTGTAATAACTAAAACCTGGAATTATTATGATTTTGCTGGGACAGAAATTGGATACCTAATCACATTACGCTTTGATAGATCGTATAGTTTGTAAGAGCCTACATGCATATACAACAATTCCTTTCTCTTTGTAGAAGCGTCACTCAACATTATAGATTGAAAGACCCTACATCTATATAGTTTGAGTTTTAACTTGTTTTCGTTGTTAGGGGCAACTCTAGTGTAGCAGCCAAATGGCATTTCTATATTTCAAGTATGAAATTTTGATACTGATATGCAAACACTGACAACATTAATTGTGTGGTGTGCCAAAACAATGGCATGGAATTCTATCATCATGAAGGCTTGGTGATCGTAAATAGGCGCAACGGGCGCCAATGTTAGGGTTGCAGATGGCTTTCTATGAATCTTCTTTACAGGTATTCAGTTAATCAGCCTGGTGGAGGTTTCTGGCCATAAGCTTCTGGATCCTAATACAGAGGTCAGATCAGTTAATCAGCAATTTATTTGGAACAAGCGTAAATTTTTTTGATACTATAGTTTGTGTTGTAAGTTGACTCTGTGAACTGCTCTGTAATTAGTAGCCATTTCATTTGGAATAATAATAATAATAATAAAAAGGTCATGCTCCCCATGAACGCATGAACTGTTTGGCGCAAATGTGCATTTTTGTTGTTGTTAATTTTGTTAGTGATGGAATGTTAGAATAGTTATAAGTATGATTATGATATGCTTAAATGACAAGCAAGATATTCCTGTCCATGACAGAAACTGATATGCAGGCAGAGACAACCTGAAGAAACCCCAACGAGACAAATATTACAATCATTTACTTATTATTTAAATAATATTTTCTGGTGTTTTCACGTTATTATTGTTTTGGGAGGAGGCAACATCCATTGTTTTTTTCCCATTAGTTTCTTTGCTGCCGACTGAAGTTGGCGAGCCCCACGCCCCACTATATAATCTCTCAAATAAAAAATAAATAAAAAGTAGGCAAACTTGTCCACGTCGCCCGAAGTGTGTCATTTCTAAATGCCAACAACTTTGTCGACAGCCAAAAATTAGAATTTAAAATAAGAAGAAGATTGTAATAAATAACATATGCGTCTTTCTTGATGTCCATTTAGGCCAAGCTTAAACTTGAAGTTTTCCATATTTCTCGTCGTTTGCTCTGCTTTTCCAACCACCCAAACGAAAACGATAATGAATGAATGGATGGATGCAATGAAATGAAATGTCATTTCATCTTATAAAATTAACTTCGGCATCCCATGGAAATTGGAATTTTGTAACCTCGTCCTCCTCCGTTGGTTGTGTGCCGGGTGCCAAAGAAAAAACATCGTCCCATGTCCCATGGGCCATCATGTCTTTGTATTTCATTTGTTTTTTTATAGTGACACAGTAATCCAATTTTGTTCTCAGCTGGTGGTGGGGGACTTGCGTATGGCCCATTTTAACGGTTAAGATTCGTCGCACCCTTGTATTTATGGGCTTCTACATTAGGGCCTAGAACAACCCAAACAAAATATTTATTTTTTTATTTATTAAAATCTTTTATTTTTTTTAGAAGACTTTTTAATATATATGGCATAGTCTAAATTACATGGGGAGAGAAGTTTCTCACACGTACTTCCAATAAGTTAAGAAGGTTCGATCCTAAAACTACTATTCTGCAAGTCGAGCATTTTTCACTTGACTAGATCCCTTTGGCTTTTCGAAAAAACATTAGTATCTAAAACTTGAAATAAAATAAAATAAAAAGGAGGTCTACAGGTTGGAATTTGGCGGGGTAGCTCAAAGCGTCGTGTTGTAAGTACGAGATATGAATGAGTGACAGAGAATACCTCATTCCACTGCTGTTGGATTATATTTTATTATTTTATCTAGTGAGGCGGTGCCATTGCACCCTAAAACTTTTTCATGGCGTTGAAGTCAATATTCAATTTGACCACCCCGCAATAATTATCCACAAGCCACTGCACACCTGACACGTATCTAAAAAAATCATTTCCTTTTAGGTGGACCCTGCCATTAGCTAGCCTATAATATTATAAAACAAAATTTTGTGGAGGCAGTATTTTGGAAATTTTAAAAAAAAAAGGGAATTTTAATAATCCATCAATTATGATTAATAAAAGAAACATTACTATATAGAAAACAAGTGACAGGTCTTTGGGGGAAATAACTTGAACCGAACTGATTTTATAGTTATCAACTCTATCTTTTTCCTATTTTCTACAATTCCACTTGTTGATGTTGCCATCTGTCTATATCCATCACCGACCTCTATGGCCACCTCTTTCATGGTCCTGATTGTTACTTTTAATCGCAAGTGGCAACAAACAAGTTGAAAAAAGAAAAAAATAAAGCAAAACCCAAGTGTGAAGAAGAGAGAACAGGGATCTTTTAGCCCTCATTTTAAAAACTCAAAAAAAAAACAAAAACAAAACAAGTACTTTTAGTTAAAGTAATTAAGGGTATTTACCTCTGTATCATGAGGTTTTAAGTTTGATTTCTCATTCTCTCAATATTAATTGTAAACAAAGGAACCGTGTGAAGATATAGTAAGCTTGTTAAGATAGTATGTTCACTCTTTTACATCTGAGTTCAACCTCATTTTCATATATTAGATAGAGTAATTAGAATATAAAAAAAGAGTGAAGAAGAAAAAGTTTTTTTTTTTTTAACTTCTGTTAGATGTCGACGGGTCAAAAGTGATTTTTTGCCTATAAAATGAGTTTTTTTATATAAAAAAAAGATTCACTATTATACCCAATATAGTAGCCCAAATTATTATTAAAAAAATCATATATAAAATGGACTTTAAAACACACCAAAAGGACCATTTACAACATGAAAAAAAACGTTTTTAACTTCTTTTAAATTACAAAACTGCAATTGATTTCTTAAAATAAACCAAACATCAAAACCTCATAAAAAAAAGCTCAAACACTCAATAAGGCATCAAAGTAATTTAATAATCAAAATTAAATTCAATAGGGCAGGTGCCATCTTTTGGGTTTATTTATAGGAATTAAATGATGTAAGGTTTATTTATATTATTAGTGCTAAGAAGGGGTATATGACTAAATTTCTATTAAATTTATTTGATAGAAATTGGAAATTATCCTTGAATTACTTCAAATTGAAACGCATAAAAAAATTGACCAAATTAAAACGAAATGGACCAAAATACTAAAAGTGATAAACTATAGGAACTAAAAGTGACTTTCTCCAAAAATAAAATAAAAATTAGTGAAGAAGAAAGATCCAACGACAACGTGAGTATGGTCGAGTTATTTCAGTTTGACAAACAACACCTGAGCTCACAAAATTATGTAAATTTGTAGTTTGTGCTAAGTGGATTGCGTACAAGAGGTGTAAACATCCATCCACGTCGGCTCTCACATGCCCACAAAACCGCTTACGTGGGTCCCACTTTTGCATAAAAAATAAACTACAAAATGCCTTTTCATACTCGCTAAAGGAGAAACAGAAGAGAAAAACGAGAGGAGAAAGACGAGACAGAAGATAGTATAAAACGTAGCGTTTTAGACAGAGAGCTGAGAGAGAAGGGAAGGGAGAGAGAGAAAGGGTGGGAGCTGATGGAATATGTCGGCCATTTTTGGATTTATCTTCAAGATACATCAACGTGGCGGCCGTGCCCGGACGACAGACTAGCAGCCAAGTACGAAACTATCTATCTTTATGCCCTCTATCTGTTTGTATATATTTCCCTGTGAATATAATATAACCTTTGCTCTCAGGAATTTCAAGTGTTTTCTGATTATTTTCATTTGGGTTTTTTCGTTTTTGTGTTTGTGGATTATTTAGTTTCTAAAGCAACCACAACAACAAGAACAGCAGCAGATTAAAAGGGTTTTGATTAATATTAGGTAGCTTCTAACTTTTCTCGGGATGGAAGGAGAGTATTGTTGTTCTTCATCTTCTTCGTCTTCAACAATCACAACAACAAGCATAGAGAAGCGCAAGCAGAGGCATAACCAGCAGCAACAGCAACAAGTAGGAGGCAACCATGATCATCGTCATCAAGAAAAGCAATACAGAGGGATTAGGATGAGGAAGTGGGGAAAGTGGGTGGCTGAGATTAGAGAACCCAACAAGAGGTCTCGAATCTGGCTTGGTTCTTACACGACGCCGGTTGCCGCCGCCCGAGCATACGACACCGCCGTTTTCTACCTCAGAGGCCCTTCTGCGCGCCTCAACTTCCCGGAACTTGTGTTCCAAGAAGACGGCCAGCAGCTACACGACATGTCGGCGGCTTCGATACGAAAGAAGGCTACGGAGGTTGGGGCAAAGGTCGACGCCGTCGAAACTGCTCACCGCTCACCAATATCGCAGTCGAAAACGACGTCGAGCATGGTGAATTCTCAGAAGCCTGATTTAAATAAGTATCCCGACCCAGAAAACTCCGATGAAAATTAATTGAAAGAAAAAGAGGTCTTTATAGAGATATGAGGCTGATCGATCACCAACTGTTTATATTATTTTCTTAATTTCTAGCTCTCTTTTTTTTCTTTTATCTTTTGAGTTCTTATATTTATATATTTATATTCATGATCATAGTTGATCATCACTAAGCTAGTCTACGTGTGAAATAAGTGAAAATATAGAGAAAATAGAGAGACGAGAAAGGTATTCTTGGGTCTGTTTCAGAGAACAGAATCAAAAGGGTTCTGTTTGATTGGTATAGTTTCTCTTTCTCTTCAATTGTAACATCAACAACAAACCAGCTGAAGAGCAAAAGTTCTTAGTTACTGGTCATCAAGGATGACAAGGAGTTCAAATTCATTTCAGTGTTTGCTTTCTTGAAATTTCCCACTCTTGATTTTTATGGTTTGCGCAATCAAGTTATTTTGATATGTTATCTTGCCCAGAAGACAACGTGGTGTTACTGTTGCAATAATTTTTTGTTCTCATTTGGGTTTAGAGAAGAAATTTGTTAGGTGTGGATACGGTGGCTAGGCCTAGAAGGGTCATTGGCTTGACACTAGTGCAGCTTGCTTTGCTAGGGCAATTGGGGTTTTGGGCCCCCCAAATTTTAGAAACAAAACAGAAAGAAAGAAAGCAACATTGGTGTGGCCTACGTTTGGTTACAGTACTGGTACGATCTTGTTGAGTTGCCAAACAAAAAACACAAGTAGATAAGGAGATAAGGAGGAGTTGGGGCACCAAGAAGAAGAGCTGCTTCGTGATGACGTGCTTGTGGTGTGAAGTATGATGAAGGAGAAAGCAAGATGGTCCTCCTCAATCAAATAGGTTGTCCCTGTCATTAGACTCACACACTCCATATTTTGGTGGAAGCTTACGGCATAGTGTGTGTGTGTGTGAGTTTTTTTTTTTCCTTTTCTCTGATGATGATGATGGATGATGGACGGTGTGGACGGTGAACCCTTTCTTTTTTTCTTGTTTTGTATTAGAGGTGATTAATGAATAATTAGTAATATATTAATCTTGGGTTGTGATCTGTATGGAGACCAAATTAAAACTGAGATTATGATATGTGTGGGAAGTTTCTATTTTCTCTTTTGTTGCCAAAATCTGCGGCTGCCCAACTGTTTTGTAATCAAATTTTGACTTTTTCTCTTTGTTTAAATTTCTTATTGGAATAAAATTAATCTACGGTATTTATGGATCTTGCAGGGCTTGTTATAGTTTCCCTTCATCTTGATTATAAATCTGCTTAGATTGTCTTCTTTGCCAAATGATTAAATCGTACTTACTATATTAAATCTTAAATATAAATCTCATGAAGCGTATGACTTCCAAGAAATCTTCGTAACCTTCAACATTCTTTCTTTGAAGTTACCATATGACTTTTGTTCATTAAAATCAAAGTTCACTAGTTTTTTAATCCACAGATGCTTTTGTGGGTAATTATCTATTGGCGGTGGGATGTCTTAGTCAAAAGATTTGACAGAAATATAAATATCAAAAGTTCATGAGCTCTAAATTAGCATAATTTTCGCTTCAAGTAATCCGATGAAGTGGTGGGGAAATTTTCATATTATGTCGTCAAAATTTCAATCTAAATTATTGATTAGATGAATTATTGTCTTTAACACGTAATATTAGATTGCCGGGGCATGTAAAATTACCGAAAAATTAGTTCCTGCAAGAATATTTTTAAACTGGTAATGCCAAGTTCTGCTTAAACCTGATTATGGTATGTCTTTAAGCCCATGTCTTTTATAATATCTTATATTTCCTTCTCCATTCGAAATGCCTCACCACATAACTTGACTTTATAGAAAAGGGGCATTTCGGTGGCGTGTGTAGCCAGATGACGGGGTCTCCTTTACAGATAAACAAGCACTTTTGATTCATAAAACCACATTTCTATATAAAAAAGCTCAGTTTGCTTCTCAATCAAAACAACACCATTGCATCCAAAACAAATATCTTTAAAACCATGACAGAATGAAACAAATGATTTAAGAATTTCTTCAAACCCTAATCACTCTGGAATTTCTGGTTTATTAACTCAAGACAGGAACCTTCCTTCACAAGTAAAAACCAAACCCAATCGAATCCCAAAGATATTGAGATATTTTGTTAGATGAAGTACTTCAGCTATGTGGCAAAAAGAAGATAGTGCTTTCCCACCAACAAAAGCTAAGACTAAGAGGATCATATAATAATATTCATTTGGCCTTCAACAGTCTAGACTTGTCCAAAGTCCAAACAAAAGCTCACAGCCTTATGTCCAATCCAATCCAAGGATTAAGTGATTGAGAGATAAGTGTGTTTCCTATCTGTGGTGTTGGATATCTTTTTTAACTGTCACAAGGAAAAGTGAAAAAGAGAGCTGCAATTTGCAATTTTTTATCAAAAATGTTGCAGTCAAAATATAGCCTCCTCATCACCTGAAATTTACGAAGGGCCAGTTTTTGAGCATTGACTCTTTTTTTTTTTAAAAGAAATTTTTTTAAATGTCACAGCAACCCATTCCTCACAATAATGCAAGCTAGCAAGCTACAAGTCAGAAGTTAAGAAGCAGCAGAAATATCTGAATACAGAAAATGACCCCCAAGAGAGTGACAAAAACTAAGTGCCAAGCCTTGAACACACTAGAACTCGAAAGAATCAGCATATGCCTGTTCCTATCAACTTCTCCTTAACATCCAAGGCAATCAATACACAACAAGCTGACAAAACCAAGTATAAGGACACACCATCTGTTTTTGAGGTATTTTCATCTTCAAGATTTCACGGTGGAGCTTTGCCCCTGAGCGGCTCAAATTTCCATGGGTGCATGAAAACATTAATTACGTACAAGGACTTTTCTATAAGAAAATGTTTTTTTTTTTACACAAAAAAAGAAAAAAAAAAAAAAAAGGTCCGTTTCTTGATTTATGCGTGTCATCCTTGCGTAGTGACCATGCTAATCTTTTTTGTATTGTTCCAATTTTATTGGATGTACCGGGAGGACTTCTATAAGATAATATTAAACGGGCCTTAAAGAAGTAAAGATGAAAATGGCACCCAAAAAAAAAAAAGGATAGTGGAAAGCAATTAGCCCTTAGCTGTGAACTGATGAGCAGTGCCCACAGCAGAATCAGAATATCATATAAATTCTTGTTGTTTTTTCTTTTTTTTGAAGCCTCAATTGTTGTTTGCCACTCGAATGTGTGTCTGGATAGATAGTGGATGGTGAATCAAAGAATCCTGAGAGAAGACTTTGACATGATCTTTAAATCACTGAGAGCTTAAGCCATTATTGTATTTCATGTTCAACATGTAAAACGGAAAAATCAAGATTATTGTGGACATAGAGCTAGGGTGCAGAAACAATGCATGTGCCATAATTTATAGTAGCAGTCAATGTACGTAACAAATTTAAACACCATGAATTTGTCTACGGCCAACAAAATTAGACTTTGAATATATATATATATATATCCATATCCATAAACCAATCATCATCATCATCACACGGCTCTAGTTAACGTGTTGGTTGAATGAAAAGCATTAGCTACAATTAAATTATTACAGCAAAAAATAAATAAATAATTGAAAACGGGTGTAGGCCTGGAGACTATCGACCCAACAAAACAACTGAGAATATTTGATGCCCAAATGAACTCCAAGACAAGACGCCACATAATTCTCACTGTATCCAACGCTAAGTATTTCATGTTTTGGGCCTTGCATTGGTTCTTCATTAATTCCATCTTAACAAGTCCTTGAAAACCTCAACATACTGTATGCCTACTGTAACTAAACATAGGGTTTTCTTCATTGTGGGTTTGGTAAGTTTTGTGTACTTTGTTTCATATGGTTCGATTGTTCGCTTCATTATGTTCTAGTTTATGTTCATGGAGTCCAATTTTTTGATTCATTTTCTTCATTGGGTTGAAAATTTTGTTTTATTAGGTTCCGTTTTGCTATGCAGTGTGAAAGGCTATTGGTCGACCAAAACAAGAATGTAAAAGACTGATGCTGGTGCAAGTGAGCAGCTCCATTCATGCGAAATTCATTCAACTAATGGACGAGGGGCACGTGGCATTTGTAGGACGTCTAATTGGACATTGATTTCAGACGCTTTAAGAAAAGAGTGTGACAGCTGCACAGTCGCATGTGGAGTCTCCAAGGAGAAGAAGAAGATGACAGAGAAAGAGACTTTTTGCGAGAGAGAGAGAGAGAGAGAGAGAGAGCTGTCAAAATATTAACTCTTCGAGAGTTTGTGCAAAACACCAACACCGCAAAGCTAGCGGAGAAAAAGAAAGAGAAAGAAAGAGAGGTTAAAAAACAAACCCAATGGAAGAAAAAGAAAAAGGAGGAGGGAAAAAAGAATATATGAAGAAAAGTTTGTATAGTGAGGATCTTTCAGTGCCATCAATTCAATTAATTGTGTTTGGACTGTCATCCATTTACTTCTCCCTCCCCCATACAAAACTCACTTTCCCTAAACATTTGCACCCACTTTCCCTTACATAGCACGACCATTCTCACCATGCGATCATGTTCTTCATCCCACCCCCCTCAACTTTCTTTCTTCTTTCTCTCTTGAGAGGAAAATTTATATAATATATATATTTTGAAAAAGATAAAGGAGGATGAAAAAGAAACACTGCAGATCCGTAAAGTCATGAGCTCAGTGTGTATAAAGATGCCCCATCTAAATCTAGTTGGGAATATATTTCAATCCCAACAATGATGGCTTCTCCAATTCTCACTTTATTTGGCATAATAGAGATAGAGAGAGAGAGAGTGGAAGGTTTAGTCAGTGACATTTGCATCGATCACAACAATCCCTTTCCATCAATTTCCAAGTTAAAAAGGCTTCCAACCCTAGATGAGGAATAGAAAATCTAAAGTCATTAAGCACAAAAGTAGCTGACACATGACCTTTATCTATCACTAGTCTAGATTACAAATATAAAAACGAAAACAAAGCAAAAGGAAAGGGTATAAACAAAAAAACATGTAGCAATATAACTAGTTAATTAATAAACCAAACTATTAATGCCTTCCTCTAAGGGTTAAGGGAAATAGTCTGCGAGTGCATGACAACTGAACTGATATATTATAATCCTGAGAAATATACGATAACTATCAACTGTTGTTCATTCGTCTACAACTCTTTCGTAGAACAGTCGGAAAGAGTTTTGATTTTAAAGCTACAGTTTGGTTTTTAGTGTGAGAAGTGTGAAATAAACAAGAGATTGATGGGAGTTGAATGTGGTCCATTGACACGTGCAAATGATGGCATTGTCTTGGCTAATGATGGATTCCCACCGCTTCTTCCACTGCGTGGGTTCCCACTCCTATCATGCCACCCAACTTCATCACCCCAATTTGTTTGCATCTTCTCTTTTTCTTTGACCGACAAAATAACCCTTCAAATCAAATTATTTATATCAATCTTGTGCTACATAATTAATTAAGAAACTCATTATTCTTATGCCCACCTGATCTGATCAGTATATGTTTTCATGAATCGGGATGTCCGCAGATCATAATAATAATAGTAATAATGCTTGATTGGATGTGACATTTTTGGCCAATTTCAATGGAGCATCATGCATCCTGCTGGCCCTTCATTTGGTAATTCAAAGAAAAGCTTTCGAGAGATAGTCGTTAAAAATAAGGCCAATCGTTTGTTTTTTGGGAAACATTGTGGATGCTACGTGTTCAATTTCATTGCTTCTTCAAACGTAAGGCCCACAAATAATTCAAATTATTAGCTTGACAAGTTTGAAGGGAAAATGTCCTAATCCTGTGTTAACTAATTTCTTTGCTTAAAATATCTGCAGCAGAGCAGGAGGGTAAAATTTAAAAGGTTTAATGAGTGGTCCTTGTTACTTGCATGCATGTAATTATCTAAAGCAACCTTAAAAATAGTAATTTTTGGTTTTATGGATCGACATAGAACGGGTTAGGTGCAGAATGATGGACACCTACCTAAGTAGGAACTAGGAGCAGATTTATGTTAAGTGAGGAAATTATTTATGTTGTCGTGATTGAAGGGAGCTGATAGGATGTAATGATACAAGAAATTTATATATATATTTATGCTTACGTGTGAGTCATGTGTAGCTAATAGCCATTAGCTCATAATCTTTTAATTAATTTCAACGATGGTATGATTATCGCACGCATATACGTCAAAGTAGAATGACAAGTGTCCAATGAAATTACAAGTAATTGGTCACCTCACCTTTCAAAAACGATCTTCCACTTGTGGGAGTATCCAATTTTCATTTTTCACCATGCAAAAGTACACGCAAACTTACCTCTTCTGTCACTCTTATTTTAGCCACCACATAGTACAAGTAAATATTCCTATCTAGCTTACATAATGAATCAACAACTCGGTTTCCATGGAATAATTCAATTTTGTTTTCATCAAATCAAAACACAAGAGGGTCAAGAGGGTCAGGCTCACTGTCCCCTGATAAGGGCTAATTACAACTAGTCCCAAAATAAATTAGGGAGTTTTATAAAAATACTTATAAAAATACCCAACACCCAAAACACTTTATAAACATACCCAAAACTCATCATTACACACACTCAAAACCCATTTATAAACATACCCAAAAAATATACAATTGTTGATTGTGGGGTTGATTTTGGGTATGTTTCTATGTTTAAATAGTATTTGGGTATTTTTATAAATACATGTCTAGGATTGGGTATTTTTATAAATATCTAAATAAATTATGAATTTTTTTATTTTTATTTTTTTTAAAAACCAGTACATCTTGATTTTTCATATAACTTACTAATTATAGTGATTAATAATGTAATTTTTGACTTCTCACTCTTTAGAGCATCGTACTTATAGTTTAACACATTCACTGAATAATAGTCAGTACTGCCAAAATATTTTCAAGATAATGGCATTTCCAGATTGCTAATGTATCATTAAAAGATAAAGTCATTCAATCATATATATTGCATTGATGTTGATTATAATCTTATAGTATAATGTCTTAAACAAGAATCTTTCCACCTATCCCATGTGCATTGAATGGTACATCTTAACCACGGGGGTTTGCTTTCATGCAACGGAGATATAACTTTTTGCTTTACCCTGCCAATAACGTAAAAGATAACTTTTCCACGTGTTATATTGGTTAGAGATAGCAAAACAGTGTTATCCATATTGCAAGTAAGTTTTTCTGCTTAATTCCATTTTTTATTATCTATCTAGAAACCCTTCCATAAAAAGGAAAACGATATCTTGAGCAATTATATGGTCTTTGTTGTATCGGAAGGAATCTAAGCTATCTTAATCCTAACATATGTATCTGGCAATTTCTACCTAGCACGACTTTGAGGAGCGATAAGAATTTAATAATAAAACAATTAGTTCATGTAATGAAACTGTCGTATGTTGGAGAATGGCTAAAGTGCAGATTTGGTTGAGATTTGTTGTCCATGTTAAAGTCCACCACCAGTTCACAACAACGAAATTAGCTGGTCCGCAAACTAAACCGAACATGGTAGCTTAAAGTTTTTCTCATAATCTAGTAGTAACTATTAAAGTTAATTTGTCCATATTTATAACCCAGAAACAAAATGTCACACGTATGGATAAAGCACAGTAAAACAAATGTTGCATTACTCACAGGAAATGTGAATGTGAATGTTAAAACTACAGAAATTTCATGCTGTTTTTGAGTTTTGCAGTGAAATTTTGTTTCAATTTTAGTGTTGCTTTTGAATTACACATAATGATGCAGCTTTTTTGCAAATAGAAGCTGGGTAATTACCACAAGGGGGAAATCAGCTTAACTGATTCCCTCCAAGCTGTTTCATCCAAGACTTTTACTTCAAATTTTTTATATAAAAAAAACAGAAAGAAAATTCTTCACATATAGTCTAATTAAGGTTGGGAGATAAGGGAAGAGTGTCACATCATGCAACCGATCTTGGCACATGAACCCTAATTTATAGGGGATTAAGAAAGATTTTGTCGACATCGGTGCATAAAATTAACATAATATTATTTGTCATGCTCATGCTAATGCATGCCTCATTGTCATTGCCTTTAATTTCAATCATATATATCCACATTCACATTTGGTATTGTTTCTAATACCAGCTTAGCTTTAGGGTACGGACTGACTTTCACTAACCTAATTCCATGCTCAGAACAATAGTGTTTTTTTGTTTTTGTTTTTTTTATGAACAAGAGTTGAATATTCTCTGCAGTTGTTGTGCTTTTGCAGAGCAGTGACACTGACACAGTTCATGGTAAATCGTTTTTCTGGAGAAACATGGCTTCCACGACGTACGCGTGTTGTTCCAAATCCACATAATTAAAGCACTGCAAATTATGTCTCTGAAGCATATTCATTCACACAAGAACGAAACTAGATTTCATTCACAAACTCCGTACTTTTTGGGCCCTCATGCAACATCAAATTAATGGAACTTCGTCTCAACCGCATGCACAAGCAGGTGTCTGTGATCATGATTCTTGACTGTACACGTGTAATGTGTTCCTAGCTGAATCAAGTGTATCTCTGCCCAATCGACCACACGTGTAATGCTCAATTACCTACTCTTACTCTCCAACAATTAACTGTGTGCCTGATTGACCGCAGTAATTAACTAGACCCCCCCTGCCTGTAAAGCCAGTTAATCAATTTTACCCTAAACTCATCATTCTATGCTGGACTGGGAATTTTATAGCTCACCACACATCCATGCATTTATAAAATCGCATATACACAATATATATATATAAGAAGGCGTATATGCAGAAAAAGGGTAGATTATTGGTTAATCTGACGACCGAGTCCTTATGTATAGAGATGCTCGTCTAATTTTCTAAACCTTGTTCTTTCATCAATAAAATTTTATCGCTTTCATTATTAAAAACAAATCGTATGGATATAGAAATATATTTATACAGGAAATGTTCCTCCCTCCTATTGGCTTTGGTGGTGTCAAGGTATTGGCAAACAAAAATTGAATTTGGGCAGAAAGTGGGGGTGGGAACTTGTGAGGGTTTTTATTTATTTATACAATTTGGGAAAATGGAACTACGTACAGTTCCCAAAAGAAAGAGCCAAAAGGATATATTGGCTATTTAGCTGTGGCTTGGCATGCAGTGAGTCAGATAGGGATAAGATTGGTTAGGTTGGAGTTGTGTGTAAGTTTTTTCAACGTTGTATACGACTAAAAGAGTGAAGATTAAGACTTAGATACGACGGCATTCATTCATATTGAGTTCAGTTGTTTTGGTTATATTTGTTTATATGATATGTCGTATCTTGAAATTTGAAAAGCAAAGGGCATGCAAATGGCAAAAGGGCAAATGGCAAAAGGGCAAAGGCCAGTTCCCATTTTCAAGTTTTGGGATTGGAGGAATCTTTTTTCTTTATATTATTATTCTCCTCCCTCTTATGAGCCACCTCGCTTTATGGTGAAAAAAAGCTGGAGAGAGAGCCAAAGAGGCCACCGAAAAGCATGGACACCTTATCATGAAAGCAAGAAAAAAACGACCCGATTTGACGGGCCAACCCAAACGCATATACACACAGCTTAGCTACACACGCACACGCTCATAGCTAGCTAACCCTTCAGATACTCATACTCTCATCTCTCATACATATTGTTGCTTTGCTTGCCCTATTAATTATCGTCTCTCTCTCTTTCTCTTTCTCTCTCTCTCTCTCTCTCTGCTTTCTCTTTTTTCATATTTTTTTAGTGTGGAAAATCCCAAGTCAACCGCACCTCATCATTTGGTCTCGCTTGTTCCAAGCACCACCTCATTTCCCACTTTGCCACCTTTAATTCTCTGATATCATTAGCTTCTGTGTTTGTGTTCGGCCCTCCCTATATAATTGCTGCTTTACCTCTATCATTCAGCCCAACACCACCCACCACATATGGGAATAAGCAGCATGAAGGTGCACCAGTTCGCACGTGGACTCTGGGAACACGAACCCTCCCTCACTCTTGGCTGCACCAAACGCCTACGCCCTCTCGCTCCCAAACTGGCCAACACCACCGCCGGCGTCACCACTACCACTGCCCTTGCTCCTTTCGATCTCAAGAGCTTCATCAGACCTGAAAGTGGCCCTAGAAAACTAGGATCCTCTGATCATCAGGAGAAGAAAGATTCCCCCCACCCCCAGGTATGCTAAATTTTTCTTGCAAGCATACATTACTTCCATGTCCACAACATGTTATAACTTATAACCAAACATCTAATTGTCATACTGTAAATTTGGCGAACGCATTTTAACAATTATCAATACTTTTGATTTATAGTCTGACAACATAGTACATATATTCAATAACATGTGTCAAGTATGATGACATTATTAAACAAAAAATGTAAATGGTTTCGAAGAATAATTATTAAGAAAAAGTGTTGATGGTGCAGGTAGAGACGCACCCAGGAGGGACGCGTTGGAACCCAACGCAAGAACAGATAGGGATACTAGAAATGCTGTATAGGGGAGGCATGCGCACTCCTAATGCACAGCAGATAGAACAAATAACAGCTCAGCTTGGCAAGTACGGCAAGATAGAAGGCAAGAATGTGTTTTACTGGTTCCAAAACCACAAAGCACGCGAGAGGCAGAAGCAAAAACGCAACAGCCTCGGCCTCAGCCATTCTCCCAGAACACCAACTCCTGTAATTACCAACGTAAGTTACACTATACTTAGTTACAAAGTTAAGCAGGTTTTCTTCTTCTTTTTCTTGGTTTGTTT
Organism: Prunus fruticosa; assembly: GCA_018703695.1. Classification (NCBI taxonomy): domain Eukaryota; kingdom Viridiplantae; phylum Streptophyta; class Magnoliopsida; order Rosales; family Rosaceae; genus Prunus; species Prunus fruticosa. The sequence goes on from CM031917.1 coordinate 52,644,708, forward strand.
CTAAATTTTGTACATATATTTTTGTTGCAGCTGGGAGAAGTAGTAGGGGAAAGAGAGGAAGATAGTCCGTACAAGAGAAAGTGTAGGAGCTGGGGATTTGATTGCTCGGTAGAAGATAGTGTAGTTTGTAAGGCGGACGAAGTCGTGGAGGGAGGTAGAGGTAGAACTTTGGAGCTCTTCCCATTACATCCGGAAGGGAGATGAGAGGAGAGATGATGTTGGATCGATGTGCTTACTTTGACATTATATCATGTGCTTTCCTTTAGGTTTAATTCCTTCTTCTTTTTCTTATTCGTTTCGGGAAAGAAGAAAGGCAAGCAAGTGTCTCTTTGTACTGATCTATCTCTCTCCCTCTCTAGATCTCTGCTACCACTAGATGCCTTTTGGAGCCAAAAGGGTTTGTCAATTGTCACTAAGTGCTCTTTATTTCAAGCTCTCTTTCTCTATCTCTGGCGATGGTGGGTGTCACTGTTTTGACCACAGGGACTTGAAATGTTGAATCGAAGCTTTTTTAGGTTAAAAGCGCGCGGGAAGCTAGATATGGACACTGAAGTCCACGCACCTTCTTCTTCTTCTTTTTTAACCTACTAAGAAGACTATCAACTCTTCGTTTTGATCTTGCATTTCAAAATTGGAAAAGAGAAACGTCCTCTAGCGCCAATGTCAAAAAATTATAATGTTATATAATTCGCCACTTATATGACTTTCACATAAAGTACCCTATCATTATCATTGATTATTACGAGAGACGTGCGTTACTATTGGTTTTTCATCATTGCTTTCCCTTTTTCTTTTAAGTATTTTTTATATATAAAAAAAAAAAGCTTGCTAGTGGAATTTGGTGGGATCATGGTCATTAGCTGACTGTATCCATCGATCAGATTAGTTAGATAATTATAAACAAATATTTCTTATTAAGATGAGCGATAGTATACTAAACTAACTCACTATATAGATACTAGGACTTTTAATTCAAAATCTTTCATAGGAATCACTAGCTAATTTCAAACATGTAGTTAATTAGGTTCTTAAAAGTTTGAGGACCACAACCAAACATTCATGGCAGGTGATGATAGTAATCAATCGTACGTTCCCAATCCTACAACGAAAGTTTGTCTTATGCATGCATGCAACAGCTTTTGAATACATATGCTGGAAGGAGAGCTAATTAGATATATATTAATTGCAACTGATTAACTATAATACAATCAAGTAGATTTTCTTAGAATGTCCGCTAAAACAATATATTGCAACTGGTTTATACAACTATACGCAAGATCTTGATGGGCCATATGCATATATTATGGCAATCATGGCAATTCCCACAAGTTGACTCTGCCAATCAACTTTTTTTCTTGGTGTACCTATAAACTTTGTTTATGCATGCATCAAAAGAGTTTACGAAGGGGCCTGGTCTATCAAAATCGCAAACTTCAAAAAAGAAGGCCAATATTGGTCAACAAGACGCCCGAGTTTTCCAGACATTTAATTAAATCCCAGCAATTTTTGTCAGCTATATGAATGTGGTAATGTTTTAGTGCCGCGATTCTTCCAATCATATGACCGCATAAATTGACTTGTCATACATCAGATTACTGAGCACGGATCAAACGTGCTTCTTTCATGGACCAAAATTTGCGACGACAAGTGTCTGTGTTACTATTTATGTATCTTTGGAACTAAAAGAGAGTTAAAATATTTACAAATTATTTTTATAACGGGCCAATATTTGTAAAGTGACATAACGCAATGGAGCTATTCATTTCTAAGTGTCGGGCTCATCATAAATATATATCACTAGACTAAATGTTAGTTGGTGTTCATTCTAAACTTTGTACTCTTTGTATTCAATACAAGAATTCTTTAGTGAGGGCCTTATACATAAGGGAGGCCCTATTTCTTAATCATTTGATCAAATTGGTTAGACTGATCCAACAGTTAAGAGATAAGATCTCACACATAAGGCCCTCGCTATAGATTCGTATTCAATATAATTCAAATTGTTGTGTTTTTGGACAAGCGACGAGAACATGAAAACGCAAGGGAAAAAAAGAAAAGAACTTTGAAGCCTTCTTGGTCCAACCCAAACTCTCCAATTTAGATGCATCAGACCCAACTTCTACACAAACCCCCACAAGGGTCAAAAAGCCCATTAGTTCTGCAAGTTGGGTTTCCTTTCTTAATTATGGGCCAAGCTGAATACATCACGTTAACTCAAACATTTCTTTTATTCTTACCTAATCAATTTCGTGGGCCTAGCGCGTCACATGTCCTATCACTACGTCATCATACAGATCCCGCCTGAACGTTGCAGCCGTTAAAAATCCGAAACACTGATCTGACGGCCCATGTTTAGTTTCCAAAATCAAATTAGGGTTTCCCCAAGCCCACAGGCGCGCCGACTTACGTATATAAGCTATGCAGTCAACTCCTCAGCCGGTGCGGTGCAGTTTTTTTACTCTGCCCTCCTCACCCCAAAAACCCAAAAAAAATAATTTCAGTTTTCTCGTCGTACCGGTTCGAATTTCGGACCGTCTTATCCCCGATTTTTGCCCCCTCTCCTCTGTATCCTCAGAAAAAAACCAAAAAATCTGCCAGATTATCACTTCCGGTACTTAGGTTTTTTGCAACTTTATCGCCGCCGGTCCATCGAACTTTCGTTTCTCGTTGTCTGTTATCTCTAGGGTTTATTATAACCCGAACAGAAAAATCTTTTAAAAGAGAACCTATTTGAAGTGAGGGTTTTGTGATTTTGGTGTGATGGCTCAGATTCAAGTTCAGCATCAGCCTCCGGTGACCGCACCGAACGGCGTCGCCGCCGACGCCGGTGGCGCTCCGGGCCAGTTCGTATCGACGTCGCTGTACGTTGGGGATCTGGACCAGAATGTGACCGACTCGCAGCTTTACGATCTGTTCAACCAGGTCGGCCAGGTCGTGTCGGTGAGGGTCTGCAGAGACCTGAGTACTCGCCGATCTCTCGGCTATGGCTACGTCAACTATAGCAACCCTCAAGATGGTTAGTCTTTCGCAAAAAATTCATTTTTTTAGCTATTTATTTTTAGTTGATTTTTGCAATATTCTTGCCCTAAGTGCTTATATTAGCGTAAGTTGGTCGCTTTGCATGTTGAATCTTGCGTTATTGATATGAATACTGGACGAAATGAAAAATTATTGGTTGTTTATGGTTTGATTAGTGGAAATGAATTCTTGAATTCGACATTAGAGAATTTACATTGGTTGAACTTAGCAGTTCGAAGCTTTATGTTGACGAGTTTGATAAGTGGCACATTTAGGAGATGTTAATATTTTGGAAATTGTCTATTATTATTTTTCCCATGGGATAGGTTAGTTTGTGTATTGATTATGCTGGAGGGGTTTGTGTGTGCGTTGTGTGGTGCCTTTTATTTGGAACTTAGACAAAATTTTATCTTTCTTTAAAAATTTATTTTATGTGTAACTTCACTAATGCATAAAGGGTCACCGCTCCCGTCCCCTGCTGCCCAATTGGTTATTGGTTATGCTGTATTTGATTTGATTTTTCTAACTACGCAGCTGCGAGGGCACTTGATGTTCTGAACTTCACTCCCCTGAACAACAAATCCATCAGGATTATGTATTCTCACCGGGACCCTAGTATTAGAAAGAGTGGAACCGGAAATATATTTATCAAGGTATCTATGTTTTCTTGTATAACGACTCAGATTCCTTTCCTACCCATGAAGTTTGATGTTGTTATGTCTATTTTGGACTTATGCCTACTTTATTCTTTTACATGAGTGCAGAATCTGGACAAGGCAATTGACCACAAAGCATTGCATGATACATTTTCTTCTTTCGGAAATATTCTTTCTTGCAAGATAGCCACTGATGGCACTGGCCAGTCGAAGGGCTATGGTTTTGTGCAGTTTGATAGTGAAGAAGCTGCTCAGAGTGCAATAGATAAGTTAAATGGCATGCTGATTAATGATAAGCCAGTATTTGTGGGACACTTTCTTCGTAAGCAGGAGAGAGATGGCGCTTGGAATAAGACAAAATTCAATAATGTCTATGTGAAAAATATATCAGAATCTACAACAGAAGATGAATTGAAGAAAATATTTGGTGAGCATGGACAAATTACCAGTGTTGTAGTGATGAGGGATGGGGATGGCAAGTCAAGGTGTTTTGGTTTTGTCAACTTTGAGGATCCAGATGCAGCTGCGAAGGCTGTTGACAATCTGAATGGAAAGAAATTCGATGAAAAGGAGTGGTATGTTGGGAAAGCCCAGAAAAAGTATGAGAGAGAACTTGAACTGAAGGAGAGATTTGAGCAGAGTATGAAGGAAGCTAGTGATAAATTTCAAGGTGTCAATTTGTATATCAAAAACTTGGATGATAGCATTAGTGATGAAAAACTGAAGGAATTATTCTCAGATTATGGTACAGTTGCTTCATGCAAGGTCCGTGAACCTCTTTCTATTTCAGAGTTCCATTTAAAAATGTGGTGGCAGTGACCTGGAATAACATGGTTTTCTTCTCCTGATTGCACAGGTTATGCGGGATCCTGATGGAAATAGTAGAGGTTCTGGTTTTGTTGCCTTTTCAACTACTGAAGAAGCATCTCGAGCTGTATGTCTTCTAACTCAGTTGTTTTAAAATAATAAAATCAGAAAAACATCTCATCAGAAATTACAATTGATTTACCTCAACTGTGTACTTCCAGCTTGCTGAGATGAATGGCAAAATGGTTGTTAGCAAACCTCTGTATGTTGCACTTGCCCAAAGGAAGGAAGAGAGAAGAGCAAGATTGCAAGTATGGTCTACTGGGACTGTTCCCAAATTACGATTCAACTTTCTGGTGTTCTTTCTTTTTATCCTTATGTTTGTATTTAATTTTTGACAGGCTCAGTTTTCTCAAATGAGGCCAGTTGCCATGGCACCTTCAGTGGCTCCTCGTATGCCAATGTACCCTCCTGGTGCTCCAGGTCTAGGACAACAATTTTTGTATGGGCAGGCACCTCCATCGATAATTCCTCCACAAGTAATTATCATTGTTTTTTTAATTTGGTTGATTTTCTTTAGCAATTTTGATGAGTCTGTCTCAATATTTTTGTTTTTAATTATGTAGGCTGGATTTGGTTACCAACAGCAACTTGTGCCAGGAATAAGGCCTGGTGGTGCTCCAATGCCAAACTTCTTTGTTCCAATGGTCCAGCAGGGTCCTCAGGGCCAACGCCCAGGAGGTCGACGTGGGGCAGGTCCTGTGCAACAAAACCAGCAGCCAGTCCCAATGATGCAGCAGCATGTCAGTCGACGCATACAAGTTTCATCTTGATGTTTATATGTGATTTGCTTTTATTACAGTTATTGATGTTTGCCTTTCTCTGTGTTTCAGATGCTTCCTAGGGGACGCGTGTATCGCTATCCACCTGGTCGCAACATGCAGGAAGTTCCATTTTCGGGAGTTCCCAGTGGTATGCTTTCAGTACCATATGACATGGGTGGCATCCCGATGCGAGATGCTGCAGGAGGGCAGGGTGTTCCAGCCTTGGCCACAGCCCTTGCAAATGCTTCAACTGAGCAGCAAAGGACTGTAAGAACATTTCCTTTTTTTTTCTTGATACTTGAGGCGAAGTTTTGATCTACACCAGCCTTAGAGTTTGCACTTAGTGATTTGATTTATCTGTTATTGGGTGGACAGATGCTTGGTGAAGCTTTATATCCCCTGGTAGACCAGTTGGAGCACGAGTCAGCAGCTAAGGTGACAGGCATGCTTTTGGAGATGGACCAGACTGAAGTTTTGCATTTGCTTGAGTCGCCGGAGGCTTTGAAGGCAAAAGTGGCAGAGGCCATGGAGGTCCTGAGAAATGTTGCCCAACAGCAGGCTAACAGCAGCGCTGATCAACTATCTTCGTTGTCTCTGAACGACAACCTTGTCTCATAAATGAGAATTGTGGCATCTGGTGTTTCCTCGCTATGTGGGGATTCTTTGGCAGAAGTTTTCGTTTGATGTTGGAGTGATTGTAGCTTTTTCAAAATTAGAACCTAGACTTAATTTCCTCCTGCTCCTGCAATTTTTGTTTCGTTTTTGGTTTTTGGTTGTGTAGGATTTTTATCGTTTGTTACATTTGGCTTGCATCATGGATTCATGGTTTTAGTTAATTTAATGACTTTAGACATTTTCTTAATTCTTTTTTTGGTAGTCTTTTCTTATTTTAGTCGTCTTTTTAGCCTTTCACTATTTATCAAATTCGTTCTGGTAATATTCCGAATTTTATTACGACTTGTGGAATGGATGGGTCTAAAATAATGGAAATGAATTGGCGAGTCGAAGGGGACTTGGAGGTGTCTTTGGCCGGAAACAAAAGAGCTCTTTGAATGTGACAAGGACTTCTGATTCTTTGTTAGTTTTTAAGCACTTTATTTACCAATTTGCAGAATAAAGTGCGGCAAATTCTTGGATGTTGCTGTTGTCCGCAAATCTCTAAACCCTATCCGATATGCGATGTGGCGTATCATGGACTTTTCTGGCCTATTGACTTTACATACTCTTTTGGCGTGTTGATTTTACGATACAGCTTCGAGAGGCTGGCTATTGAGACTTAGAATAAAGACCCTGCCTCTGTCGAGAGGCTAGCTAGGTCTTTCGGGCGATTCAGACGGCAACCAAAAAGGGAGGAAGAAGAAAGACACAGAACCCACCAGGTGAGTTTCTTATGCAGCTCAAGGTTTTCTTCTTATTCTTTTAATAAGCTGCTATGTTTTTAATTAAATAATAGATATATGGGTAATATTGGGGTGGGGATGGTTGTATATATTCTTTAATATGCTGTTGTGTGGTTAATTTGTGAAGTTGGAAGTGTCGAAATGGACTTAGGGCTCATTTGGGAGTGTTTTTGAGGCAGCGAAAAGCGCTTCTAAATGGGTGAAAACGCTTTTGTCTTTTAAAAATGGTGTTTGACAAAAATTACAAAAGCGCTTTGCATGAGATCTAAAACCACTTGGAGTGGTTTTGAAGAAGCACTTGAGATGTGCTTCTTCTTAAAGCGCGCAAGACAAAAACACAAGAAGCACTTGGCTTCTTTTAATGAAAATTTTAAAATGCCGAAAATATGCGCATTTAATTTTTTAAAATGCCAAAATACCATTTCTTTCTTTTTTCTCTCTCCTATTGAGATCAAAACACTACCCGCGAAAAGCCCAACTGACGCCAAAATACCCATGAAAACCCTTAAGTTTTCTATTCCAACTCTCTCATGGCTTCTCTCAAGATTGAAGAGATTTGCTCTTTATTTTCTGACTTTATTTGTGAACTGTGGTTTAAAGCTATAGCTGTGAACTCTTTTCTCCAAAGGTAAGGCTTCCTTCTCTTTGTCTAGGTACCTCCTTTTCTCTCCCCATTTCTATTTTCCCTTCTGTTCGTGTTCTTCTTGTTGGGTTAACTTATTTCTTTAGGCTATATGGTCTTTGTTGTTGTTTTTTTTTTTGTTGGGTTCATATACCAAATCACATAGATCAATGCCTTCTGAATGTTGAGTTTGAGTTTATTTGAAGGTATATACTTTTTTGCTTTGGATCACTAGTATTTTGTGCAGATCTCTATTTTTAATTTTTTTTTTCTGCTTTTGTTTGTTAAAAGAGAAAAAGCTGTTTATCTTTTTGACTGGTTGGCGTGCTTCAGCTCAACAAGCAACCAAGAGAAGATGTGTTTTTTTTTTCCAGCTTCTCTTTTGGAGAAAAGATTATTCTTCTCAAAATATCAAAAGCGCTTTCATGTAGTGTAAAAGCACTTTTAAATGTGACATCCAAACGAAAAACTACTTCTTCGTAGAAGCTCTTATGTCATAAACGCTATTGACATAAGCGCTTCGAGAAGCACTCCCAAAAGAAACCATATTTTGGAAATAGATGCCTAGTAGCTAGTAGCCTACTAATTGTTTTCTATAAGTATAAAATTATTAATTGTTTTATTATTATTATTATCAAACTTCATTGGATTCACAGAAAATGAATAGTGTGGGTAATAGTTGTAGCTTTTGGTGATGGGAATACCAGTGATAATTGTAATACCCTCAAAAATAATATTTGGTTTTATTATTTTTGTGGAAAATATTATTAAGTCATGTGACTATTTTGGATGTTGTATGACTTTGGTTTGATGTAAAAATATTGGAATTAAGTGACTTAATCACAAATTGGGACAAAAATACCTTTATGATTAAGTTTATGATTTTACAAAGGAAGTACAAGAAATTGAAGTGAGAAAATTATGATTTTTGATTTGGAAAATCGAGATTGATCTCACGAACGCGTAGGCGCAAACGGTTCGTGAATCCGAGTTGAAACGAAGAAGTTATACTCGTTTGAAATTTCAGGGACTAAATTGCAAACAGAGACTTTGCCTATAAATTTCAGAGGGGCACTGTTTGGATTCATATTTTGCAATTCAATCCGGAAGTTTGAGAGCTCGTCGGAGAGGCGATTTCCGGCGGCTTCTGCGGCGGCGTACGGTGGCGGTGATCGACACCACCAACCCAGATCGATAGCCTGTTACCTCGTGAACATAACCCAAGAAGAATCGGAGCCATCGGAGGTGCGGTGAAGGTACGGTGGTGCTGCGAAGTTGGTTCGTCAATAGTGAAGTCAACAACTTCAACCGACGGTTTGAGCCACTTACACTTCGAATTGGACCTCGAGGTAAGAATTAAAGTTGTTCTACTCAGTATTACGAACATTTTGGCATAGGTCTTGACCGGCGATTCTAAGGTTGGTCCGTCGCCGGAATAGTACCCAAACCACCACCGGCGGTGGCGGCGCGTGGCGGCGCTGGGTGGCGATTCTGAGTTAGGGCTTTAGAGACAGAATGTAGTGCTGGAGTTACTGAACATGTTTGTATGTTTAAAATTGTTGAGATTCCGTCGTTTAATCGACGATTTCGGAGCCTCACAAATGTGGACCATTGATTGAAGATAATCGGACCGTTGGATCGTGCCCAATTTTAATTATGTTGTAGCTGGTGTTGTGAGGAGTCTGTAGGTTCAGACGGATTGATGATCGGACGTCCCGATCATAAGTTATTAAATTTCAAAGTTAAGGCGAGCGATCGCCATTCGATCGTGTAATGTAGAATTATCCGACCGTTGGATTGGGCCCAAATTGTTGCAGGGTGATGTTGGGACTATTTAGAGTCCATTGGTGAGATTGGATTTGGAATCCGAGGTTGTGGGCCAAAAGCGGATTTTTGGAGTGTCGGTTAGACATGTGGGACCCACCGGACCCAAATAGTGACCTTTTGGACAATGGGTGTCATTGGTCATGATTCGACGTCGACAGCACGTACGTCACAGTTTTGAAGTTTGTTGGACGAGATTTGATCGCTTTGGACCCCGGTTGGTCCAAAGGGCATTTTCGTCATTAGTTGCGAAATCTTGGATTTTGGAGTTTTGTGCTAAGTTGAGTTATGTACTTTGCTTAGGTACTGTTGGAGTTTGAGTTGCTTGTGAAGGATTCGTTAAGTTGTTAAAGACGCAGCTTGGACGAGAGGTGAGTAAAACCATCCTAATCGTGAGTAAAAATCACGAATTATTATATTTATTATAATGTGACCTTGGAGAATGTTAATGGCTATAATTAACATGTTGGTTGTGTTTTTATAAAATGTTTTAATTATTTTAAAAACACATGAACTTGTTCTTCAAGGGTTCATGCGGTAATTGAATTCTATTTTGTTTTGAATTAATTATTATTATTGGAGTTTTGGTGTTTAACCATATAACATATGTTGTGGATGTATGGTGGAAATTTATTCGTGAATAACCACATAAATATATATAATAATTATATATTGCTGTGATTGGTGTATTTGGCTATAAAACAATGTTTAATGTGAAACTACATTTTATATTGTTTTGGTGTTGGTGTTTTGGTGTTTTGGTGTTGATGGATTTAGGTGAGAATACCTTGAATCCCTTCTGAGTTTGTCAGGTGGGCATTCTCGTGGCAAATAATGAGGGATAAATTACCCTAGGGAGCAAGACCCAAGAACAGTTAGAGCTCTAGTCTGGGCGCCATCTAGTACTCATGACTGGCGTGTAATCATGAGTGAACACTACTATGGTGTTTTGTAGTGTTATAGATTAGAGGTTCATAGTATTCTCTCTTCTATCTGTCAAACAATTGACGTGTGAAAACTACTTTGAAATAAAGAGTTTTGGTGTGGTCACAGGTGGTGATCGTAAAGGTTCTTTAAATAAAACAAAAGAATTGTGATTGTGATGATATTGATGATTATGATTACCTTGGTTATACAAGGATTGTGGTGTGCTAATGAAAGTGCATGTGTTTGTATATTATGTGTAATTGACATATTATCCTGTGGACGTGGTTTACTCATACGAGCTTTAGAAAGCTTACCGGGTTGTTCTGGGTGAACCCGGTGCACTATTCAATGGTGTAGGGGAAAATCCTGCAGGTGGTAGAGACGGTGAGCAAGAGAATTAAGGTGAGGAGCAGGAGGCTCATTGGTGGTTCCACAGACTTTAAAGTGTGGTGTGAGAGTGTTGGTGAGTGTTAAACTTCCGCTGTGTGAAATAAGCTCTGAAGAGCAATGATTGTAAAATGATGATTGTTCATTTATTGTGTGAGTTTGTAATGTAATATTTGACTCAGAAGAATTGAGTCATTATTGACATTGTGGTTCGGAACAGTGGTGTTGTATCAAGAAAGAAAAGTTTAAATTTCTAGGTACTTTTGTTGAAGGTTCCGAGCTTCGCGTCCCGAATGTTGGTTGTTCTTTTTAAATTCGAGGTTAATGTTGTTGAAAATTCGGGGCGTGACGGTTTGGTATCAGAGCATGTGGTTCTGCTCTGATGGAGTGTTAGAGCTTATGGTCAGCTCTCGCAGGTTTGCTAACTGCTCAATGGTTTTGCCTTGTCGGAACTTTGGGTAAGTTCGGAGACCTGTATGGTGTTTAACTCTAAGAAGGGTTTAGGTGTTAGAGGAATGGATCCTCTGTTGTTGTTGTGGTTGTATGTTAATTTCAAGCTTGTTTATTTTGAGATAATACTCAAGTATGGAATTAACGGTTTGTTGGTTGTTGGTCTTTTGCCAGAAGGATAATGGTTCAAGGCAGAGGTCGAGGCAGAGGTCGAGGCAGAGGCCGAGGCCGAGGCCAAGGCGGAGCTAGGGTGAGGGCGAAGAGCAAGGAGCTGTTGAGACTACTTTTGAAATTCATGAGGAGTCTGAGGAGGAGATTGAAGAAGAAGCTCCTGCTGGTGCGCAAAATATGCGCAATGTGCCAATGGATGATCGTACAGCTGATCTCTTTGCAGAGTTCTTGCGGGCACGGGAGCATGGTGTTCCTCCACCACCACCACCAGTGTGCACCCGCAGATCCTTTAGAATGTCCCAATTGGTTTATGAACTCAAGAAACTGGGAGTTAAACCCTTTGAGGGTAAAGTGGATCACATGAAGGCGGATAGGTGGATACGGAATCTTGAGAACTACTTCAAGATGTTGCGTATGACTGGTGTTGAGAAGACGAGTGCAGCTTCCTTTTACTTACAGGATGAGGCACGAGTGTGGTGGGATACGGTGGAAAGAGCACAGAATGTGGACCAGATGGATTGGGAAGAGTTTTTGGCACTCTTTTACAAGAAGTACTTTTCTGAGATACCGTAAGAGAGGAATTACAAATGGAGTTCATAAACTTGACGCAAGGGACCATGACTGTGAGGGAGTATGAGGCACGGTTTGCTGAGTTGTCTCGTTTTGCAGACCCTCTGAGTGAGTTGCAACAAACCCAGAAGTTTCAAAGGGGTTTGAATGTTTATGTGAAAAAGATGGTGACTGGTTTTCGCCATACAAAATTGGTGGATTTGGTGGAGTGTGCAGCTTCAATTGAAGCAAATAATAATGAGTTCAAGAAGAGTCTGGATGTCAAGAGAGATGTCAAGGGGAAAGGAAAGGCGCAGCACAAAGTAGCACCACTGGGAATCAGGGGAGGTGTTGGTAAGAAACAGAGGACGGGGTACTTGGCCTGGAACAGAAATGATGCACATGCTAAGCAAGCTGGGCCCATTAGATGTTATAACTGCAATGAGGTGGGCCATCTGTCAATAAATTGCACCAAGCCTAAGGTGTATACATGCTTTACTTGTGGTCAGCCAGGACATATTGCTAAGAATTGCAAGAGTGAAAATAAACCGGGAGACAACAAAAAGACAAGGAAATGCCAGAGTCTTTGCCGTGGGTCAAAGGCAGGGGAACACTGGTGTGGAAGGTACAATAACTCTCTTTCATAATCTTGTGAGGGTTTTGTTTGATACTGGTGCATCACATTCTTTTATCTCTCGATCTGTTGTGAATGCGTTGGGATTAACTCCTAAATTGCTTGGTGTACCTTTAACTGTTGAGTCACCTTTGGGTAATTCTGTGAAATTGATTTTGGTGTGTGAGTCTTGCCCATTGTTGATTGGTAACAAGGAGTTCCTTGCTGATTTAATTATTCTGGATAATAACTCGTATGATATGATACTTGGTGTGGACTGGTTACGGTGTAATCATGCTGTAATTAATTGTCATGGAATGTTAGTGTCATTTCATACTCCTGGACAAGCGGTGGTTCGGCATAGGTGCATTAAAACTGATGCAACTATGAAGTTTGGATTTCTAGCTCTTGTGGAAAGAGTAGAACGAGTTCTGGCATTGGAAGATGTTCCTAAAGTATCTTTGTATCAGGATGTTTTCCAAGATATTGTGGGTTTGCCTCCAAGGAGGGTAGTGGAGTTTACTATTGAATTGATTCCGGGAACGTCACCAATATCAAAGGCTCCATATAGAATGGCACCTACCGAGTTGAAAGAACTCAAGATTCAAATTGATGGTTTAGTGGCACAAGGGTTCATTAGACCAAGTACTTCACCTTGGGGTGCACCTGTCCTATTTGTGATGAAAAAGGATCACACACTGAGATTATGTGTGGATTACCAGAATGTTAAACAAGGTGACGATTAAAAATAAGTATCCGTTGCCAAGGATTGAAGATTTGTTTGATCAGTTGAAGGGGGCAACTGTGTTCTCAAAGATTGATTTGAGGTTAGGATATCACCAAGTTAGGGTGAGGGAGGAAGATATTCCTAAGACAGCATTTCGAACCAGGTATGGACATTATGAGTTTGTTGTCATGCCTTTTGGGTTGACTAATGCACCTGCCTGTGTTTATGGATTTGATGAACAGAATATTCGGTCCTTACTTGGATGATTTTGTTGTGGTGTTTGTGGATGATATTTTGATCTACTCAAAGAATGATGAAGATCATGATCGGCATCTTGAAATTGTTTTGGAAACACTAAGAAGGAATCAGTTGTATGCCAAGTATGAAAAGTGTGATTTTTGGCAGGATAAAGTGAAATTTCTCGGCCATGTGGTTTCTAAGGATGGGGTATCAGTGGATCCTTCTAAAGTGGAAGCAGTTATGGAGTGGAAACAGCCTGCTCCTGTGACTGAGATTCGTAGTTTCTTGGGTTTGGCCGGTTATTATCCGGAGGTTTATTGAGGATTTCTCAAGTATTGCTGCACCTTTGACCAAGTTGACAAGGAAAGATGTGTTGTTCATTTGGAATGAGGATTGTGAGAAAGCCTTCAAGGAACTGAAGAAGAAATTGACTCCTGCTCCGTGTTGACAATTCCCTCGGGAGGAGGAGGATTGGTGATTTATAGTGATGCGTCTCTTCAGGGTTTGGGATGTGTGTTGATGCAGAATGGTAAAGTGGTTGCTTATGCATCTAGACAGCTGAAGGTGCATGAGAGAAACTACCCTACACATGATTTAGAATTGGCTGCAGTAGTGTTCGCCTTGAAAGTTTGGAGGCATTATTTGTATGGTGAGAAGTTTGAACTCTTTTCAGACCATAAGAGTTTAAAGTACCTCTTCTCTCAAAAGGAGCTGAACATGAGGCAAAGGAGATGGATGGAACTCATAAAGGATTATGATTTCACGTTGGAATATCATCCAGGGAAAGCTAATGTTGTTGCAGATGCATTGAGTCGCAAGCCTAGAGGAGTGGTCGCATCTCTAATGGCACAGGAGTGGAGAATGCTGGAAATGGCAACAGAGGTGGACCTAGTACCAACTACAGTTGGAGGAGATATTTTTGGGGAGTATGACAGTTCAACCTAGCTTGATTAGTAAGGTGATTCAAGAGCAAGCTCAAGATGTGGGAATGCAAGCTAAAATGGTTGAGTTAACAATTGAACCAACTTTTATAGGTCCTTCTGAGTGGACAATTGGGAGTGATGGTGGTTTGAGATCCAGAGGGAAGTTGTGCGTGCCTGAATTCTAGAATCTTAAGAGAGAGATTTTGGATGAAGCTCATCGTTCTAAGTATACGGTTCATCCAGGGAGTACTAAGATGTACAAGGATCTTAAGAGACAATTCTGGTGGATTGCTATGAAAAGGGAGGTGGGACAGTATGTGACTAAATGTCTAACTTGTCAACGGGTGAAGGCAGAACATCAACGGCCATCAGGGTTGTTGAAACCTTTATCTATTCCTGTTTGGAAATGGGAAAATATTGCTATGGATTTCGTTGTGGGATTGCCTAAGACTAAACAGAGTCACGATGCAATTTGGGTTATTGTGGACCGACTAACGAAATCAGCACATTTTCTGCCTGTATCTATGAAGTATTCAGTGGACACACTGAGTAAGCTCTACATTCGTGAGGTGGTGAAACTACACGGGATTCCTATATCCATTGTCTCGGATAGGGATGCTCGTTTCACTTCTAAGTTTTGGAGTAGTTTCCAAAAGGCCATGGGGACTAGATTGGATATGAGTACAGCTTTTCATCCTCAAACTGATGGTCAAACTGAACGAGTGAATCAAGTGATGGAGGATATGCTTCGGGCATGTGTCTTGGACTTCAAGGGAAGTTGGGATGAATATTTGGCTTTGATAGAATTTGCCTATAACAACAGTTATCACTCTAGTATTGGTATGGCACCGTATGAAGCATTGTATGGAAGGCCATGTAGATCACCTGTTTGTTGGGCTGAGGTAGGTGATAATAAAGTAATGGGTCCTGAAGTAGTTCAAGAGACTACAGAGAAGGTTTCTATCATCAGGGATAGAATCCGCAGAGCACAGAGCCGTCAGAAGAGTTATGCAGATAAGAAACGGCGGAGTGTGGAATTTGAAGTTGGTGACCATGTGTTCTTGAAGGTTTCACCAATGAAGGGAGTAATAAGATTTGGTAAAAAGAAAGGGAAGTTATCTCCTAGATTTGTTGGACCTTTTGAAATTCTAGATAAGGTCGGTGAGTTGGCATATCGGTTGGCATTACCTCCAATGATGTCAAGTGTTCATAACGTGTTTCACGTGTCAATGTTAAGGAGGTATGTTAAGGATGCTTCACACGTAATTGATTACGGTCCTGTTGAAGTCAATGGAGATGCAACTTATGTAGAGGCACCTGTACGCATCTTGGACAGGATGACCAAACAGCTTAGGACAACTCAAGTGGATTTGGTCAAAGTGTTGTGGAGTCACCATGACGAGGGTGATGCTTCTTGGGAATTGGAGTCTGAAATGAGGAAGAAGTATCCTCATCTTTTTGAGGACGAGGGGGGTTGAATTTTGGGACGAAATTCCTTTAAGGAGGGTAGAATGTAATACCCTCAAAAATAATATTTGGTTTTATTATTTTTGTGGAAAATATTATTAAGTCATGTGACTATTTTGGATGTTGTATGACTTTGGTTTGATGTAAAAATATTGGAATTAAGTGACTTAATCACAAATTGGGACAAAAATACCTTTATGATTAAGTTTATGATTTTACAAAGGAAGTACAAGAAATTGAAGTGAGAAAATTATGATTTTTGATTTGGAAAATCGAGATTGATCTCACGAACGCGTAGGCGCAAACGGTTCGTGAATCCGAGTTGAAACGAAGAAGTTATACTCGTTTGAAATTTCAGGGACTAAATTGCAAACAGAGACTTTGCCTATAAATTTCAGAGGGGCACTGTTTGGATTCATATTTTGCAATTCAATCCGGAAGTTTGAGAGCTCGTCGGAGAGGCGATTTCCGGCGGCTTCTGCGGCGGCGTACGGTGGCGGTGATCGACACCACCAACCCAGATCGATAGCCTGTTACCTCGTGAACATAACCCAAGAAGAATCGGAGCCATCGGAGGTGCGGTGAAGGTACGGTGGTGCTGCGAAGTTGGTTCGTCAATAGTGAAGTCAACAACTTCAACCGACGGTTTGAGCCACTTACACTTCGAATTGGACCTCGAGGTAAGAATTAAAGTTGTTCTACTCAGTATTACGAACATTTTGGCATAGGTCTTGACCGGCGATTCTAAGGTTGGTCCGTCGCGAATAGTACCCAAACCACCACCGGCGGTGGCGGCGCGTGGCGGCGCTGGGTGGCGATTCTGAGTTAGGGCTTTAGAGACAGAATGTAGTGCTGGAGTTACTGAACATGTTTGTATGTTTAAAATTGTTGAGATTCCGTCGTTTAATCGACGATTTGGAGCCTCACAAATGTGGACCATTGATTGAAGATAATCGGACCGTTGGATCGTGCCCAATTTTAATTATGTTGTAGCTGGTGTTGTGAGGAGTCTGTAGGTTCAGACGGATTGATGATCGGACGTCCCGATCATAAGTTATTAAATTTCAAAGTTAAGGCGAGCGATCGCCATTCGATCGTGTAATGTAGAATTATCCGACCGTTGGATTGGGCCCAAATTGTTGCAGGGTGATGTTGGGACTATTTAGAGTCCATTGGTGAGATTGGATTTTGAATCCGAGGTTGTGGGCCAAAGGCGGATTTTTGGAGTGTCGGTTAGACATGTGGGACCCACGGGACCCAAATAGTGACCTTTTGGACAATGGGTGTCATTGGTCATGATTCGACGTCGACAGCACGTACGTCACAGTTTTGAAGTTTGTTGGACGAGATTTGATCGCTTTGGACCCCGTTGGTCCAAATGGCATTTTCGTCATTAGTTGCGAAATCTTGGATTTTGGAGTTTTGTGCTAAGTTGAGTTATGTACTTTGCTTAGGTACTGTTGGAGTTTGAGTTGCTTGTGAAGGATTCGTTAAGTTGTTAAAGACGCAGCTTGGACGAGAGGTGAGTAAAACCATCCTAATCGTGAGTAAAATCACGAATTATTATATTTATTATAATGTGACCTTGGAGAATGTTAATGGCTATAATTAACATGTTGGTTGTGTTTTTATAAAATGTTTTAATTATTTTAAAAACACATGAACTTGTTCTTCAAGGGTTCATGCGGTAATTGAATTCTATTTTGTTTTGAATTAATTATTATTATTGGAGTTTTGGTGTTTAACCATATAACATATGTTGTGGATGTATGGTGGAAATTTATTCGTGAATAACCACATAAATATATATAATAATTATATATTGCTGTGATTGGTGTATTTGGCTATAAAACAATGTTTAATGTGAAACTACATTTTATATTGTTTTGGTGTTGGTGTTTTGGTGTTTTGGTGTTGATGGATTTAGGTGAGAATACCTTGAATCCCTTCTCAGTTTGTCAGGTGGGCATTCTCGTGGCAAATAATGAGGGATAAATTACCCTAGGGAGCAAGACCCAAGAACAGTTAGAGCTCTAGTCTGGCGCCATCTAGTACTCATGACTGGCGTGTAATCATGAGTGAACACTACTATGGTGTTTTGTAGTGTTATAGATTAGAGGTTCATAGTATTCTCTCTTCTATCTGTCAAACAATTGACGTGTGAAAACTACTTTGAAATAAAGAGTTTTGGTGTGGTCACAGGTGGTGATCGTAAAGGTTCTTTAAATAAAACAAAAGAATTGTGATTGTGATGATATTGATGATTATGATTACCTTGGTTATACAAGGATTGTGGTGTGCTAATGAAAGTGCATGTGTTTGTATATTATGTGTAATTGACATATTATACCTGTGGACGTGGTTTACTCATACGAGCTTTAGAAAGCTTACCGGGTTGTTCTGGTGAACCCGGTGCACTATTCAATGGTGTAGGGGAAAATCCTGCAGGTGGTAGAGACGGTGAGCAAGAGAATTAAGGTGAGGAGCATGAGGCTCATTGGTGGTTCCACAGACTTTAAAGTGTGGTGTGAGAGTGTTGGTGAATGTTAAACTTCCGCTGTGTGAAAAAAGCTCTGAAGAGCAATGATTGTAAAATGATGATTGTTCATTTATTGTGTGAGTTTGTAATGTAATATTTGACTCAGAAGAATTGAGTCATTATTGACATTGTGGTTCGGAAAACAGTGGTGTTGTATCAAGAAAGAAAAGTTTAAATTTCTAGGTACTTTTGTTGAAGGTTTCCGAGCTTCGCGTCCCGAATGTTGGTTGTTCTTTTTAAATTCGGAGGTTAATGTTGTTGAAAATTCGGGGCGTGACAATAATAATGGGGAGAATGAGGATGAAATATCAATTTTTCTATTTATATTATTCGGAGATTTGCCATATCGGCGTATCGTATCATATCGCTGTACCCGTATTCGTTTCGGTGCAATATATTCCACAATGTTCAACTGCAGTCAACAATATTGAATTTGATGAACAGTTCCATGAATTTGTCATGTTGGTAAGATTAGAATTTTAATTACAAATTGGACATTTTGATTGATGAGGTTATATAAAGGTGAATGGGAAATAAAACAATTATTAAAATCTTATAGAATACAGATTCAATTCAACGACCCCTTGTAGTTTTGTTTGATTTGGTAAAAGGAAAGGAGCAGGAAAGAGCATATACGTGACAAAAACAAAAGAAATCTTATATTCAAATTCTTACCTACCCACCTTTACAAAGTTAGTGGAGGATAGAGATAGATGATACATATATTAGTTGGTAGTTGGTACTTTGTTTCCTTGGACCAGTATGTTCAAAGTTGGTGACTGAGTCTTCTCATCTTTGCATACACCACTGGGGCAAATTAACACTTCCACTAACGGACCAGTATGTTCAAAGTTGGACCAGGAACTGCAGCCTGAAACGGACCCGTGATCACCACGTCTGCAACTGCATATAAAACCAGAGCAGCTAAGCAGAGACGGAAATGTCAAGAAATTGAAACAGTGAGTTTTTTTTTCTTTCTGTAAAATGAATTCCCCTAGTGTCAAATACATTTCAGCATCCTTTGTCCAGCCACACCATGCCTCAGAAGAATCAAACCAGCCCTTCTACTTAACCCCCGGTGATCTGGCCATGCTCTCTGTGCACTACATTCAAAAGGGCCTTCTCTTTTCTAAACCACCGGAAGCAAAACTGGGACAGGAGGATTTCACCAATTCTCTGTTGGAAAGGCTCAAACACTCTCTTTCCATTGCACTTGTTCATTTCTACCCATTGGCAGGTCGCTTTGTGACCGAGAAGAACGAAGACCCGCCTTTGTACTTGGTATATGTAGATTGCAGCAACAGCCCTGGAGCCAAATTCATATATGCAACTCTGGACATGTCAATTTCTGACGTTCTTTCACCAACTGATGTGCCTTTGGTGGTTCAATCGTTTTTTGATCATGACGGGGCGGTCAACCATGATGGGCACACTATGTCCTTGCTAACCATTCAGGTCACAGAGCTGGTAGATGGCATTTTCATAGGGCTTTCCATGAATCACTGTCTTGGTGATGGAACCTCTTACTGGCATTTCTTCAACATTTGGTCTGAGATCTTTCAAGCACAAGCACAAGGAGATCATAATAATTTTGTACCCAATATCTCAAGACCACCAGTCCTCAAGCGCTGGTTTCCAGATGGTCATGGCCCAATTATCAACCTCCCTTTCAAACACTCGGATGAGTTCATTGGCAGATATGAAGCTCCCAAACTCAGGGAGAGAATGTTTCACTTCTCCTCGGAATCCATAGCCAAACTCAAAGCAAAGGCCAATGCAGAGTCTAATACCACAAAAATCTCTTCCTTCCAGTCCTTGTCTGCCCTGATGTGGAGGTCTATTACTCGTGTGCGTGGTTTACCCAGAGATCAAGGAACCAGCTGCAGGCATGATTCCTTCAATACATTCCACTCAGAAGAATTCCCAAATAGTTTTCTGTTTCTTGATATTTTCATTAACATCGATATTTAATACCTTGGTTGCAGGTTGGCTGCGAATAACAGAGGAAGATTAGAGCCACCATTGTCTGGAGATTATTTTGGGAACTCAATTCACCCGATTAGATCAGAAATTGTCCCAGCTGGTGAGTTGCTTGAACATTGGCTTGGATGGGCAGCGTGGAAGTTGCACGAAGTGGTAGTTAACCACAATGACAAGTTGATAAGGGAACATGTTGATGGCTGGCTGAAGTCTCCAGCTGTTTACCAACTGAGTTTCTTCGATCCATTCAGTGTGATGATGGGAAGTTCACCAAGGTTCAACATGTATGGAAATCAGTTTGGAATGGGAAAAGCACTAGCGCCTAGAAGTGGTTATGCAAATAAGTTTAGTGGGAAAGTGTCATCGTACGAAGGCCGCGAAGAAGGAAGCATAGACTTGGAGGTGTGTCTTCCACCTGATGCAATGAGTGCTCTTGAATGTGACAGTGAGTTCATGGAAGCTGCCTCTGTACCCCTTTATTAGTGACAAGTGATCATATGAATAAGGATCATGCAATCTGCACAATGTTTAAGTAGAGTTGAGAATAATATGAATATGCATATGCTTAATTTGGTAGTGGAATGACAGAAAGGTGTGTGGAAGGAAGAGTGAGAAAAAATGAAACAGAAAAAGAATATTTCATTAATAAGCACTCAGTTCAAAAGATATGAATAAGGTGATACAATGGATGATTGTGTCACATTTTTTATAACTATCCACATAATAATAATATAGAGGCAAAAGCCAAAGTGGCAAGCATGTGGTTGCCTGGCGTGAGGACAAGCTTAAAACGTTATGTTTTTAAATGAAGAAAAAAATGTAAAGAAATGTTAACATACCTTGCGTGATGGACTTTTCATTTAACCCGTGACTGACACCGATGATAAATTAACATGGTATAAATTCAGGATCGAGAACCTGCATATAAACCCAGAGCAGCTGCTAAGCAAAGAGGAAATACCAAGAAAATCGACTCAGGCAAATCAGACAATGAGTTCCCAGAGTGTAAAACACGTCTCAGAGTGCTTTGTACAGCCACAGCATGCTTCAGATGAATCGAAGCAGCCCTTGTACTTGGCACCCACCGATCTTCCCATGCTCTCTGCCCACTATATCCAAAAAAGTCTTCTCTTTGCCAAGCCTCCAGAAGCCATGAATGATCACAAGAAGGCAGATTTCATTAATGCTCTGCTGGAAAAGCTCAAGCACTCTCTCTCCCTGGCCCTTGTTCATTTCTACCCACTTGCAGGTAGCCTTGCAACAAAGAAAGAAGAAAGCCCACCTCTCTATTTGGTTTATATAGATTGCAAAAACAGCCCTGGGGCAAAATTCATCTATGCAACTCTAGACATGTCCATCTCTGACATCCTTTCACCAACTGATGTGCCTTTGGTTGTTCAGTCGTTTTTTGCCCATGACAGAGCAGTCAACTATGACGGGCACACCATGTCTTTGCTAATAGCTCAGGTCACGGAGCTGGTGGATGGTATCTTCATAGGGCTTTCCATGAACCACTGCCTTGCTGATGGTACCTCTTACTGGCATTTCTTCAACACTTGGTCTGAAATCTTTCAGGCACAAACACAAACACATGGCAGTCACAAACAATAATATCATACCCAATATCTCAAGGCTACCAGTCCTCAAGCGGTGGTTTCCAGAAGGTCGTGATCCAATCATCAGCCTCCCTTACACGCACCCAGATGAGTTCATTGGCAGATTTGAAGCTCCCCAACTCAGAGAGAGAATGCTTCACTTCTCCTCAGAAGACTTAGCGAAACTCAAAGCAAAGGCCAATGTAGAGGCTGTTGATAATTTAGGAAACACAAACGACAAGAGATAGAGAGCTTTTGTTGAACTGAAGTAAATTCTGATTGACTGAAACACAGCTTAAATAACATCCCACTATTACCAATACTAACAGACGTCTCCCACTACTATCAATACTAATAGACTTATCCCACAACTAGAACACGCCTATTGAATAGGTAGAACCCAACTGATTTCCTAAAACATAGGAACCAACGTTTGTTGAATTACAAATAACATAAATAATTTCTAACACTCTCCCTTAAATTGAACGTTCTTCAAACTTCAATTTAGAGTCTCCCAAGTAACTTTGCTGCTGCTGCTTCACCATTAAGAAAGATCATTCCTGGAACATACTCCTAACAATTTCCTCAACTTCTCAAACACGGGTAACTTGAGAGGCTTGGTCATAAGGTCTGCAATCTGATCTTCACTCTTGCAATAATTCAAATCAATGATTCCATCTTTGTAAAGATCGCGCAAAAAATGAAACGTCACATGGATATGCTTGGTTCTTCCATGTAGAACAGGATTCTTCCCAACTTTGATTGCTGAACTGTTGTCACAATAAACAAGAGTAGGACCTTGTTGCTGAAAGTGTAATTCTTCGAGTAACCTTCTCAACTATATGGCTTGGCAAGCACATGAAGTTGCAGCAACAAATTCAGCCTCTGTGGTTGAGAGAGTAACAATTTGCTGCTTTTTGAAAGACCATGACACTGCTCATGTCCCCATCATAAACACATAGCCTGATATACTTTTACTGTTATCTTGATCACCTGCATAATCACTATCAGTGTAACCCAAAAAATTACACATCTTCCCTTTCTTGTAATAAACGCCATACTCCTTAGTCCCTTTAAATATATGAATATCCTTTTTGCAGCCATAAGGTGAGACTCCATTGGACTTTCCATATACCGACTAATAAGACTTACAACATGCATTATGTCAGGTCCGGTTGCTGTGAGATACATAAGGCTACCAACAATTTGCATGAAAAACGTACCATCAACTTTCTTTCCTCCAGGATTCTTAGTCAGCTTCAATCCCAGTTTAGTTGGAGTACCAACAGAGTTGCAATTATGTATTTCAAACATGTCCAAAACACTCTGCACATATTTTTTCTGTGAAATAAAAATACCACCAATATATTGTACCATTTCAATGCCAAGAAAGTAGTGCATCAGTCCAAAATCTGACATGTCAAACTCATTCATCATAGAACATTTAAAATCATCAAACATGGGCTCATGGTTTCATGTGTAGATCAAATCATCTACATATAAGCATACAATAAGTATCTTCCCCTCATCTCCAATCTTTATAAAGAGTGTATGCTCATATGGACATTTTTGAAAGCCTTTTTTCAAAGAATAAGCATCTATACGACTGTACCAAGCTCGGGATGCTTGTTTTAGTCCATACAATGCCTTTTTTTTAGAACTTATATACCTTATTTTCATGCCCTTGCTTCACATAACCAGGGGGTTGGTCTACATATACTTTCTCCTGCAAATCTCCATGTAGAAAGGCGGACTTCACATCCAACTGAAAGGTGGGCCAAGCATTTTGTGCAGCAAGAGAAAGGACCAAATGAATGGTATCAAGTCTCACAACTGGAGCAAAGACTTCCTTGTAGTCAACACCATATTCTTGCTTGTAGCCTTTCGCAACTAGACGTGCTTTGTACTTATCAACTTCTCCATTTTCATTGAACTTTGTTTTGTAGACCCACTTGGCACCAATGGTCTTATGACCTTTGGGAAGATCTGTCAACTCCCACGTTTTATTTTTCTCAATTACTTTGATCTCCTCAGCCATGGCTTTCTGCCATTTTGATTCTTGGACAGCATCTTGGAATGACACAGGATCACAGTATGAAAATAAGGCAAAGTGATTGAGTTCTTCATTAGAATCATAATTAATCCATTGACCTTATAATCTAGCATCCATGCAAGCCTTTTCCTTGTGCGTGACAGTCGTGGACTAGATGGTTGAGCCTTAATTGGTTCAGCTACTGGAAAGAATTGAAAATGCTATGCAATCCCTGAAGTCCCAGAATTAGAGGATTGCAGCGGCTCGGCAATCCCTGAAGCGTCTTCTTCGTCATCAAAGCTTACATGAATTTCCTTGTGTTCTGCGCCACTTTTAGTCCAATTGCACGCACTTTCTTCATCAAACACCACATCTCTGCTGATGATGATCTTTTTTGTGACATGATTTATCAACTTATAGGCCTTTGAGTGCTCGCTAACCCCAAGAAATTCACATTTCTCACATTTGTCATCCAACTTCTTCCTCTTCTTATCTAGGACATGAGCATAGGCTATGCAGCCAAAGATTTTAAAGTTATCCACTGCTGGTTTATGTCCCTTCCATGCTTCTGCAGGTGTCATATTCTTGACAACTAGTGTGGGGCTTCGATTCAACACGTGGATGCTCCAATTCACAGCCTCTAGCCAGAATATTTTTGGAATATTTTTCTTGGCCAACATGCAGTGAACCATGTTTAGAATTGTGCGATTTTTCCTCTCACATACACCATTTTGTTGTGGTGTGTAGGCTGCAGTGAGCTGTCTTCGAATACCATTGAGATCACAAAAGTCAGCAAACTCTTGTGAGTTAAACTCTCCACCACGATTCGTTTAAAGCACTTTAATAGGTTTACCCAAATCATGCTCAACAAGAGTTTTGAAGCTTTTGAATTTTGAAAATGCTTATGATTTTTCCTGCAAGAAATATACCCATGTCTTCCAGCTATAATCATCAGTAAATGTTATGAAATACCTATTTTTTCCATTCGATGCAGGATTTATAGGACCACATATATCGGAATGAACCAACTCTAAAGGTTGTTGAGCTCTCCATGCTTTTCCTTTTGGAAAGGACTCACAATGCTGCTTTCCGATCATACACTCTTCACAAATTTGAGAAGGAGAATCAATGTCTGGGAGACCCGTCACTATATTCTTCTTGTGCAACGTCTTCAAACCATTGAAATTGAGAGGACCATATCGGAAATGCCAAAGCCATGCCATGTTTTCAACCTTGGCAGTAAGGCAAGCTTGAACATCTTTTTGGATTGACAAAGGAAACAATCGATTCTTTGTCATCTTTACTTGAGCAATCGTTCATCTTCTCGAATCACTGATCTCACAAGTGCCTTTTTTGATGGTGATCACATAGCCCTTTTCTTGCAGCTGGCCAATGCTAAGCAAATTAGTTTTTAATGCATGAGCATAATACACATTAGAAATAGTTTGAAGGGAGTTATCCTTTGCTTTGATTTGGATATTGTGGGAGCGATTTTCGTCCCACGAGAATATTCGATTAATAGATTCCCATTTCTTCTTCGTCGTCACTTTCTCCGTGCAAAATAAATCAGAAATAAGATGACCACACCCGAGGGGTGTTGGCCAAAGGTCCTCTGATGCCTAAGTTAATTCAAGTGTTTGTAGGAAAACAATAGCTAACTAAAAGGTTACGGAGATGTATGTATGGTGTGAACCTGGTGGCCAGAGCCTTGTGTAAGGAAGAGAGAGAGGAGGCGGCAAGGAAGTGATTTCTGCAGTATTTTTGTGACATTCTAACAAGGATTATTTTTCTCCCAACCCTAACTCTATGAGGCTCTATAAATATGAGGCTATGCAAGGCATGAGGTAAGCCATTCTAAGCTCACAAAAATACTGCAGAAATCCCCCATCGCCGCATATTCTCTCTCTCCCTTACACAGGGCTCCGGCCACCACACACGGCTCCGGCCGTCCGGTTCACACCATACATACATCTCCGTAGCCTTTTTAGCTATTGTTTCTCTACGAATCAATTGAACTAACTTAGGCATCAAAGGGACTTTGGCCAACACCTCCTGGGTGTGGTCCTCTTATTCTGATTTGTTTTGCGAAGAGAAAGAGTTCGAGGAAGAATAAAGGGGAATCTATTGATCGAATATTCTTGTGGGACGAAAATCGCTCCCATAGATATCACCCTTCCCCATCACTGAAATCATAGAATCATCACCAAATTTCACAGTAGTATGAAATTATTCATCCAAATTATGAAAATCAAACTTACTCCTACACATGTGATTGCTGCATCCTGAGTCAATATACCACAAATTGGAACGGGATTCCTTCTTTGTATCGCAAGCCATAAGAAGAGTTTCTTCATCTCCTTGTGCAAAGTTTGATGTTTGACCCCTTTCTTTAGACATGTTAGAGTAGCATTCAGAACTATAGTGACCGTACTTGCCACACCTATAGCACTTAATCTATGATTTGTCGAGTTTGGACTCATGATGGCTTTGTTGTCTGTATTAACCTCTGCCTCTACCACTGAAATCATAATTTCCTTTACCGCCGAAATCATGATTTCCTCTACCCCCGAAATCATGATTTCCTTTGCCGTCGAAGTCATGATTTACTCTACCGCCGAAATCATGAGCACGTCTTCCTCTTCCTCGGCCTCTACCTCGACCACGACCACGACCACGACCGGAACCTCACCATGATGGGGATTCATTACTGGTGGAGCTTTTAAAGCTTTCTCCTCTGTTGTAGTATCCTGACTTTTAAGTTTCTGCTTATGCACTAACAGTGAACTATGCAAATCATCAATTGACAGTGTTTCAATGTCCTTTGCTTCTTCAATTGCATAAACAACATAGTTAAACTTTGGTGACATTGAACATAAATTGTTTTCAATGATTGTGACATCATCCATCTTGTCACCATGAAGCCGCATCTTACTTGCAATTGCCATTGCTTTCGAAAAGTATTTATCAATAGAATCTTTTGGTTTCATTGTTGTGCAGAAGCGTCAACCAAGTGCGAGTGAAAATAAACACAACTAGCAGGAGATAAAATAATGAACACAAAACAACACCAACAAGAACACCAAGATTTATACTGGTTCTGGCAATATGCCTACATCTAGTTTGGAGACGACGGAGTATTCCACTATAATCAAATGAGAGAATACAATAGTGTTTAACACTCAGAGAAACCCAAGCCCCAAATATACCCAAACTCACACACTCAAGAATATATAAGGAGAATACAAATTGAGTACAAATTTTAGAGAAATAAAAAATCAACTCTTTATTTTTCTTTCTCTCTGCCGACTTCTCTCTCTCAGCTCTTCTCTTCTCTATATCAAATGCTGGCTGCATGCTTCTCATTTATAGCCAAGGAAATTGGCTCTTCAAACAAACCAAAGTAGGGGGGGGCGCGGTCCCTTCGGTCCCCTCTCACCTTAAACCTGAAACCGAAACCGGTACTATTTAACCGGTCCGGTTCTGTCCGGTTTAAGTAAAAAAAATTTCAAAAACCGGCCGGTTCGGTTCTGACCGGTTCCGGTTTTTTGAACCGGTTTATTAATTTTTTATTTTTTTATTTTTTTTTATAAAAAAAAATATTTTTTTTATTTTTTTTATTTTAAAAAATATTTTTTTTAATTAAAAATTTATAATAAATAACTTATTTTTTTGGCTTAAAAATTAACAAATAATCCAATTCATACATTTAGAAATTTTTTGAAGTTGAACTTGGAAAAATAGTGATTATAACATTTAAAATATGAGATTATATTTTAAAAATTTGTAAAAAAAAATAATAAAAAATATGACCGGTCCCTTTGGTTTCCTGGTCCGGTGGTGCGGTGTAGTGTAAAACCGGAACCGGAACCGGTTGGAACCAGTTCGGTCCGGTCGGTTTGTTGACTTTTTTGGTCAACCGGTTTTTTTTCCGGTTTTTTTTACCGGTTCGGTTCGATGTTTCCGGTTTTCCCTTCCCGATGGCCACCCCTAAACCAAAGGCCAAAGGCCAAAGGTCAAAGGCCAACCATGAAACCATGAACGATTGTCTCCCACAATTCATTTTGTCTGCCAATCAAAATAGCTACTCATTTGCACTTTGCTTTCCACCTTCTGCCAATTCACTTTGTTCTACTTTTGACCGAAAGCAACATTGCTTTTGAGACAATAGTCAACAATCTCCACCTTGGCTCAAACTATCAAAGTAGAACTCCCAATAGTCGTCTCCCAATCCCCCACGGGGCAATCAACAAATTTTACAAATGCCAATCAAGTCTAAGTAGTGCTTAAACTTGAATAACGAACTGGCTTTGTCAACATATCTGGAGGATTGTTGGTGGTTCCAATCTTCTCAAGAAGAATATCTCCCTCTTCAATAATCTCACGAACAAAATGGAACCTCACGTCAATGTGTTTTGTACGTGCATGATGAACTTGATTCTTTGCTAAATAAATAGCACTCTCGCTGTCGCAATAAACATCCACATGGTCCTGTTGAACCCCCAAGTCATCAAGCAACCCTTGAAGCCAGATGGCTTCCTTTATAGCTTCTGGTACCGCCATGTATTTTGCTTCAGGAGTCGACAAGGAAACTGGAGATTGCAAAATCGACCTCCAACTCACTGGACCTCCAGCAATAGTGAATACAAAACCTGTAGTGGACCTACGCTTGTCCAAATCACCTGCGTAATCAGAATCCACATATCCAACAACACATTGACCAGAAACTTTATCCTGCTGAAACAATAAACCAACATCCACAGGACCCAGAATATACCGTAGAATCCATTTCACAGCTTGCCAATGCCCTTTTTCTGGATTATGCATATATCTACTGACTATACTAACAGCTTGTGAAATATCAGGCCTAGTACACACCATAGCATACATCAAACTACCAACAACACTTGCATATGGAATTTGAGCCATGTAATGACTCTCCTCATCAGTTTTAGGAGACATAGAAGCACTAAGTTTGAAATGAGGGGCAAGAGGTGTACTAACCGGTTTTGAATTTTCATTCATCCCGAATCGCTGTAGTACCTTCTTCAAATACTGCTTCTAACACAGACTAATCTTGCCCTTCGCTCTATCTCTTTCAATTTCCATACCCAGGATCTTCCGAGCTTCTCCCAAGTCCTTCATCTCAAATTCATTACTCAGTTGGGTCTTCAACCTTTCAATCTCCACTTTGCTCTTACATGCTATCAGCATATCATCAACATATAAAAGCAGATAAATGAAGGTTCCATCTTGTAGTTTGCGAAAGTATACACAATGGTCATAATGACTTCTTGTGTACTTATGCCTGATCATAAACCTATCAAATCGCTTGTACCATTGTCTTGGAGACTGCTTCAAGCCATACAATGATTTTTGCAATTTGCAAACCCAATTTTCCTTGCCAGCAACCTTAAAACCTTCCGGCTTAGACATATAAATTTCCTCCTCCAAATCACCATGTAAGAACGCCGTCTTGACATCAAGTTGAGCTAACTCGACGTCAAACTGCACAACCAAAGCCAACAAAATACGAATAGAAGAATGTTTTACTACAGGAGAAAATACCTCATTGTAGTCAATGCCTTCCTTCTGAGCATAGCCTTTAGCTACCAATCTGGCTTTGAATCTTACATTGTCTTTTCCCAAAGATTCCATCTTCTTGGCATACACCCATTTACA
Source organism: Prunus fruticosa (assembly GCA_018703695.1). Classification (NCBI taxonomy): domain Eukaryota; kingdom Viridiplantae; phylum Streptophyta; class Magnoliopsida; order Rosales; family Rosaceae; genus Prunus; species Prunus fruticosa. Next base: position 52,674,138 of record CM031917.1, read on the forward strand.
ACCAATTGCTTTCTTCCCCTTTGGTAACTGAACCAGCTTCCAAGTCTCATTTTTATGAAGAGATTTCATCTCCTCATCCATAGATTTCTTCCACTCCACGCTTTCTGGACTTCTGAGAGCTTCTTTGTAGGCGGATGGAATATCATCTTCAATAACGGGAAGTGCATATGCCACAATATCAGGAAACCAGCAGGCTTCCGAATTTCCCTTCTCTGCCTTCTGATTGCAATAAAATCATGTTGCTGTGGAGGCTCTTGGTTTGGTGCCTCCTCTTCATCATCCTTATCCTCATCATCAGAATCAACTGGAGGACTAGTGTCTGTAACATCATACCTTACCTGGAACAACTGGAGTCTTCAGGAACTCCACCTGCTTTGAACTACTCATAGTCTTGGTCGCTTCAATTTCACCTTCATGCTTGTTCTGATTAACCATAGCAGCCTCATCAAAAGTCACATCTCTGCTTACAACAAATTTCTTCACATCTGGACACCAGAGTCGGTATCCCTTCACGCCAGTGCTAAAGCCCATAAATAGAGCTTTCTTTGCTCTTGGATCCAATTTGCTTTCCCTGACATGATAGTAAGCAGGACAACCAAATATGTGTAAATACTTGTAATTAGTACAAGGTTTTCCAGACCATACCTCCATGGGCGTTTTGCCATCGTTCGGGCAGGCAGGCAACCGATTAATGAGATGGCTTGCATAAGTAATCGCCTCAGCCCAAAACGCCTTGCCTAAACCAGCATTAGACAACATACACCGGACTTTCTCAAGCAAAGTACGGTTCATGCGCTCTGCCACCTCATTTTGTTGCGGTGTCTCCCTAACCGTGAAGTGTCTCACAATACCCTCATCTTGACAAACTTTCAAGAAAGGATCAGACTTATATTCACCTCCATTGTCTGATCTAGAGTCTTGATCTTTTAACCGTTTTGCGTTTTAATCATCTTTTTCCACTTCAGGAATATCTTCAAGACTTCATCTTTACGCTTCATGGTGTACACCCATATTCTTCTAGAGAAGTCATCAACAAAGGAGACAAAATAATGGCTACCTCCCCAAGATGCATTCTTGGAAGGTCCCCAAACATCAGTGTGAACATAATCAAGAATGCCTTTAGTGTGATGTATAGCAGTGCCAAATTTTACTCTAGTTTGCTTACCCAACACACAATGCTTACAGAATTCCAATTTGCATGCCTTTGCACCTTTCAATAAGCCTTACTTCACCAATCCTTGCAACGCTTTTTCCCAGCATGCCCAAGACGCATATGCCATAACCTCGTGGTGTCTGTGCTCTATCTCCATCAGCAGGCTTCGTGACAGCCTCCACCAATAATTGTACTCCCCTGCAAGAAATACAAGTTATTTCGTCTTGTACCTTTCATCACCACTAGTGCCCCGTGCACAGTTTTAAGAACTCCACCCTCCATGGTGATTTTGAGACCCTTGGATTCTAAAGCGCCCAATGAGATAAGATTCTTCTTCATATCCGGTACATACCGAACATCACTCAATTCTCTTCGACTGTTCCATCATGCATCTTCAAACAGATTTTACCTATCCCTTGTGTTTTGCAAGCATTATTATTGCCCATCAAAACAACTCCACCATCCAGCTCCTCGAAGCTAGAAAACCATTCCCGAATGGGACACATATGATAGGTGCAACCTGAATCCAAAATCCACTCCTCGGAGTGAACATCAGCAGATGAACTAGCCAAAGCAAACTCGAAATCATCATCTCCAGATTTTGCAACATTTGCTTCAGAACTCACTTTCTCCTTCTCTTTGTTCTTCAATTTGGGGCAATCTTTCTTCCAATGACCCTTTTGGCGACAAAAGGCACATTCATCTTTAGCAGGAAACTTCCCTCGTGACTTTGAACGAGATTTTCCCCGCTTCCCAGATTTTCTTTCCTCTGTTCGACCCCTTGCAACAAGTGCCTCGGTTTGTGAATTTTGAGTCTTCAATTCCTTCTTACGACACTCATGATTCACCAACGCCGCAGACACCTCTCCTCAAGTTTCACCTTGGATTTTCCATACAACAAAGTAGTTGTCAAATGATCATAATCATCAGGCAATGAATTTAACAAACATAGTGCCTTATCCTCGTCAGGAATTTTCACATCAAGGTTTGCTAAATCAGCAAGTATTTTATTATAATCAATGAGGTGCTCATGCATAGAAATACCTGGACGATCCTGAAATTGGAAGAGTCGCTTCTTCAAGAAGAGCCGATTTTCTGCACTCTTAGTCATGTACTTCTCCTCCAATTTCGTCCAAAACTCCTTTGCAGAAGTTTCCTTCATATATGGGTATTTCAACTCCTTATCAAGGAATGATCGAATAGTGGCACAAGCATGAAGATTAATTCGCGTCAACTACTTGTTATCTATATCTTCTGGTTTATCCTCCAGAACTATATCCAATTCTTGTTGATACAACACATCCATAACTTCACATTGCCACATACCAAAACTATTAGAGCTATTGAATTTATCAACCTCTAACCTTGTAGTAGCGATCGTATGTCTATTGGATGTAGGCGCCGACGAAGACGATGTCGACTCCTTCTCCTTCCTCGAATCATCTTTATCTCCAGCCATCAAATCCACTCGGCACTATTCACAGCTCCTGTAGCAATCACTATTCATGGGGCTGTAGCGCAGCTAATATTCACGGCACTGTGGCATAGCTACTATTCACGGGCTGTCAGCGCAGCTACTATTCACAGTGCTGTAGGAACTGGTACTGTTCACAGTCCTGTAGCACGCCAATTTCCCCAGTTGAAACTGGAGCTCTGATACCACTTGTTGTGCAGAAGCGTCAACCAAGTGCGAGTGAAAATAAACACAACTAGCAGGAGATAAAATAATGAACACAAAACAACACCAACAAGAACACCAAGATTTATCCTGGTTCGGCAATATGCCTACATCCAGTTTGGAGACGACGGAGTATTCCACTATAATCAAATGAGAGAATACAATAGTGTTTAACACTCAGAAACCCAAGCCCCAAATATACCCAAGCTCACACACTCAAGAATATATAAGGAGAATACAAATTGAATACAAATTTTAGAGAAATAAAAAATCAACTCTTTATTTTTCTTTCTCTCTCCCGACTTCTCTCTCCAAGCTCTTCTCTTCTCTATATCAAATGCTGGCTGCATGCTTCTCATTTATAGCCAAGGAAATTGGCTCTTCAAACAAACCAAAGGCCAAAGGCCAAAGGTCAAAGGCCAACCATGAAACCATGAACGATTGTCTCCCACAATTCATTTTGTCTGCCAATCAAAATAGCTACTCATTTGCACTTTGCTTTCCACCTTCTGCCAATTCACTTTGTTCTACTTTTGACCGAAAGCAACATTGCTTTTGAGACAATAGTCAACATTCATGTGAAGAGTTTCAAAATCTCTCTGAAGTGCTTGAAGCTCTGCACGCTTCACCTTGGTAGAACCTTGATACTTTTTCTTCATAGACTCCCATATCTGCTTGGAAGTGTCCTTTTGGAAAATAGTCTCCAAAATGGATCGATCAATTTCCTGGAACAAATAGTTTTTCACTTTGAGATCCTTCAATTTCTGTTCTTCAAGCCTCTTTTGTTGCGATTCTATCAACAACGCTCTCTCTGCCTGGTTCTGCAATTCCAGTTTCAATGAGACTCCAATATTCTTTGGATCTCAGAAAATTCTCCATTAACATGCTCCAATGATGATCATAATGACCATCGAAGCGAGGTATGGCTGGTTGCACATAGTTCTCTCGAAATTTGTCGGATGCCATAAGTCCTTGCTGCTGCAAGTCAAGAAAGATGCTGCTTTTTGGAGATTTTTAAATCAATCCCAATGGGGGCTCTGATACTAGATGTTGATAATTTAGGAAACACAAACGACAAGAGATAGAGAGCTTTTGTTGAACTGAAGTAAATTGTCATTGACTAAAACATAACTTAAATAACACGTACAAAATAACTAACTCAGATAAAGAAGGAACAACTAAACATCCCACTACTACCAATACTGATAGACTTATCCCACAACTAGAACACCCCTATTGAATAGGTAGAACCCAATTGATTTCCTAAAACATAGGAACCAACGTTTATTGAATTACAAATAACATAAATAATTTCTAACAGAGGCTAACACTACCAAAATCTCTTTCTTCCAGTCCTTGTCTGCCCTTCTCTAGCACTGCATTACCCGGGTGCGGCGTCTACCTATGAGCCAGTGAACCAGCGAACCAGCTGAAGGTATGATCTTATCCTCCAAATTATAATACATTTCACTTTGAATTTCCATCAATATTTGTTAATATTGATATTTAACACATACATTACAGGTTGGCTGCGAAAAACAGAGCAAGATTAGACCAACCATTGTCTGGAGATTACTTTGGGAACTCAATTCACCCGATCAAAAAAAAGAAGCTGCCTCTGTAACCCATTATTAGTTAAAATTGTTGTATGCAAATCTTGCGTAGAGGAGAAGCAACACCTATCGACTCAAAACCTCAAAGTATCGACTAACGAGATATACTGGATAATATTCCAGTGTATCAATTGTTTTTGTTTCCTTCCACCAATCTATATCAGAGTTGGACCCTTAAAATCAGACAATATTCCACAAGAAGCTTATCTCCATTGGGAGACTAAACTAAGACAACTAGAAAGAAATAGTGACAAAAGGATCAATGCGTCGCATGTGATGTTTTGATATGACGACGACAAGATTTAAAAATCTTTTTTTTTTTCTTAAGAAAATATAAAGCATAATAGAAAAGATAAAGAAACGTTACCCGACTTGTCTGGCCTTCGCATAGATCTATGTGGTTTGATTAGTGGAAATGAATTCTTGAATTCGACATTAGAGAATTTACACTGGTTGAACTTAGCTGTTCGAAGCTTTATGTTGACGAGTTTGATAAGTGCACATTTAGGAGATGTTATATTTTGGTACAGTTGCTTCATACAAGGTCCGTGAACCTCTTTCTATTTCAGAGTTAACATGGTTTTCTTCTCCTGATTTCACTGGTTATGCGGGATCCTGATGGAAATAGTAGAGGTTCTGGTTTTGTTGCCTTTTCAACTACTGAAGAAGCATCTCAGAGCTGTACGTATGTCTTTTAACTCAGTTGTTTTAAAATAATAAAATCAGAAATTACAATTGATTTACTTCAACTGTGTACTTCCAGCTTGCTGAGATGAATGGCAACATGGTTGTCAGCAAACCTCTGTATGTTGCACTTGCCCAAAGGAAAGAAGAGAGAAGAGCAAGATTGCAAGTATGGTCTACTGGGAGTGTTCCCAAATTACGATTCAACTTTGTGGTGTTCTTTCTTTCTTTTTATGCTTATGTTTGAATTTCATTTTTGACAGGCTCAGTTTTCTCAAATGTGGCCAGTTGCCATGGCACCTTCAGTGGCTCCATCGATAATTCCTCCACAAGTAATTATTTATTTCAATGTCTTTTTAATATGGTTGATTTTCTTTATCAATTTTAATGAGTGTGTCTCAATATTTTTGTTTTTAATTATGTAGGTTCGATTTGGTTACCAACAGCAACTTGTGCCTGGAATAAGGCCTGGTGGTGCTCCAATGCATGGAGAGTGATTCTCAGGTTTTTCTGGATGGGATTCATGGCAGCATTAATAACAAGTTTTATTAGCCAAACTCGGTCAAGTCATTTTGATTAATTCTATTTTCAAAGTAATAGATTGTTGACTAATGAGATATACTGGATGGATGGATGCTTGCAACAAAGGGCGGGGTAAGTAAACTATGAAAATAGGATAATTAAAAGGAAAGGAGCAGGAAAGTAAAGATATGACTTTGGTAAAAGGAAAGGAGCTGGTAAGAGCATATACGTGACAAAAACAAAAGAAATCTTATATTCAAATTCTTACCTACCCACCTTTACAAAGTTAGGGGAGGATAGAGATAGATGATACATATATTAGTTGGTAGTTGGTACTTTGTTTCCTTGGACCAGTCTGTTCAAAGTTGGTGACTGAGTCTTCTCATCTTTGCATATATTACTGGGGCGTACACTACTGGGGCAAATTAACACTTGCACTAAACAATTATATATCCAGGAACTGCAGCCTGCAACGGACCCTTGATCACCACGTCTTCTACTGCATTTAAAAACCAAAACAGCTAAGCAGAGATGGAAATGTCAAGCAATTGAAACAGCTCACTGCTTGTCAGTTTGTTTCTGTAAAATGAATTCCCCAAGTGTCAAATACATTTCAGAATGCTTTGTCCAGCCACACCATGCCTCAGAAGAATCAAACCAGCCCTTCTACTTGACCCCAGGTGATCTGGCCATGCTCTCAGTGTACTATATTCAAAAGGGCCTTCTCTTTTCCAAACCACCAGAAGCAAAACTGAGACAGGAGGATTTCACCAATTCTCTGTTGGAAAGGCTCAAACACTCTCTTTCCATTGCACTTGTTCATTTCTACCCATTGGCAGGTCGCTTTGTGACCGAGAAGAACGAAGACCCGCCTTTGTATTTGGTATATGTAGATTGCAACAACAGCCCTGGAGCCAAATTCATATACGCAACTCTGGACATGTCAATTTCTGACATTCTTTCACCAACTGATGTGCCTTTGGTGGTTCAATCGTTTTTTGATCATGACAGGGCGGTCAACCATGATGGGCACACTATGTCCTTGCTAACCATTCAGGTCACAGAGCTGGTAGATGGCATTTTCATAGGGCTTTCCATGAATCACTGTCTTGGTGATGGAACCTCATACTGGCATTTCTTCAACATTTGGTCTGAGATATTTCAAGCACAAGCACAAGGAGATCATAATAATTTTGTACCCAATATCTCAAGACCACCAGTCCTCAAGCGCTGGTTTCCAGATGGTCATGGCCCAATTATCAACCTCCCTTTCAAGCACTCGGATGAGTTCATTGGCAGATATGAAGCTCCCAAACTCAGGGAGAGAATGTTTCACTTCTCCTCGGAATCCATAGCCAAACTCAAAGCAAAGGCCAATGCAGAGTCTAATACCACCAAAATCTCTTCCTTCCAGTCCTTGTCTGCCCTGATGTGGAGGTCTATTACTCGTGCGCGTGGTTTACCCAGAGATCAAGGAACCAGCTGCAGGCATGATTCCTTCAATACATTCCACTCAGAATTCCGAAGTAGTATTCTGTTTCTTGATATTTCATTAACATCGATATTTAATATCTTGGTTGCAGGTTGGCTGCCAATAACAGAGGAAGATTAGAGCCACCATTGTCTGGAGATTATTTTGGGAACTCAATTTACCCGATTAGATCAGAAATTGTCCCAGCTGGTGAGTTGCTTGAACATGGGCTTGGATGGGCAGCGTGGAAGTTGCACGAAGCTGTCGTTAACCACAATGACAAGTTGATAAGGGAACTTGTTGATGGCTGGCTGAAGTCTCCAGCTGTGTACCAAGTGAGTTTCTTTGATCCACTCAGTGTGATGATGGGGAGTTCGCCAAGGTTCAACATGTATGGAAATCAGTTTGGAATGGGAAAAGCACTAGCGCTTAGAAGTGGTTATGCACATAAGTTTAGCGGCAAAGTGTCATCGTACGAAGGCCGTGAAGAAGGAAGCATAGACTTGGAGGTGTGTCTTCCACCTGATGCAATGAGTGCTCTTGAATGTGACAGTGAGTTCATGGAGGCTGCCTCTGTACCCCTTTTTTAGTGACAAGTGATCATATGAATAAGGATCATGCAATCTGCACAATGTTTAAGTAGAGTTGAGAATAATATGAATATGCATATGCTTAATTTGGTAGTGGAATGACAGAAAGGTGTGTGGAAGGAAGAGTGAGAAAAAATGAAACAGAAAAAGAATATTTCATTAATAAGCACTCAGTTCAAAAGATATGAATAAGGTGATACAATGGATGATTGTGTCACATTTTTTATAACTATCCACATAATAGTAATGTAGAGGCAAAAACCAAAGTGGTTGCCTGGCATGTGGTTGCGTGATGGACTTTTCATCGATGATAAATTAACATAGAAACTACACAATCATAAATTCAGGATCGAGAACCTGCATACAAACCCAGAGCAGCTGCTAAGCAAAGAGGAAATACAAAGAAAATCGACTCAGGCAAATCAGACAATGAGTTCCCAGAGTGTAAAACACATCTCAGAGTGCTATGTCCCGCCACAGCATGCTTCAGATGAATCAAAGCAGCCCTTGTACTTGGCACCCACCGATCTTCCCATGCTCTCTGCCCACTATATCCAAAAAGGTCTTCTCTTTGCCAAGCCTCCAGAAGCCATGAATGATCACAACAAGGCAGATTTCATTAATGCTCTGCTGGAAAAGCTCAAGCACTCTCTCTCCCTGGCCCTTGTTCATTTCTACCCACTTGCAGGTCACCTTGCAACAAAGAAAGAAGAAAACCCACCTCTCTATTTGGTTTATATAGATTGCAACAACAGCCCTGGAGCAAAATTCATCTATGCAACTCTAGACATGTCCATCTCTGACATCCTTTCACCAACTGATGTGCCTTTGGTTGTTCAGTCGTTTTTTGACCATGACAGAGCAGTCAACCATGACGGCCACACCATGTCTTTGCTAACAGCTCAGGTCACGGAGCTGGTGGATGGCATCTTCATAGGGCTTTCCATGAACCACTGCCTTGCTGATGGTACCTCTTACTGGCATATCTTCAACACTTGGTCTGAAATCTTTCAGGCACAAACACAAACACATGACAATCAAAACAATAATATCATACCCAATATCTCAAGACCACCAGTCCTCAAGCGGTGGTTTCCGGAAGGTCATGATTCAATCATCAGCCTCCCTTACACGCACCCAGATGAGTTCATTGGCAGATTTGAAGCTCCCAAACTCAGAGAGAGAATGTTTCACTTCTCCTCAGAAGCCTTAGCCAAACTCAAAGCAAAGGCCAATGCAGAGGCTAACACAACCAAAATCTCCTCCTTCCAGTCCTTGTCTGCCCTTCTCTGGCGCTGCATTACCCGGATGCGGTGTGTACCTCCGAGCCAGTCAACCAGCTGCAGGTATGATCTTATCCTCCAAATTATAATACATTTCACTTTGAATTTCCATCAATATTTGTTAATATTGATATTTAACACATACATTACAGGTTGGCTGCGAATAACAGAGCAAGATTAGACCCGCCATTGTCTGGAGATTATTTTGGGAACTCAATTCACCCGATCAAATCAGAAGTTGTGACCGCAGGTGAATTGCTTGAACATGGGCTTGGATGGGCAGCGTGGAAGTTGCATGAGGCTGTCGTTACCCTCGATGACAAGTCGATACGAGAGTTCATTGATGCTTGGTTGCAGTCTCGAATGGTGTACCAAATAGGCCAGTTTTTCGATCCGCACAGTGTGATGATGGGAAGCTCCCCATGGTTCAACATGTACGGAAACGAATTTGGAATGGGAAAAGCATTGGCGCTTCGAAGTGGATATGCAAATAAGTTTAGTGGCAAAGTGTCATCTTACCCGGGACGCGAAAGAGGAAGCATAGACTTGGAGGTTTGTCTTGTACCTGATGCAATGGGTGCTATTGAATGTGACCATGACTTCATGGAAGCTGCCTCTGTAACCCATTATTAGTTTCAAATTGTTGTATGCAAATCTTGCGTAGAGGAGAAGCAACACCTATCGACTCAAAACCTTAAAGTATAGCCTTCAATTTCATGGTGTCAATTTTTTGGTAAATTTGAGGTTTAGGTTTTTCTTTTTCTTTGAGAAGCAACATTTATCGATGTTGTTTCAGTCAATCTTTTGTTCATTTTTTAAAATATTGTTTCGCGAAACCTGTTGGCGATATATCTCAGGCGACGTCTCTAGCAAAATCGTTTAACATTTGCAGTACCCTTAAGTAGTGTGAAAGCCAGAGCAGCTTAAGCCAAATTGAAAACTATCAAGCAAATTAATCTGCTCAGGCACATTGCGAAAAGCCAACAGTAGTGTTGAAAATATTGTTCAGACAATAAGTTCTCAAACTGTCAAATACATTTCAGAGTTTTTTATCCAGCCACACCATGTTCCAGAGGAATCAAAGCAGCCCTTGTACTTAGCACCCACAGATCTGGCCATACTTTCTGTTCACCATATCCAGAAGGGCCTTCTCTTTGCCAAACCTGAAGAAGCCATGAATGATCATCAGAAGGCAGATTTCACCAGTGCTCTGCTGGACAAGCTCAAGCACTCTCTCTCCCTGGCCCTTGTTCATTTCTACCCACTTGCAGGTCGCCTTGCAACCAAGAAAGAAGAGAACCCACCTCTCTATTTGGTTTATGTAGATTGCAACAACAGCCCTGGAGCAAGATTCATCTATGCAACTCTGGACATGTCAATCTCTGACATCCTTTCACCAACTGATGTCCCATTAGTGGTTCAGTCGTTCTTTGACCATGACAGAGCAGTCAACCATGACGGCCACACCATGTCTTTGCTAACAGCTCAGGTCACAGAATTGGTGGACGGCATCTTCATAGGGCTTTCCATGAACCACTGCCTTGGCGATGGGACTTCTTACTGGCATTTCTTCAATACTTGGTCTGAAATCTTTCAGGCAAAAACACAAACATCTGGCAGTCGTAGCATCATACCCAACATCTCACGCCCACCAGTCCTCAAGCGCTAGTTTCCTGAAGTCACGGCCCAATAATCAGCCTCCCCTTCACTCACCCAGATGAGTTCATTGATAGATTTGAAGCTCCCGAACTCAGAGAGAGAGAGTTTTCCACTTCTCCTCAGAAGCCATAGCCAAACTCAAAGTAAAGGCCAATGCAGACTATAAAACCACCCAAATCTCTTCCTTCCAGTCCCTGTCCGCCCTTCTCTGGCGCTGCATCACTCGGGCGCGGCGTCTACCTCCAAGCCAGCCAACCATCTGCAGGCTGGCGGCGAACAACCGGCCGAGATTAAATCCGCCATCTTCGGGAGATTACTTCGGAAACTCACTTCAACCGATCAAATCAGAAGCTGTGACAGCAGGCAAGTTGCTCGAACATGGGCTTGGTTGGGCGGCGTGGAAGTTGCACGAAGCCGTGGTTAAGCTCGACGACAAGTCGATACGAGGAATTGTTGAAGCATGGTTGCGGTCTCCTAGCGTGTACCAAACGCGTCAGGTTTTCGATCCGTACATGGTGATGATGGCGAGCTCGCCGAGGTTCAACATGTACGGAAACGAATTTGGGATGGGGAAAGCTTTGGCGCTTCGAAGCGGTTACGCGAACAAGTTCAGTGGGCAAGTGTCGTCGTACGAAGGTCGCGAAAGAGGAAGCATAGACTTGGAGGTGTGTCTTCCAGCCGATGCCATGAGCGCTCTTGAATGTGATATGGAGTTCATGGAATCTGCCACGGTGCCTCGTTGTTATTAGTTTTAAAGCAAAGTTTTTTGCTGCTCATTAAGGATGGATTATGTTATTAATCCATCGATCATCGTGATGTATGAATAAACTGGAGCTCCTGTGTCCAGTCCTTCCAAATTGGACACTCAATTCGCATCATCTATAGCACACAGGGGAGACAGATTGCACAAGTGAAAAACCTCATTTTCTATCAGTTGGAAATTTCAAACACCCAAGCCATTAGAAAACATAGTTTTCTTACCGTTTTCCACGTAAAATCTTTACCATAATTCAATTTAATTTTTCTTTTTTAATAAAATGATATTATAATTATTATAGGAAATCGATCTTGAGTACAAGATTGTGAACGCAATTTTTTGGCCAACTAACATATGTGCTCAGAATTCATTTTAATTGAGATAACATAGTTCATGCAAGCCCACAACCTTCAATTTCCACGCCATTGTGGAGACGAAGTTTTGTGAAAGCTCCTGGCCCATTGTCTAGACTCCAGCCCAACCAAAAAATTTAAAAATCTAGGTGCCAGCCCATAACAACTTAATTCAATTTATACGCACAAAGGGCCCTATACGTGTTAATTCTAGGGTTGACAACTTGACAATAGGTTGTATTGTGTCAGGATTATATATGTGTCAACAATGCTCAACTCAAATTCAATTCGTTTAATAAACATGTCGAATCAGGTTAATCCGCTAATTTCCCGTGCAAGTTTTGAGTCATGTATTGGGTTGACACACTAAGTGGTAGCAACCAAAATACATAAAATAAATAGAAAAATAAAGAATAAACAAATAAATGAGTTAGTGGGTTAGCGGGTTACATTCGTATTTTAGCAGGTTGGTATAGGGGTGGGCATCAAAACCGAATACCAATACCGTCCCGAAACCGTGCCATTCCGATGTCAAACTCGTGCCAAACCGTTTGGTGTTGATGCTTAAACGGATGAAACCGTGTCATCCCGTTACTATTTGGCACGACACCGGTATCAAATTTGTGATCCCGTTTGGTGTCATACCGTACCGTAAAGTAACTAATTAATATTAAAATATTATTTCCAACATTTCAGATTTAGTCAACCTATTGAGGTTGAAGCGGAGGCTGTTCTTTGTGGTCTTCATCTTGCTAAGGAGAGGGTCATCACGATGTGGTTCTTGAATGTGACTCTCAAGAAGTTGTCCAGTCTCTTAGAGACAGAAAAAGGGCGATTCCTTGGAAGATCTACCCCTTTATTCAAGCTATTCGTAGGTTGGTGCCTTGGTTTTCATCCATTCATTGGGCATGGATTCCTCGCACTGCCAACAAAGCTGCCCGTGTGGCAGCGGTTGTTGCCAATTTGAAGGTGAGGCATCTTAGATGGGCTTCTCAGTTCCCTCCCTCCCTGGTGCTTGTTCTTTCCCGGCTGGCCTGCCTGGGCCACCATCTTAGTTCTTTTATTTGCCTATGTCATGGTCTGTAGTTTCTGGGCTACGTGTATAGTCTTGGTGTACTACATCATGTTTCTTCCTTATTGTTAGTTTCTTCTTGTAGTTCCTCCCCAGCTTTTGGGTCTTTTATTGAAAATGAAGTTGACCAAAAAAAGAAAGAGAAAGGTTAACAACAGAGTCATCCCAGCTCTTTGCATCCCATTCTTCATCATCATCTTCTTCTTCTTCTTCGACTCCATTTTCCTTAACAGATTTCAGGAACTTCTGATTTGTCCTCTCAGGTCCACTGAAGTTATTTGGCAGCTGCAAAAACTGAAGAAAAACAATTCAAATTTTAGCCTAAGGTTAACGGTATCAGTTTTGATACCGAATCATACCGGTCCCGATTGAGGCCGGTATGGTTTTTTGGAAACTTTTTTTTTTTTTTTTTTTTGAAACGAGGCCGGTATGGTTTGAACGTGTTTTGAAAATCCCTCATCCCGTGTCATACCGTCCCGATTCTCCTATTCGGGATTGACACGGGATGACCTCCATCCCGTGTCATCCCGTACCGTGCCCACCCCTAGGTTGGTAGGTTGACCCGCTATGACTCATTTTGTTAAACGGGTTACATATGTATTTTAGCGGGTTGATTTAAAACTCACTCAATTATTAAACGGGTCATGACGAATTGACTTGAAAATAATCTGAAAATTTAATTGTGCGGTTTGACCAGCTAATTTTCCATACAGATTGACTTGCTAATTTTCCATGCGAATTTCGAGTCATGTATTGGGTTGTGTCGGAAATTACCACCCCTCTTAATTCCCAAAATTCGTAAATACACCCACATATATTAGGAAGTGTAGAACACCCACAAACTGCTGTATTTAATTTTGAATTATATATCAGGAAGTGTATAAAATTATATTAATAAATTAAATATTTTAATACTTCCTCCTTCGTAAACAATTGGCAAGTTGACTGACTACGAAAGCCAAGAATCACTTTTCTTTTCAGCCTCCCAAAATACTTGCTCTTTCCTACGTTGCTGGATTTTGACCAACACGTGGCGGACGTGCAAATTATGTCACCTCGTACAAGTCCGACCCAACCCAATAATTAAACTTCGTATTTGGAATTTTCAATGTTTTTTTTGTTTCTTTTTTAGGCATGTAATTATGACATCGAATCCAAGATCCGAACCCAAACGAAATGTTGACTACCCCGGCTTACGACAAGTCGTTTCACTTTCAACGTACACGTAATCCTCAATGAAAACGCGGCGCCATCTGACGGTTGAAATAGGCGGGAGCACGTACACCGGAGTTGTAGGCGATCACCACACTGGCGAAGAGTAACGAGAAAGCTTCAAGGGTACGCTACTTGCGCTCTCTCCTCGCCTTCATAAACCCCTCACAGCCCATTTTCATAAACCCCTTCACAGTCCCAGATTCATAAACCTCACAGCCCGAACCCGAAAAAACCTAAACAAGCTGACGATCTCCATTTACGCATGGGAGATCCTAAAGCGACGTCGTTGCGTTCGCTCCCTCCCGGTTGCCGATTCTACCCCTCCGAAGAGCAGCTCCTCTGCTGCTACCTCTCGAACAAGAACGACGCCGTCCCGGCCCAATCCGGGGGCTACGATTTGATCAGAGAGCTCGACTTGTACGATCACGATCCATTTGACTTACCCGACAGCGCTTGCTATTCGTACGGTCAGGCGGGGAGGAAGAGGCACTGGTTTTGCTACACGGTTAGGGTTTTGAAGGAGAGGAGAGCGAAGAGCGGGTATTGGAGGAGGAAAGGGAGGGATAGGGACGTGGTGGGCCGTGGAGGGAAAGCGGTGTTGGGGAGGAGGACGAGCTTTGTATTTTATTTGGGGAATTCGCCCAACACTGCTGTACGGACTGATTGGGTTCTCTATCAGTATGCTCAGGTCGATCATGTAAAGGTACTTTTTTTTATCCTTAATTCTCGTTTTTTTCTCAAATTTAATCTGGATCAATGAGCATTGACTTATTGTCATTCGAGATTTTTATCGAAATTATTAATATTTTCTTTTCGTGTTGGTTAATTTGGTTATTGATTTATATCATATATGCTGAATATTAATTAAGAAAATGTCACTTTCAATTTTTTTTTTCATTGCTGAATATTGGATTTGAACGAATAATTTTCCATGTCTGATGAGTTGTGAAGAATTTTAGGTTTGTTTGCTTAGTAGATTAGTAATCAAAATTGCCTCATTAGAACCGAAGAGGCTGTGTAACGGTGAAGAATCTGTTTGCATTGTTGAGACACAACTAGAAGTGTAGGTATTGAAACTCTCTGTTGCAAATATGTTCTTCATGATGTTCAAACACATGGTCAAGCGGAGCTCTATTGTTATTAAGCATTGTGCCTTATGCTATACAATTGATACACCCATTAGTCATTACCGCACAGTGCTAAATAATGGCGTGTGTGCACATGAGTAACATGTCCTATGTCTGTGCAGGCTTCTTTTGTCCTGTGCCGAGTATTTGTCAGATCTCGTCGTGGAAATAGATTATCATATAATGGGGTAAGTTCTTGTGCCGAAGAAAGTGCTTGCACAGTTCGTCACATTGGAATTCAGCATGATGGATTTCATACTCCCAATATTGTTGAAACTGAAGTGCATGGTGACAATTCTGCGCATAGGAAGATTGAGATGTTAAATTTTCCAATGAGACTTGACTGTGAGATAAATGACCGAGTCAAGAATGGGCCTGTTTCTATATCAAGACTTCAGCCTAATGTACAGGTAATGAATTCTAAGCAAACTCTCTTGTTGTTACTTTAAATTTGGCTACTATCACCATTTACATGCTTGATAAACTATCTTTCAACAACAACAACAGTCATATCCCAACTACTTGGGATCGTTTACTTGCTTGGTCTAATGGATGTTCAATAAATTTCATCATTGGTGCTTGCTATGTTATAGGTGGTGTCAATAAATGGCTTGAAAAAAGTTGTGAAATTCGTATCTTGATATGTATAACTTGTCCAAAGTTGAAGTTGAGTGATTAATTTTCTTAGCGTCAGACATTTTTCTGATGCTTGTTTTATGATTGAAGGTTTGCCGTCAGAAATATCCACATGATTCCAAACAGATGAAAACAGCATCAACCTATGGTTGGAGTCTTAACAATCTCAAAACTGTCATTTTTTAATCCTTATAAATTGTCCAGTTGTTATTTATAAACTTCATGTCCCAAAAAATTGTATTAGTCAGTGTCTGACGTTGGTAAGACGAGTTGGCTTTTGAGATTCTAGCACTGGAGTAATACTAGTATATACATGTTAGATATCCTGTCATATTACATGCTTAATCTTCTCCTTTTTTTAATTATAATCTTATTTCCCCTAAATTATTGAGATTGCTTTCTGTTGCATGACTCGTGGCTGGTGTGCAGGTCCCGTCATCTGTGCTTGGTGGTAGTAATCCAATATTTCTTGATGATTTGGCAACTGAGCATTTACTTTCCATTGTAGAGGGTGATTTCATAGAGTTGGATGATCTCAACGATTGATCATCCAATTTAGATGTTAAAGCAATTGGATCGTCCTTATTAAACAGAGTCTTAAAGACTGACTCTCATAGTGGTGGATGTTTACCTTAATTTTAAGGCTAAATTATCAGCTGAAGCAACTATTCTGAGGAGCTAAATTGTCACTTGAAACAATTTTCCTGATACTGTGTTTAGATACGGAACAAAGGATGAGAAGGGTCTAAGTACTGAAAACCCTTTACGAAACATTAAATGATGAAACATACTGTTGGTTGTGAAGGTGAGAGGGATGAATGGCATGTCAACGCCTGTAAAGGTAATTGTTACATTTGCTTTTCTGTGTTTTATTTTCAGTCAATGCGAGGAAATATTCATTTTGCTTTGGTTTGGGGATGCAGATTTGCTCTTTGCCCAAAAAGAGGCAAGGGCTTCACTGGAACAAGAAAGACTAAAATATGTCTGATGATGGTAAATTCAATATCGAAGCTATTACTATTAGTATCAGCTGCTTCACTGGGTTTCAACCCTGCTGCCTTGTACCTTCCTGTGGATACTTTGAACTTACGGAAAAAATTAGATTTTTCCATCGTCTAGTGCCTTCTCTTCGCAAGGCCTACTTTGCACTCTAAACTACTGGTTTTTATTTATTTGATTCTCTTTCAGTACAAAGATTGAGTAACTTTGACATAATGATGACATTCATTTGATAAATTGTCCTTTTACTATGCAATCTCTTGATGCATGGCTGTGGGAAGTTGTCTATGGTTTTAGTTGATCTGGATTCTAGCTTTTATTAGTAAGTTCGTTTGCATAATACTTACAATGTCACATTTTCAGATGCACAGGTAGTCTAAAATACAGTTTAAACAACTACATTTTCAGAGGCAAGGGCCGCAAGTATGCTTGTACAAATTGCCCCCTAACTTCATCTTCTCTTCTCTAACATGCTTGGGTTTCTAATATTTTGTTGCCTGTTTAAGGTCCCCTGGTTTCAACCTTTTGTGCCTAGCTGTTGGATTTCGACTTAGGTTTTGTTGCCATATACTTGTTTCTTTCTTGTTCGGCCTCGGCCATGGCTTTGCTTTGGGCTTTGCTCTCCTGTTAACAGGCACCTGTTTATTGGGGTCTGTATAATCGTGGGAACACTTCTCGTCTCCCCAGAACAAATGGTGCTCCAAAGTCAAACAAATTGAGGCCTGCGTATTGAAAGTCGCATAAAATTGAGCCTATGTGGCTTTTTAGTTTGTCCTTCCCTTTCAATATTTTCTACTGCATTCTCTCTTTTTTTGCCCAATTCTTGGTAGCTATGATATGAAGAATCATGGGGGTCTAAATGTGTTTGCTTTTTTTGTACGAGTCTCTCTCTTCTAGAACTAACACATGCACTCATGATCTAACACTATTCAGTGTTGACCTTTTGGTTAAGCCAAAATGTACCAAATTAGAGACTATCCCTCTACTTTTTTATTGACAATAAAAAAAAGGTTAAATGCCTTTTTGGTAATTGGATTTTGCACGAAAATTCAATTTGTTCAT
Organism: Prunus fruticosa; assembly: GCA_018703695.1. Taxonomy (NCBI): domain Eukaryota; kingdom Viridiplantae; phylum Streptophyta; class Magnoliopsida; order Rosales; family Rosaceae; genus Prunus; species Prunus fruticosa. The sequence continues at coordinate 52,692,012 of CM031917.1, forward strand.
TGAGAAAAGAATTTAGCCAAATTATCATTGTGTTTTCAAAAGTTCATAATTTATAGACATGCAGTTTTTATTTTAATTTTTTATGAAACGCATTCAATGTTCTTCCTTTAACTCAACGAGTTAGGGTATTTTTGTGTTATTATGGTTTAACAAATTGGGGGAAATCTTGAGTTGAAATCGGAATTGTGATGTATAAGGTCACAGATTGGATGCTATATTGAAGCCTGAATCAATTGAGTAAGAACCGGATTGTGACTTTGGATGGAAATGAGACATTATCAAGGTGATAGAACACCAACCAAAATATATTGGTAAGTTGTTGATTTTATTTTTCTCATACCTCACAATTTCGATTTAAACAAAATATTTCTCCCAATTTGTTAAACCATAATAGCATAAAGGAAGAAGATAAATATTTAAATTGTCTAAAAAATTAAAAATAAAAACTACACTTAACTAAGAAAACAGAATATTTATAAGTTGTAAGCTTGGGAAAACATGTAATCAATTTGACTAAATTTTTTTCTCAATAATCAAATTAAATTTTAATGTAAAATTCAGTGACCAAAAAATATATAACCTTGAAAAAATAGCTATACTATATACTGTGTGATCCAAAAACAGCGGGTTGTTTGGTCTGCATTGATTGCGATTTAAGAAATTGAACACGATTGCTAATTCCACTATCGTTTCTGATAAACTTTAGAAGTGGTTCAAGCTAAAAGCTGACAAATGTGTACTACGAATTAATTTGAAATTTATTCAAATTGCAGGATGCCATGTATATGATAATTTAACCTCACAAGTCAAAATTGGTGATTGCTTCTGCTGACCCTGTAAATTTGCAAGTGGACCTGCGTGGATGTTGATGCACCTCTAATTTCTAGATGTGTCCATTTTCGCATCTACCCCCAGCACTGACATCCCTCTATAGCAAGAAAAATTTTCCCATCTCCGTTTTTATTGTCTACCTCTCTCTATCTCTCTCCTTCTCAGATAAAAAAACATAAAAAGAGGTTGACGTTGAAACAAGGATTCTCCAAGCCCTTTGTTTTGTTCATGCCATTAGTTTACCATGTGCATCTGTGCGGTTCCCTTTATTTTATGTGGTAATTTGGAGCAATTTTCATCATCTTGTCTTCTATGATAATTCATTGCCTTACTTTGAGGCAATCTTGCTCCCTCAAAGCTACTTACTAAAAACATCTGCCCCTAGTTGGCCTCTCTTCATGTGTCCATATACAAAACTGAGACCCAAACTTCTCCCATGTGTCCATAAGGGTCATGGGTTTTGTTCCCTTGGCCTTAGAGAATTCATTTTGATTCAATAACTACACCACCCACCTTTCGGGAAAAAAATTGATTTAAGAGAGTAATTGCAAAGATTAGGTCCCATTCTCAGCCAACCACCACCACAACCCTTCCCAATTCAACTGGCTCTCTGTCTATATCTCACCACATAACCCCACTACTAGCCTCAAGTAATTTTGTTTAATTGCAAGTGTCAAATTGCACAAAACCCATTATGCCTTGTCTTGAATTTTTGATGCATAATTGAACCTAATTTTTATCATAGACTCTTCTATATATATATATATATATATATATTCTTCTATGCTCAGCTTAATCTTAGCCCTTTTGGCGTGTTCCGTAGCTAGAGTTTTAGCATGTCAAGTTTTCTCCATCGTCTAAAAAGCACCAACATTTCTAATATTCTCTTTGGTGGAGGAATCGTCAAGCTTATCTCATTAGTAAATAAGATATGTATTAATTAATATTAATAATAATGGTTTTCAAAAGAGTCATTGCGCTTATTTTCGCGGCCTCAAATTAAAACACACACACACACAAAAGAAAAGAAAAGGAAAAACTATACCAAGATTATAAAAAAATAAAAAATAAAAAGGAAAGCAAGCAGCTTTGAAAGGTAAGAGAGAATAGAAAAACAAAAGCACAATAAGACCAAAACAAACGTAAAATAAAGAGGCCCACGATTGAGATATGAACGGTAGGCAAGGCCATTTATAAAAACAAGTTGGAGAAGAAGAGAACCTGCTTGGATACTTGTTAATAGGGACACATACACGAATTAGAAGGTCTTTCTTCCATTTACTCCTCTTTTAAACCAAAGTTAATACACACAAAAGACTCATCTCCTCTCCTCCTCCTATTGTCTCTTAAAGACAAGAAGGAAATTTTTTTAATGTTTATTTAAAGCTCTTGCTGTCTCCAAAATGATCGAGGCATCAAGAACAACCATGCCCATTTGGCACTAAAATTGTACCGACAGAATAATTTTAAAAAAAAGACCCATATGGGTAAAATTCTGTTTTGGGATCCACTATTATTGCTTCTTACCAAAAGATAATTGATTTTGGGGGTATTTTAAAAAAAATCTTACAACCATGTAAATGGGAAACAGAGTGCCGAGCATAGTCGGTCAAATTTTTTTAGTCCCATATAAAAGCACACCAAGCCAGATCTTTAGGAAGGTGAGCATAATCCAAAGTCATCCAAAGGAGTTGGGACCCACGATATCATAGCATGCCACGTGTGCTCATACGAATTCACTATTTTTTTCTTCATGCAAGTATATATTTTTTAAATTAAGGAGAAAAAAATACTAAAATTTCGTGTGGGGCAACTCAAACACAGCTCAAAGCCCTCTCACAAAGTCAGAAAGGGCTCCTCAAGAAAAATGCAAAGGGAAAAGGGAGAAGCAGCAGCTGCCAGCGGCAGAGCAGGGCATGTGAAAATGTGATGGTGAGGTGATCGGTTCATAATTGTATATTATTTCTTACCCTTCTAGCTTATGATTTGGTTATGTTTTTGAGTTAAACTTGTGCTTTTAATCCTTTTTGTGTTTATCTTTCAGTTTATTGAGCTTTAGGTAACAATGATGGCTTTGGAGAGCATAATTCATGCAATTCAAGCATGTTAAGGCCTAATTTGGATGAATGGATGAAGAGCTTAAAGACAAATTCATTATGGCTACAGCCCCCTGCCAGTCCAGTTCCGTAGGTCATATTGCAAGCTTTGTTTCAGCAATCTACATAGCTCGAATGAGGCCACATTCTTCATGAAAGTTGTTCCAATGTGTGTGTACTATAACATATCCAAAATTCAGCCCCATTGGATAAATCTGGAGTCCGTTTCCTAGCAAACACTGAACCATGCTCAGGATGGATCTTATCAGCGCGGAAAATGAGTTACCAATTTGTTTCGGCCTTAACTTCTTCCTCCGACCTTGGATTGGCCCAAATAACATATGGATGGAAAGAAGACATTCTAAACTTCAATTTCAAGTGCTTAAAGTCCTAATTTGATTAAGATAAGCCCAAGTTGTAAGCCCTTAAAGTTTCTGGTCATGCTGACGTCAGCATGTGCCTGGTTGGATGCTTAGTCATGGTGAGCTAGGCATGAGCTATCATTTCTGGTTGGAAGCTTGGTCATGGTGACATGAAGATGAGTTAGGGCTGCTGGTGGGATTTAGTGGTGAAGTGCATCAACCATTGAAGATTTTCTAATACAAGTGCATCAACCATTGAAGATTTTCTAATACAAGTGCATCAACCATTTCAGATTTTATAATTCAAGTGTTGTATGCATTAGTCTTTTTGAATTCAGATTTTCACTTCCCCTAGGCCTATAAATAGGGAAGTTCTCTAAGCTTGTAAACACACCCCAAGGGGGGGAGCTCTCAAGCACTTCTCTAGAGCTCCCTTCCCTTCTATCCCTCAAATTCTCTTAGTTTCCCTTTGTAGTTCTCAATTGTTGTAATAAGATCATTCTACTAAATTTTCTTTCTTCTAAATTCTCAAACATCTCTCTATTCTCTTACAAATTCTCTAAAGTCTCCATGTCTCAAACACTTCACAAACACCTTTCTCTCCCTTCCCTAAGTTCTCAAATTCTCCAAGTTCATAAACATTCTCAAAGTTTTTAACCACTCTCTTCCAAATTCTCAAAGTTCTCAAACACATTCCCTTCCAAAATCCCCAAATTTCCCAAACACTTTCTTCTCCCTTCTCAAAACTTTCAAACACATGCTCTCAAACACATTCTTTCTTCCAAAATCCTCAAGCTTCCCAAACACTTTCTCTCTTCTCTTCCAAATTCCCCAAAGTTCCCAAACACCACTTTCCTTACTTTCTCATCTCTTCTCCAAACTTTCCAAACACTTCTCCCATTCCCTCATCAAATTCTCTAAAGTTCTCAAACACTTTCCTTCCTTCCTCAAATGCTCTCGTTAATGTTCTCTTAGTTGTAATTTATTTTTCTTGTAATGTACATTCTTTCTTCTTGTTTTGTTTCTTTTGTTTTCATTTTTGTTTTGTGTAGGAAAATTGAATTGGATCATTCAATCACCAATCCCTGGGAATCGACCTCGCACTTACATATGCTATACTACCAACGGTTCGTGCACTTGCGAGTCTCACAGTTGAGGATGCAGTTAACCCGATTTTGGTGCAGCTGAATCTACACAACATGAGGCGTGAGAGGGTGTGTGATAATATTTGATATGAGAGGGCAACAGGTGCTTGGCGTGAAAGAGCGAGTTGTGGGGCTGCAGCTTTCAAAGTTCAACACCAATTTCACCAAAAAAAAAAAAAGTTCAACACCAAAAGAGAAAGAAATCAGGACAGCCTGCGTGAGCCATTTGGTAAGCGGCCCCCCAACTCCAAGTCCCCAACATATCGCACCTTTTGAAACCCTCCCCACAACACAACACCTAGTAGGTGATGTTATTCGTTTTTTTATTTTATTTTGAATTTTAAATTTTAAATTTTTTATGTTTATTCATTACTTTGTTAGGAAACTGCTCTGTATGACCATTACTCTCCTTGCTTCTCTCTCTCTCTCTCTTTGGGTTATTTCGTAAATTAAAGATTACCGTCCTCTTTAATCTCTCTTTCCTTCTCCTTTTCTCTTTCTACATTTCATTTCATCCACCCAAAGGGCCAAAGCCTCTCCCTTTCTCTCAACCCCATTGCTCTCAGTGGGTTTTGTTTTGTTTTCTCACCTATTTATTTTTCTCCAGAGAAATAAAGAAAAGAGATGTCTTTTCATCATCTACCCGGAATCTCCGGGCGTCTTCTTTGATTTTCTGCTCCATGTTCTTTACATAGATCGGTTTCTTCATCTGGGTATGTATGGTTTTTAGATTTATTCCGTACTTTGTGGTTTTAATCGATCGGTTGATGATAAGACTGGATTTGAGAGACTTCGTATTTGGTTTATGGGTTTTCAGCTTTGTTTTGTTCTTTCTGTGCTTGTTATGTTTAATCCACGGAGCTGAAAATATAAAGGCAAGGGTATGTATGAAGCCCTTATACCTTTCCTAACAAACCCAAAGATTCTTACTTTCTTATCGGTTTTTTTTTCTTCTATGTCCTTAATATTTGATATCTGTTTCTAGGTCGTCATTTGTTTAATTTGGTGAATCACTTTTCATATCAGCTGCTTTGAAATGAGATTTTGGCATAAGGTTTTCCGGCCATCCATATTTGACCTTGTCAGTGGGTGAAACCGATCTTGAAATTTTACCAGTAAATGGGTTTGATCAGTCCATCTCTAATTATACTGACGATTATTCATCATGTGCTGTGTGTAGTCAGTTGCCTGTTTGAAAGCTTGCACCTTTCAATTATATGACATAGTTGTGCTTTCAACTTTGATCTTTTGACTGGTGGGTGCCTAGTTTTTTGTGAATTCAATTGCCTGGGAAGGGTTTAATAAGCGGGGTTTGTGATATTTGGAAATGTGTCTTGTGTTTATGCATTTTGGGATGCTTGTTGCACATTCGGTCATTCACTCCTTTTAATGATGCAACATGATAAAGAACATTTTATCCTGGTGTTCAACAACTGCTAGCTGGTCAGGATAGCACAGGTTGATTAGTCATTATCTCATCATTAATCGAAGCTCAGTGTGGGTCTTCCCATTTGGTCAAGTAGGTGTTCAAGTGGCTGGGCAAATACAGATGGTAGTTTTCATCTAACACCCTAAAGCATCAGTAGCCAGTAATGGAGGATTTGATATTTTCACGTAGGGGTTGTACTTTCCGTACCTATGTAGTTTCATGCATATTCTGGCATTTCTTGGCTTTAAGTAAAACAAGAACATTAGCAAGAGGTTAAAAGAAGTAAGAAGTAAAAAAGGCATTGTTCACACTCTAGCCTCTTCCTCCAATTAGGCATTCATTTTCACGCCTCAACATAGGCCTGTGTAGAAGATTTATGCTTCACTTACCAATGAAAAAGAGAAAAAGAAACGATTGCTTACTCTTATAACATAATTGTGTACCTCTAACTTACTCTGAAGCTCATCAATGTTTATAACCTTTCTTCTACTTTGTTGTGCCAGGTCTGCCAAAGTGCACATAACGTATTGTTTGTACTGAAGATATCTTCAAGTTCTTTACATATATTTTACAAGGAGATTCATATTAGCCCTAATGCAAGGGCAGAGGGGTACTATTGGTTCCTTGCCTGAAATGCTAGATTTTGACCATGGAAGTACATCAAGTGATGCTATAGATCAGCAGATTTGCTGGAATAGCACACGTAATCCTGCAGAAAATCGGATGCCAGACTATGTACAATCGCCCGGTGATATGAATGTCGGGTTTGTGAATTCTATGGGACATGAACGACAGCACTTGAGCAGATGGTGCTTAGGTGAACCTAGTTCTAGCAACTCACAAGGTGAGGTAAGTCATGATGAGCGGAAACCAGAACTTGGATGGTCTTCTTCAGTGGATCCTAGTGCTGAAGCTGCTTCAAGGTTAGAGGAGCGGCGTTATGAACCAACTAATAACCTTTCACTGGACAACAATGTGAATACTATTTTTACACAAAGTTCCAGTTCTGATGCAATTCCACAGAATCTGAACTTGAATGCAGGTTTTGTGGGTCATGGTGGTGATAATAGTCAAGTCATGGAATGTCCAAATACATACAAGTATAATGTATCTGAAAATGAGCAAATTCGACCTCCTAGTAGTTCTGATGCTTTTATGCTTCCTTCTGGGAGTGCTGGATTTTTAGTTGGAGAGAATGATGGCAGACCAGGTTGTTCATTGGAGGGTCGTCGTGTATCTTGTAAAAGAAAGGCTATTGAGGGAAATATAGGACAGTCTTCTGTAAGTGGAAGTTGTAGTTACTTTCAGCATACAGAAAGTGGTGGAAGGCCTTCTATTCCTGCTCACTATAATGCAGGCGGCAATTTAAGCATATCTGCCCCCTCAGAACAGGGGAATCCAAGACTTGGGGCAGGAGGGAGAGAGCTCACTTCTGACAGCCTTCCTGATTCAAATGCTGGAAGAAGTTCAGAAGGCTCTCATAGGAACTTCCGTGTGAGAATCAATTCCTCAAATCAACAAAGTTCTATACCCTCTGCTAGGTTCTCAACAGGGAGGGCTGTTAGGCATTCTGGTGTCTCATCTTCCCAGCATTCACCAAGTCTTCTTCCAGTTGATCATAATATGGACCTGAGACCAGCACCAGCACTAGATAATATGAGTTCACAGAACCAGCCAGTTGTCATCCATGTTCCTGCTTTGCCACAAAATGTGCAATCATTAAGATGGAGTGGAGGAGGTTCTAGCTCAAGAACTGGCAGCTTATCCAATTCTGTGGTTTTTGGAGACAGGGATGCTCCACCGCGTGAAGAAGTGAACTCAAGAAGCATGGCAAGACACATGTTGGATCATCCTATTTTTGTACCAGCAACTGAATTGAGAAATTCTGCTCGGCATCCTGCAGGTGCATCCAATAGAAATTTAACCGGTGGAAATGCAAGTATTCCTGGAAATGTTGCTTCTGCCTCCCGGACTGGCTCAAGTTCAAGTGTTCATCCAGCATCTGCACCTACGTGGATTCCTCATCACAATTCACATCCGCAATTTCCTCGAAGATTATCTGAATATGTTCGTCGATCATTGTTTTCTGCTACTGGTAATGAGTCTGGGAGCCAGGGCACCAATTATTTGCCACTGCGTTCGGCTCCTGCATCATCAGCAGAGATAGGTAATTCATCTGGTGCTGGTAACCAGGGTCATCATCATTCTCACCCAAGGTCAGCATCTTGGATGGAGAGACATGGTGATGGTGGACTTGGGGTTCCCTATTCGTTACGGACTTTGGCTGGTGCTGGCGAAGGAAGTAACAGGCTTGTATCTGAGGTGTGTTTTAGAACTCTCTTTCTCTGGCTGTGAGGTTTTTCTTTCAATATATATATATTATTTAAAGCATTCTGATGAATATCAGGAGTACTCACAATTGTTCTTAATCACCTGTTGATTCTGATACCATCAAATGTCTGATTATAATTATGACCGCAATGATGCATGGATTAAGAAATCACCTGTTTGCCCCTAGTCATCAGTTTTCCCCCAGTCTTATCAAAATATTACTAGTACTGGTTCTGATATTGAATGTTATCAGATGGTGAAGATATATGCCTTTTCAACTTATTCAATTTGTTAAGTTTTAGAAATCATAATATGGGGCATCAAGTTATTGAGAAATGTAAGTTCGTAGAATGGGACCTTCTTTCATCTGTTTCACGTATGATATATATAAGCTCTAAGCAATATAATATACATACATATAGATTGTACTTTTTCTCTTCTTTTTTTCAGTTACGATAGATTGTATCTCTTTTCAGGCAGATATATACGTGTCTGTATGTTTAGTCTCTTATGAGTATTCATAATTAATATAAATTTCTCATGTTCTTTTATCCAAGTTTTTTTGTTGGTCTAGTACTTTGAAGTTCATATTATTTTACTAGTTATGGATGATCATCTAGAACTTATTAAGTTTTTCTTTTCTCTTTTCAGCAAATTTGCAATGTCTTGGGTCTCATGCGTAGGGGTGGGAGCTTGCGATTTGAGGTTAGAATTTTATGTGTATACATCAGTGTAATTACAGTTTTGAAAAAGAATCATTGTCTTGGTAAAGCGCAAGTACTTTATTCTCTATACAGGTTTTGGAAGTTTAAGGGAATATATGTCTTGTCCTTGTGAATTTGGGAACTCAATGTATCTATTCTCTTGTATAAGAATATTATAACTAAATGCTGTTAAATAGATGTGATAATTTCTTTTTGGGTGTTCTGACATTTGACTCATGCTTCTTTATGTCAGGATGTTATGATTCTTGATCAGTCAGTTCTTTTTGGGGTGGCTGATATTCACGACCGGCATAGGGATATGCGACTTGATGTTGATAATATGTCTTACGAGGTAACTGATACTACCCCACACACAGAAAAAAAAAAGATTTGGTTCGGCATTGGTATGAATGAGATTACTGAGACAAAACAAACTTTATGATTAATGTAGGAGTTATTGGCTCTGGAAGAGCGCATCGGAAATGTGAGCACGGGATTAAGTGAAGAAACAATATCAAATCGCTTGAAACATAAGAAGTATATTGCAGTAGGATCTCAGGCAGAGACAGAGCCATGTTGTGTATGTCAGGTAATGACCGCATATTGCTGCATCTCTGTGTTACATTACATGATGTTTTATCTTGCTTGACTTATTTATACTGTTATATGCAGGAGGAATATAATGATGGAGAAGATCTTGGAATGCTTGAATGCGGACATGATTTCCACAGCGACTGCATAAAACAATGGCTGAAGCTCAAGAATTTGTGCCCCATCTGTAAAACTACAGCCCTCGCAACATGAGTCGACGACATCAATGTTTTTGCAGGCTAGTTTTTCTTCAAATTAGGTTAAAGAGGGTTGCTTATGGAATCGGGCTGCCTATATGTTGGCTCACCGAGACCCAATGCCTCAATGCCTCCCCCTTTCCGTGGTTGTCAAATTGAAGTTAGTCCAAAGAACTACTTCACCAAGAGTCGAAGCGGAAAATTACTATTATTTTTTATTTTTATTTAAAACCAGGCCTCTTATTGGAGGCAGCAAATTTCAAAGTTGGAAAAGCAAAACTGGCAGTGACTTTTCATTTTATCAATGAATGATTAGGTTTTTATGTTTTGTAATGGTTTGACCCCATTGGTGCCGCAGATTTTTTTGTTACATCTCTCTAAGATTTCAAAACAAACTAGTATCAATATCTATGCTTCTCTTTTGAGCCTTTTCTTTGCAACTTCATGGTGCTGAAGCATATGATTGTTCCAAGTTTCTGTTCAAACTATGCAATGCAGTAAGGTCTTAGATCATAGTCTTCACTTCTAGGGTCCCCATTTTGATATTTTACAGAAAATATCAATGAGGCTCATCTTTTTGTCTTGTACTTGATGCATGAAGCTTCTTCGCTTTGAACAACTAAGGTAGCCAAAGCAGACCATGAAACAAGGCAGAAGCTTCAATCAAGCTCATGAATAAAAATGCTCATATCAGTCAATCAGTCGAAATTCTTCTCTGTTTCCTCTGTCAGTTTCTTGGGTCACTTTTAGGGTTGGAAGGCAAGGCGTAGGTAGATTTCCTGTAAAGGGAAAAAAACGAGGCACAAGACAGAGACAGAAGAAGTAGGCCTTTGAAAATGAAATCGTGTGATGCAGAGCTTGTAGGAACACAATTACACGCCACCAAAAGGGCGCCTCGGGAATTGCACTTTTTTGGTCCCCTTCATAAATTCTTCCTTGGTTGGATAAGACGGTGATGAACGACATGATATGATGTGTTTGACTTTTAACCGGTTAGGACGTTGAACAACGCACATTTGTTTATTTATTTATTTTTATTGCAAGTAACAAAAATTATGAACGCACACGCAAAAAAAGTTTATTTGAATTTTTCCTATTGGGTTTTTCGTTTTTTGACAAATTGACTATAACAAGTTAACAGCTCAAAGGGACCTAACAGAAATTTCCTAGGCAAAATATTGAAAAACGTCAACAACAAAAAAATAGTTTGTTTGAGGCAACCAGCTATAGGTCTTAAATTCGAGAAGAGTTATCAAATATCTTATCTTCCAATTTATTTATATTATCTTTATAGATTTCAAAAAATAATTTAAATTTCATGAATGAAATAGTATAATTGGAAGCTAAGAATATCTTCAACAATCTTTGGATTCTCATGTTCTTATGTTTCATGATTATGATTCTAAAAATTCTTACGAGAAATGAGTTCAATAACCGTTGAATGTACGAGTTTGCCCTACATTAAGAGTAGTTTAGAATAAAGATTATGATTGGTGTGTAATGTACGTCACACAACAATTTGTTACGAAAATGATCCATTATGGTAAATAACAAAAAACAAGGGACCAATCTGCAATATACTAAAAACAATGGGAGCTAAAAAACAAAAGTAAATAAAACAATTAAATAAATGGGAATTTCTGAACAAGTTACTGTATCTGAGAAATTGACAATTAGCGCGGGAGAATAATCAAATTGCGAGCTTTAGAGGTTTAAAACCTTTGTTAAAGATTTAAGGACTGACTGCACAGAAAAAGAGAGAAAGAGAGAGAGAGAGAGAGAGAGAGAAGCCAAAGCCACCAAGAAAAAGTGGAGAGAAAGCAAAGGAGCGATGACGAAGCTAACAAACTAAGAACCTCCCCTCCTTCCTCCAGCTGAGTATCGACGACTGCACTTTGTTGAATTTCTCGTCCTCTTAGGTTTTTTCAACTATGGCGGATCTGTACGGGACAACTCCAGACTCCGAAGAAATCTCGAACATTCTCAGCCAACTCCTCCACGGCCACGGCTCCTCCGCTTCCCCTTCCTCGTCTTGCATGCCCTTTAAGCCCACTTACACGCATCTACTGCATTCCTCAGTGGCGCCGCACCATGCTACGACGTCGACCGAGGTCTTGATTTCGGAGACTAGGCATGAAGATTATCACCGGTTCGCCCGATCGGAGGACCGGCGAGTCGTGGACGGGAACTCCGCTGCTGCGGTTGTCGAGTCTTCGTCCGGTTTCGATTTCACCGATTCCGGTGGCTATTTCCAGGCAGAGGTAAAAGAAGGTATGGAGTCTGACGCGAACACGTCCTTGAAGGGGAGGAGGATTTCGTGTGAGAATGATCTCGGTGACTTTAGCTATGTCAGTGTCAGTGAGGTATTTCTTTGCTTTTATTTTCTTTCTTAATTCTGTTTGGTTGCTAAGTAAACTAGGTAGAACATTTAAAGGAAGCAACTTTTGAATTCTGTTGCCGCACTTCTTTTTTGGCCCAATTCAAAAGACAGTAATAAAAAGACAAAGATGGCATTTTTGTTGTCTTAGCTCTATTTGTATCAGTTTGTTCAACCCTAATTTGCGTGGAAATTTGAAACCTTTGGGGGCTTTTGGTGGAATTAGAAGGGTCACGACCGGTCAGAGGTGCCATTGAACCCAGCTCAGCCGCGTAGTTTATCCAAGAGGAGCAGAGCTGCGGAGGTCCATAATATGTCGGAAAAGGTTGGCTCTTTTCTCCTTGTGTAAAGGTTTAAGATTTGAGCATGTGACAAATGAAATTTTGATTTCTGGGTTTTATTCATTGGTGGACAGAGAAGGAGGAGTAGGATCAATGAGAAAATGAAAGCCTTGCAGAACCTGATTCCAAATTCGAACAAGGTAACTCTTAAACAATAACTTCTACAGCCTTTTTTGTGCTTTATTTTTCAAATAATTTCATTGCTCTCTTGTTTTTTGTTAGACGGATAAGGCTTCAATGCTGGATGAAGCAATTGAATATTTGAAGCAGCTCCAACTTCAAGTACAGGTGAGATCGTTTTCAATGTTTTGTGAATATAATTCTGATTAATATTGTGAGCAATTGGGATCTTTGGATATACCGCTGTCTAAATGCTGTCTAAATTCAAATATAAAATGGATTTTACTGATTGCTACTTTTGCTGCTTGGTGTGGCAATAAGATGCGACACAATTAAATACAGGACTTTGCGCTGAAGCGGAACTGAGTGACAATTGGTTTGATTCTAGCTGACTTGGTTTAGAATGAACTAAAGTTTAAAAAACTCTTGGTGAAGCACTTAATGTAAACCTGATTAAACTGTGCTGCTGCAGTAATTCTTAATAAACAGCAAATGTCCCAACGTTTCTTTATCTGGAAACTTGGTAGACTTCTCAAACTCAATGAAAAATTACATAAAATGTAGCCACATGTGGCAGGGGTTGCCGAAATAATCATATAAAATCTTGAGTAAAATAGATCAGGACCCTGTATAATATGCTATGTGGTATGCATTGTTATATTAACATTGTTATGGCATCTTCGTTTGACACCATAAAGTGTTGCTTTCATCCACTGAAGAACCCATTATACTCATCTTTCGACCTATCAGCACCTATGTTCTCTGATGATGCACAATTTTATTTTATACGCGAGGACAAAGTTTTTTAGTTGACATCTAACAGTAATTGGGATTCCTTTGAAAGATTTCTGGGATGCACAGCTAAATTAGGTTGTCTTGTGTATGAGACTGCTACTTGAAATGTTGTTTCTTTAAAATCTCCTTCATCACTCCCTCTTTCATAATGCTGAAAGAGTCTTGGAAGGAAATTTATTTAGTATTCTAAAGCTGATATACTTTTTGCTTCTGATTATATTTGCAGATGTTAACAATGAAAAATGGATTGAGCTTGCATCCAATGTGCTTACCAGGAGTCATGCAGCCTATGCAGTTGCCTCATATGGGATTAGGCCTTGAAGAAGGAAGTAATAAATTTCCAAAATCTAGCAGAGGAATAAGTCCATTTTATGAGAGTGAAGAGAACCCGATGCAATCTGCGTTTAATATTTCCCCTGGATGCACAATCTCAAACCAGCCAATGGTCTTACCTTCAGTTGCAAATGTCCCCACATCGGAAGCCACATTTGGGTTTGAACCATCGATTCAAGCTCTTTACAGACCCTTCAGTGCCCCTACATCTTCTAAGGTAAATCTAGCATGAATGGCAGAAGTAATATATTAGAATTTTGGGAACTAACACTGTTCATTTTCTTGCCATGTGAAGGAACTCTTCAGAGACGGTGAACCACAAGCAAAATTAGATACCAGCGCGACTGGGAAGAACTCTTCATCACATGTCGACATATTGTCCACAAAGCGGCCGGATGTATGACATTGCAGCCTGTTTTCATACAGTTCTTTTCATCAACCAAGAAACAACCATGGTCCTTCAAACTGCTGACTTTTTAAAACTTGATCAGGTTACATATTTCATATTTTTCTAGTGACACGATTGTGGCATTTTTTACTGTTGATTCTTCTTAACTTGTACTTGTATAAAAATACTCACCAGTCATGGTATTTGCCATTTATAAAGCCATGGTCTTTTGTAGCTTTGGATGGATATCTCATATCTCAATTGCTGTCCATGATTTTTATTTTATTTTTCCAAAAAACCTTAATTATATACAGTGGCGTATGAACTATTATCAGAAATGCCATGGGAATGCCAATGTTTGAGAGTTCGGGTAAGGCATCAAATGGGGACAAGGCTGATGAGTAGCGATAGCTTTACAGGTAAAGAAGAAAGCGTTTTTTCTGGAAGATCAGAAGAGTTTGTCTCATTCTCTGCAATGAGACAATGTATGAAAAGGATGCGATGCTTTTCTTTGGCTGCAGTTTCGGTGTCAGAATTTTCTTTCCTTTTGATACACCTAAGACCTGTCTGTCATAACGGCCGTTTTCATTGCCAACTGCAATTTATTCGTCCTCCAACTTCACTGCAATTCACCAACATGCCACTCATACGATTGTTGGTCTTGGCTATTTTGGGGGAGAAGATTCATGTCTTCTAATCATATACCTTGTTGAGTTTTCACTTATGTGAGCTTAGGCAGATTATGATAATAACATTGAAGTTGCAAGTGTCCATGAAATTTTGTAACGAAGTTAATTACATGATTATAGGTAATCTTATATTAGTATTTCTCTTTCTAATGTTAAAAGAGGTTCAAAGTTCGAATTCATCATCCTTCAATGATCAAGAAAACGAATAAAATATTAATCAATACATAGCTCATGAATTATACTTTTTAATCTGTAATGTTTGAAGATTAGTATTGCCTTAAATAATGAATTGTTGAAATGCTTGAAACCGGAAAGAAAAAAAATATTGATTATAGCCTTTTATTAGTCCTATTCTATACTGGACTTCCATTGTCTGTCAACTTCTATTCTAAAAAGTACAAAATTAGCACAAAAAAAAAATATAACTCTCTAAAATAGTCTAATAGGTAAACCATTAATCTATGATTAGGATTTCATTATATTTTTTAATTGGCAAAAAAAAAACGAAGAGATGATGTACCCACTGAGACTTTGAGAATGAGACACTATAACCAAAAAAATAGGAAACCGGTGGGAGGGATGGTGATTCGGTAATAAAAGGCGGGAAGGAGGGTGAATAAGTAAATTAAAGTGAAGACTGGAGGGCCCGGCTTAAGAAGAAGTCTCTAAAATTAGCTTCCGTTTTTTGTTTGGACGCCAAAATAACGGCATTCGTATGATTGTATTTTGTTGTGTAGCCCAAATCCTAATCATAATCCTCAAAGCTCAACAAAAAGCCTACCATCACCACCTTTGTCACCTTCCACCTGTTTGTGAAAACGTCCCATTCAACTTTTAAACCAAGTCCTTTGTATATTTTCGCAATTCTGAAACTCCCCAAGCCACCTTTTCTTCCCCATCTATAAGATCATTTAGCCAATACCCAATGTCTTGCTTACAGCAAAACTCTGTAAGGGTTTTGGGATCTCCCAATTCCAATTTAGGCACTTGTGGTGGTGGAGAGTTGTTGAAGCTAGAAATGATGGGGGTTAATGTGAACTCATATCTTAATTCAGGCTCTGCATTAATGGAGAAAGGGGTGATCAAAGAAAGTAGTGGCAAGGCTGCAAGTGGTTGTGGTAATGAATCAGAACATGGCATGCACACTTGGACTGAGAGGGAAAGAAGGAAGAAGATGAGGGACACGTTCTCTAGCCTTCATGCTCTGCTTCCTCAGCTTCCAGCTAAGGCATGTAATCTTCAGACTCAAAGTTTCTTTTAGATCATATAAATGCAAGTCTAAATATATATGTTATGTTTCAATGATGTGTATGCAGGCAGATAAGTCCACCATTGTTGATGAGGCAGTGAGATATATCAAGTCCCTGGAAAAAATTCTTCAAACAAAACAAAAACAAAAGCTCGACAAACTCCAGAGCACTAGTGCATTGATAGCATCAAACACAGAGCTAGCTGGTGAGACTAGGGAAGCGTTTTTGGCTGATCATCTACATCCATCAAAGAACTTGATGGTCACAAATGCATTCCCAGCTTCTCTTTCTCCCGCTTGCTTCCAGACGTGGTTTTCGCCAACTGTTGTCTTGAACATTTGCGGCCCTGATGCTCAGTTCAGTGTTTGTTCGCCGAGAAAGCCAGGGCTCTTGACAACCATCTTGTACATTCTAGAGAAGCATGAGCTGGATGTAGTCTCTGCTCACATCTCCTCGGATCAATATCGTTGCATGTTCATGATCCATTCTCATGTAAGTCTAAGAATTCATGCTTAATTAGTAACCCAAAATATTAATTATAATTATAATGATCACTTGATTAATTTATCTGCTGGCTTTATACTCTTCTTTCTGAATCAGGGGGGTGGAGCTTGTGATCATTTCCCTGAGGCATTATCAGTAGAGGACGCATTCAAACTAGCAGCAGGTGAAATAAATTTGTGGCTCTTGTCCTGTTGAACACACATGATATATTTTGTAGAAAATTGCTTTCACTTGTGTACCTTTGGTCAACTGTTCTGAATGATCTTGCTGGTGTTTTTGGACCATGAGCAAGCCCAATGGGCTAGTTGTTCTGTTTGTTTTGGGCCTTGTGACCTCTCCATGATCAAAAAATTTATGTTTACTCGATGAACCCAATTAGGTAAAATTAAGTACGTTTAGTGCAGAGATTGGGACTTAATCCAATCCACCTCAGAAACTCATACGTGGCCCTACAATATGACTGCTGGCAGCAGCTACTACTAGACTTGTCTCAGTCCTTACTAGGGGTGGGCATTATTACCGAAAACCTTAACCAAACCGATCAGAAATTGGACCATTTTAAGTGGTTTGGTTCGGTTTTTATAGTTAAAAATACAAGAATCGGTAAAAAAAAACCGGCCGAACCGGCTAGGAATCGGGTTGAGCCGGTTTAATTTTCTCCAAACCGCGAAAATTTTGACCGACCGAACTTTTTTAATTATATTATTTTTTTTTTAAATAATACACATGGCAGCGCCCCATTCGTCCATTTTATCCTAACCGTAAGCCTTGCCACACTCGATCTCGCGAAACCCTAACATTTCACTTCAGCCGCTCAAATTTTTTTTTCACTTCGCTCTCTACTCTTCTCTCTTCTTCTTCCAGTCCGTCTTCTTCTTCGAGTCGCCAAACCCTAACCTAACACCAGGATCGACCTCTCACTCACCCTAACCTAATACCCTTGTAGGCTTCTTCCGTAGGTCAACAAGATAAAGTCGTTGGTTAAAAGTTATCCAAATAGTTTCAAGTTTTTTCATAACAGTAAACAATAGATGGTTGTTCTAGCTTGTCCATCTTATTCTTTCTCCAGACTTGTGCTCAATGTATATAATTAAGGTCATTCTCGGGCTTTTGTTATGGGTGGCTTGCTGTTCAATAGTTAGAGAAAGCATATTGATTGATTAGATGATTAGATGCTGTCTGATGAATCAATTATACCATTTGCAGGCTATAAGAGAAGTAGGGGAAGTCATTCAGTTCTATGATGATGATAAGCGTTTTCCCGCTTGGGGCTTTGGGGGTAGGACAACTAATGGTACCTGTGTCACCGTTTCAACTTGAATGGGAGTGCAAGTGACTTTGAGGTAAAGGAGTGGTTAAATTTTTGCAATGTTTCTTTACCTTTGTTGGCAAACTCATTCAATACACCTGAACTTTTATCTTGTTTAACCTTGTTAGTAACTTGTTTGATTTATTTAATAGGTTGAAGGTGTTGAAGGCATCATGGGTGCTTATGCCACTGCTCTACACAACGTTTCTCCTGGCAGGACCAACTTTGTTTGGCCAAGTGGTTAACAAAGCTGCGGAAATTGCCAGGAGATCCCTCTCGTCCTCCAACAACAAGTACTATGTCTTGCTTATTATAACGGTAAGAGGTTGATGAATTTTATGTGCATTTTTTTGTCTCTTGGGTTGAAATCTTTGTTTTAGCAATAATATAAAGTGCCATGTTTTTTTTTCTAGGATGGAATCCTAACGGACCTTCAAGAAACAAAAGATGCTTTGGTGAGAGCATCTAATCTTCCCCTATCAGTCCTAATAGTTGGAGTGGGCAATGCAGACTTCAAACAAATGGAGGTAATGCTTTTGTTTACATTTTGGATTTTCTCCTATTGGAATTTGATTTCTACATCTCATGAACTTGTGGTTTGAATTTTGTATCCTGGAGATCCTCGATGCCTGACAGTGGACCACGATTAGAGAGTGTTTGTACCATATCTGACCCTCCACTCATACAACGACACGTGGATCAGAGAAGCTTGCCCAAGGCCTCGTACAATCGGCATCGGCTACCGATGGCATTATCTCAAGGCTGCGAACAGTCGCTACAGGCCAACTCGTCTACAATCGGCTACCGATTGTAGAGACTGAGCCTCGAAGCCCCCGCCTGAAATATCTAAGGACTCGTGTCAACCTCATAGGCCTTCTCACGAGTCCCACATCGGAAATGAACACCACAAGCATCCCAAATGCCCTCTATAAATACACTCCTTCACCATCAACAAAGGGGTAAGACTTTTCAGCTTGACTTATATACTTCTATATGGTCAACAGCAAGAGCTCTTAGTAAACAAACTTACTTTGGCATCGGAGGGTCTTAGGCTGGTTCCACACTGGTTCCATAGACCTCACGAGCTTCGCTCATCTTCTATTCAGGATCAGCATCCGAGGACAGGAAGGATCCGCATCTAACACTCAATCGATCCCTTGATCGTCCATCCCACTTGTAAGTTGCACTCATCTCTATCTTCAAGTTTTAGTGCCAACAGATGGCGCCGTCCCGTGGGAATCGCTTATCGATTAACCCATATCTCAAAACTCCAAACACTGAGACCAAAAGATGAATCCATCTTCGGCCGTCCCCGCCGATGACCCTATCTCGGCCTCGGTGCGAGCCAAGTCTAGCTCCCTTGCTCCAGACACCTGCTCGGCCAACCACTTTGGAGGCTCGAATGGAAACCCTAGGAGGATATGGCAAAGATGCAGGAGCATAACAATATTCTTGCCTCTAAATTGGATGACACCCAAAGGCAACTACATGACCAACGCACTCTCTCCCCACTTCTGCAAAACGGTAAGGAGCGAACCACACAGCTTCGGCAGGAGAAGTCGTTCAAAAGCGTGCGAAAGCCTACCGCCCAAGACAAAGGGAAACAGGCAAGCTGCAGACAAACCAACTGCCTCCCGAAGACGTGTCGTACCCACTCCAAAGGAGCGCCATCCCGAATCCGGAGTTTATTCCGATTGCCGCGAAAGGATCAACGATCGGCGAGAGAACAACAGTCCTCACCCATCCAGGTCCGGGCGAAGCTCGACGACCCCGCCTGGAGGCCCTTGGACCAAAATCCCCCATACGCCAACGGTACGGCGCGCGATCGGTCTGGAAGAAACGGACGAATCAGACTATGTTCCAACTTCAGCCGAGACAACGGTCTCCGCGATCGGCAGCACACTCAAAGGAGCGCCATCAAACAAATCAGGGTAATGATCGACATACGGGACGCTGCGAGAGAAGTCCCAGCCGAACGGCAGACCACGAAGGCGAGGCCGCCACGTTGGCCAACGAACGGGGAATCGAGCAAAGGAAACCTTCGAGAGACGATCTTCCCTCTGCCGATCCAACCATTCGTCTCCTCTTGCAGAAGATGAATCGCATTGAGGAGGAACAGAACCAGGCTCGGACACCAACGTGGGGAACGGTGCAGCCAGGGCCATTCACCAGTCGAATCAGGACATTCAGACACGAGAAGGAGGTTCAAGCACTCCGAATATCGTTCTACTCAGGGGTGGAAGATCCCGTTACTCACATTCATACCTTCCAATCGGCCTTGGGTTGCAAAGGCCGAGCAGACGAAGGCCAATGTTTACTATTCAAATCCACCCTGACCGGAGCTGCTCTGAATTGGTTTTACCGAATGGAACCAAATACGGTTGACTCTTTTAATCAGTTGAAGCAAACCTTCCTCGACCATTTCATGATTCAGACCGATCGGCTGTATTCCGCCGATGACCTCTATACCGTTCGGCAGCGGGACGATGAGCCTTTGAGGGAATATGCGGCTAGGTTCAGCCATGAATACTCCCGATGTCCAGAGGCTCGACGATAGAGCAGCCTTCGGTGCCTTCAAAAGTGGCCTTCGGTCGTCCCAGTTTCGATATTTGGTCCAGAGGAGCAATCTGGACCACTTACTCCGAACTGATGAAACAGGCTGCTATCCACGCCAAGGCCGAGCATTTCAACTCCAAAGGATCGGTTTCGGCACTACCAGACAAATCGATGCCGACCGATCAGCCTCGACAAAACACTATGACCGATTCCCGGCGGTCGAAAAAAATCCAAGCCCCTACCGTTCGGCACCCCTGCCCCGTTTTTTCGAGCTGCGAAATAAACGAAAGGACTACTTCAACGATCGGCAGGATGCTAACAAAAAGGGCAAAGACTCGACAGGCGAAACGCCTTCGGAGATCCGAAGGAATCGAATCCGAGCTCGTTTCACTCTGCTCAACACCAGCTATGAGCATGTCCTCCTCGCAGAAGGGGAAATGATACCGAAGCCGAACAACCGAAAACTCCCTCGGCGAGAACGAGAAGGACACGGGAGTCTTCTGCCGATATCATCAGTACAATGGCCATGACACAGAATCATGCATCGCCCTTCGGAGAATTGTCGAACGCCTCATAAACGACGGCAAGCTGGATCAGTATTTGGGAACCAAACCTTCATCGGATAAACACTCCAATCGGCAGATCAATATGATCAGTGGAGGAGCTCCCTCACTCGAAACCAGCAGCCGATCCATGAAGGGTTATGTCCGTGCCGTTCGGCATCCCCAAATCCTCAGCGTGGCAGGAGGACGCAACGACAAAATCCGACGAATCGGTTGGGGACCTATCACCTTTTCCGAAGAAGAGGAACGAGGCATCATCTTCCCCCATTCGGATCCTATGATCATCCGAGCCGACATCGCCGACTTCGACGTAGGCCGAATCCTCATCGACACCGGCAGTTCGGTCAATGTCCTATTCGCCGACGCTTCCAATGCCCTCGGCATAGATCAACAGCATCTGAACAAAGACATCACCCCTCTGGTGACGATGATCGAACCAATCGGCAGTGTTCTGCTTCCGTTTGCGGTTGGTACCATTCCCAGACGAACGATCATCTATACCCACTTTTTGGTAGTCGATTGCCCAACAGCATACAATGCCATCATCGGAGGACGCACTCACAAAAATGAAAGCCATGCTGTCACCACACATGCTCCTCCTCAGTTCCCCACCCACGCTGGCGTAGGCCAAGTGCGAGGGATTGAGTTGAGTGCACGGACGTGTTACGTATCAGCAACAAAGGAATCGGCAAGAGCTGCGCCTCGCGAGGCATATTCGGTGGCTGCGACGTTACTATGCCGAACGGCAGGGGGAAGGACAAACCGGATGATCCCCGAGACGAGGCTCTCACCCGCAGGCACAACCCATTGAAGACCTAGAATTGGTCTCCCTTTCCGAAGCAGCACCACCGAGAGGGTTCGAATTGGTACCACATTAAGTCCGGACACTGCGTACCGAATTCATTGCCTTCTTACGCGCCAACACGGAAGTCTTCGCTTGGTCGTACGACGACATGCCTGGCATCGCCCCGAGCGTCATCAGCCACAAGCTCAGCATCTGCCCCACTTTCAGACCCATCAGGCAGAAACGGCGGGCCCATGACGCCGAACGGTATGAGGCAATGAGAATCGAGGTGGAAAAACTGAACGATCGGCTTCATCCAGGAAGTCACTTACCCAATTTGGCTGGCCAATTCGAGTGCCTTGGTCAAAAAGTCGAGCGGTGCCTGGCGAATGTGTCAAGACTATACCGACTTAAACAAGGCTTGCCCAAAGACAGCTTTCCTTTGCCAAGGATCGACCAGATGGTAGACGCGACGGCAGGCCATGAGCTTCTCAGCTTCATGGACGCATACTCAGGATACAACCAAATATTTATGAGCCCTGCCGATCGCGAACATACGGCATTCATCACCGACAAAGGACTCTCCTGTTACAATGTCATGCCGTTCGGCCTGGAAAACGCGGGGCAACCTATCAGCGATTGGTCAACAAAATTTTCTCTGAACTCATCGGCACCTCGATGGAGGTCTATGTGGATGACATGCTGGTCAAGAGTAAGACTGCCGATTCTCACCTCCACAACCTCTCCCTCATGTTCAGCGTCCTCAAGAAGTACAACATGCGGCTCAACCCTAGTAAATGCGCCTTCGGTGTCTCTTCGGGCAAATTCCTTGGCTTCATCATCAGCCAACGGGCATCGAAGCCAACCCTGACAAAATCAAAGCTCTGCTCGACATGCAGATTCCGAAGACTCAGAAGGATATCCAGAGCCTCACGGGGCGTGTCGCCGCTCTTGCTCGTTTTATATCGAAAGCTACCGATCGGTGTGCCCCTTTCTTTAAAGCCCTCAAGGGGAGCAAACGGCAGATTGTTTGGACTGCCGAATGCGACCGCGCTTTCCAAGACCTCAAAACCTATATGGGCAGAGCACCCCTGTTATCCACCCCTCTTCCTGGCGAAGATTTAATTCTCTACCTATCGGTATCGGTATCGGCATTGAGCTCCGTACTCATTCGCAAGCCGAACGGCACAGAGCTGCCAATCTTCTATACCAGCCATGCCTTGCAAGATGCCGAGCTTCGGTACCCTCAAGCTGGAAAAACTGGCTTACGCCCTCGTTCTCTCAGCACGCAAGCTTCGGCCGTATTTCCAAGCTCAGGCATTACCGTTCTCACCAATCAGCCTCTGCCAGATACTACAAAGACCGGAGACGTCAGGTCGGCTGGTGAAATGGGCAATTGAGCTCAGCGAATTCGACATCCAATATCACCCTCGACCTCCGAAAAGGGACAAGCGGTAGCCGATTTCATTTCTGAAATGACTACATCTGAAGGACGCAACCTAGACGATGCCGACCCTCAATCGGCAACATCAGCTGCTCACCCAACCGAAGGGAGCTTTAGTCCGTCGATTCCCGTCTGGACTCTCTATGTGGATGGTTCGTCCACCAGAGGGCAGCGGAGCTGGTCTAGTACTAAAAGCCCCTGATCAGACTACCATCGAGTACGCCATCCGATTCCAATTCCACACTTCCAACAATGAAGCCGAATATGAAGCTCTCTGGCAGGCCTTCGGCTCGCCAAGGGAATGGGCGCTCGACAGCTGAAAATATGCAGCGACTCACAACTTGTCGTTAATCAGGTGCGAACCGAATTCGAAGCCAAGGACACCTCCATGGCTGCCTACTTGACACACGCTCGCCGATTGCTCCACCACTTTGCTGCGTATCAAGTTCGCAGGATCCCCAAGACCGAGAACAGCCATGCCGATGCGCTGTCACGCCTGGCATCAGCAATTGACGACAACGTAGGCCGCCACGTGCCGATCGAAATTCTTGATCGGCGCAGGCACTCCTGAAACTGAGGTACATGCCGTTCGGCAGGATCCAAGCTGGATGGATCCAATTCTCTCCTACCTCTCAAGTGGAACGCTGACCGACCGATAAATCCGAGGCCAAAACTCTCCGCCGCCATTCGGCACGATACTTAATCTTGAATCAGATTCTATATCGGCGTGGCCATTCTTTACCACTGCTTCGGTGCATGACTCCGCAGCAAGGCAACTACGTCTTACGAGAAATTCACGAAGGAGCTTGTGGAGACCATGCTGGCGCCCGGTCTCTGGCCTTCAAGACCATTCGGCAAGGTTATTATTGGCCGACCCTCCATACCGACGCCACCACACTAGTCCAGAAATGTGATCAATGCCAACGTTTCGGCTCTGTTCCAAAACTACCTGCCGAACCACTCACTCCGATTATTAGCCCATGGCCCTTCGCTCAATGGGGTTTAGATCTCATCGGCCCCATGCCCCAAGCAAAGGGACAGCTCAAGTACGCCATCGTCGTTGTCGACTATTTTACCAAGTGGACCGAAGCCGAACCTCTGGCAACAATCACCGCAGCCAGGGTCGAACATTTCGTTTGGAAGAACATCATCTGCCGATTTCGGCCTCCCGAACGCAATCATCACCGACAATGGAAAACAGTTCGACTCCTCTAGTTTCGGCATCTCTGCCACTCGATTCGGTATCAACTTGTTTTTTAGCTCTCCAGCACACCCACAATCAAACTGCCAAGTTGAAGCCATCAACAAGATCATCAAGAAAACGCTAAAAAAGAAACTTGGAGCAGCTAAAGGAGCGTGGCCCGATCTCCTGCCGGAAGCGATATGGACCATCAACACCTCCTACCGACGGTCAACTGGCGAAACGCCATTTCGCTTGCTTTCGGTCCGGAGCCGTCGTTCCAGTCGAGAGTCAACGCACCCTCGTGCCGAACGGCATCTTACAAGCCAGAGCAAAACGAAACCCTGCTCACGTTCGACCTGGACCTCATTGATGAACATCGTTCCCAGGCTCAGCTTCGAACGCTTCCTACAAACACAGGACCTCTCGCTACTACGATTCGCGCGTCAGACACCGATCGCTCAAAGTGGGGGATTGGGTCTTACGCAAAGTGTCTCTCGCTACCAAGGACCCAAACGAAGGCACTCTTGGCCCTTCTTGGAAGGACCGTATGAGGTCGTTACCGTCTGCCGACCAGGAACTTACCGTTTGCGCGGTACCGATGGTTCGGACCCTCGGCCACCCTTGGAATATAGAGCATCTCAAATACTACTACAAGTAATCTCACCTTCGGTCCTCACCTTCGGTCCTCACTTTTGTACTCGGTTTATTTCAGCCCAAACCCTATTCAATACATACGGCTTCGCCCAAAAGAAACGGTATTATACTCTAAATATACTACCAACGGCATGCATACATACACGAATATAGGGCTCGGCAATTTAAACCGAAACAAAGTTAAGATGGATAAAATAGCCACAGAAGGGCAAACCGTTTTTAAAAACAAAAAAATGCCGTTCGGCATGTTTCAACAATTTTGTTTTACAATAACAAAAAAAAAAAAAAGGGGGCAGGGTTCTAAGTAGAGGTCGGATCGGCGTCGGTTGGCTCGGCTTCGGCGATACCAAACGCAGGCTCAGGACCGGTCGACTGCTCCGCAGTGGATACATGGACAGCCCTCGGCCCCGGATGACCTTCCTCCTCGCTGCTAGATTCGGTGTCATCGGCTTCCTCTGGGTCGGCATCCTCGCCTTTGTAAGCCTCCACCATCTCTTCGGTTACGCCCTCTGGCAGCGGTGGCGGATCCCGAAAGAAGTTGAGGTTCAGCTTCTTGTCAGCATTATACCGTTTGAATCGGTAGACAAAGTCGTCACATTGCTCCATGAGTTCTTTGTCCACCAGAAGCGTGAACTCTTCCGATGCTCGGTAGTCGCAACGGCCTTTACCTTCGCATCCTCTACCTCCTTCGCATGCGACCGTTCGGCCGCGTCCATAGCCACCTCCACTGCCGCCTTGGCCTCCTGCGCAGCCACCGCCTCCCATTCGGCCGCCGCAAGCTTAGATGCCAACTCTGCAATTTTGGCAGCATTCTCCTCGGCGTGCCGATCAGCCTCCTGAAGCAAGTTCCCCATATCGGCAACCTTCGAACGGCCCTCCTCGGATTTTTTTGGTACCGTTCGGGCAGCGTTACGGCTCGCTTCGCGAGAGCCACATTTCCATATCAGCCTGCAACACGAATGGAAACATTAATACATGCCGAATCATAAACACCTACAACTCTTAAAACACTTACGGCAGCCTGAAGCCGGAAGGCGCGTGCCGGCCTGCTCACGCAATGTCTTCATCGGCAACTGCTCGATCTCTGACAGCTCCATCTGCGCGCCATCGATCATGCAATTGATGAACGACACTGCTTTCCGAGGGCAAGCTATGTTCACCGGCCCCTCCTCCCCCTCTTCCTCATCATCGGAATCAGCATGATGTCCCTTCATTCGGCCCCCTTGGCCGCTTCGGGAGGGCGTCGCATCGAGGGCCCCCTCGATCATCCTCTTGCCCGTCACCTGAAGGTGGATCTCCCGAACTACCTCAGCTTCGGCCGCCCTCTTCTCCCGTCGGCGATCAGCCACGTCTGGTCATCCGCCGAAGACCCTTCAGTCGCTCCTGCAGCCTTCTTCTTCTTCGGCCTGGAGACTGAACCTTCTTCCTGCGTCGACGCCCCTTGCCCTCCAGCGGCGCCTAGTCGCCTCACTCATAGGCCTACCACCTGCCACCGTATTCAAACACGAGTTAAAGAGCAACGGTATTAAGGGGAAACGGAAGTCACATGCCTGCCGAACGGCATCACTTACTCTGCCTCTTTCCTCTTCTTCCTTTTCTTCCTTTACTCTTCGGTCGAATTCAGCCTACCCGACCAGGCCTGCTCGAACAGATTCCGAAAATAGAGCAACTCCTTCCAGAACCGATCTTCTTCGGCAATCTTTGTCCTCACCCTCTCGATTGCTTCAACCTCTCTGATCGGTGCAAGGGGCCGTTTCAAAGATACTGAAACGCAAACAGTCAACGGTCAAAAAAAAAAAAATGCCGAACGGCATGTCCCATCCTACCGACACCTGGAAGGTCGTAGGAATCCTCCTCTACTATGACTCCCTGTGCCGATTCCCAGTCCCCCCAGAGACAATCACTCGACGCTTGCGCCACGTCTTTTGAGAGCTCGGCACCCCCACCACAAAGTGCCCACGCTGCCCTGCCAGAGGCAGTTAGACTGGACCCACCCCCCATTATCAGCACTCTTCGCCCTCGTTACACTATACAGCTGAGCAAACTGTCGTAGCTCGGCTCCCCCTCGCCGGCCAAGCTGAACGCTGTGATCGTCCCGAGCAGTGTAATCCAAAAGTTCGGATTATACCTGCCCCGGTGCATAACCGATCGCAGCCAAAATCTTCTGCACCGAATGTTTCAACGGAGCCGAAGGCCATGCTTAAACACGTCGGTGAAGAAGACTACGCCCTTGTCATTGTCGCTAAGCGACTCCAAGGCCCCGGAATTCGCATCCCTACCGATTCCGGAATATGGAACTTTGACCGAATCTTCGCCAGCTCAGCCTCAGTCATTGTGTTCGGCTCTAACTCATCTACGCCGAACAATGGTTCCTTGGGCTTCGCAATCGGAATCCGTTGCCTCCCCCTAACAACCGTTAACACCCCTTCCCCAGGGACGGCAACGGACACACCACCCTCATCAGCCTCACGACCCGAGGTCGAAGGCTCACCATCTCCAGGCTCTCTCGACGAAGTGCCCACAGCCTCGGCACCCACACTCGCGTCAGACGAACTCCCCATGGACGATTCGTCCTCAAATGCCCTCGGACTACTCCTACGCTCGGATTTAGGATTTCTGACATCTACAAACAACATACGAGGGGAAACTAAGTGCCATGCTAGAATCAAAATCCTGTTCTATCTCCTAAACACTTATGTTCATGTTTGTTCATGCATGTTCATACTTGTTCATGCATTGTTCAAACAAAAACTTATCGAATTCAACATTTTGATTCGCATAAATTCAAAAACACGGCAGCATACCTTGTTTGTACGGTGGTTCAAAGTTGCCGGAAATCGCCTCTCCTTCTTCACTCTCGCCGGAAATCGCCTACTCAGCCTTCACACGGTTGCCGGAAATCGCCTCTCACAAGCTCTCTTTGCTCTCGAAAATTCCAAGTATTCGAACCCTCGTCTCCTCCTCACATTTATAGAGCCGATCTTGCATCGGGAAGTGAAACGACGCATCGGAATACGGAACGACGACGACCTTTCACAGCCATGCCGACACGTGTCACGCATGCATGGCGACGCGACCCTTCAGTTGAAACGCTTCACCTCCTTGGAGACGCTTCAACTTCCTCTAACATGGCAAATCTCGCCAACTCCGCATCCGAGCGGCAGGCGTACATTGGTTGATTTCTCAGTCACCTCTCGTGCCGAACGGTAAGCGCACATTGGTCGAGTTTCCACTCACCTCTCGTGCCGAACGGCAGGCGCACATTGGTCGATTTCTCAATCACCTCTCGTGCCGAACGGTAAGCGCACATTGGTCGAGATTCCACTCACCTCTCGTGCCGAACGGCAGGCGCACATTGGTCGATTTCTCAATCACCTCTCGTGCCGAACGGCAGGCGCACATTGGTCGATTTCTCAATCACCTCTCGTGCCGAACGGGAGGCGCACATTGGTCGATTTCTCAATCACCTCTCGTGCCGAACGGTAAGCGCACATTGGTCGAGTTTCCACTCACCTCTCGTGCCGAACGGCAGGCGCACATTGGTCGATTTCTCAATCACCTCTCGTGCCGAACGGTAAGCGCACATTGGTCGAGTTTCCACTCACCTCTCGTGCCGAACGCAGGCGCACATTGGTCGATTTCTCAATCACCTCTCGTGCCGAACGGTAGCGCACATTGGTCGAGTTTCCACTCACCTCTCGTGCCGAACGGCAGACGCACATTGGTCAATTTCTCAATCACCTCTCGTGCCGAACGGCAGGCGCACATTGGTCGATTTCTCAATCACCTCTCGTGCCGAACGGTAAGCGCACATTGGTCGAGTTTCCACTCACCTCTCGTGCCGAACGGCGGGCGCACATTGGTCGATTTCTCAATCACCTCTCGTGCCGAACGGCAGGCGCACATTGGTCGATTCTCAATCACCTCTCGTGCCGACAGGAAGCGCACATTGGTCGAGTTTCCACTCACCTCTCGTGCCGAACGACAGGCGCTTCAAAACCCTGACCTACACTGGCCTCTATAATCATTCGCAGATGATACGGTCTCTCTTTTCCAAGCTCCTTCGCTTGGCCACTTGGGGGACTACATACCTACATCGTCAACATTGGGACCATTGATTCCTGGTCAGAATGCCGAAGACATATTCAAGTCCCCAACCGAGAAGCTTCTCAATCGGCAACTTGGGGGACTCCTGTTTGTACCATATCTGACCCTCCACTCATACAACGACACGTGGATCAGAGAGAAGCTTGCCCAAGGCCTCGTACAATCGGCATCGGCTACCGATGGCATTATCTCAAGGCTGCGAACAGTCGCTACAGGCCAACTCGTCTACAATCGGCTACCGATTGTCCAGACTGACTTAGCCTCGAAGCCCCGCCTGAAATATCTAAGGACTCGTGTCAACCTCATAGGCCTTCTGACGAGTCCCACATCGGAAATGAACATCACAAGCATCCCAAATGCCCTCTATAAATACACTCTTTCACCATCAACAAAGGGGTAAGACTTTTCAGCTTGACTTATATACTTCTATATGGTCAACAGCAAGAGCTCTTAGTAAACAAACTTACTTTGGCATCGGAGGGTCTTAGGCTGGTTCCACACGGTTCCATAGACCTCACGAGCTTCGCTCATCTTCTATTCAGGATCAGCATCCGAGGAGAGGAAGGATCCGCATCTAACACTCAATCGATCCCTTGATCGTCCATCCCACTTGTAAGTTGCACTCATCTCTATCTGTTCAAGTTTTAGTGCCAACAGAGAGTTTCCAGGTCGTATAGCTACACGAGACATTGTACAGTTTGTTGTAATTTCTGGTAATATCTAGGATCATAGAATTGATTTTGGGACAGAAGTGATTTTTTGTTGCTGTTTGATTTGTTATTTTTTGTGGTAGTTTTATTTGTTATTTGTGGTTGCTTTTTTATTTGTAGTTTACACACAGAAATTATTTATGTTAGATATTGAGTAATAATTTAAGTTTTATGATTATTGAAAAATTGCATTTCAGATTTCATGTCATTTAAGCTTTATTTGTGACATTAATAATTTAAGCTTTGTTTTAAACCAACAAATTTTCTTATGTCTTCTTATCTTCAAAATCGACAGGATGTGGAGGAGTTGATGAGTCTACCACCAGAGAAGATATTACCTGAGGTGGATGAATTTCCAATTGAAGAAAGCAGGATATAAAAAGATAGTCACAAACTTCTCCTCTGATGTCAAGGTATGAGAATAAGTTAATACTTTGTCAAGGTTGATGGACAT
Source organism: Prunus fruticosa (assembly GCA_018703695.1). Lineage (NCBI taxonomy): Eukaryota > Viridiplantae > Streptophyta > Magnoliopsida > Rosales > Rosaceae > Prunus > Prunus fruticosa. Next base: position 52,722,259 of record CM031917.1, read on the forward strand.
AGCATTCCTTCTTTATTTAGAGAAGCAAATAGGAAAGGTGTAGCCACATAGATTTGACATACATTGTAAGGATATTGCTTGTGTTTGAGGGTATGACATATGTCTGTCTTGCAGGATGCAGAGGCCTATGCTCACCTCTTAAATGTTCTGGCACTTGAGCACAGGAATCCATCTCATTGGCTGCAAAGAATCCTTTGGAAAGAGCAAAGTTAGTTCTTGAAGAGGTTAGATTTCTACCAAGCTTTGGAAAAAGTGGAAAAAGGTTTTCTTTCTTTTCTACATTAATTATAATTTGTAGTTTCTTTGTGTTATTAATTCATATGTTTACTAACTTTTTTTCTTTCTTTCTTTCTTTTGAACTTTGCATTTGGTATGGACTGTAATAATAATTGTGATTGAGATTACTCTCACAATTTGCAATGGACTTGTAATAATAATAATTAATTTTTGTATTTGGAGATGTGTGGTGGATGATGATTTGCTATGGTTTTAAGGTTTTTTTTAAGTATTTGAATGATGAAAACTTCAATATGCAGATTTGTCAAAACTGAAAAAACTATACATAAACTATTAAAACTTGAATTGTTGAAATCTAACCCAAAAAACATAATGGGCTTGGAAAACTACCACACAAAAAAGCCTTCAATTGTTGCCTTTATTGGGCCTCGGCAAATACCCGAAACGAACCAACCCGGCCCGATTAAATCGGGTTTCGACTTAAGTCGAAAATGGGCCTAAAAAATAAGTCCACGGTTTAGCATTTGGGTCTGCCGACAAAGCTTGATTCGGCGTGCGGTTTGGGCCCATAACCGACCCAACCCGACCCGTGCACAGCCCTAGTCCTTACCCTTGAACAAATGGCACATTCACATGTTGCACTGTTTAGTCACATTAACATGTGTGCGCACACTCTGGCTTTAGAATGAGATGGCAATGGCATCAAACCTAAGATGTGCTACTCATCAAAAACGGAAAATAAAAAAAAGTGCCTATCATTTACTTCCAAACCTAACTCTGATGACTTATGGTGCATGAAAAACGTTGACAAATGCTAAACAATGACCACAGAGAATGACAGAAAATTACCCTATATTAACATTGTGAATATATTTTGCCAACAATTGCTTTATGTGACTTAATTTAAAAAGCATGTCTGTAATTTGCTTAACTTCTTCATTTTTTTTCCACTTAACAGTAGAGGGAGTCGAATTTGCAAAGGGGGAATCATAATCCTTACCAATTACCCTAATCCATTCACATTTCTAACCTCACTCCCTTCCAACAGAAAAATAAAAAGAAAAAGAAAAGAACAAAATCTCAAATTCTTGTGGGGAAATTGAGATTCTCCAGCACAAGCAAGAGCTTTCGCCAGCTACCGGCCTCTCTGGTCTTCAAGTCCACTTTACACAACACTAGTGTCCAGTTAGAGTGGACCCAAAAGAAGACACCCCAGTTTGATGTTAACCTACTTTTAAAAGAAAAGAGTAAAAATCATATTACTGATCCTAATCCTAATCCTAATCCTAATGACACATAACTCAGGCTCAATTAAAATATAATTAAGTAAAAAATTAATTAAAAAGGTCTCTTATTTATAATATCCTCCATGGCGAGGGTCAAACACAAAATCCAACATTGGAAGAAAAGCAGCTGAAAGCTTCAATTTAATAATAAGGAATCAAATTCTGCCGTCCCTTAAATTTATAAGGCACCACCTCCCACCTCTCATCCTTTCAATAATCATTTTCTTGCCTTGGCTACGGATTTCCCAATTCTTTCCTCAAGCATTATAAAAAGGATCGTATACCAAACAAGACTTAAGGCCCCGTTAACAAAACTAGAATCTTTGGATAGAAAACCAGTCAGCACCGAATCCAATGAGCAATAAGTCAATAGCCCACAACAAAATAATTATAATTAATGGGAATTAAAAAATCTTAGTTAATGAACAAAGTTAATAGAATAACTAAACAAATTCTATAGTCGAAGTGTGTGGTACAACTACAACTAGTTTCTTTACCTTTCAAATTGGCGAGTTTATTTTAAGAGTTAGAGTGAATCTGTCTGTAAAAAATATAGTTTCTTTTACGTTTTTTACAAGTAATTCATAATCATAAATACATGTGAATCTCGTAAAAAAGGCCACATAGAGCAATGGCACTAGAGCATAATATTTATTACAACGGACTGTCGATAGTTTATGCATTGCTAGGTACATTGTTATGTAAACACGTTACATGTTTTGGATGAAGTCAAAATAGGATAAAAATGGAGAGCACAATAGTTAATACAAGTTAGACCAGATATAGATACCATAATTACACGCACAGAGATTTACACTTGTACATGAGCATAAGAAGAAGGTTAGTGGAGGATTCTCATCATGATTTGTGCTGGCTGTCTCTCCCCTCTCTCTCTCTGAACCCCACTCAGTCTGAGCTCAGCAGCCCAATTTCTCCATTTCTCTCATTTATAGCGTCCCCACTGTCCCTTGTATACTCTCTCTTTGTCTGACTTTATGTCTCCACTCTAAGCATTCTTCTTCTTTCTTTTTTCTCCTTCTTCTTCTGTGAAGAAGAAGAAGTGACTATTACAATGTCTGGCTACTCGTTTCTGAACGACCAGCTCTCAAAGCGGACCTCCATTTTCGGTTTGCACTTGTGGGTTGTTTTGGGAATTTGTGTAGGAGCAGCCATTGTTCTGGTTCTCTTCCTCATATCACTCTGGTTCACTTCACGGCGCAACAGTAGTTCCTCAAAAGCCAAGACCTTTAATCAGAATTCAACCATCCCGAACGTCTCTAAGGAGATCCAAGAAATCCGAATCGACCATGCTCGGAACCCAGTACCCGACCCGAATCCCATCCAGCACCAGAACCACCCCGACCCGGTTGCTGACTCGGAGCCCTTAACCAGAGCCCAAGCCCTGCTTCTTCAGCCAGAGGATCATGAGAGCCCCGCTGGGGGTGGTGGCCGACAAAGAATTCACATTGAGATTGGGAAGGACCATCGGATTTCGTACCCGGACAAGGGAGGCGGGTCCTCGCATGGGAGTGGTGAGGCTCGTTCTGGGGACCAGGGGCTGATGGCTGTGCCTGAAGTTTCGCATTTGGGTTGGGGCCATTGGTACACTCTCAGAGAGCTTGAGGATGCTACTAATGGGTTTGCTGATGAGAATGTGATTGGTGAAGGTGGCTATGGAATTGTGTACCGTGGTATCTTTGAGGATAATCATATGGTTGCTGTCAAGAATTTGCTCAATAACAAGTATGTAAATTTCGCTTCTTTATGGTGTAGTTAGTGTTTTGCAGAGTTTATTTTGAACTTTTGCTATGGATTGTACTAGTTCTAGGTAATTCGAGATTATTGTCATGTTCACTGTGAACCCAATTGGGAAATATGAGACCTTAGCTTGGGCAGTGAACTAAATTTGTTAGATTTTCATGCATTTGGGCAACATATACTATTTATGTTCCAGCTGCTGCATGACCTTTGTATTGGGGAGTTGGCCATGAGAAAGCTTAATGGCTTAGTTGGCTTGGTTCAGGGGACAAGCTGAGAAGGAGTTTAAGGTCGAAGTTGAAGCAATTGGCCGTGTTCGCCATAAGAATTTAGTAAGGTTGCTTGGTTATTGTGCTGAAGGAGCTCATAGGTAATTTTACCTCCATTGTTATAAAGTATATTCTTTCGATCTTTTGTTTAATGCAAGGCATTCTGTTGATGGCTAATTTGTTAAAAATCTTTCTGATGATTTCTTCTTTATGGATTAAGTATAATATAATTTCCTAAAATCATTGCGCTAATAAACTTGAGTTTTTATAGGATGCTTGTATATGAGTATGTTGACAATGGAAATTTGGAACAATGGCTTCATGGAGATGTTGGGCCTACCAGCCCTCTTACGTGGGAGATTCGTATGAATATAATACTTGGGACAGCGAAAGGGTATTCCTTGAGTTGAATGACCTCAGTTGTTTTTGAATCTTTGTTGTCTATAGTAACTAAAACTTTACGAACATTATAGGTTGACATACTTGCATGAGGGGCTTGAGCCCAAGGTCGTTCATCGTGATATAAAGTCTAGCAACATATTACTTGATAAGCAGTGGAATTCAAAAGTATCTGACTTTGGCTTAGCAAAGCTCCTGGGCTCAGAAAGGAGTTACGTGACAACTCGTGTGATGGGAACATTCGGGGCAGTTTAACCTCCCTACTTGCCTATTACTTCGTATCTGGAGAGTCATGATCTTGTTCTTGCAAAACTGAATCACATATTTGGTTTTGTTTTGTAGATATGTAGCTCCAGAATATGCTAGTACTGGCATGTTGAATGAAAGAAGTGATGTTTATAGTTTCGGAATTCTCATAATGGAGATCATTTCTGGGAGAAACCCAGTGGACTATAGCCGCCCTCAAGGAGAGGTTTGTTTTCATGATCAAGATTACTTGATAACATTGTCTTCCAACCAGAATAACTGGTACTGATTGGTGATCAAACTTCAGGTGAACCTAGTTGAGTGGCTTAAAGCAATGGTTACAAATCGAACTGCTGAGGGAGTTTTGGATCCTAAGTTACCAGAGAAACCTTCTTCAAGGGCACTGAAGCGTGCTCTTTTGGTTGCCTTGCGTTGCGTGGACCCGAATGCTCAAAAGAGGCCAAAAATGGGGCATGTGGTACATATGCTTGAAGCCGATGAGTTCCCTTTCCGAGATGTAAGTTTGCATTCATTTCTTCCCCTAATTAATCTTGCCAGCTGGATGTCTATTTCCTAGCTGATTTATGAAGCGAAACCTTGTTTGAAACTGCTGTCTAAGTGTTTCATTATTTGTCTTCATGGACTTGCATTCTGCAACTACCGACAACCTTTTATCTATTTCTTTAGCTAAAAATACAAGCATTTCTACATGATTAAAGATTGGCATGGAATTTAGATTTCACATTAGTTGCATGGGTGCTGCATTTCTTTTACCTAGATCCAGTGTTTTAAGAAATTGTCGATTTGATATAATGTGCAAATCTTTGAGATAAATAATTGGAGTCCCCTAGATCTTGTTATCGTAAATGCGCCAAAAATATATAGTTTCATCTTAAATTTTGATTTGTGCTTTGCGTGTAAGCAACTCGTGTTACATAAGATTATTACGAATTGATAGGTCTATAGTCTCCACGTGAGATTTTTTACTGTAAATTGATCTAATTGTATTCAAAGAACTTTTATAGAAAAATGAGGTTTGCCCTATTCTTTTTTTTTTTTTTTTTTTTTCACACGAAAGCATGTTAAACAAAGTTTGCCTGCATGGATTTTATTTCTCATCCATGATTAATTTTTCTGTGAATAATTTCAGGACCGCAGGGCTGGAAGAGAATATGGACGGTCACCGCATGATGCTTCAAGGATGGACAAGCGCGTGATTGAATCAGGTGATAGTAGTGGGTATGACAGTGGTGCCCAAACTAACCAGTCATTATGGAGAAAGCGAGAATTGGAAGAAGAGCATTAGCCTCACCAGTCACCAGTTTCATGAGTAAGGTGAATTGACTCACCTTGTTTTGCCCCTATGCTTCTGTCTAGGGATAGGTTAAATTGTGTAGCTGTTAATTACTTCCCCTGTATAGCCATTCATGTCAATATGAGCTTGCACTTAGGTGGATTCTCTAGCATTTCGCTCCTTTCTCTCAATGTAATTGAAATAAACCAGATTACTGTTTTTCACTCCACCGGCTCTTCTATGGTAATTCGGTCCTAAGGGAATTTTCATAAATAGTAATTCTCTAAATCATCGCAATCCTATGGCCTTAATATGAACCAATTTTTTTCATTGAATAGGTAAGTTGTAAATTCTGATTATTGAAGTTTTTGACTGACAAAGAACAACATGCAGGCATTGTTACTAGTAGGGTATTTCAGTTAAGAGGCAATATCAACAGCATTCATGCTAGGTTTAGGTTTACTTAGAATAACTTAGGTCCTACAAATTCACAAGAGTTTGTATTGCATTCTGTCACAGGCTTTAAGGGTGTGGGGTTTGTTTCTGCTGCAGAAGAAACCTTGACAGCTATGAATGTTGTATGCAAAAACCATAAAGGTGTTCAACCTTTGGACCCCATATAATTATGCTTTATGCCGGTTTGGTTTGGTGTTAATGTAAAAGTCATCAGAGGGACCTTCTCTTTCTGTATTTTTCTGAAGGGGGCTTTTTGTTCTTTGTTCATTAGGCCCCACACCAAAAGCATTGTTGGTGGTTTGCATTTTGTTTTCTTTTTGTTTCGCTTTTAGACTGAAAATCTGTGGTATTTGACACGTCGCTTAAACAGAAAAATGCAGATGGTAAAGAGAAAAAGCACTTTTAAAAAAAGGACTTGTCTTCCATGGGGCTCTACCTCTCGCGGCTGTACACTGCCGCCCTGTACCAATTTTTGATGAAATGACATATGTGCCCATATGCCAATGCCTTCCTAAGTTTTGGAGATTTTCATAATATTTTTGTTTATAAATTATAATTAATATTTGTTGATTTTATAAATTTTCAGGTTTTTTCTTTTTATTGAAAAGAATAATTTAATATAGGGTCATTAGCTCGCATGATTTATGCGTTTGACTATTAGAGACCACCGGCAAATCGGGAAGAAAGTAACTAAAGGCAACGACTGCCCGCGAACGTTGAATGTCTCTGAACGAAACATCGTATGACAAAAAAGAGCAAGCCTTGCCCTTAATTATAGGCCACTGTTACTTTAACAAAGGAAAAGATGGAAGCGTTTTCATGGTGTTATTCAAGAAGAAAAAAGATATTCTACAAGAATATAATTTCTCTCTTCTTTGGATGGACCAACAAAAGAAAAACAAAGAAAGTGAATAATTGATATGCTCTTCGTATATTTAGAATCTAACCACCCAGAAATCTTGTGTTCGCACCACTTTATTCAAAAGATAAATAAGAATAGAAATGAGTCAGGAAACAATATGAGATTCCACATCTTTCTTCTCTTTATTTATCTTGATCATCTTTTTTTTCTACTCTCTGTTTCTCTTCGTTCAAAGACTGTCAAAGAGTAGCAGTTTAACAACTGGGAAGATGCTATGAAGTTCAATTGTTTTTCCTTCTATGCATGAATATGCTGATAGTATCATGAGATGAACTCTAGTAATTAATGACCACTACAGGGCTTGACACTATGTGGTTTTGTTGATCAATCCATTTGAGAGAACCATAGGTCACCTTAGGAGCATCGTTATCGATTTCGACCCTCAAAACAAAACCTTGCTCCTGATTTTTCCCAGTGAATGTTAGACTACTAGGCTCTACTGCAATCTTCATTCCACTAGGAACTTCCAAAAATGCTTTGTAAATCGATGTGCCGTCTACCACGTTTGTCACAACCCTGCTAAAGTTTTTGGCTTTCGGAGAACCGTCTGTGCCATTAAAGATGGCTATAAAAGAAGGGTAGTTCAGTTCAGTAGGCTGTTGGCGGCAGCTCCATTGACTTCGCCTGATAACAGCACTCATTTGTTCAGCAGTGTATCCAAGACCACATAGAAACTCAATGTAATCTTGCACATCCATGTCGTAGATGAGTCCAGGGTTCATGGCTCTGTTTGGGTTGATGTGGCCTGCACCAAATTCCAAAGGTGTGGCTGGAAGACCACCCCATTGGTCTTTTATGGTGGTCCTAGTATTGTCGAGGGAGTATGCTGTGGTCATAATCGCTGATCGAATGGCTGCTGGGCTCCATTCGCGGTGAACAGCCTTTAGAAGAGCAGCCACTCCAGCAACATGGGGTGCTGCCATTGATGTCCCTGACATCAGTTGATAATCTGACGCCAGATTATAGTTGTTTACTTCTATGAACAACCTGTTAGGTGCAACTGCAGCCAGCACGTCAACCCCTGGAGCAAGAATGTCTGGTTTTAGAATGCCTGGAGTGATCGGGTCTGGTCCTCTTGAAGAGAAGAATGCTACTTGTGGTGCTGGTTTTATCCCCAAATTGGTGTGCACAAAGGTCAAGGTCTTAACTTTTGTTGTATTGGCCTGTGTTGCATACTCTCTAATCAAAGCCCCAGTAGAAATTGGCACAATTAGAGCTGGAATGACAAAGTCTTGTGGGTCTAAAAGTGACAAATCTGTCATGAAGATTCCAGCATAAGCACCTGCACTCCGAACCTCTTCCTTTTGTCCATCAACATCGGTCTTCATGGTGTTATCACAGAGGACTACCTTTCCAGCAACTTCTTTAGGTTCCAATGCCCCATAGTAGCATATTGCTTTGCTTGCATTGTCTTTCCCGTAGTACAATGGTTTATCAGAAATGTAAACGCTTTCTGGGAAGTATGATTCTCCTTCCACTGTCAAGCCATTGTCTAGGGTCAATGTTGCAGTGAAACTACGATCAAGCGTGCCAGCTCCTACTGTTGTGATCCAGGGTGCTCCATTGTATGTTGAATTTTCAGCCCAACCATCATTCCCAGCAGCGCAGACAACAACAATCCCCTTCTCAATTGCTGAAAGAGCACCAATGGCGATGATATCGTTGTAGTAAGGAAGGAAGTCAAAGCCAATAGACAGTGACATGATATCAACCCCATCAGAAATTGCCTGGTCCATCCCAGCAAGCACATCACTAGCTGCGCTCTTTTCTGAATCTGATGCCCACAAGACCTTGTACATGGCCACATGTGCGCGCGGTGCCACCCCTCTTGCTGTGCCTTTCGCATATCCAAAATGACTTGCACTGAGTACATGATTGCCTGCGGCTGTTGCTGATGTGTGGGTTCCATGACCAAGGAAGTCTCTTGGCGAGTCATAGTCATATTTTTTGGAGATGCTTATTCCTGCAGCTTCAAGCCCTTTGCTAAAAGATCGAGCGCCAATGAGTTTCTTGTTGCAGAGAGATGGGCTGAATGCTGTTCCATTTTCACACGCGCCTTTCCATCTTTCTGGCACTTCTGACATTCCCTTGTCCCCAAAACTTTCACTCTCTGGCCAAATTCCTGAATCAATGATCCCTATGATCACATCTTGGCCATATGAGGCAGCAGGCCATAAGCCAAGGTTTTGTCTGAGTCCAAGAAACTTGGGGCTGTGTGTTGTGAACATCTTGCCAAAAGATTCCGGATATGTGGCAACATGAGCTGAAGAACTCTCCAATTTAGACAGCTGAGAGGGTGTGAGCCTGGCACTGAATCCATGCATGCATGACATGGCTGTATGAGTAGAGCAACATTTCACTGTCATCACGATCTGCAGGAGATGTCGACGACAATGATTTTAAGGTGGACCTGTGCCATGCCTCGTGCGTCAAGAAATATGCAGGCTTGTGAGAATGGTCCATATGAATTATGTATGTCTGGTATTCCTCAGCATTTGATGCTGCATTGGTTATTTGCAGCAACATGAACAGTAACAGACTGATCACATTGTACAAACCCATATTTCTAGTTATGAATCTTATGGCAGAGGAGATGGAGGGATTTTTGAGCTTTATAGGAACCATGTTGTGTTGCTTGTTGGATGATGTTGACCTTCTTTGTTTAATTGCAGAGAACGTTATGTTCAATGTCCATGTTTAATTAATAAAACTTTCTGGTCTATTTTCCATATGTCAAGTTCTTGACTGTGAATGATATTGGATTTTGTTTGGTTTCTTGTGTTTGCATTGAAAAGGGGAAGTAGTCCACTGCATTAGCCAAAACAAAACGCGTACTATAGGTTTTTTCGTTGCTATTTAGATCAATTGGATTGTCCTCCTTGTCTGGCTTCTTGTTGGCCTGGATTTTCGTTTCTGTCTTTTTCCATTCTTTGAACTCTAATCTTTAGGTGTTCTCATCACTCTGTTAAAAGTTAAAACCAATCTGCATGCCAAGTCAAGCCACCCAGAAGTTGTTCTTTTTTATGCCTTTTGTTTTCATTTCAGATATCCATTCACAAGGGACTTTCTCTATTGCGAACTGCAAGTGTGCGGAGTGGATGCGGACTTCTATTTGTCACCGTTAGATTCCTTGTACGCTGAAGATTTAAAACATCATTGAGAACTTCTATTTCTATCAGACCTTTTCAATCTTTTGGTAAGAGCCAAAATTTCCCGCGCTTACTCCTCCAATCTACTAACCTCTGTTTCTTTCTTCCACCACAACACCTTCTCTTCCCTGTGCCTTCATCTGATGCTTTCATCAATTGCTATTTGTGACTCTGTATATGCAATACGTCATTTCCCTTCTTCTCCACATTGATTTTCTATTTCTTTTTATAGGGATATCCTCGCTGATTTGGGTTTGGGTTCTACTTGGTCTTCGTATGAACTTGGCTCACTTTTGTTTCATTTTGAGTTTCGTGAGGTGTTGTACTGCTGGGCAGGATTTTTTTATACGACCTTGGCTGATCTGTTGTTTAATTATACTCTGTATTTACCTGATGTTTACAATTACTAACTACATTTCATCTGCATATGGGGATATTGAAGCTAACTATGATCTCCGGATATGATTGGAAGAGTCATGCCTTCTTGGATGATTTGCAAAGTTTGTATACAGGATATCTTCAAAAGTTTAGAAAAGATATAAACAGATAAATGATTGAAATAGATGGTCCCAAGACTCCATTACAAGACAAAGGAATTGAAGCTACAACAATAATTGACATTGTGTGTACAAGTACAAAATTTCAGCTTCATACAAAATTATAGCTTGAACAATAATGAACTAATCCAGCCACAACTACATTCAAAGTTCAATTTCCACAAGCATCGACTATTACTTCACAAAACCATTATTGATATTGGGTGAAATATTTTCTGCATCCTTGCACAAAGAGGACCTGCATAAGAAATAAGAAATTATATATTTAAGATAAAATAATCGAATAAATCGAAATAAAAAATTCAACTTAGTTTCTTACTGATTAATGTGAGTTGTACAAGTTCTTCTGTCGTGTCCTGTTTGTCCACACCCATGGCAATGACGTTTACTCTTATTCATTGCTTTCTCTTTTCCTCCCTTCAATCTTTTACCGCAGCCCTTCGCCCTTACTTGAAGAGGATCATTCAAATGTGGTGAACGATAACTACTAGTTGCATTTTCATTATTGCTTCCACATATATTGTTACTACCACGCACCACAAAATTTATCTTTTCTCGCATACCTTCAAAACTTTCTAGTAGAACTTTACTTGCCTCTTGAGATACCAAGGCACCATCAATAAGCTCAAAAGCAAGTTTAGACAATCTTGTTTGCCTCATTAACAATGAATTCTCACCACATTCAGTTATTTCCCTTCCACCTCTTCCACAACTATGTCAGATTTTGCTACCCTTGTCCACCTCTTTAATATATATTTATTTGACAAATACTCAGTTTGTTTCATTTTCATGTATGCCAACACATGCCTGCATAAGATTCCTTCAAATTGAAATTTCTTACATATACATGAAGCATAGTCTGCAACTCTGTCAACCATGACTTCTCGCACCTTCAACTTGAAGCTACCATCTTGTTTCCTCTCCATTACCTTATAAAAGCATAAATTGTCATCCTCTCTTGCAAGTTGAAGTACACATGCCAGACATTTCCATAACTCTTTTTGAAACTTGTAGAAAATTTTACGAGTATATATGGCAGCCATTTGCTTCTCCATTATCAATGGAGATTTCAACATAGGCTGCTCATTGATATCAACATGATCAGCAATTATCTCTTCATGACGTTGCTGGGCAAGCGCTCTATTAAATCGTAGTATGAAATCCATTAAAGAATTTTTTTTTGAAATATAGAGCTTGAAAAATGCATGAACACCCTCTACTCGTTGGCTACTTGACATTCCTGCTGAAAAAATATCTTTCACATATGCTGGCACCCATCTTGAACGTATTCTATAGATTGAAGATAGCCACTCATCATCATTTAGTTTACCTTTGTGGACCACATCCATCCACTTTGACTGAAATTCTTCCTTTGTGTCTGACTCCCACACACAACTTTGAAGTTCTCTACTTTCATCCTTATAAATGCAAGTGTTTATCTTTTGAAAAAACTTATCCAGAATGTGCCAAATGCAATATCTATGAAACACACCTGGAAAAGCTTGTGAAATAGCATTTCCCATCGCTGGATCCTGATCTGTAATAATTATTTTGGGTGGACCAGCAGGCATAGCTTTCTTAAACTGCTCAAACAACCAAAGAAAAGACTCAGTGGTCTCATTGCTCAAGAACCCACAACCAAAAAGAATAGTTTGACCATGGTTATTAACCCCTACCAATGGGGCAAATACCATACCATACCGATTAGTATTGTAAGTGGTATCAAATACAACCACATCACCATAAAACTTATAAGCTCTTCTAGATGTTGGATCAGCCCAAAAACAATGTTTAAGCCTATCATCATCATCAACCTCTATCATGAAAAAGAAAGATTCATTTTTTGCTTGCTCACCAATAAAATGCTCACTCAACATATGTGCATCATGCCCCTTCATCTTTCTCTGCAATTGTCTTTTGTAGTTATATAAATCTTTCTTTGTATATCCAATGTTTTGCATCCCTCCTGCTTGCACTTCAAGAAGACTAAATTGTTGATGTGTTGGGATATTAACATCACCAAATTGTTGTGCCAATGCTTTATTAACTTCAGAAATTTTGCGATGTGATCTCAACAAATGTACCATTTGAGGGGCTGTCATAGCATGATTGTGGCCCTCCACAAAGTTAGAAATTATGTATTTTGTTCCTTCTATTACCTTCAGAAACGCAATCTTAGCCTTACACCCACTTCGTACTACACCTCGCCGCCTTTCACTTCCATTAGAAACTTCTTTGGAATATACTCCCTCTTTGTAGCACACATATTCTTTTCTCAAGATCTCATTAGAAGTTTTACTCCTTCGTTGACAATAACTTCGAACACTAAATCCTGCTTGTTTTGCATAGTTGTTATAAAAGTTATAGGCATCCTCAAGTGATTCAAACTCTTGACCAATTTTTGGTACATGTTGATCTTCTACTTGAGGATTGAAAACTAAATCTGAATTATTTTCATTAGTATCTTCCATAAATTCATATGTCTCAAGTCCTTCTTGTGGGCTTCCCATCTCTAAAGTAATATGTTTCATCTATTAAAGCAAAAAATAACAAAAATATTGGTCAATGGGACATTGGTAAACAATAGCAAAGAATACTGTAGCAATGCTTAAACCAAAAGCCAAACTCGTAAGTGCATATCAAACCTGAATTAGATAAACTTTCAACCAGAAAACGAAATAGAATAACTTAGCCAAAACCATACAAAAACAAAGACCAATTAGTTGCCAAATCCATATAACCCATACATCAGTGCTGTTTATTTTTCCGATTCCAATGAAACCCAAATATTTTTAGTAAACAATCTCATACCATAAGAAAATCAGAAAACTTTGTATAAGCAAAATGGAAATTATCCATATATCATAAAACCAAAAAAAGAAAAAAGAAAAGAAGAAATAAAAATATTCTAACCTGGAGGAGCAACTGTGATATTGCGAGGGATGAGAGCACACTGAAGAGAAGGTGTTGAAAAGAAGAAATAAAAATATTTTAACCTGGAGGAGCAACTGTGATATTACCAGGGATGATATCATGATAGCGCAGGGAAGAGAAGGTGTTGTGATGGAAGAAAGAAACAGAGGTTAGTATATTGGAGGAGTAAGCGCGGGAAATTTTGGCTCTTACCAAAAGACTGAAATTTCTGATAGAAATAGAAGTTCTCAATGATGTTTTAAATCTATACAAGGAATTTAACGGTCACAAATAGAAGTCCACATCCACTCCGCACACTTCCGGTTCGCAATAGAGAAAGTCCCATGAATACCAAAGGGCTATATGTAATATGTTATGGGTCCACATGACATTAACTGGGTTTGCAGGCATGCTCCAGCTTTTTCACATTGAATATGTAAAATTTCAAATGCAACCAATAGCTGAAATTTACTAGTAAGTTCTTATCCCTTTCCCATTATCATCTAGGTTAAAAGTTCATGATATAATATCCAAAACATAAAAGAGTTGTGCCTTGCAATTTGGGCAATGCCTTTATTGGATTCATATCCATCGGGTTAACCAAGACAAAGGAGGAAGACAGAGAAAGCGTGAAAAACGAAAAACAAAAATGCTTGCTTTGAGGGTGGCAAGCAACTGAAACTTGATTTCAGACGGTAAATTTAGAATTTAGCACTTTCACATCTAATACTGTGTTATACACATACGTAGGTATTTTTTAATAATACATTCGTATTTTGTATATGTCTTAAAGACTCGATAAAATTCAAATTTTTTTAAAAAGTAAACATGCAATACTCATATTGTACGTATACGTACATATTTTTCAAGTTTAATACACATATGTTTTATAAAAATTTTAATAATACACATAAAAATCACGTATTATACACATAATTCTCACATATTATTGAATAAAGATAATATATACTAAAAATTTAAATTAATTAAATTAATTTTTTTTATTTATGAAATAGTATTGCCACGCAGCTCTACCTTCTAAATATAATGTATTTAATGAGTATAGTCGCGTGACTATATTGTTTTTGACATGAGGACACCTAATTGCTAGGCTGGTCCATTTTTTTTTTAATTTTGTTATTTTATACGTAGTATAGCCTCGCGCTGTACCGGGCTTTTTTAAAAACATTTAATGAATAGTATAGGCGGCCGGCTATACTCGGTTTTTTCTATTTTTTTTAAAAGTATAGCCGACCGGCTTTACTGTGCTATTTTTTTTATTATAATTTTTTAAATAAATAGTCTAGCGCTAGGCCGGTCTTCTTTTTTTATTTATTTATAAATTTCATAAATAGTATAGTCATTCGGCTATACTCTGCTTTTTAAAATAGTATAGCCGCACGGCTGTACTACGGTTTTATACTCTTGTGGGCGTTCAAGCACTAGGCTCTCCTCTTTTCTTTAATTACGGATTTTATAAATAGTATAGCCGCGGCTATACTCTTTTTTTAATTTCTCTTTTTTAAATTTCTTTAATATATAGTATAGCCGCCGCGGCTGTAGGGTTCTTTTAAATTTTTAATAAATAGTATAGCCGGGGCGGTCCTGGGTTCTCTTTTAATTTTTTAAATAAATCGTATAGCAGTCCGGTTTAGGGATGGCAACGGGCGGGGTCAGGGGCCGGGTATGATAATACTATCCCCGTCCCCGCTCTCCATCCCCGCCCCCATCCCCGAACCAATCCCCGTTTAATAGGTTTCGGGGAATCCCCGTCCCCGTCCCCGTCGGGGACTATCCCCCATACCCGCCCCTCAAATCCCCAATTTTTTTAACATAAAAAAATATTTATCATACATTTTAACATTAAGTTTCATATTAAATTATCATTCAACACATTCAAATTAACTATAAAGTTCAACTCAACTATTCAAAATCACATCAATATGAAAATCCAAAGAAGATTAGGAAGAATGAGGAGAGGGAGGTTAACTTAGGGTTAAATATAAATATTATAATTAATTAATTATTTATTTAAATATAAACATATATATTTTCAGGTTGGGTTCGGGATGGGGACGCCAATACCATCCCCTCCCCATACCCGTCGGGGAAATTTCAAGTTCGGGGATCCCCGC
Organism: Prunus fruticosa; assembly: GCA_018703695.1. Lineage (NCBI taxonomy): Eukaryota > Viridiplantae > Streptophyta > Magnoliopsida > Rosales > Rosaceae > Prunus > Prunus fruticosa. The sequence continues at coordinate 52,737,880 of CM031917.1, forward strand.
ACCTAATACCCGTTTGGCCCCGAATCTCCCCCCGGTAGGGTCGGGACCCGCCCCCACGGGGATTTTTGCCATCCCTAGTCCGGTTATACTACCTTTAAATTTTTTTAAAAATAAAAATATTATAGCCGAGTTTACTAGGCTCTTTTTATATCATTATTGTTTTTAATAAATAGTATAGCCGCCCGGCAATACCTGGTTTTTTTTATTTTTTGTTTTAAAAAAAATAGTATAGCCCAACACTAAAATGAAGCTTAAAATGTAATTCACAAATAATGTTTTCTTAATTTTTATGTCAACTTCATTATAGAAATTTTTTTCTAAATTTTATTTAAATTCTTATGTTTTGGGGGGTTGAAGAAGAATATATTGGGCCTGTTAAATATAAAGAAACCTCTACTCAAATTTACGTAATTAGTTCTAAAAATAATAGAAGCTACAAAATTGGGCTTTTACTAAAAATAAGAACATCAGGGGAGATGGGGCATTTATCTGCAGCTCACCCTCACTCACCCAAGCTCATTCGAGATGGAGAGACACGTTCATGGTGGACTTTGGGTTCCCTGTTCGGCTTTTCTTTGTGGACTTTGACTGCTGCCATTGAAGGAAGTAACAGGCTTGTATCTGAGGTGTGTTTTACAACTCTCTTTCTCTGCCTGTGAGTTTTTTCTTTCAAAATATTTGTACTTTGTTTATACCATTCTTTCAAGCATTCTGATTGTGGTTTTGGGTTCGCAATTTTACTTCTTTTGGGTAAGATGAGGTTAAGGGTATCTGAAAAAGAATTTAATTGATGCAAAATTTTAAAGGCAACATGCTACTATGATATAAAAATGTGTTGCTTTATACAGTATTTACATAAATTAATCGATAAGGAATAAAATAATCTTGAGTCCTGCACATGAATATGCTGTTCATATCAATTAGTGATTCATTGCCACTACAGGGCTTGATACAATGTGGTTATATTGATCTACCCATTTGAGATAACCATAGGTCGTCTTCGGAGCATTGCTTTCAATCTCTAAGCTCAAGCGAAAATATTGCTTCTGATGTCTTTTAGTGAATTTTAGAGTGTTAGGCTCCACTGCAATCCTCATTCCGCTAGGAACTTCCAAAGCTGCTCTATAAATTGATTTTTCATTTCCCACATTTGTCACAACCCTGCTAAAGTTTTTGGCTCTTGGGAAGTCTTTTCCATCAAAGATGGCCATAAAAGAAGGGTAGTTTAGTTCCGTAGGTTGTGCGCTGCAACTCCAACGCCTTCATCGAATAACAGCCCTCATCTGCTTAGCATTGTACCCAAGGCCACATAGGAACTCAATATAATCTTGCACATCCATGTCATAGATCAGTCCAGGGTCCATGGCCTTGTTTGGGTTGATGTGGCCTGCCCCAAAATCTAAGGGCGTGGCGGGAAGACTGCCCCTTTGGTCTTTGATGGTGGTGTGAGTATTTTCATCTGTGTATGCTGTGGTCATGATCCCTGATCGGATGGCTGCAGGGCTCCATTCTCGGTGAACAGCTTTCAGCAAGGCCGCCACTCCAGCAACATGGGGTGCCGCCATTGATGTCCCTGACATCAATGCATAATCTGTTGCCAAATCGTAGTTTTTTACGCTAAATATGTATTTCTTGTTAGGTGGAAATGCAGCCAGCACATCGACCCCTGGAGCAATAATGTCTGGTTTTAGAATACTTGGATTGATTGGGTCCGGTCCTCTTGAAGAGAAATGGGCCACTTGTGGTGTGTTTTTGCACCAAACTTTGTGTGCACAAAAGTCAGGCTCTTAGCTTGAGTTGCGCTGACCTTTGTTACATGTTCTCTAATCAAAGCCCCTGTATCAGATGACAGAACCATAGCAGGAATGTTGAACTCTTCTGGGACCATAGTTGAGAGATTGGTCATGAAGATTCCAGCAAAAGCACCTGCCTTCTCTACATGTTCCTTTTGCCGTCCAACATCAAACTCCGTAGTGTTATCACATAAGACAACCTTTCCATCCACTTCTTTAGGATCCAATTCCCCAAAGTCGCATGTTGCTTTCTTCACATTTTCTTTCCCATAATACAATGGCTTATCTGTAATGTAAGCGCTCACGGGAAGTATGATGTTCCTTCAACTGTCAAGTTATTATCTAGGGTCATTGATGCAGTGAGACTACGATCAAGTGTGCCAGCTCCTACTGTTGTGATCCAGGGTGCTCCATTGTTCGTTGAATTGGAGTTACCATCATTCCCAGCAGAACAGACGACAACAATACCTTTCTCAATTGCTGAAAGCGAAGCAATGGCAATGACATCGTCATAGTAAGGGGCCCTTTGCAAGCCAATCGACAGCGATATGATATCAAAGCCATCAGCAATTGCCTGGTCCATCCCGGCAAGCACATCGCTGCTTGCACTAAATATGGTATCTTCTGACCACAAGACCTTGTTGTACATGGCCACATGTGCGCGCGGTGCCACCCCTCTTGCTGTGCCTTTTGCATATCCAAAATGACTTGCACTGACTACATGATGGCCTGCAGCTGTTGATGATGTGTGGGTTCCGTGACCTAAGGAGTCTCTTGGTGAGTCATAGTCATATTCCGAGATGGGTTGTCCTGCAGCTTTGAGCCCTTTGCTAAAAGATTGAGCCCCAATGAGCTTCTTGTTGCATAGAGATGAGGTGAATGCTGTTCCATTTTCGCACTTGCCTTTCCATCTTTCTGGCACTTGTGGCATTCCCTTATCACTGAAGCTCTCACTCTCTAGCCAAATTCCTGAATCAATAACTCCTATGATCACACGTTCGCCGTAGGACGCAGCAGGCCATAATCCAAGTTTGTGTTTGAGACCAAGAAACTTGGGGCTATGTGTTGTGTACAACTGCCCAAAAGACTCCGGGTGCATGGCAACATGAGCCGGAGATTTCTCCAGTTCAGACAGCTGAGAGGGTGTGAGCCTGGCGCTGAAGCCTGGCATGACATGGTTGTATGAGTACATTAACCTTTCACTGTCATCTTGATCTGCATGAGGTGATGGTAGTGATTTTAGGATGGACCTGTGCCATGACTCATGGGTTAAGAAAGATGCAGGTTTGTGGGAGTTGTTCATGTGGATGATATATGTCTTGTATTCTTCATCAGTGTTTATTTGCAACAGCATTGAGAGTAGGCAAGATCATGTAGCACAAACCCATCTTTGTGGTTAGGCCTCTTATGGCAGAGGAGATGTGGGAGACGTAAATTTGGTCTCTAAATATAGGCCGTTGAAAGGAGGGAAAATTTAGGTGATTTTGTTAGATATTATCTTAATAACCATGGTAATTATCTTTTAAAAAAATTATTGGAAATTTTATGGCATTTTAATTATTCGAATATATTTTATGCTTGGAAATCATGAAAAATCAGATAATTTACCTGAAGGGAGTGATGCAATCGGGTGATTTAAGGAGAAGTTATTGTGCAAATATCATGGGTTGGATGTTTTACCTAGTATTTTACTGTCATGTGTCCTGGGTTTGAATTCAATTGGGCCTTACCAATTATGGGTAGCCAAGTGCTAATTCTAGAATCTGAGGAGGCCTAGCGGATCATCCCAAAATGTCTTGTTTGTTGAAAAGAAAAAGAAAAGGAGGTAAAATGAGGTAATTCTAGAATCTGGGTTAGGTCAGTTGGTAAACACCCTATGTCTACCTTATTTTGCTCGAGTTCAAACTCCATTTCCCAAACAATAAAATAGTTTAGAATATAGTATTTGGCAAAATAAAAACAACAAAAAATTTGAAAGGCTTATTATCACAAAAGGTCCCTAGGGTTTAAAAACTATCAGATTGCATCCTTAATGTTTTTTTGTGTCATTGGTGGTCCTCAAGGTTAGTATGTGTAATCACAAATGGTCCATGCCGTTAGGTTCTTCAAAAACTTCTCTTAGTTTGCTGACATGGCATATATACATATCACAAAACATCCCTTGGGTTTACACATCTATCATAAATGGTCCCTGCAAATTTTTTTAATTTTTTAATTTAAAATTCATAAAATTTTGTTTTTGTTTTTTATAATATTTAAAAATATATATTGTATTTTAAATACATATGATACTATATTTTTGAAGATAAGGGCTCCACATATATACCACACCAACAAACTAATGAAGTTTTTTAAAAAAATAATCTAAAATTCATAAAATTTAAAAATGAAAAAACCATTTATATAAGGATTTTAACCTTGAGGACCATTTATAAACCCTAAACCCTTGATTTTTTTCATTTTTAAATTTTATGAATTTTAAATTAATTTTTAAAAACTCCATTAGTTTGTTGATGTGGCATATATGTGGAACCCACATCTAAAATAATATAGTGTCATGTGTATTTAAAATACAATGTATATTTTAAAATAATTTAAAATTCATAAGATTTAAAAAAGAAAACCAAAATTTTATGAATTTTAAATGAAAAAAATTAAAAAAATTTGCAGGGACCATTTGTGATAGATGTGTAAACCTCATGGATGTTTTGTGATATGTATATATGCCATGTCAGGAAACTAACCGGAGTTTTTGACCGAACCTAACCCGGCAGGACCATTTGTGATTACACATACTAGCTTTAGGGGACCAATGACACACAAAAAAAACATTAAGGATGCAATCTGATAGTTTCGTAAACCTCAGGGACCTTTTGTGATAATAAGCCAATTTGAAATGTAGTTTGTTTTCGTAAGATGGGGAAAGAAATTGCATTTCAACTTTTGCTTTAACCTTTCTTTCTTTCTTTTTTAGTAGTTTTGATGTTCAAAATGAAAATGGGCACAAAAGAATGAGCCGACGTGTAACTAACACCCAAGTTCCAACCAGTTGACTCTGGAATTTGGCAATGTCATGATCAAAATGCACCGCCCATTTTCACAAGGTTGCTTTTTTCTTTCTGTAGAAATATCTTCTGTGCTTTGCTTGGTTGCACTTTGGCCGTACAAAAGGAAAATCCTACAGTGGCGGTCCATTACAATTGTGCACTATAAAAACAACCAAATTCCCTTAAGACACAAGCAACTGCTCTCAGCCTCTGGTTTGGTCTGAGTGAAACTGAAACATCAAGCTCACCCTTCACCTGGAAGGATGAAACCAATTGGAGAATCAGGTAACTTTAGATGTGCAAAATTTCCAAAAATATTTTATTATTATTTTTAAACCCAGATATGCGATCATATATATAAGATTATGATGCATGTGGTTTATTATCTGGCCTTTCTTATATTTAAAACTTGTCCATGAAAATAACCAATAATGTAATTGGTGTGCCATAACGTGCCAAATGGCACAAAGTGACTAAATTTTATGTTAACTTTTGAAAGGAACATCTGAACCAGCATGAGGAAAGAACCAAAATGCTCAGGAAATTTCTCTTCTTTTTTTCTTTTTTTTGTTGTTGTTGAAAGTGATAGGAACATGATGGGTTCACTATATTTTCGTTAATCATACTGATATTTACGTCCACTTGCTGCCTTAGGAATGCGGTGGTTACCCAATTCACCATATTCCCCTGTTTTTGTGGCGGTCCATCCATATAATGACAATGCTGTCAAACAGCAGCAAGCAACCAACCAAAGAGCGATGCTAATTGAGTCTAGCCGCATTAACTTGTAGACTAGTTGTTTCATGTTCGAACCCTCAGGACACTTTAGTAGTGTGTGTGAGAAAACCTCCTCTTTTTTTCTGACTTTGGCGCAACAACAACAAAAAAACCACCAGAGAGCATCATCAAGATGGCCTTGCCAAACGAAGGATCCTGATCTAGTGATTGAAATGTCAAGGATCACAATGATTAGAATCCATAAGTTAGAGGAGTGTTTAAATTTTGAAGTCATGCATCAAATCCATATAATGCATGGGCATCAATCATGTATGGAGATGATGAGATCAAGGGTCCCCTACAAATTATAAGATACCAAATGGACAAGTTGGAACAAATCAGATGGTGGTGAGGAATATCTTGATTGGTTCCCATGCTCCTTAAAACTCTCTATAAAAATTACGAACTTTACAAATTCAGTATTGTGTTCTGAATTTTCTCTTCCTCCCTGCCTTGTGCTCAATTTCAATGGCTATTGGTCATCATGTTTGCTTGTGTTTTTGGCTTGCCATTGCAATTATCTCCACCACTTTGGCTCAACCCAACAATTATATCATCCACATGGACTCAACCATGATGCCAAAAGCCTTTGCTAATCACCATTCATGGTACTTGGCCACAGGAAACTCTGCACTGAGCAAGTTTAGGCCAAACACCACCACAACCTCCTCTTCTTCTGCCCTCTCTTCTAAACTTATTTACAGTTATACTCATGTCATAAATGGGTTCAGTGCAAGTCTCTCCCTTTCTGAGCTTGAGGCCTTAAAAACCTCTCCAGGCTACATTTCTTCAGTCAAAGACTTGCCAGTAAAACCAGACACTACTCACTCCTCTCAGTTTCTTGGCCTCAACTCCAAATCCGGAGCTTGGCCGGTTGAGATTATGGCAAAGATGTCATAATTGGATTGGTGGACACTGGTGTTTGGCCAGAAAGTGAGAGCTATAGTGACGATGGAATGTCAGAAATCCCACCAAGATGGAAAGGTGAATGCGAGAGCGGCACCCAATTCAACTCTTCTTTGTGCAACAAAAAGTTGATTGGGGCAAGGTTCTTTAACAAAGGGCTCATTGCCCAAAACCCCAACTTGACCATTTCTGTGAATTCAACAAGGGACACAGATGGGCATGGGACCCACACCTCATCCACAGCAGCTGGAAATTATGTGCCCGCGCATCGTATTTTGGTTATGCCCCGGGCACAGCTAGTGGCATGGCTCCGAAGGCTCACGTGGCCATGTACAAGGCTCTTTGGGAAGAGGGCTCTTTGTCTTCTGATATAATTGCTGCCATTGAGCAAGCGATTATAGACGGTGTGGATGTTTTGTCCTTGTCATTTGGGCTTGATGGGGTTGCTTTGTATGAGGACCCTGTTGCCATAGCCACATTTTCAGCCTTGGAGAAAGGTGTCTTTGTGTCCACATCTGCAGGAAATGAGGGCCCTTTCTTTGGCACCTTGCACAATGGCATCCCATGGGTTCTCACCGTTGCCGCTTCCACAATCGACCGTGATTTTGAAGGAACTGCGCATTTTGGCAACGGAGGCTCCGTCACAGGGTCTACTCTTTTTCGGGGAATTCATCTTCAACCCAATTCCCAATTGTTTTCCTTGATGCATGTGACAGTTTGAAAAAATTGAAACATGTGGGGAAGAAGATAGTTGTGTGCCAGGACAGAAATGATTCGTTAGGCGTACAAGTTGATAATGTTAACAACGCAAATGTTTCCGGAGGCCTTTTTATTACCAACAACACTGACTTGGAGCGTTTTTCTCCGAAGCTCATTTCCCACAATCTTTCTCAGTCCGAAGGAAGGCGAAGCGATCAAAGATTACATCAACAGCAACTCTCAGCCAACAGCAAGCTTGGAATTTCAAAAGACACTTCTTGGTGCCAAACCAGCACCGGTTACAACAAGCTACACCTCTAGAGGGCCATCCCCCAGCTTCCCATTTACCCTGAAGCCAGGACATTCTGGCTCCAGGGTCATTAATCCTAGCTGCATGGCCTCAAAATAACGCGGTAGCCGTGGTGAACAAAAAAGACTTGTTTAGTAATTTTAATCTCTTGTCCGGGACATCCATGGCGTGCCCGCATGCAGCCGGTCTCAGCTGGTCTTCTGAAAGCGCGTATCCAAAATGGAGCCCTGCTGCTATTAGGTCGGCCATGATGACGACAACAGACACATTGGATAACACTCGCAGCCCCATTAAAGACGTTGGTAATGGTTACCAGCCAGCCAGTCCTCTAGCCATGGGAGCAGGTCATGTCAATCCCAACAAAGCCCTTAACCCGGGCTCATATACGACGCGGACATAGAAGATTACATAAATCTCCTTTGTGCATGAACTACACCAACAAGCAAATCCAAACCATCACCAAATCAGCCTCGAACAATTGCTCAACTCCTTCCTTGGATCTTAACTATCCTTCTTTCATTGCATTCTTCAACGCAAACGATTCGAAGCCGATGTACGAACCACTCAAGAATTCCGGAGGACAGTGACCTACATAGGAAAGGTGTTGGAAATTGGCTCAAATGTAGAAGAATTTTGGAGTTGCCCATGTGAGTCAAAGTTAGTTGCCCATGTGAGTAAATGTTGGCTTACTATGAGGTCAAAAATGGTGGATTGTTTGGTAGCCATCCATTGGTAAGTTTGGTAGCCAACAAATGAATAGTTGAAGCTTGCATTCACACTCTTGCATTTTTGGCTATAAATTGGAAGCAAATGGTTCCATTTGAAGCATCACACCAAGTGTTGAGTAGAAGAGAAAAATAGCAAGAAAGGCATCTTGCCAAAGAGAGAAACATTTCTCTCTAATTGTTCTTTGCTTTGTATCATTGTTTTCTCTTCAATTGTTGTGAGAGTGAGACTTGGGTGTATTTGGGGCTTTGGGTTTTCTTGAGTGATAAACACTTTGTATACTCTCTTTGAATATAGTGAATTACTCCGTCGTCTCCAAACTGGATGTAGGCATTGCCAAACCAGGATAAATCTTGGTGTTCTTGTTGGTGTTGTTTTGTGTTCCATTTATCTCCTAGTTGTTATTTATTTTTCACTCACAATTAGTTGACGCTTCCGCACAACAAGTGGTATCAGAGCTCCAGTTTTCCAACTTGGGTTTCGTAGGAGTGAAAAATTCGTCGAGCTACAGTTCCGTGAATAGTGTCGGCGCTACAGTTCTCGTGAACAGTGCCGGATTTGATGGCTGGAGATAAAGACGAACTTGTGAAGGAGAAGGAGTCGACATCGTCTTCGTCGACATCCAATAGACATCCAATCGCTACTACAAGGTTAGAGGTTGATAAATTCAATGGCTCTAATAATTTTGGTATGTGGCAATGTGAAGTTATGGATGTGTTGTATCAACAAGAGTTGGATATTGTTTTGGAGAATAAACCCGAAGAAATTGATGATAAGCAGTGGAAGAGACTTAATCTTCATGCTTGTGGCTCTATTCGATCATTCCTTGATAAGGAGTTGAAATACCCGTATATGAAGGAAACTTCTGCTAAGGAGTTATGGACGAAATTGGAGGAGAAGTATATGACCAAGAGCGCAGAAAATCGGCTCTTCTTGAAGAAGCGACTCTTCCCAATTTCAATATCGTTCAGGTATTTCTATGCACGAACACCTCAATGATTATAATAAAATACTTGCTGATTTAGCAAACCTTGATGTGAAAATTCCTGACGAGGATAAGGCACTATGTTTGTTAAATTCATTGCCCGATGATTATGATCATTTGACAACTACTTTGTTGTATGGAAAATCCGAGGTGAAACTTGAGGAGGTGTCTGCGGCATTGGTGAATCATGAGTGTCGTAAGAAGGACCAGAAGACTCACAATTCACAAACCGAGGCACTAGTTGCAAGGGGTCGAACAGAGGAAAGAAAATCTGGAAGCGGGGAAAGTTTCCTGCCATAGATGAATGTGCCTTTTGTCGCCAAAAGGGTCATTGGAAGAAAGACTGCCCCAAATTGAAGAACAAAGAGAAGGAGAAAGCGGATTATGAAGCAAATGTTGCAAAATCTGGAGATGATGATTTCGAGTTTGCTTTGGCTAGTTCATCTGCGATGGTCACTTCGAGGAGTGGATTTTGGATTCAGGTTGCACCTATCATATGTGTCCCATTCGGGAATGGTTTTCTAGCTTCAAGGAGCTGGATGGTGGAGTTGTTTTGTTGGGCAATAATAATGCTTGCAAAACACAAGGGATAGGCAAAATCTGTTTGAAGATGCATGATGGAACAGTCAGAGAATTGAGTGATGTTCGGTATGTACCGGATATGAAGAAGAATTTCATCTCATTGGGCGCTTTGGAATCCAAGGGTCTCAAGATCACCATGGATGGTGGAGTTCTTAACGCTGTGTACGGGGCATTGGTGGTGATGAAAGGTACAAGACGAAATAACTTGTATTTCTTGCAGGGGAGTACAGTTATTGGTGGAGGCAGCTGCGACCGAAGCTGCTGACGCAGAGCACAGACACCACGAGGTTATGGCATATGCGTCTTGGGCATGCTGGTGAAAAAGCGTTGCAAGGATTGGTGAAGCAAGGCTTATTGAAGGGTGTAAAGGCATGCAAATTGGAATTTTGTGAACACTATGTGCTTGGTAAGCAAACTAGAGTGAAATTTGATACCGTTATTCACCACACTAATGGCACTCTAGATTATGTTCACACTGATGTTTGGGGACCTTCCAAGAATGCACCTTGGGGAGGTTGCCATTATTTGGTCTCCGTTGTTGATGACTTCTCTAGAAGAGTATGGGTGTACACCATGAAGCGTAAAGATGAAGTCTTGAAGATATTCCTGAAGTGTAAAGAGATGATTACGCAAAGCGATCGAAAGATCAAGACTCTAGAATCAGACAATGGTGGTGAATGTAGGTCTGATCCTTTCTTGAAAGGTTGTCAAGATGAGGGTATTGTGAGGCACTTCACGGTTAGGGAGACACTGCAACAAAATGGGGTGGCAGAGCGCATGAACCGTACTTTGCTTGAGAAAGTTCGGTGTATGTTGTCTAATGCTGGATTAGGCAAGGCGTTTTGGGCTGAGGCAATTAGTTATGCAAGTCATCTCATTAATCGGTTGCCGGCTACCTGCGAACGAGGGCAAAACGCTCATGGAGGTATGGTCTGGTAAACCTTGTACCTGAATTACAAGTTGTTACACATAATTGGTTGTTCTGCTTACTACCATGTCAGGGAAAGCAAGTTGGATCCAAGAGCAAAGAAAGCTCTGTTTATGGGCTTTAGCACTGGCATGAAGGGATACCGACTCTGGTGTCCAGACTGAGAAGAAATTTGTTGTAAGCAGATATGTGACTTTTGATGAGACTGCTATGGTTAATCAGAACAAGCATGAAGATGAAATTGAAGCTACCAATACCATGAGTAGTTCAAAGCAGGTGGAGTTACTAAAGACTCCAGTTGTTCCAGGAAGGTCTGATGAAAAGGACAAAGATGATGAAGATGAGGCACCTACCCAAGAGCCTCCACAGCAACAAAATTGGGTGTATGCCAAGAAGATGGAATCCTTGGAAAAGGATAATGTAAGATTCGAAGCCAGATTGGTAGCTAAAGGCTATGCTCAGAAGGAAGGCATTGACTACAATGAGCCAGAAGGTTTTAGTGTTGCTGGAAAGGAAAATTGGGTCTGCAAATTGCAGAAATCATTGTATGGCTTGAAGCAGTCTCCAAGACAATGGTACAAGCAATTTGATAGGTTGGAGAAGCCAGTTTCGTTGTTCAAGTTTAAGCGTTGCTTGGACTTGATTGGAATTTGTAAAATTTGTTGATTGCCCCTTGGGGGATTGGGAGACGACCATTGGGAGTGTTACTATGAGAGTTTGTTACATGTTGAGCCAAGGTGGAGATTGTTGGAAATTGGCTCAAATGTAGAAGAATTTTGGAGTTGCCCATGTGAGTCAAAGTTAGTTGCCCATGTGAGTAAATGTTGGCTTACTATGAGGTCAAAAATGGTGGATTGTTTGGTAGCCATCCATTGGTAAGTTTGGTAGCCAACAAATGAATAGTTGAAGCTTGCATTCACACTCTTGCATTTTTGGCTATAAATTGGAAGCAAATGGTTCCATTTGAAGCATCACACCAAGTGTTGAGTAGAAGAGAAAAATAGCAAGAAAGGCATCTTGCCAAAGAGAGAAACATTTCTCTCTAATTGTTCTTTGCTTTGTATCATTGTTTTCTCTTCAATTGTTGTGAGAGTGAGACTTGGGTGTATTTGGGGCTTTGGGTTTTCTTGAGTGATAAACACTTTGTATACTCTCTTTGAATATAGTGAATTACTCCGTCGTCTCCAAACTGGATGTAGGCATTGCCGAACCAGTATAAATCTTGGTGTTCTTGTTGGTGTTGTTTTGTGTTCCATTTATCTCCTAGTTGTTATTTATTTTTCACTCACAATTAGTTGACGCTTCCGCACAACAAAAGGGACAGTCGACCTACGTTGCAAGCGTTACACCCTTAAAAGGGTTTGAGGTTGGAGTGGTTCCAAACACATTGAAGTTCAAGGAGGAGGGTGAGAAGCTGAGCTTTGTGCTGAGTATAAAAGGTCCAAGACGAACGAAGGAGACTGTGGCTTTTGGCTATCTAACTTGGGTTGAGAGTGGAGGTGAACATGAGGTGAGAAGCCCCGTCGTGGCCACAAACCTCAGCTCAGATACGGTGTCGGGGCAGAGCTAACTTGCATGCTCTAGCAAGCATGGGATCATTCCCCTTTGCTATAAATAAATTAATCAGGATCAGGCTAACAGCAGGTTGGTGTTGTTGTTACTTAAAATTAAAGCTGGCAGCTAGCAATTTAAGATTATTGGGGAAAGGTTTTGTGTGGTTGTTAGTCGATGGTAAGCAGCTTTGTTTAATCATACATGATTAACGTACCATATTGGAACTTGGAAGACATTATTTAGAGATTGTCCACAGGACTTGGACAAAAAGTACTCCTTCTTTTATATAATTCAACAATTATTATCAGCACAACTTAATGGACAAAATCAAAACTATATTAATTGGCGTGATTGTGGTCCATCTCCATCACATCCCTATCGATATCTACCATTAAAATCGGTGCTTCATAAGCTTTTAGTAGTGTTTACTTGGAATTTTATCATTTTTTGCAATTAAAAATAGGTCGATGAAAGTGAAATTGTAATGACCTCAAAAAATAATATTTGGTTTTATTATTTTTGTGGAAAACCTTATTAAGCTTTGTGACTATTTTGGGTGTTGTATGAATTTGGTTGGATGTAAAAATATTGGAATTAAGTGAGTTTAATCAAATTGGGACAAAATACCCTTATGATTAAGTTTATGATTTTTCAAAGGAAGTACAAGACATTGAAGTGAGAAAATTATGATTTTTGAATTGGAAAATTGAGATTGATCTCACGAACGCGTAGGCCCAAACGGTTCGTGAATCGGAGTTGAAACGAAGAAGTTATACTCGTTTGAAATTTCAGGGACTAAATTGCAAACAGAGACTTTGCCTATAAATTTCAGAGGGGCACTGTTTGGATTCATATTTTGCAATTCAATCCGGAAGTTTGAGAGCTCGTCGGAGAGGCGATTTCCGGCGGCTTCTTCTGTGGCGTACGGTGGAGGTGATCAACACCACCAACCCAGATCGATAGCCTGTTACCTCTTGAACATAACCCAAGAAGAATCGGAGCCATCGGAGGTGCGGTGAAGGTACGGTGGTGCTGCGAAGTTGGTTCGTCAATAGTGAAGTCAACAACTTCAACCGACGGTTTGAGCCACTTACACTTCGAATTGGACCTCGAGGTAAGAATTAAAGTTGTTCTACTCAGTATTACGAACATTTTGGCATAGGTCTTGACCGGCGATTCTAAGGTTGGTCCGTCGGAATAGTACCCAAATCCACCACCGGCGCTGGGTGGCGATTCTGAGTTAGGGCTTTAGAGACAGAATGTAGTGCTGGAGTTACTGAACATGTTTGTATGTTTAAAATTGTTGAGATTCCGTCGTTTAATCGACGATTTGGAGCCTCACAAATGTGGACCATTGATTGAAGATAATCGGACCGTTGGATCGTGCCCAATTTTAATTATGTTGTAGCTGGTGTTGTGAGGAGTCTGTAGGTTCAGACGGATTGATGATCGGACGTCCCGATCTTAAGTTATTGAATTTCAAAGTTAAGGCGAGCGATCGCCATTCGATAGTGCGATATAGAATTATCCGACCGTTGGATTGGGCCCAAATTGTCGCAGGGAGATATCGGGACTATTTAGAGTCCATTGGTGCGATCGGATTTGGAATCCGAGATTGTGGGCCCAAGGCGGATTTTAGGAGTGTCGGTTAAACATGTGGGACCCACGGACCCAAATAGTGACCTTTTGGACAATGGGTGTCATTGGTCATGATTCGACGTCGACAGCACGTACGTCACAGTTTTGAAGTTTGTTGGACGAGATTTGATCGCTTTGGACCCCGGTTGGTCCAAAGGGCATTTTCGTCATTAGTTGCGAAATCTTGGATTTTGGAGTTTTGTGCTAAGTTGAGTTATGTACTTTGCTTAGGTACTGTTGGAGTTTGAGTTGCTTGTGAATGATTCGTTAAGTTGTTAAAGACGCAGCTTGGACGAGAGGTGAGTAAAACCATCCTAATCGTGAGTAAAATCACGAATTATTATATTTATTATAATGTGACCTTGGAGAATGTTAATGGCTATAATTAACATGTTGGTTGTGTTTTTATAAAATGTTTTAATTATTTTAAAAACACATGAACTTGTTCTTCAAGGGTTCATGCGGTAATTGAATTCTATTTTGTTTTGAATTAATTATTATTATTGGAGTTTTGGTGTTTAACCATATAACATATGTTGTGGATGTATGGTGGAAATTCATTCGTGAATAACCACATAAATATATATAATAATTATATATTGCTGTGATTGGTATATTTGGCTATAAAACAATGTTTAATGTGAAACTACATTTTATATTGTTTTGGTGTTGGTGTTTTGGTGTTTTGGTGTTGATGGATTTAGGTGAGAATACCTTGAATCCCTTCTGAGTTTGTCAGGTGGGCATTCTCGTGGCAAATAATGAGGGATAAATTACCCTAGGGAGCAAGACCCAAGAACAGTTAGAGCTCTAGTCTTGGCGCCATCTAGTACTCATGAATGGAGTGTAATCATGAGTGAACACTACTTTGGTGTTTGTAGTGTTATAGATTAGAGGTTCATAGTATTCTCTCTTCTATCTGTCAAATAAATGACGTGTGAAAACTACTTTGAAATAAAGAGTTTTGGTGTGGTCACAGGTGGTGATTCAAAAGTTCTTTAATAAAAATAAAAGAATTGTGATTGTGATGATATTGATGATTATGATTACCTTGGTTATACAAGGATTGTGGTGTGCTAATGAAAGTGCATGTGTTTGTATATTATGTGAAATTGACATATTATCCTCTGGACGTGGTTTACTCATACGAGCTTTAGAAAGCTTACCGGGTTGTTCTGGGTGAACCCGGTGCACTATTCAATGGTGTAGGGGAAAATCCTGCAGGTGGTAGAGACGGTGGCAGGAGAATTAAGGTGAGGAGCAGGAGGCTCAGTGGTGGTCCCAGAGAACTGTAAAGTGTGGTGTGAGAGTGTTGGTGAGTGTTAGACTTCCGCTGTGTGAAATAAACTCTGAGGAGCATATTATGTAAAATGATGATTGTTCATTTATTGTGTGAGTTTGTAATGTAATATTTGACTCAGAAGAATTGAGTCATTATTGACATTGTGGTTCGGAACAGTGGTGTTGTATCAAGAAAGAAAAGTTTAAATTTCTAGGTACTTTTGTTGAAGGTTCCGAGCTTTGCGTCCCGAATGTTGGTTGTTCTGTTTAAATTGAGGGTTAATGTTGTTGAAAATTCGGGGTATGACAGAAATACTACTAAACCAAAGACTAGTTAATTAGTAAAAGCATGCATAGATGCATATAAATATGTGAAGCGGCTTTTAGCCAAAAGGCACTAGGATAATGTTGGATTGGAAGTGGGTGAAGAATAGAACATCTTTTTAACATCAGAACTTTTTTATTTGAAATGACATGAAAATCATTATGACATTTTTTCTGGATAACATTTTACTTTGGGTAGATTTTTTTAAACCCCTTTTTTTCGGATCTAAAGTTGGGGTAATTTTCAGCCAGGAGGAATATATAAGCCGTCTGTCATACTAATTCCTGCCTGGGAAATGACTTTTTTTAACTTTTCTTTTTTCATTGAGTGTTTCCAATAATTGGAGTTGGAACTTGGAAGCGAAGAAAGGGTCTTTGTGTTTCACAGAACACCAGCAAAAAAGAAAAAGAAAAGATGGGAATGAGAAAGTGACACGACCCATTAGCAACAAGCAAAACTCACATGGGATGATGGGAGTGGGGATTGTCCCAATTTATCTTCATATATCTTTTCCATCTTTTCTTTACTTCGGTTAAATATTTACTGCACTATGATTAAAATTGCATGCTGCGTAAATAAAATTTAACTTTTCAATCCCTTATGAATACATAAGATTTAGTGGACATACACAATAGACTTGTAGTTATCTCTTCACCCGATTTCTTAGATTTGATTCCCTCTCTTCTCCAATATTGCTTGTATCAAAAAAATTTAGTGTACATAATTCAACGATCCATAGCTTAGCTATCCTATAAATTAAACTGAAAATATAGCCATGCATTTTGCAAACTGATGGCGACTCAGTTTTCAAACTGCATCAAATATTTAAAAGGGTTGTTTTTCTTTTTGGAACTTCCCTGCCAGGCACCTCTTTTTTGATTGAACAGTTTGGATTGTAGCTCCATGAAATCCATGCAGTGCTCCAAAGTCATGGAAAAGATTGCAGCAAATCGAGTCTCGTCAACTTAAACTATTTTTAGTTTGTTTATTTGCAATTGCAAGGTCACTTGAACTTTTTATAAAGTTTTTGGTAATATTATTATTATGTAATTATATGTGGATATCTCTATGGATTCGGATCATGGGGATCTGTCATGCCGGACTGCATATCCAATCAAATGGCCCATAATTTCCTGAAAATTTCCTTCGCATTTTTGGGTCCACAAAATTGCATGAGAAAACAAAACCTCTAACAGCTGCCTACTTACTAATACATTTTAAAAGTCTGGAACTTTTGATCCATCGTTTTTGTCAGTTATGTGGCGATAGACTTCTTCCCAAATTTTAAATTCCAATTAAGTCAACATGATGATCGAACCATATCTCACAATCCTGTGGCTGCCCGTCGAAGATGGAAAGATGATGGGCCATGATTTCAAGGACATGTGAGAAAGGGTGAATGTTGCAATAATGGAGTAATTCAAATATCAGTACAATTATCGCTCGTTTAAATTTTTTTTATAAAAAATATCAGTATAATTTTTCCAATAAAATAACAAATTATAGAATAATATGGTAACATTATTACTTGCTATATTTTGTCCACACGCGTTATAATATGAGTGGATATGATTTATTTTCCTTCTTTTATAGAATAATATCAATAAATATTCACTTATGTTATAATATGTGTAGATATATACTACATTGTCGTATTAATCCAATAATATTCTATAATTACCCGAATTTAAAAAACAATTTTGAAATTTTGCAGTACTTAAATATTTTATCATGGATTTTTTTATAATCCTTTTTTGACGTATTTTTGGGGGCCTCTGGAGGGAAACCAACAAAGCAACCATTAATAATTTAGCCCATTGGCAAGTTCATTTAGCCCATGGGTCAAACTCAACCCACATTTATGATGTGGACCGGTTGAACCGGCATGCCCAACAACAGCGCGTAGCGGATTGTACAGACACGGGCTTTTCTTTCCTTTCAATTTTGGTCTTAAAATCCTTTGTGGCCCAACATGGAGTGATGTTTTGTAATTTTTTTTTTGTTTGTGATACATGCGATGCGATATTGGGGAGAGGGAATGAATTGAATCTAAAAACTTGAGTACAAGAGTAAATACTCTTAATCACTTGAGTTACAAGCTTGTAACATAATTCTTCTCTCAAAAAAACCATATTTACTTCAACTCATTTCATACCCCAAAAAATAAGGAAAAAAAACATCACTCCACCTTGCTATCCCAAAAAAGAAAGAACAAACAACAAAATACAAACGTTCTATTTTTGGCACTAAAACACTTTTCTATTAGTTGAAGGCATCAAAACACACCCGAAAATTTTGAGTTCGAGCCGAGCTCGAGTGGGGCCTTCATGGGCTTTTTCATTTTTTGGGTGAGTAGGACCAAGATTTCAAAGTGATCGACCTAAGCCCACCCATTGGGGCGAGCCTAAGTGGGCTTTTCAAGCAGAGCCACTCATTGCCTTTTGTTTTTATTTTATTTTATGTTTTGCCTTATTTTCATTCTAAACATTGAAGTAAATGTCTTGTATTTTTTACTTTAATTTATTTTTATATTACTTCATTTACTCAAGTTTTCAATGTAAATAAGGAAGTACCCCCCATTTGGATTCAATAAAAAATACCAGAAAATCAAATTCACAACAAATCAAAATATGAAAATCCAGTTTAATATAAGATAAGTTTATACCTCAATAAGTCAATGTATACTTTATATTAAAATCTCATAAAATCGTGCTTGATTATTTAAGTTGTAATAAATATAAACCGCCAAAAATATCATTAAAGACATTAGTATTTTAAAAGTTCATTTTTCATAATTAGTCAAATTTTGAAAGAAAACTGTTTTTTCAAGTATGATATGTAGTAATATAAAAATAAATTAAAGTAAAAAGACAAGACATTTCCTTAAATGTTTAGAATGGAAATAATGCAATATAAGGGGAAACAAAAAACAATAAGGCAATAAGCGGACTTACTTGGGCCAGGCCAGGTTGGGTTATGAGCAGGCCTTGTTAGGTCGAGTTGAAGGCAGACATGAGGTTTCAAAACCTAAGCCCAAGTCCTACTCAACCTCAAAACGGGCTTGACCAAATGGACCTTACCATTGAGTCGGGCCAAACCCATTGAACCTACAGCTACCCGGTTCGACCCTAGGCCAAATAATGACCCCTAAATTTATCCCTCCATTTTAGGAAAAATGTTTTGAATTCCTTTTTTTCCCTCTCATGCATGTTCGATAGGTAAAGTTTTAGAGATAAATTCGAAATTCATAAATTTGAGAATTTCTACATATCATTCATTTTGAGAAAATGAGGACTTGGAAATGAACTCTACAAAAAGAAAAAAAGAGGGGATCCTTATATGAAAATTACACAACTATACTTAACGACGAATAACAATGATATGAAAATACTTTCATATAAAGGGAGAAAGTTTAGGATTTGGTGAAAAAAAACAAACAAACAAAATTAAGAAAAAGAAAAGTACTTCAATTTACACCACATTGAGGTAAAATAGTCTTTCTTTGTTCTGCTTACTATAGCCTTTAATTTTATTTTTCTGAATTATTTGACCACCCTTTCGACACATTTTTGTTAATCATATTGATATTTACGTCCACTTGCTGCCTTAGGAATGCGGTGGTTACCCAGTTCACCATATTCCTCTGTTTTTGCGGCGTCCATCCATATAATGACAATGCTGTCATATAGCAGCAAGCAAGCAAACAAAGAGCAATGCTAACTGGGTCTAGTCGCATTAACTTGTAAACTAGTGATCTTACGTTCAAACCCTCAAGACACTTTAGTAGTGTGTGCGAAAAACCCCCTCCTTTTTCTTACTTTGGCACAACAACAAAAAAAAACCACCATAGAGCATCATCAAGATGGCCTTGCCAAACGAAGGATCCTGATCTAGTGACTGAAATGTTAAGGATCACAATGATCAGAATCCATAAGTTAGGGGAATGTGTAAATTTTGAAGTCAAGCCATCCATTATCCATCAAATCCATATAATGCATGGGCATCAATCATGTATGGAAATGATGAGATCAAGGGTCCCCTACAAATTATAAGATACCAAATGGACAAGTTGGAACAAATCAGATGGTGGTGAGGAATATCTTGATTGGTTCCCATGCTCCTTAAAACTCTCTATAAAACTTACGAACCTTACAAGTTCAATATTGTGTTCTGAATTTTCTCTTCCTCCCTCCCTTGTGCACAATTTCAATGGCTATTGGTCATCATGTTTGCTTGCGTTTTTGGCTTGCCATTGCAATTATCTCCACCACTTTGGCTCAACCCAACAATTATATCATCCACATGGACTCAACCATGATGCCAAAGGCCTTTGCTAATCACCATTCATGGTACTTGGCCACAGTAAACTCTGCACTGAGCAAGTTTAGGCCAAACACCACCACAACCTCCTCTTCTTCTGCCCTCTCTTCTAAACTTATTTACAGTTATACTCATGTCATAAATGGGTTCAGTGCAAGTCTCTCCCTTTCTGAGCTTGAGGCCTTAAAAACCTCTCCAGGCTACATTTCTTCAGTCAAAGACTTGCCAGTAAAACCAGACACTACTCACTCCTCTCAGTTTCTTGGCCTCAACTCCAAATCCGGAGCTTGGCCGGTTGCAGATTATGGCAAAGATGTCATAATTGGATTGGTGGACACTGGTGTTTGGCCAGAAAGTGAGAGCTATAGTGACGATGGAATGTCAGAAATCCCACCAAGATGGAAAGGTGAATGCGAGAGCGGCACCCAATTCAACTCTTCTTTGTGCAACAAAAAGTTGATTGGGGCAAGGTTCTTTAACAAAGGGCTCATTGCCCAAAACCCCAACTTGACCGTTTCTGTGAATTCAACAAGGGACACAGATGGGCATGGGACCCACACCTCATCCACAGCAGCTGGAAATTATGTACTCGGGGCATCGTATTTTGGTTATGCCCCGGGCACAGCTCGTGGCATGGCTCCGAAGGCTCACGTGGCCATGTACAAGGCTCTTTGGGAAGAGGGTGCTTTGTCTTCTGATATAATTGCTGCCATTGAGCAAGCGATTATAGACGGTGTGGATGTTTTGTCCTTGTCATTTGGGCTTGATGGGGTTGCTTTGTATGAGGACCCTGTTGCCATAGCCACATTTTCAGCCTTGGAGAAAGGTGTCTTTGTGTCCACATCTGCAGGAAATGAAGGCCCTTTCTTTGGCACCTTGCACAATGGCATCCCATGGGTTCTCACCGTTGCCGCTTCCACAATCGACCGTGATTTTGAAGGAACTGCGCATTTTGGCAACGGAGGCTCCGTCACGGGGTCTACTCTTTTTCCGGGGAATCCATCTTCAACCCAATTCCCAATTGTTTTCCTTGATGCATGTGACAGTTCGAAAAAATTGAAACATGTGGGGAAGAAGATAGTTGTGTGCCAGGACAGAAATGATTCGTTAGGCGAACAAGTTGATAATGTTTACAACGCAACTGTTGCCGGAGGCCTTTTTATTACCAACAACACTGACTTGGATCTGTTCCTCCAAATCTCATTTCCCACAATCTTTCTCAGTCCAAAGGAAGGCGAAGCGATCAAAGATTACATCAACAGCAACGCTCAGCCAACAGCAAGCTTGGAATTTCAAAAGACACTTCTTGGTGCCAAACCAGCACCGGTTACAACAAGCTTCACCTCTAGAGGGCCATCCCCCAGCTTCCCATTTACCCTGAAGCCAGACATTCTGGCTCCAGGATCATTAATCCTAGCTGCATGGCCTCAAAATAATGCGGTAGCCGTGGTGAACCAAAAAGACTTGTTTAGTAATTTTAATATCTTGTCCGGGACGTCCATGGCGTGCCCTCATGCAGCCGGTCTAGCCGCTCTTCTAAAAGCTGCATATCCAAAATGGAGCCCTGCTGCTATTAGATCAGCCATGATGACGACATCAGACACATTGGATAACACTCTCAGCCCCATTAAAGACATTGGTGATGGTTACCAGCCAGCCAGTCCTCTGGCCATGGGAGCAGGTCATGTCAATCCCAACAAAGCCCTTGATCCGGGGCTCATATACGACGCGGACATAGAAGATTACATAAATCTCCTTTGTGCACTGAACTACACCAACAAGCAAATCCAAACCATCACCAAATCAGCCTCGAACAATTGCTCAACTCCTTCCTTGGATCTTAACTATCCTTCTTTCATTGCATTCTTCAACGCAAACGATTCGAAGCCGGATGTACGAACCACTCAAGAATTCCGGAGGACAGTGACCTACATAGGAAAGGGACAGTCGACCTACGTTGCAAGCGTTACACCCTTAAAAGGGTTTGAGGTTGGAGTGGTTCCAAACACATTGAAGTTCAAGGAGGAGGGTGAGAAGCTGAGCTTTGTGCTGAGTATAAAAGGTCCAAGACGAACGAAGGAGACTGTGGCTTTTGGCTATCTAACTTGGGCGGAGAGTGGAGGTGAACATGTGGTGAGAAGCCCCGTCGTGGCCACAAACCTCAGCTCAGATACGGTGTCGCAGCAGAGCTAACTTGCCTGCTCTAGCAAGCATTGGATCCTTCCCCTTTGCTATAAATAAATAAATTAAAGTTTATAGTTTATAATTCACATTAGGATCAGGCTAACAGCAGGTTGGTGCTGTTGTTACTTAAATTAAAGCTGGCAGCTAGCAGTTTAAGATTATTGGGAAAGGTTTTGTGTGGTTGTTAGTCGATGGTAAGCAGCTTTGCTTAATCATATATGATTAACGTACCATATTGGAACTTGGAAGACATTATTTAGAGATTGTCATATTGATACAAATAAAAATAAACAGCTCAAGTTTATTTGTTTATTTTGGCCGGACACACTATTTAAATAATTAATCATCTAAAAATTAACGTGAATATGTAATACTTAAACCCTGATGAAAAAGTACAACAACTTAAGTAGTCTTCTTTTATATAGTTCAACAATTATTATCAGTACAACTTAATGGACAAAAACAAAACTATATTAATTGGCACAGTTTCTTTGGCGTGAATGTGGTCCGTCTCCATCACATCCCTATCGATCTCTACCATTAAAATCGGTGCTTCATGAGCTTCTAGTAGTGTTTACTAGGAACTAAAAAAAAATCACGAAAGATGAAAGTGAAATACTACTGAACCAAAGACTAGTTAGTTAGTAAAAGCATGCATAAGTGCGTCTAAATATGTGAAGCTGCTTTTAGCCAACAGAACACCAGCAATTGGAGTTGGAACCTGGAACTTGGAAGCAGAGAAAGGGTATTTATGATTCACAGAACACCAGCAAAAGAGAATCAGAAAAGATGGGAATGAGAAAGTGACACGACCCATTAGCAACAAGCAAACTCACATGGGATGGGAGTGGTGATTGTCCCAATTTATCTTCATATAAATGAAACTGAAAATATAGCCATGCATTTTGCAAACCGGTGGCGACTCAGTTTTCAATCTGCATCAAATATTTAAAAGGGTTGCTTATTCTTTTTTTCTTTTTGGAACTTGCCAGGCACCTCTGTTTTGATTGAACAGTTCGGATTGTAGCTCCATGAAATGCATGCAGTGATGATTGCAACAAATCGAGTCTCGTCAACTTCAATTATTTTTAGTTTGTTAATTTGCAATAAATTATTATTATGTAATAATATGTGGATATCCAATCAAATGGCCGGACTGCATATCCAATCAAATGGCCCATAATGTCCTGAAAATTTCCTTCGCGTCTTTGGGTCCACAAAATTGATGAGAAAACCAAAACCTCTCACAGCTGCATAGTACTAATATGATGATCGAGCCAATTAAGTCTCTGCAACTTCTTCCCAAATTTTAAATTCCAGTTAAGTCAATATGATGATCGAGCCATATCTCACAATTCTGTGGCTGCCTTTTGAAGATGGAAAGATGAATGGGACATGTTAGAAAAGATGAATGCTACAATAATGGAGCAATTCAAATATGAGACAATTATCGCTTATATAAAATTAAATATATGAAAAATAATTTAACAATAAAATGAGAAATTATAAAATAATACGG
Organism: Prunus fruticosa; assembly: GCA_018703695.1. Lineage (NCBI taxonomy): Eukaryota > Viridiplantae > Streptophyta > Magnoliopsida > Rosales > Rosaceae > Prunus > Prunus fruticosa. The sequence continues at coordinate 52,761,454 of CM031917.1, forward strand.
TAATATGGTGGCTTGTTATATTTTGTACACATGTTATTTTCCCCTTTTTAAGGAATAATATCAATAAATATCCACTTTTGTTATAACACGTGTCCAGGATATACCACATTGTCGTACTACCATAATATTCTACTAGCCTCTTCGCCAATTGGTTTTCTTTTTTATTTTATTTTTAGAATTAAGAAAAGATAACATGGGTAGTTATGTTCCATAAAATTAGGATCTATTATCTGATTTTTTTTTAATATGAAAAAATGTGAATTTTCCACATTATCCTCATTTAATTAATAATTTCAATTCTTAATATTTGAATTTACCAAGGGTATTTTTTGGTATTTTTAATGTTTCACAATTCTCTGCCTTTTGCTTTATTTATACTAACTTCTTCGCACGCGCTTATGCTTCTGCGAGATGCTTTTTTATTTTTATTTTTAAAATTTATTTTAGAATTAAAAAAGATAATGGGGAGTTGTGTTCCATAAAAATAAGATCAATTATCTTACCCATTATCTTATTTTTCTTTTAATTTTTTTAAATATGAAAAAGTGTGAATTTACCATATTATACTCATTTAATTAATAATTTGAAATCTTACGGTAAAATATTTTAACATGGATTATATATATATATCCTTTTTTGACGTATTTTTTGGGCGTATTTTTTGGGGGGGCTCTGGAGGGAAACCAACCAAGCCAACATTTATGATTTAGCCCGTTGGCAAGTTCATTGAGCCCATGGGTCAAACTCAACCCACATTTATGATTTGGACCGGTTGAACTGGCATGCCCAACAGTGACGCCTAGCGGATTGTACAGCGCACGGGCTTTTCTTTCCTTTCAATTTTGGTCTTAAAATCCTTTGTGGCCCAACATGGTGTGATCTTTTGTAATTTTTATTTTTAATTTTTTATGATACATGTGATGTGATATTGGGGAGTGGGAATGAATTGAACCTAAGATCTAGATTATGGTGCATAAGTAAATACTCTTAATCACTTGAGCTACAAGCTCTTTACATGATGTTTTGTAATCTTTAACATACTTCTTCTCTTATATAAAATTTTAAAAAATATATATATATATATATACATATTTACTTCAATTCCCTAAAAAGTAAGAAGAAGAAAAACTCAGTCTCCACCTTGTTATTCCAAAAAAGAAAGAACGACAACAAAATACAAATGTTCTACTTTTGGCACTAAAACACTTTTCTATTAGTTGAAGGCACCAAAAGAAGGCCCTTAACACATATCACCTCCTACCAATACAAATTTTGCAATCGTGTGTACAGTTTATAACGATATTGATACCTCAACAAATCAATGTATACTATACTAAAATATCAAAAAAAATCACTATAGCCTTTAATTTATTTTTTCTTAATTATTTGACAACCCCTTCGACACGAACACACACATATAAAAAGCATTTATAAAAGAACAAAATGATGAATCTATCAAAGTATTATTCTGAATTTGATCTTTTTCTGTTCTATATACAGGGCGGAAAAAGAAATATAGTTTAAAGTGGCTTAGGTTCCCCGTAACACATAGCACCTCCTACCAATACAAATCTTGCAATCGCGTGTACTTGTTACTTTGCCAATAAAATATGACACTAATATTTTCTTAACTTGTGAAAAAAGTGTGACATAGCAAAAGAGAGAAGAAGAAAAATGTCAACAAAGTGTATTGAAAAAAGACTTAAAACGTAGCAACATTTTCCTTTTTGCCCTTTTTAAGCTTTCAAGAACACCCAACCCAATGGCCAATTTCGTGGTCCAATAAATCCCTCAAATTCCTTAAAGCATCTTTTACCCGGATGATCCGTATCCACTTTTGCAGCCCATCACCCACTTTACTCTTTAAGCCTCTTACTATTGGACCAAAAGCATGCTAGTAAAAACTTCTATTTCTTCTTCTATTCTATATGCACGTGACACACTGCACGTTCCATATTTCCAGTCACGTGCGACGACCCGATAAAGGACAAAAGCTTAGAAGGGGGCATAAGCATAATGGCGGTGACTTGTGTCAATCTAGGGTTAGGGTTTTCTTTTCCTTTTTTTTTTTTTTTTTTGCTATAAGACGAAAACTAAAAACCAAAACCATTTTACGAGTGCGACAAAGATATTCTACTTCTGATTGATTCTATATTAATTTCTCCTCACTTTATCTTTTTCCAGACTCTTGAAATAGATCTCCGTCTCGCACACTCACAGATTTTAATGGTCCCAAATTAAGAATACATTAACAAACGAAGGGTCAAAAAAATGCCATATGTGTAACCTGTGGCTTCGGAAATTATGTTTGGTCAAACTTTTATCAAAGCCAAAGAACAGAAGGGGTGAGAGAGAGAGAGAGAGAGAGAGAGAGAGAGAGAGAGAGGAGCATGCAATAAATGAAAGAAGGGGAAGGAGAAATATATAGAAGGGAAGATTCAAAGAAGGGTTTGAAGACGTTGAAGAGAGAGATACTTAAAGTGGGAAAAGGCAAAGGTTTCTGGTCCAAAGAAGAAGAAGAAGAAGCATAGAAGCATTGATAGAAACATTTCAAACCCTCATTTTTCAGTCAGTTTCTCTAACATTTCGCTTTCATCGAAAACCCCACTTCTTTTTTTTGGTAGTTTGTTTTCATTTTATTTTTACTACAACAACACGTCTGTATTTGTATGTTTGTATGTATTTGTTTTTTCCTGCGTGAGCACTGACAGTTTCATGGAAACGAGAAATAGAGATTATAACCTTGATCCAACGACATGATGGCTTTCTTTTCAGTAAATCATAGTATACTTTCTTCTTTCACAATTATAGAGTGCGAGTGAGGACTGATGAGAGATAATAATAATAATTATTACACTGATCATAGTTTGATTTTGAACAACGAATTGTCATGCTGTGTCTGTCAGCTGCTTTTTCATTTTTAACCATTATTTACTTAACCTTCATTTTTCTCCTCTCTTTTTTTCTTTTTTTTCTTCTTTTCTTTAAGCCAAGTATTGTAAGGGTCACAGACTCACAGTCTATGTTGCACGGACACTCCAAAATCCTGGAGTGTCGGAGTGTCCACACGCGCGACACGCCGACACGGCTCCGACACGCCCCCGACACGCCTTGGACACGGTCAACGGTTAGGACACGGTCAAGACACGGCTCCGAACACGGTCAAGACACGGCAGGGACCAGTTTGAAATTTTGAAAATAAAATCTGGGGTCTAAACGTGATTTTTGAAACTTTGGTGGACTAATTTGAAATATTTTTTTAAAAAGGAGCAAAAAGTGGAAAAAGACTTTTTAAAACCTAAATCTCACATTTTCTGCTCCCAAACTTCATTTCCTTCGTCACCGGTCCTCCTCCCCTTCTTCTGGTTTTGCACAAGGTAAGTCTCTTTGCAATTTTTTTTCTTCTCTATTTTCAAATGCATTTATTTATGAGAAAAAAAAAGAGAACTATGAAGTTATGAACAAAGAAAAAAAAAATTGAGACATAAACATATAGACAAATATAAATAGAAAACTATGAAAAAAAGAGGAAATATAAAAACACATCAAAATAGGCCTCATATTTATGAAAAAAAAAGACAAATATCTAGTATCAAATCCATAATAATTATACACCGTAATAAAACATAATTAATACACCATAATAATTAATACACCCGCATTCTCCAAGTTCATAGTATCAAATCCATCTCCAAGTTCACTTGATGAACCGGAATTAGAAGGCTTGTTGTTTTCTAATAACAACAATGAAGATATAGATGCATGAAGAAGATTGAGAGTTAGATTATTTATGTTTTTATTTTTGTGGTGTATTAATTATTATATATGGATGATGAACATGAGTTATTTGTTTTGTTTTATGGAATTATGTGACATTGAAGTATTGAGAATAAATTATTATTTTAATTGCCGTGTCCTAACCTTACCCGTGTCCTAATTTTTTGAGATTTTCCGTGTCGCCGTGTCGCGTTCCCGTGTCCCCGTACCCGTGTCCGTGCAACATAGCTCACAGTTGTACGTATGACCCATTAATGGATGAGCTAACCAGAGAAAGCCCTAGAGGAAATTGTCAATGAACCAGACTGTATATCCTCAGCCTTTCTTTCAATGGCAAGCAGCTATCAATACCCTCTCTCTCTCTCTCTCTCTCTCTCTCTGAGTCTGAGGCATTATTGTAACTGAAACATTCAGGGATAAAGCTCAGAAACTGCAGAGAAGAAGAAGAAGATAGAAAGGAGAAAAAAGAGATGCGATAATCGAGATCAGTAATAAATTGCACCACTGAATATCAAGAGATCAGCTAAAACAAAAACATGGCCATTTTGAACTTCAACTCCAAATTTAACATCTTCACTAAAGTTATATATACAGATCAGAGTAGTAGCCGTCGATCACAAACACCCAAACGCACGCACACACATAATACTTTTGATCATCAACAATATCGATCATCTGACTCCATCTCATCAGACCCAAAATACAATCAACCAAGAAAAACTAGAAGGAAAAAAAAATGTAAAATATCAAAAAAGATATAACCTTTCGAAGTTTTGAATGTGGGATTTGATGAGTGAGGAGGAAAGCAAACTAATAATAAGTAGATCAGCTAACATGCGGAGGGAGGCATGAGATGGAGACCTAAGTCATCTTTTTCCAAAATCAGACGAGCCTTGCTGGCCTCCATCATGCTGGTCCCATGGTTCGAGCCATACTCCTCTGGGTGCAACCGCTTCTTGGAGTGAAGCAGCGGCACCCCAAACAGCTTGGTATTTTTGCACCCATTGCTACTGGGTTGTTGCTGGTCCTCAAGAATCGTCACTGAGCTGCTCTTGGACGTGGTGTTGCTCGGGCTGGAAGAGTTCATAACATGATGGTGGGTCGTCGTAGGCATGTGAGGTGTTTGCTTAGCATTTGTAGGAGGAGCTGGATAGTACCCAAGAAGCTGGTTGAAATTACTAGGCTTAGTAGCAGTAGCAGCTGGAGCCATGGAATTCGGAGGTGGGTTACAGAGAAGCAAAGAAGAAGGGTAGGAATTGCTTGGAGCCACAGGCTTGACATGGTTCTGAACAAAGTAGATGATGTCGTTGTAGAGTTTTCTCATGTGGGCTAGCTCTGACATCAGCACGGAGTTGCTCCGCCGCAGCCTCTCATTGTCCTCCGCCAAGCCCGTCACTGACGCATTATTAATATTCATAAAATTATTGTTGTTGTTGTTGTGATTGTTAATACCTCCGGTTGGGGATGGGAGAGGTGGTGAGTCCGAGTCACACCAGTTGGGCGGCTCGTCCGAGTCGGAGGGGGAGATGCTGCCACGACTCGGGAAGGGAAAGAAACTCGGATGATGGTGGCCGTTGATGCCGAGAGGCGAATGCGGGTTGTGGTGGTGGTGGTGGTGGCTGAAACCCACCTGATGAGGCTGAGCTGTCTTTCTTCTATGGATCTCACAGAGCAAATGCTTCTCTCCTTTCTTGAAGAACTCGTTCGCAAACTCCCATCTGTCCGGTACAATCTTCCTAAAACCCTAGAAACCCCAATAACAAAAATACGACGCCGTCAGTGAAAATCAAATAAAACACACGAACAAAACCAAAAAAAATTTCTGTGATGAATTTTATGTATGTTATCACGTACGTAGGTGTTGAGCTGGCGAACGAAGCTGGAGAAGTTGTTGTGCTTGAAGTAGTTGGGGAGGAGGTCGCGGGCGAACTCGGGAGGGCGCCAAACGACGAAGGTGGCGTCGTCTTCGCCCCACGAGACGATGTGGTCGGTGGCCGGATCATCAACGAGCTGGTACGTTTTGGTCAGGAAGGGAGCAGGCACCGACTTGTGCGAGTCCAGGGAGAGCAATATGCCCTCACAATTGTCTATCATCAGAGCCATTGATTTGACAAGAGAAAGAGATCTGAGCTCAGAAGAAGAAATGGAGCTTCTTGTGAGAGAAAGAGAGTGAGAGAGTGAATGAATGTTTGTGTGAGAAAGTTGGGGGATAAAAATGTTGGAGAAAAAGGGGTGGTCTGTGGTGTACTAGTAGTAGCTAGTAGTGTGTTGTGTTTATTTGCTTTTTTGTTTTTGTTTCTGTTTTTATTTTTGTTTTTTTTAATGAAATAAAATGGGGATATGATATGATATATGATAATATTAAAATTTTGTTTCCCTCCTCGGTTATGTAGTGAGAGAGAATATGTGTCTGTCTGTCTAGGACTGTGAAATAAGGGCCTTTCAAGACAAACCCGTGACCTCTTCTTTCTCTCTCTCTCTCTCTCCTCTCTTCTCTTTCTTTCTTTCTTTCTCTATCTTCTCACACACACATACTGTCTTTTGTACTGACAATCGATCCCGCGCACACCCACTTAAAAATCACGCACAGGAGGAGGATGGTGCAGGGTCTGTGTACCCTCCCGTCTCATTGTGTGTTCTGAAATGACCATGGTGCCCCTCCCTCCACATTGCTCTTTTTTTTATTCAATAGACACAGTCATAAACTTGGTCTGGTTGGTTACTTAGAAGCTATACATGTCTATAATTCCTTTTCCTTTTGCTAGGCCTGGACCTGTCTAGAGCCTCCTGTGGTATATACAGTTGTGCAGCTTCTGCTTCTGAGCTTCTGCTTGTGCTTTGATGTTAGCGGTTTTGTACCATCTCATTTAATGCAACCCAGCACTTAATAAATAGCATAGGTTTGCATGGAAATGTACAGATCATGTCTAATCATATATTTCAGACAAGTGATGTTTCTAATGTAACCCAGAAGTATGCCCTAAAATAAACTGGGAATATTATTATTACTCGTGAAACGCTAGGGTATATGTGTTGCTCCTCAAGGAATAATTTATTTATTTATTTGAAGGAAAAATGCATGCATATGGTTATTTGAAAGAGAATCTTGGAGGAGAAGCCTAGAAGGGTATGTTGGTCAAAGGAAACATTATATTATTAGTTGGGTTGAGGGCAATGTTAAAAAGAAAAAAGATAGGATAGGAAGAAGAAAGGAAAGGTTTGGGTTGGGGTTCACGTCAAACGAGTGTCCTCTTTTCAATTTGTAAGTTAGCTTTTGTTGTTTAATAAGTCTGAGGCACCAAACCAAAAACACAGTCTCCAATTTCTAATCCCCCATCATTTTCTACTTCTACTATTACTTACTTACTTGTAACTTGTATCTCTCTCTCTCCTTGTCTCTCTCTCTCTCTCTCTAGAGAGCTGGAATATATAAGGTAAAGGATACATCGAACTACGTGATGGGATTTAAAGCCTGTTTCTTTCTTCTTCGTGACGACATTTTCTTCTCCTTCTTCTTCTTCTATTTTGCTTATTGCTTCTCTCTCTCTCTCTACCTTTCTTTCTTTCTTCTTCTTCTTCTTCTTCTTCTTCTGCTTCTTTTTTTTCTTTTTTTTTTGCTGCCCATAATATTCCAAACTTCAATATACCATCAGGGCTAAAGAGACCTAGACATGCTCTATCTGGCCACTACAACCTTTACTCACTAGCTTACAATTCTTCTACCTCCCTCTGCCAGCCAGCTGCTTTCCTAGTTTGGCTCTTGCTCACTCTCGGCTCGGCTTCTCTGCTGACGTGTCCAGGTGATCCATTGAATTATTGACCCTAAAAGTTTCCATGAATCAACAACTGAAAAGAAAATTAAAATTAAAATTTACAGCTTTTCCTCCCTCTCTCTCTTTTGTAATGCCCCAAGAAATATTCTTTCTTTTTACACACACTACTCTCTCTCTCACAGCGCACAGACTCTGTGAAAAGGAGTATAAGATGGAGGAGGCAAGGCAAGACATATGTTTAATTTTCATCCCATTGAGAATCAAATCATAATGACCTCTGCCACACAACCAAAGTGATTCACTTTTCATTTTCAAATCCATATTTAATTTTTTTGAATTTCTCAAGTGTGACAATTTAATGTGGGAATTTTGAAGAAGCTAGCTAGATTGCATGAAATTCAATGTAATAATGAAGTGGCCACTAGCAGAAAAAATAAAAAAAAAGGTAGGGGATATGGGATTTATTTTGTGATAAGTGAAAGCCTGACTGCAAGGAAGTAGAGGGGTAGGGAGGGAGGGAGTAGGGACACAATCAGATGTTCCAGGGTGCAAAGTGAAAACAATAGGAAAATGATGGCTAATTATTTCACAAAGATACTCAACTCATTATTTTCATTATGGCCTATCATTCTCATTATTGGAAAACCAAAGTTAAACTCGTCAAACTGTCCCAACTTCACTTCCCCACCCCCCCTATAATTTCTCACTTTTTACAGTTTTCTCGGCGCTCCCCTCATTTGAAATCGGTGCAAATTTATATTCATCACCATATCATTAATCCCTTTTTTTCCCTTTTACTTTCAATATATATATATATATATATATTTTTATATAAAAAAAACAAACTTAAATTATACATTTATAACAAGGCTTAGCCTAAAATACATATGCTATGCCTGAAGAAAATGGAGAAATACATACTTCTATGTGAAAGCATTACTTTCCGATAAACTCCATTTTCTTTTCTTTTCTTTTTAATACAAGCAATATTGAAGGAGGAGGAAATCAAACATAAAACCTCGGGTGCATGAATAAATACTCTTTAACCACTTTAACTACAAACCATTTACATTTGTTTTTAGTTTTGTGGTAAGCTCTATTTTGGGCTAGAATGGGCAAGCACCAATGAAAAAGAAAAAAGAAAAAAATCAGTTTTATTAACAAAATATCAAGTATAAAGAAGGCAAATAGACTGGACTGGAGAGAGAAGAAAAATACCCCTAACCAATATGTAGGTATGGAAATTAATATTTGCATGTGACACTGGCACACCGCAGAAGTTTATATAATTTTTATAAAATTAAAAAAAAGAGGGGGGAATTAATATATATAGAAAATAGCATGAAGAAGCAGTGTCCAGCTTCAAGTCCCGATATTCAATAAAAATGGGAAATTTTAATGGTTTTTTCTCCCTAGCATGAGAAGAAGAGCACACATCTTCTAATACGTTCTTGGCCCTGCCCTTCTCTTCTCTCTCCCAGCTCAGCCCACACATACATCTTAAACCCTGCACTCTTCTGTGCAGGCAGCAGAGATCTCTGCACCGTTTCAGCGGCTGACATGGAGAGACAGAAGCAGCTAGCTAGTCCTTTTTATTTTGAAGGGCTTCTGCTTCTGCTTCTGCTTCTGTAGGTGTAACTACTCTCGTGATTCTTGTTTTGTTTTTTTCCTTTGCATAACATATAATTATTAACACCAACCTTTTCCCTTGTTCATGTTACATGCACATTTTTGGGAATTTACCGCATGTGTGTACGCATTACCCACCTCTAGGCTCTAGCTTAGCTCCCGCCAACCGACCCATCAACCCCAATGTACACATTTGATTACTTCTTTTTTATTCCTTGTAAATTACCCATACCTAATTAAACTCAATGTGCAAGAAATGATGGGCACGCATGCATGCAGAATCATCTTAATCCATTAACAAAAGTAATTATGTGACCATGATGAAGCACATGGATTGTTTGTTGATTGAGTAATTAATCAAGCTTGGTAGGGAGCAAGGTGAGGTAAAATTAATTATGAAGCAATTTTACCCTATGTTTGAACAATATAAGACATATATGAGATGAGTTAAGAGGATTTGAGACGGAATGGGTCCACAGAGAGTATGGAAATCTAGAAAAACAAAGGCTGATTTCTTTCACAAGTTGTCAGCAATTCTGGACATGAATCCTTATACCGAGCCCACCACCACCATCACTACCAAAATCACACCCACCACCATCCTCTCCTAAACTACAACTCATACCCCCCAGTCTCTCTCTCTCTAGATAGCTATGTGCTGAAGAGCAAGAAGATTCTATTCTAATTTCTAAAACGCTGTGAAAGTGAAACCAAACCCCACCTCCTCTCACATGACCACCGCCGATAGCAAACAAAAGAAGAAACTATATAAATTAATTAGTAGGTTAAAAAACACACAGATGATTTTATTTTATTAATGAGAGTCTAATATTATGATATTTTTATCCAAATACGAGAATTCCAATGCAAGACAACTTAAAACACAGAGCGAATACGGATAAAAACCCACCATATTTAAATTGCCTAAGTGACTGATTGATACTCGTGGGTTCCCTACCCATATACTTTTAACTATTATATTCTACTTTTTTTTTTTGGTCGAAACTATTATATTCTACTTAGACAACCCTTTCTCCTTCTCCTTCTTTCTAAGCTGAAAAAACTCAAATAAAAAGAATCAAAATCTGTATTCTTTTATATACGACGACAAGCCTACAAGGTTCTTTCTTCTGTCTCTTCTCAATCTCGCACTCTCTTTTGTCTTTCTTTCTGACCCCTTCCCTCCTCCTCTACCTCAATTAACCTAATTTTATATTTTTAATTATATATATAATATGGTTTGTATGGCATGGATTTGAATTGGGGTCAAAGTGAAAGTGCTCTAGAGTTCGAATCTGCAGGTGCTGGGGAGTGGGGGCTAGACAGAAACAAAATCAAGGTCACGAGGGGATTTAGATGCCACGAGGAAATGGGCATGCCATTTTTCTGAGATCATTAAGGATCAGACAAGATACCCGTTTGTCTTTGGTTCTAGCATACCCTAATGTTAATTATATGTTTTTTTTTCCTTTTTTGGTTCAATTGACGTTTCTGTCCTTAATTCTGGGCTTCTTCTACTTCTGGATCACATCTTTCTCTTCAGTCACACGGTGCAACCTTCTTCCATAAATGCATGCAGAAAAATGAGGCATGTCTTATTTGTGAATAGTTATTATAGTCCATGAATATATTAATGAAATAATTTACCGCCGAGACTAAGAGAGGTGAAGTTTGACAAGTGTTGAAACTCCAATTTGCTTTTAAGTAGGAGTTTCTCCTCAATTTTAAGGAGTTAAATTTGTTTTCCGTAAAATGTCTCGATTTACATTTATTAAGGATGAATAATCCTAGTGATAAAGCAGCAATCAATCGCCCTTATCCTCTTTATATACTTTCCCTAAAGCTTGTTATCACTTTAGGTGGTACTGACTTTGTGTAAAGGAATTTCACCGTCAAATGAATTCGGTTTGATTTGTTCATGTCCCTAAAATTAATCGCTTAGAACTTCGCACTAAACGATATCGAATTACCTTAATAAAAATTAGGTTTTGATATATATATGTGAACTTCCCGAATCTTTGTGCATGAGAAAGTCATATCTATTGGACCCAAATGAAATAATTGAAGAAGAAGTACTAGTTCTATGTGTGTATATATATATATATATATATATATATATATATATATGTATACACAGACAGATGAAAGGTTAAAAGAATAGTTTAGAGCAACAATTTAGATTTAGTTTCCATGCAAAAGGTTCAATTCTTCAAAAAAGACGTTAAAAAGCAGCTTCTCTACCCAAAGGTTTCAAAAAAAATATATAGACTTGCATGGCCTCCATTTTCTTTTTCAACGAATAAAAAAGTTAATTTTAACTCACTTTAGAATTACATTAAAAGGAGAGAACAACAAGAGTTGTCTTTCATCCACTATCTTTCTCCCTTTCCTTTCCTTTTTTTCTTATCTCTTTTTTTCCTTTCCCCTCTTTTCTTTCTTTCTTTCTTTGTTAAAGACATTCATTCATCTTCTACGTTAAAAAGAGATCCTTCTATAAACGTGTGAGAGGGACTTTATTCAAATAGTCATACATAAATAAGAGTATTTGATAGTATATATTTTTTAATATATATATATATACATAGAGCTTCCATTGAGAGATCCCTCAGATTAGCTTATTTAAGGGACACCTTTGTAGGGCCCACTCCGCATTGTATTTCACTAATCCAAACCGTCTATGATTTAGATAATTATTCATCTCTACAAAAAATCACTTGAATCCAATATCGTTTGATCACTCAATTATGTTATTGAAATTTTAGTACTTTCTTGAGTTTGTATGATATAATTGGATGTCGAAATGGTTTTCGGTTTGTCCAATTTTTGGCAAGAATGATCTATGAATGTAGACTTAAAAAATAGATTGTTTGGATTGTCGAAAAGAAAATTTATAGGATACTCTAAAGGGAATCCTTCAAATAAAATTATTTGAGAGATCCCTCGATAGAATGGGATAATATATATATATATATATATATATATATATATATATATATATATATATATATATATATATATATATATATATATATATATATATTACAAACTCTTGTACATCAAGGTGTTTTACATACAAATAATAGTCTGAATATATTTAAATTCGTGAGATTCAAACTTCAGTGTAAGGTGCCGTAATAACCATCATTTGTTCTTGTTACCAAGTTAAAAGACAATATAAACATTGATCATGGTGATGTTTCTACCTGCATGATATGATATTTGGAGCCTAAGATTCCACTAATAACATACTTTTGAATCGGTGCCATATTATCAACCATGGCCGACCTCGCATGTCTTGTAAAGATGGGCCCCAATTAAATAAGTTTTTAGTACAATCTAATCTATGTATGACCTAAACATGATTAGCCAAAAAAGTATGAGTCACCGAATGTCAAAAAAGAAAGACATATACCACATCATAATATGCACAGAAGAAATGTTAGAATGGTTGGTTTTTTTGTGTGATTTGCAAGTTAGAATAGAATAGAAAGAAAGAAAGAAAGAATTACAAGTAGAGGGGAACATAAAGGCTGTTGGATCACATGCACATCACATTCCTTTTTCTTCTTCTCTTCTCTTCTTTTTATACTGTGGTGGCTCATGAACGTTCCTTCATAAAGAAAAGGTCTTTGAAAATTTTGGGCCCCGCAGGGCTCTCAAGGCTGCTGCTGCAAATTACGAATTAATTTTGCTTAAATATATACTTCCTCAATCCAAGGGATTCCCATGAGATGATGAATTAAGCTCATGTGGGGCCCTCCATCATCCTCACCATCATCATTTCATGCATATACAAGAACAAGACCCACCTCTCTCCCTCTCTCTCTCTCAGTCTCCCTCAGTCTCACGTCCATTTACTTACACAAAGCAAAGTGCTTAAAGTGGCATTTTTTCTGCTTCTGATGCCAGCCAATAATGCATCATATAAAAATGGTAAGCCCCCCCACCCCCACCCCCTTCTCATCATCGAAATCTGGTGAAATTTAATTATTTATATCCAATATATCCATATCTATATCGTAATCGATTTTATGGATTGCTCATTGATCGATTGATTATTATGAAGCCATCACAAATTGATCATTGCATGGCATTTGCATGTGCTAATTTTGTTTCATACAATTTTCTTTTACTTTCTTTTAATTAGTACATATATATTTCCATAATCATACAAATATTATTGCCAACTAATTATCCACTAAGGAAACCCTTTTTTGGCTGCTCAATCATGTCATCAGACATAAAGTTTCTAAACGATCTGATACACAAATCATATTATATCGTCGTTACACCTAACTTATTGTCATATTATGTCCAATGGTCACCCTCATTTATAACATAAAATTGGAAAGATTAGTTCAATTTTCTTTGTCATTATATTACTACTACCTTTCTTCGTGGTATGGAGATCCTCCCGATATCATTCAAGATGTTCTGCTTATAATTCGAAAGAAATAATAAAGAAGATAAGGCGAGGCATGCACAAAATGTGGTTATTACATTGATTGATTCACCATGCAAATCACACGCATCAAGTTCAACGCATTGAAGAAGATAAATTAATGTTGATGAGCACTAGAGGTTCTAAGTAGGATCTGAAGAGCTTATGGACAGGGACGTGAAGTTAAGGTGGGTTTCTTCTATTTCTAGGACCACCAACATATATATTATAAGCTACTGTTTGCCAAAAGTTGAAACCAACATTGGAACAACCTATGTCCATGTGACACACTCAAATTTGGCTTTTATTTGCAGAGAAGGGTGAAATTGTCTCACGTCCCTCCAAACACCATGGGATACGTACAAATATATGAGACAATCTCTTAATGCTTGTGGAACTTTGAACTGTAAAGTGTTCTATTTGGATGACTGATCGAATTGGACGTTGTCTTTTTTTTTCTGTTTTTTTTTTCTCTCTTTCTTTTTCTAAAAAACAAAAAAATATTGAACAACTTTTCTTTTTTTCTTTTTTTGGGGGTCTTGGGGGGGTGGGGGGGGGGGGGGGGGGGGCATGCATGCACTCATATATTATTTGAATTTATATTGCATTCAACAATTTGGAGGAGAAGAAGAAGAAGAAGTGTTTCTTACGCACGAATCCTAAAACCATCCATTGGGTGTATAACGGTTGATTTAGACGGACCACAATTATCTAATAATGAAACTCAATTATTAAACCTACTACTTTCTTCATAATTATTACCTTGTTTGAATTCTTTGCTGAAAACGAATTCCAAATTCTAAATTGATAAAATCTCACACACCCAAATACAAAGGCAAAAAAAGAAAAAGAAGGATATTATGTATTGAAGATATGGCGATCAGAAAAGCTCATGGATTCACTTTAGAATGAAATGGGATCGATGGAATAACTTTTGACTGTGGAGAATATAAAGCTGGAGCCCCAAATATACTTTCACTAACATACGAACGTCTGGTGAAAAGAAGGCAAAGAGATACAAAGTGGAATGAAGCCACGAAAAGGCTGGGCAAAGTCCCCACAATAGAAACAAGAAATAAAAGAAAGTGAACCAAAATAAAATCCACAGCTTTATAGGGAATAAGGAGTAGGGGGGGTTGGAATGATTGAACTGATCAGGTAAAGTTTCAATCTTGATCCTCTTCCTCAATTCAATAAATAAATAAATATGGAAATTAATTCATATGTAATAAACCCATCTAGGCTAATTCATTCATTCATGGACTTTTAGGAAATTAAGAAAAGAGAGAGAGGTCACGTTGATGTAGTTAATTGGGCAGGAAAAAAAAAAGGCAAAAAAAAAAGTGCATGAGCTTGAGTATGACAGGACTTAGTTCGGCTGGGGTTTGCGGTGGTGGAAGTGGAGGTGGAAATAATAATGATAATAGAAATAATAATAGCAATAATAATGGAGTTGCTAGTTGCAATTTGCTAGAGAGAGAGAGAGATAATAGATTTACAATCATGGGGGAAGCATATTCACTTTCCTCTTTGTCATCACTTTCTAAGGCATGATTAGAAAAAAGTTGATCAATCGTCTCCCTCCCTCCACCAAAAGCAGCTTCAATTTCCCTCCCTTCACTTTTCTCTAACACCAACCCAAAACTATTACCTTCCTCCCCAAGATTCATACCATATTATAATATTTGGGTAGAAAATTGTATTCATTTCATACTTTTATTATTACCATTGAATTTAAAGGTAAATTATTAGATCATATTGGGTTACTTTTCTTAGGCTAACTGGCTTGGCTCAGCTACTTTTCTTAATCTCCTTGTGGGTTGCGTATCACAGATGACAATGGAAATCCAGCTACAAGGTTTCTTGGCCCTGTTTGGAGGGCTGGAAAGATAAGAAATTAACAAGCAAATGGGACGGACTTTATCATGTCCCATTGCAGGCCTGTTCAGTTGCTTTATTAGGCCCATGAACATGCTCTCTTCTAGCTATTAACAGGTCGCCGTGTCGGGCCGGGTAACGGGTCACCGTGTTGGAAATGAAAGAAAATTGATATTGAATTTACTTAAACCAGTTCATACGACATTTTTTCAGTTCTCAGCCATAAATGGGTTTAGCAGGTGGAGTATACAACAGAGGTGTTAGAGCCTTGCACGTCACATACTGTATTGTTCAGCAAACATAGCTAATAGCTTCTACAAGAAAGCAACATAACAATTATCTCAACTCTCAAGTCATTGTATCACAAGCAATAATCGACCAATCAAATGCAGCCACGTAATACTATCTTGCTCATGGTTCATGAATCATGAATGGTTCACTTCACAGTTGGCTAACCACTCTCCTACTTTTTGAGTTCCTAAATTTGCCACCCCATACAAGTTATTGCACCAAAGAAGACAAGCATGTCACATCCAATTACGTAACAATCTCAGACACAAGTCAAATCATATATAGAAATGGCATGTCGCCAATTTACATTGTGAAGAAAACTAGCATGCTTTAAACATCAGCAGCTACAGAATATCTAAGATTTAGGTTCAAAGGAGCCCTTACTTTTGGGAGGTTCAAAGGGACGGTTCAATTGATTGATGTTTGTTCAGTAAGTCGAAACAAAGTATTTCAGAATTCATATAGAAACAAACATATATAAGAGTATAAGAAAATTTAGAATCATGCTACTATTCACAAAACGGCTAATGCCAATGCAGCTCTTTGCTCTTAAGCCCTAATTTTGGATGGCCAAATAATGGCAGTCTAGTGCTCAAGCGAGCAATCATCAGATGACAACAACAATGCATATGACTTGAGACATATGACTTCGAAATGAAAACAAGAGCTTTGACGCGTAACGCGTTACAAATATACCTCCATGCCGATAAACTTAGAGGACTGACACAGAGGACAAAGGCTAAGCTTACTTTCACAATCTTTACATAGGCAAAGATGCTTACAAGGTAATAGAAGCATGCACACTTCATTGACTCTGCAGGCCTTGCAAGTCATCATCTCTTTCACGTCATTGTTCTCCTTGCAAAACATATCAAAATTGAGGGTACGGCCATTGCAGCAAGAAGCTGTATCATCTACCTCACTGTCACCACATCCTTCTTTACTATCTCTACTTTGCGCATATACATGCTGAAGATTGAACCTCAGAGATGATATCATGTTTTCGTTGCGCCTGGCGAGCTGTTGCCAAGCACCTGATTCAACAGTCAACTGTTCCATTCGCTCTTCAAGCTCCATATTCTTCTTGTTAATGCTCTCCACTTCTGCTTCTTTCTCTCGCAGCTTCTGAAGGACTTTTTCTTCTACAACCGAGAGAGTCTGAAGTTGGGTAGCTTGGACCTTCTCCAGGATATTTTGCCGCATCGGTCACCCTATAAATAGGAAAAAAGATATTTAAATTTAGTTTAGAAGAATTATAAAAATGTTATCGTTCCTAGTAAGTAAACACGTGCACATGAAAAGCAACCACCAGAAAGCAATGGTGACCCACAGCAAGCCAAAATTGGAAAGGCCAACATAGAAATCCCAGAGAGATTCCTTAAGGAAAAAAGAAGTTGCAAGATTTACTAGAATAAGAAAACTACTTCTTTATCCATTTCGACAACTTATTTCTTGCCAAAACAACAGCTGTCAACCCTCAAGCGTCGAGAAGTAAAAAAGAAACATACATCCAAACTCTCTGGGAGTACCCACACAAGCGACATAAATATAGCATAACGTAGTTCCAGAACCTTCCCAAAAGATGGCATCGAAGAGACAGATAAAACCCCCCACAAGGAATCTAACAAGCAAAAGAGGACTTAACCATGAACATACAGAACTAAACTTTCCTTCACACCACCACATCTTCTACATCCATAAGCACCATTGGCAACAAATCATCTTTGAAGGACTCACCAGTATAAATAGGCATTAACCACAAGGATCCTCCATCAAAATGGAATACTTGCAATATTAGACAAATATCAGGTTTTTGCAAAATCTAGCTCAGTTTAATTAATTCAGCCTCTCATTGTTAAATTGATGATTCCAATGTATTCAATACAGTTCACAGTTGGATTGTATCTACATCGGTGCAAAGGAAGAATCAAAATTGTCAAACTACGGTTGGGCAAAGATATTTATTATTAAAAGATCTGCCATAAATTTAGTAACGCATGGCAGATCTTTTGGTTATATATAGCAAATCATAATTAGACGAACATCATACTCCAAATGGACGCAAACATTATCCGTGATGTTCAACCGTCAAATGTATTTGATAAGTTGGATAATCTTTTGAGTAGCATCTTGAATTGATTTACATGACACAGACTCTAATCATAATCACCTTAAATGTAAAAAGACATTCCATAACTGCAATAGAATAGATTATTATGCTACACGTATACGCTTTGGGTTTTGAACACTGTTGAAATATAACTTTGCCAATAGGATTTAGACTAAACTTAACAACGTATCACACCATACATATCATTAATTGAAAATCAATCCACGCTTTTATAGAATGAAATCATTCGAAACGAAATCCATGAAACTGCGATTCAAAACTTAGATGTTCAAACCAACACATAAACCCAACAAAAATGACATGATCGGCAAAACAATGACACAATCCCACTATAAACATATATGAAACTGGGAGACCATTTATGAGCAGATTAAGTAAACCATGCTCTTATAAACACTAAATAGTAAATCCTTTTGCAACCATGTAAATCAGTTCCTACAATATATTCAACAAAGCAACAAGATAAGGTCTTTGCAAAAGAAACCAGACCTGAGCCTTGAGAAACCTATCAATCTCAGCATCCTGTCGTTGTAGCTCATGATCCACGTCATCCCCGATGAGTGACAGCAACGCGGAGTCCCCGGTAGAAGCCATTCTAGTATTGTCAAGGGACAAGCCCAAGCCCGTGGAGACTGATCTCGGTTGTAGTAACTCAACAGATGATATCTGTGAGTTGTTCTCCAAGAAATCCTGTTCCTTGAGTTTTTTCCTTTTGGATTCGAAGCCATATTGCCATTGCAAATCAGCTCCATTATCACTGCCGTCTGTTGCAGCGACTGGACCGGGTGCAAACCCTACTACATGAACTAAAAAAATACCGCTAATTTTAGGTAATGTTGCACAAGCTGAAGTTTAACGAAAAGATATAAGGCCCTTGCCAAGACAATTCGGGAAAGATGAGAAAAATAAAGCCTTAATTAATTAAAGTCTTGCGCTTTCTGCAGTTGAGTTCCTAAAAGATGATAAATTTAGCTCAAATTCGCAGCAAGAAGATCACTCTTTCAATGAATTTTCAATTTCTGAGCTATAGTTTGTTACAAACTCTCGGCAGCCAAACGGAACATAAAAAATAAAAATAAAAATAAGAAAAGAGAAATTACAGGGTGGAACATAAGGGGGATGCTGCGAGTGATCTTGTAAAGTGCTGGGGTCGTAATAGGCCACCGCCGGCGTCATCTGACCGTCGATTGTGTACAAATTTCTACAACAAAAATGTGAAGAAAAAAAAAGCTTTAAAAAAAAAAGAAATGGAAAAATTATTATTAGAGGAATTTGAAGAAGAAGAAGAAAATTACCTGAAAGACTTAGAAGATTGTTGTTGTTGGGTTGGATAGTGCTGTTGAAAGTGGTGTTGAGGAAGAGCCATAACTCATGAAGCTGAGAGAGTCTGAGACACAGAAATTTCAGAATTGAATTGATCCTCCTGAGGCAGAGAGAGAAAGAGAGGAGAGAGAGAGAAGGGGAGGGGGGGTTACTTGTGTCATATGCACAACTGGCGAGCTGGCCGTGGGAAGATTCCATCTTTAATTTTTACTGCTTGTCCTCATTTAATATTTTTATTATTTATCATAAATTTGCAATTCGTGGGCAACTTCGTAAATTTAGTACATTTTACCAGCAAGGGGAAGGACCTTACGCGGTAGTTGACTCCTACATTCGTTGGACCTCTGTACGGGCTGGCGGTCCAATATCGGTCGACTCATTCATGGGCCTGATAATCGTTTTCCAGCCCGGTTCATGAAATTTGATTTAGTGAAGTCAGGGACGGACAGGGACGTTCTTAGCTCGTAGGGTCATAGTGTAAAAGTTCAAATTTTTTTTAAAGATTAAAATAACATTGAAAATGAAACTACAGTACATTGATTCATAATTGATGTAAAAAACAACAGTACAAATTACAATTGGCCACGACGAGGTTTCATATTTTGAAAACGTAGTATTATAGCTTCATTTTCAATACAATCAAAAACATCTTTCTCAACGTAAACAAGTAAACTATCACTCAACCATTGATCTCCCATTTTGTTCCGAAGTGGACCTTTGATAATATTCATGACGGAAAATGCCCTCTCGCTGAAGCGGTAGCAACCGGGTAAAACTAGAGCCAATGTAATAAGCAAATATACATAATTGAATGCTAGATGCATCCTTGTCTCCACCATTTTTTTTGCAAGATCACCAATCCCTTGCAAGTCAGAGAAATCACTACTCGAACGCACATAATGAATATAAAGCTCAAGTTGATCTTCAAGTGCCAAAAGATCCCCATCCGAAAAGTCTTGAGGATAAAATTGAGCAAGATGAAGTAGCTTTTGTTTATCAAAAGCTTCAAATGAATCATTCGGACTTAAACATGCCAAACAAATAAGCAACTCAGTATTTACCTCATTAAAACGATCATCTAACTCCGTAAGTTGCTCATCAATGACATAAATAAAGAGCTCCACACGATAATGATGACGATTTGTCTTTATTGGAGCATTACGCCTTGACCTCCCTGGAAGTAGGAATGCCTCATCCATGTTAGGAACATCAATATGATGTTTGTCACAAAATGAAGACACCTCTTCAACCAATGCATCAAACCCATTATTCCTCATCCAATGTAGCCTTTCCTTGCATGATTTCACCAAAGCCATTGCATTCACAATTTCTTGATCTTTCTTTTGCAATGCTTGTGACACATCATTTGTGAGTCCCAATATAGCTTTCATTAAGAATAAGTGAAACACAAACTGAAAAGTAAGCATTTCTCTTTGAATCTTATTTGCTTCACCGGCACTATCATTGGGATTATCATCAATAATCATTTGAAGCACATGAATCACAGATGAAAACATGGAAATAATGCTAATAATGGTACCGTAATGTGAGCTCCATCGTGTGTCACCGGCACGTTTGAGACTTGTTTCTTGATGCAAACCTCGCCCCGTTATAAGACAATCATTTTCAAAAGCTATCACAAGTTCTTCTTGGAGTTGTGCTCTAAGTGCATCACGCCGCTTACAAGATGCTCCAACATGGTTAACCACACTATTAGTGGTTGCGAAGAAAGAGGCAATATCAATATTCTTCTTTGCTACGGCAACAAGTGCTAGTTGAAGTTGATGAGCAAAGCAATGAACATAGTATGCACAAGGTTGTTCTCTTAAAATCTTTGTTTTAAGGCCATTCAACTCACCTCTCATATTGCTAGCTCCATCATAACCTTGTCCTCGTAACTTGGAAAAACTCAAACCATTGGAAGAAAAGAATATGTCAATGGCATCCTTTAGTGAACTTGAAGTGGTGTCAGTAACATGTTGAACCCCCACAAACCTTTCAATTACATGCCCTTTGTCGTCCACATAACGCAACACCATAGCCATTTGCTCTTTCAGAAAATATCACGTGCTTCATCCACCAATATAGAAAAGAATCTATCTTTTAAACCACTCATGATAACATCAAGTGTTTCCCCCGCACATGCATTGACAATATCTTTTTGAATCTTTGGAGCTACTAACTTGAGATTGCCCGGGAGCATTTTCCAACACAACTTCTTTAACTTTCTCATCATTGTCTGCAAGGAATTGCAATAGCTCCAAGTAATTTCCCCTATTGCTTGAAGTGGCACTTTCATCATTTCCACGAAAAGAAAGACCTTGTCTCAATAAAAACTTAGTGCACTTGATTGATGCAATTAAGCATCTTCGATATGCCACACGAGCTTGTTCGGAGTGTTTGCTCACAGCCGTTTCAATATGTGTATTTTGATTCATCAAATTTGTAGCAGCTTCTCTAGCTTTATTATGAACACTACCAACCGGTCCAACATGCACCTTCATTCTTTCTCTCCCTTTCTTCCAATTCTTAAACCCTGCTCCAGTGAAGGCTTCACTACCCACTTGTTCAAAATTGGATTTAAAGAGATAGCAATAAAGACAAAATGCAGCATCTTTAGATACACTATACTCCAACCAATCAAATTCATCAAACCATTGGGGAATGAAGCGTCGATTAATTCCTGAGATATTACTTTGTGGGAAAGAATGACCTCTAGGTTGACAAGGTCCTTTTTGTAGATATGCTCTTCGAACCTCATCTCTAATATTAGTATCATACTCAATCATACGAATTCTTAGTCCCGGGTTGCTCTGAAGATTAGCCAAAACCTCATCTAACTCATTTTGTCTTGAACTTGAAGTTCTTGAACTACCCACACTATCCGAACTACCCAATGATGATTTTCTCTTAAAAAATCTTTCCATAATTCTACATAAATTAATCAAAATAATAACTAAAATCAATTAAAGACAACAACAAATTTATACCAATTAACCACAAAAAATTCAAAAATATCATATCCAATAAATCAAAACAATATAATACAATCATAAATTCAATTTCAATTCAAGTAATTTAGGTTTAGAGTTAGAATTTACCTTGAATTGTGAGGTGGTGGAAGCGGAAGCAAGCCTTTGGAAGCGGCGGCAATGGAGGAGTTGGGGCTTAAAGGCTTGGTGGGGGAGAGGGTTAAAAGTTTGTGGGAGGTGGAGATTGGGGATTTAGGTTTGAGGTTTAGGAAATGTGGGGTTTTGGAGCTCTGAGGGCATGTCTGTCGAAGAGGGGCTGTTATACAATTCTGTTTTAATTTTTTTTTTCAAAGACCTGGACCAAAACGACGTCGTTTTGGCCAGGTTTTTTAAAAAAAATTCGTTGCTGCTGGGCTTCTCCAAAACGACGCCGTTTTGGTGTCAGCGGTTTTTTAAAAAAAATTAGAAGCTGGGCCAAAACGACGTCGTTTTGGTCAGCTTCTTTTAAAAAAAAAAACAGATTCCTGTTCGCTTCTTCTTCCTCCGGTTTCTCCAGCTTCCTCTTCCCCCATTCATGGGGTCACATACCATTTCAAAGGGACCTTCTACCTTGCGTTCATGGAGTCCATAGGGTCGTTTGACCCCATTGACCCCACTGTGGGTCCGTCCCTGAGTGAAGTGATATAGGTTTGTAGTTCAAGTGATTAAGAATAGTTATTCTGAGGGAAAAAAGTGACATTTTGTCAACAATCATACTATAACACGCAACGGTGTGATAGTAAAAATCAAAAGTTTCTCTTGGAAATGGGCATGTTCAATGTCTATTGCAATGACTTAGTTTCGTCATGGATTTTATCCCATTTATGTCGTGTTGTTTACTTAATTTTTTACTTAATTTGTCAAACACATGATTTGATAAACAAATGTAGTAGTAATACATGTGGTAGTGTAGATGGTGGAGATGCTTTGAACCCTTTGCACTCGCTATAAGTCTTATTATATATTTCATTATATAAAAGTTTAAACTTTAAGGGCTCGTTTGGTACGTTGGGCTGTACCTGACTAATTTCCGTCGGATAGTACTAATGTTTAGGAGAGTCCTGACTATTTATCCATAATCTTATAAGGCGTTTGGTGCTGTTCCGATAAATAGTCTGACTAAGTTATACTGTGTTTGGTGATGTTCCGATAACATTAGAATTAGACTATTTTAAAAATAAATAAAAAATCTTTGATAATTTTATGGAAATTGAGATTCAAATGACATGAAATTTTAATAACCTAATTTCCACAAAAATTTAATAAAAAATTGAAATATATAAATAATAGAGAAGAAGTAAGAAGAAGCATATTGGACAGAGTATGAAAAAGAGAGAGAGTGAGAGATGGATACCTGGAGAAGAGTGAAGAAAATAACTTGTGGAGAAGATAGCAGAGAAGAACCCTAGAGAGAAGAAGATGAAAAGAGCGTCTAACTTTTTTCGTAGAATGCGTGTTCTTTTCCCTAGCCGTATAATTAAGCGTGTATTATCTAATCCGGGGTGTGTGGGTTGTATTAGTTAGTCAGGAATGAGAGTATTAAAAGCCCAATCCGTATAAAATAGTTCGGGTAATTAAATAATACAAGTTGACACCAAACACCTGACATAGACTATTTACTCCTATCCAAAGTCTAATACGGTGTACCAAACAAGCCCTAAGATGACAACAATTATCTAATCACAATTACAGAACCACCTAACCTAATGACTGAGATTTGCATTATTGAGAATAAATAAATAATTTCTTACTTTTACAAAAGAAAAAGAAAAAGAAAAGAATGATAAATAAACAAGAGAGAAGGTAATATGACTACCCAATATCGTAAAATACAACCCGTAATCAACACTCTCCGGGCACTCAGGCAGCCCAAAAGGTTCAAAACCGCGTTTTCTCACTCTCTGCCCGGTATGCCCGTACAACTCTGTAACTTGCCCGCTGAGTTGGCCATCACTTATTCTCTTCAGTCTTCAACGAAAAGAAACGAAGAAAGAATAAAAAATTAAAATTTTCTTGCGCCTCCTCCTTTTCTGTCAATCAACTAGTGGTGCAATTCTTGAGCGAGATTGGAACGTTGTGCTTTTTGGGATCGAAAGTTACTGAACACTGAATCCGCCTGTTGAAATTTGGCTTCACCAGCTTGCCCAAGACGTAGGCTCGAGATCGAATCACGAAGTTCAATTGCAGAGGCACTGGCAGCGCCGTCGTCCCTGTTGAGGTGCTCATGCTGGCGCCACTGCCATACAGCGGAATTTTATTGCCGATCACTGACACAGAGATCGATCTCTGGCTCTTTCTCGACTGATAAAATTTCTTAATCTGCAGAACCCAATTGGTATTAAGTTATTAACAATGCAATTGATTAAAGTTCAAACCGTTTTTGCTTTTAGCGATGGAAACTGAGAGTCGATGGACTTACAGTTCCAGAGGCTATGGTGATTTGGGAATAGGATAGATCTAGGGGTTTTGGCGAGACGTGCATCCCGAAGAATGTGCCAGTGTTGCGAAATGTGAACTTCACTGTCGAATTTACTGAGATCATATCAGTGGCTACGCCAGTAGCATCCGAGCCAGCTTGAATCTTGAACTGTTCGAACGTAACACTCTGCAATTAAACAAAATTAACGCGAATTAGTAACGACCCAGAAAGTCAATTATCGAAATGGAGCTTCAGGACGAGATAATCGAACCAACCTTCATGGTGATCTTGGGTTTCATGGGCTTACTGGCACCCCAGAGAATCAGAGAGAACATAGAGAATAGGAGGAAGAAGCCGAGGACGAAAGCGGGAAAATAGCAGCGGCGAGGAAAGCCCTTGGACCCCTCTTCGCCTTCCAGAAGGCCTTCCTCTTCGATCACGGCCTGCTCCTTCCATGGCTTCTGACCCTTCCGGTGGTGGCGCGACCCGTCGTTGGGGTTGATCTTTCTGGATCCGGGTTTCAGGGAACCGGAGAACCGGGTGGAGGAGGACTCGCGGGAGTGGCGGCCGACGGAGGAGTGAGAGTGGGGCGGGGAGCCGACGGGGCTGATCACGGGGGTGGACTGAAACGACGTCGTGGTCTTCTCGCCGTCGTGCGAGTCACGTGAGGGGCTCTGGACGTAGTAGACTGGGCGGCGCGGAGATCTGGTGGGGGACGACGCCGCGAGGCTCGTGACCTCCGAGTCGGTCTTGGCGTGCATTGTGTGGGATTTGTCTGGGTCGTCGTCTTCAATTGCAGTGCTTTAATGGAGGGGGATGCTCTGAAAATGGAGAGAGGGTAGGGGGGGTATGATTAGGATTTAAGAACGGGGGGTTTGAGTAGTGGGGGGACTCGGAGTAATATTATACCTTCCTGAAATGGAGAGAAAGACAAAAGTGCTGATTTTAATTTTTAATCAGTGGGTAAATGTTTGTGCTTGTGTTTGGTGGGAATGTGAGAGAAAAGTTTTGGGTAGACGAAACAGCGAGGAACTTAATTAACTGACAGACATATCACAGTTGGCACCGCGCGCCTATGATGCCAAATTAAATAATAAATCGATAAATAAATATAAATATATGTAGTTGATCCAATATATGAATTCGATTTGTTTGTTAGTGTTCTTAGAATAGTTTTTTTTCCCCTTAAATATTTATAATTGTGATATTCTAAATTTAATTTAATTCCAAACTACTTTAATGTACGGGAAGGAGGTTCAAATTCGAGTGCAAAAGAATGAACACAATGTTTTAATTAACTTGTCTAACCCACATTTACAAAGCTCCTAACCAACTGGTCTAATCTACAAAAGCATCTGCTAATTACTTACACATTGTAAAAATGTAGGCATGCAGTTATTCTAGGTGGTTTACTTTTACCACAAATTGCCAAATTGAGAAGTCTTATATAGTTGGTATTACTTTTGTGAAAGCTTTGTTAGACAGAAAATTAGAATGTAAATGTGGGCTCCATAAAAACATGTGAATCCATGTGAAGAAAAGGAAGTCCTGGTGCATATACATTTGTTATAAAATGCTTAAGAGATGTAATGCGTCCGCTGTAGCTAACAAAGGTGATCTAATCCATGTGCTATATTTGTTATTTATTGGGTGGTTGTTTTTGTGGGGAATTTAATTTAGACTTGAAAAATGTTCGAACATATAATAAAGAGCCATTTGGTTTGCACCATAAATGTAAGGCTTATTTACACTAATGTCAACTGAAATTATGGTCAAATCTCATATTGTCCCGCAAACTTGAAGCGGCCCATTTTCCTTCTTGACCGTGGTTTGGTGACTCACTTTACCTCATGTCATCAACTCTGTCCCAAAAATATGTTAACTATGATGATGTGACAAATGTGTTTTTGTAATTTCAAATTTATTAATATTTTAAATAAACGTGACACTATATTATTGGAGATGTGGACTCTATATATACGCCACATCAACCTAATGGAGTTTTTTAAAAATAATTTAAATTTCATAAATTTTAAAAAAGAAAAAACCATTTATAGAATGATTTTAACTTTGAGTACCATTTATGAACCATAAACCCTTGGTTTTTTCATTTTTAAATTTTATGAATTTTAAATTATTTTTAAAAAAACTCCATTAGTTTGTTTATGTGGCCCATTAGTTTGTTTATGTGGCATATGTGTGGAGCTCACATCACCAATAATATAGTGTCACTTGTATTTAAAATACAATATATATTTTTAAATAATTTAAATTTCATAACATTTAAAAAAGATAACCAAAATGGTATGACTTTTAAATGAAAAAATCAAAAAAAATCGCATGGACCATTTGTGATAGGTGTGTGAACCTCAATGGTGTTTATATATGTATATATATGTCACGTCGAGGAAACTAACGAAATATTTGACGGAACCTAATGGTATGTACCATTTGTGAACACACATACTAACCTTGAGGACCAAAAATGACAAAAAAAACATTAAGGATGCAATTTGATAGTTTCGTAAACCTTAAAAACGTTTTGTGATATTACCCCATATTTAAATATTCAATTTTTTTTATTTATAATTTTAATAGTTTATTTATTTCTCCTCCTTTTCTTGCAAAACCCTAAATTTACATTTATTCGAAGTATTTCTGAAATCACAACAAGAAATTGTGCTTCTAGTTCCTTGTAATTCTGGGAAGTTGTTTACAATTTTATTTGTTTTTTACTGAAATTCAGTTTCGTGCCATTGAAGCTCTGTGCTTTCTACAACGGTAGAGACAAACCTTAGCACTGGAAGAGGAGTTACAGCGCTGGGTTCCCTAGTAAGCTTAAACCCTACAAACTCTTTCAAATTTAGAACCTACCTATTAGCCCTTAACTTTAGGAAGTAAGAATACCTAGAAAATGTGATCTCTAAGGACAAAAAAATTTGATTGAAATACAACACAAGAACCCAGCGCTGAAAGTTACATACAAATATTGAGGAGAAAGACAACTTGGTTTATGGGTTGGTGGTTGTTTGGCAAGGAGGGGGTGTGCTTGAGGAGGGCCGGTTATGGCTACTAATAGGGAGTTTTTTTGGCGGGGGGCAGAGAGATTCTTTCTAGAGGTGGGCTTCACTTGCCACATCACCCCTTAATTAGTGGATAAGGATCCATATGCATGAAATTACAAAAACATTCGTACCACATCATTATAGTTAACAAATTTTTGGATGAAGTTGACGGTATGGGTCAAAGTAGATCACCAAATCACAGTCAAGCAGGTTAAATGACCAACTTTAAGTTTGGGGCGAAAGGGGGCAATGTGAGATCTGATCATAATTTCACAGCGAATTTGTGTAAATAAGCCTAAATATAATTTGAGAACTAATTATGTCTAATATGCCATCTTTATGACCATCTCCAACTAAGGCCCAAAATCCAATTGAGATTTAGTCGGGCTTAACATTTGGGAAACCAACAAGGATGCTTTCTCAAACGTAAAATTCATTTTGTTAACCTGAAAACAAAAACACATTTTAAGAAACTTATAAAAATTGGAACAGTCTTGGGACTCACAAGATGGTGAACTATGTATAATATATGGTGGGACGAAGCTAAAGAAAACTATGGTGGAGGCCCGCAACAATATTGACGTGCAAATCATTCATTTGACTTGGGTATAAAGGCCAAAGAATAATCGAATTGTTTACCAGTTGGTTCCCTTATAAGCTTCCCTCAAGATAGCTGGAGCTTTAGAACGAGTTCTATCGGATAAAATCAATAATTAGAGTCATCGATTGCCCTTGACTTATTCTCAAACTTTAAATAAATAGGACGACGTCAACACTACTTCTTTGTTAAACCGAGCCGAATCCTGAAATAGAGATCTACAAATGGGCCATTTTTGGTAAGCAGATATTGGAATTAGTTTCATTAAGGGAAAACAAATATAGGAATTAATATTTTTTTCCTTTCGCTTGGAAATAGGAATTAGTTCATATTGGGACAACAATTAGAAACTTAACGCTTTGTGAAATTTCACTTACCACTATTGGTTTTTGGATTCAGGTCCATAATTTGCCCATTCTCAGTATAACGGTTTCGGTGGCCCGTTTGATTGGCAATCGTTTGGGTTCTTTTTTGGATGTTGAACAGGGTGCTACGGAAGACTGTGTCGGTCGATGCTTGCATATCAGAGTTCGAGTTGATGTCACCAAACCTTTGTGGAGGGGTATGAATATTTATTTTTTGAAAATTGGTTCGAAATGGGTTGATTTAACTTATGAGAGATTGCCGGAATTCTGCCATGATTGTTGGACACCAGATTGTTCCAGGCCTTCTATGGACATTCGTGTGGGTGCTATGAAACCTTTCAGTAGCACTTTGCATGCTACTCTGGAGCCTATTAGTGGTCCGCGTTTCTTAGATTGACGGGCTCATGACCGGTTAATCACCTTTCCTGATTTGGTGGGACCATCTTGTGACGAAGACCGTTGTCAGATTGATCTTTCTTTTGAGGTGGTTCCGCAATCGGCTGCGCACAACACAGTGGTTAATAGAGGTTATTCAGTTTTATCTCATTAAAATAAGGAGATCAACCAGCTACATGGATTTCAAATGTCTGGAGCGGTTTCTCCTTTACCTATTGGTAAGTTAAAGGCCCAAGTTTCTATGTCTCATGCATCTCAGTTGGTCCTCCATGTTACATCTACCTTACATGATCTGGCCCAAATGTTTTATCCTCCACTTCTCACAAGGGATGGAAAAGGTCTGCTCGTGTAAAATAAATAAATAAATTATAAACTTAACGCATGCCAACGGCGACGTTTTTGAGAATCTTCCGGGCTTTTGTTTCTGGCCACGCACCAATCTAAAACCCTAGCAAAATCTCAGAGCGTTACGCCATCAAAGTTGTGCGTTTCGGTTAAGCTGTCCGGGATATACCAAAACGCTCAGTAGCGATCTCTTTGGCAGAAATCCCAATCAAACCCATCGGCAGTCTCAATGGATGTGGTGGTGGCTTCGTCGTCGATCGAAGCAGGCATCGGCTGCTGGGACCTACACACCGGCGCCGAGCAGCTCCGCTACAAGCTCTGCGCCTCTCCGCCTCACGGCCTTGTCTGCGTCGGTCAACGGTTCCTCGCCTCGTCTCAGCTCCTCGAGCCCTCCGCCTCCGGCTCTGTCCAGTACTGGTCTTGGTCAAAGGTCCTTCCTTTCTTATGCATCCAAGCTGTTCAATGAATTGCCTCTGTTAATAGCTAGCATTGTTGTTAAAACTTTGAAATTTTGATATGCAGCCTCAAGTTGATGTTAAGAGCTTCCCAGCAGAGCAAATCAAGCCGCTCGCTGCTAACAGTGTGGGCACGTATATTGTTGGCGGAGGTTTATCTGGGAATATCTATTTGTGGGAGGTTAATTTTCTTAAGCTTTCTAATTTCTCTTTTTCAGAACAATTTTAGTTCAATTTTGTTGTTGTTTTTTTGCCTTCAAATGCTGATTGGCATCGTTTTTGTCCGTTTTAGGTTGCAAGTGGTAGACTGCTTAAGAAATGGCATGCTCACTACAGAGCTGTCAGTTGCTTGGTATTTTCAGATGATGACTCTCTTCTAATTTCGGGGTCGGAGGATGGAGGCATTAGAGTTTGGTCCCTTTTATTGTAATCACTTCTTATCTTCACCTTTTTATGTACTTATACAATGTCAGTTGTTAATTATGCACTGAAAATGGTTATATCTTTTTATTGAAACTTTTTTTTTTTCTTCAGAATATTCGATGATTTTCGAAGGCAACAGCAAAGCCAACTATACGAGCATAATTTTAGAGAGCACACTCTATGTGTAACAGATGTCGTCACAGGATATGGTGGAGGCAATGCCATTATCGTGTCTGCGTCACTGGATCGCACATGTAAGGTAGGGCATGCTCTTTAGTAATTTATAACCTGTATTTGGTATACTAATAATGTCTTGTCAAAACGGAATGATCGTATACTCAACAATGATGGCTAAGGAAATTAAAATGGGGTCTTGGTAACTATAAGAGAATGATTCACGAATTCACCATTAATGTGTGAATTGTTTCTCTTGATACATTGATATTCTACTTTTTCAAATGCTTAGGATTATTGTGTCGGTTTTTTGTAGTATGTACGTCTTATAAGTCCCACAATCTTGTGCATATTATCGTAATGATGCATTCTTCTTCATCCCCCCAAAACAAAAAGTGATGCATTCTTGTAAATACCGTGGTTGACATTTTTCTCCATCTAGTGTGTTCAATTTTGATTTGGATGTACATTTTCTTAGGTTTGGAGTATATCAAAAGGGAAACTATTGAGAGATATTGTTTTCCCCACAATAGTTGATGCAATTGCACTGGATCCTGGTGAACATGTCTTCTTTGCCGGTGGTAGAGATGGCAAGATATACGTTGCTGCACTTAATGCCGAAAGCACATCTGACAGCAAGTATGGGTTGCATATCATCGATTGTTTCTCAAATCACAGGTTCCTCTCTTTTCCTATAGTGAACCATTTCATGCACTTATAGATATTCCAATATGTAGTTTTCTTGCCTCTTAACTTTTTACTGTGTTATTTTCCTTTTTCAAAGTATAGTATACCTGCCAAATATTGCTACATTTGTTTAAGAATCCTGCATTCATTCATTTAGTTGTGACAGGCTTTGCATTTGTGGTAAAATCAGCGTAGTATAAATTGAAGTGAGGAACTTTTTTTAAAATATATTTGTAATGAGCAAACCTCCTTTATCTCACAACTTTATATTTTAATTTTTCAACAGCAATGCAGTAACTTGCTTAGTGTACAGTATTTCTGGAAATTGTTTGATTTCTGGATCGGAGGATGGCATGGTTCAAGTTTGGGATGCTAAATCTCATAACATTGTCCGTGTGTTCAAACATGCCAAAGGTAATCTCAATGCTATGCTAATTATTGCTTTCTTGCTTGCATTAGTTTTTTTTTTTGGGGTAAAGCTTGCATTGGCTTTAATATGTTTCATTTTAGACGTTTTGTTATGACTTTTAAATGTCACTGTTGTCTGTATTTATGCCATGTCCTAACAATTTGAGTTGCCTAATGAACTATGGCATCTCACACCATCTTTGTTTTTAACACATAGCGAATATGTAGTCTTTTAATTTTTTTAAGCTTGAATATTCTCTCCTAGTACATTTGAAATTTGATTTTCTTAGTTGTTTATGTTCAATCTGCCAGTTTTTCTTTATTTTTTGGTATATTTGCATGAAATTTTCACTGTATAATGCAGGTCCAGTGAACAATATTCTAGTCATTAGACAGCAACTTTCTCAGATGAATTCGCAATCTTCCTCCAGAAGGCATGGTTCATCATTGCCACCTCCACTGGAAAAGCATCCAATAGTGGAAGACCCAACAGACCTTAAGGCTGTCATTGGTCGCCAGGCTACATGCAGTAATTCTACAGAAGCGTTGTACCTCAGGTCTGATGTGATGAATGGCCAAATCAAAGAGCTTCAGGTATTTTATGGCTTCATAAATATTCTTAATACACTTTTTATAGGCATTTCTAGAGTGTAGGGGTGCATATGCGCAGGTACACGCACCATATTTCTAACAATGTTTCTTAATCATTCAACCACTGGAATTGAATGACATATCTTCATGGATGTCAAACCTTAACTTTAACCTTTTCTTTTTGCCTTCATTTTCAGCAACAAGGTTCCGCCTCAGCCGAAATGGAGATTGAGAGACTAAAGCATGATTACGAAAGATCAATACAAACGGTTCAGCAGTGGAAGAAAATGTACGACAACTTGCATCAGTTCTGTGTAAATGAGCTTTTGGATGGTGATCACGTAGGAATCCCAAATGGAAATGCCGCCTGAAAATAGGTACCCGATAGCTTCCAATCCGTAAATGGTTACGAGATGCACCGTTTGTTCTTGTTTTTGTCTTTGTGATCAGTTTCCATATTCTTAAATTTTTGTCTCTCTTTTCCTTTTTCCTCCTTTTTGGTTGACTAAACAAATTATTCTCTGAAAGGTTAATTAAGAGATGAGATTGCATATCTATCCTTTTAAGTTCTGATTCATATTAGCCTTGTATCAGTAAGAGAACTGTTAAGTGGTAACTTTTACTTATGAATTGTTGAATTCTGATTCAAATGAAGGACGAGTATCTTCTTATAAGTAGGTAAGGAGGCAATCAGCATTCTTATGTATTGTGAAAACAAACAAACTTATTTGATTTGTGTTTAATGCAAAAAAAAAAAAAAAAAATCTTGATTGATGTCATTTGAAGAAGCCAATAAATTTGAGTGCTGCTATTTCCACTCTCGTCCTATTTTTCCACCCACCATGTAAATTTTAAAAAACACAATTTTATCTTTTCACCCTATGTTGCACGGACACTAGAGACACGGAAACACAACATTGCAACACAAAAAATCTCAAAAAACTAGGTTATGGACACGGTTAGGACACGGCAATTAAAATAATAATAAATTTGAATAAAATTATAATAGCATGTACTTATATATACTCATTTGAGTTCACTTAGGATTACTCATCTTTCCCTAAACAAAATAAAGAATGATACACATATTCATGATTCATCATAAACCAAATTTCACATATTTTATGTATATGATCTACCATCTTCAAAATAAGAAAAAAAAATTCCCACTTCATAAAATAAGAATTGGGTTTGCATAAATAAAAAAATAAAAAAGAAAAAAGAAACAAGGTGAATGAATTACCCACTCAAAAAGATGCTTCTCTCACGACCAAATTGCTATCAATATCCTTAGTCAACTAAAAATATCAGCTCTGCTATGAAAGAACAAAGGAAAAAAAACATATTTAGAAAAAATATTGTTTACATTTATAGCCTACTTTGTAGAAATATTTTAAATATGTCCACATGTTTTCAATAAATATGTTTTGACCCCAGTTTTTGTTTTATAATTTTCAAAATGATCCCTGCCTGTCTTGACTTCAATTAACCGTGTCTAAAAGTGTCTTGATCGTGCCCAAAACGTGTCTTGACTATTGACCCGTGTTCAAGGGGTGTTCGAGGAGTGTTCGCGTGTTTGACACCCCGACACTTCAGCCTGATGGAGTGTCCGTGCTACATAGTTTCCACCCACCATTATTCCTAAAATACTCTTTAATTATTAATTCAAACAAATTCTCAATAAAAATAAAATTAAAGCCAAGTTCGTGACATTAGTCCCTCTTGCACCATGGCAACAAAGTTGAGTGTGCTAAATAAGCAATCCCTCCTGCACCATGTCTTTCTATCGTGCTTATTATTCATTTAGTATTGTATGGAATAAAGCCAAACCATGCCCAAAGGATTAACGGCCCCCTTGTTGGGACTGCTGGCAACCACCCTGGGTAAGCAATCCCATATAAATGCCGGGAATTAATAAGCCTACTTTTAATTAATTATAGATCTCGTTCTTCCTTTCAACCGTGTAACAGAGATGGAGATCAATGGAGATGGGCATGAGACGTGATGCTACAAATCTTAGAAAAGCTAGGGTTAATTTTTTTTTTTTTATAGTGAAAACTGCTTTGAGAAATAAATAAAATAAAATAAGTGGATTAAGTAAGTGGAGGATTTTTCCCCTAAGTCCTTATAAGTTATTTTACAAAGAGGCAAATTTGTCCTTAGAGCATCCACAGTGAGGGGGTGTATTTTCGGGGTATAAAGCCACTTTTACATCCCATTTACACATTCGGGGGGTGTAAATACGTGCTACAATGGGAAACGATGTAAATCTAAAGATGTATAATTGATTTATTTGTCTTAATTCATTTTTGTGTTAACTTTATAATTTTATTTATTTATTTTTTTCTTTGATGAGATAAGGGGGACGAACTCCAAAAAGAAACAACAACTAACTAGTACAGACCAAACGAGGCCTAACAACGCCTAGTAAATCATCCTCCAAGAAAGAGCTAACCCAAGCAGGGGCCTCATCCATATAACAAACCCCCAAATTCAAGTTAAAGCTCCAGTCAGGCATACAATCAGCTACAACATTCATTTCTCTGTAAACATGAGCAAGGTGACAGTTGCCAATATGTCTCATAAGAACACAACAGCTTTGAATCAACGCAGCAAGAGGGTGACATCTCAAGTACCAACTTGCCCAGCTAGACTCAGGCCAAGAAGGACCAGCAAAGAACAACTTATAAGCAGTTTTAACAAAGAAAACACCATTAGAAGAAGCATGCCAAATTTGAGTATCATATAAAGATCCATGAACATCCACAAGAATACTCACAATTTGTTAAACTAAATCCTCTAAAAGGGCTTATCTTAACTTGGATATATCCCACCAATTATGAAGAAAAAAGCTCAAGACCACGCAATCAGCAAATAGACATAAAAATATTTAAATTCGGAGAAGATATGATTTTATTTTTTTGTATTGGCTGTTGCAATCTAGCCGTTTAGGTGGGGGGTAGAAGATGACAACCAAAAAATTGCCCCCCATGTGAATTTTTTTCCAACAATTATTGTAGCTGCAGGTCCCACTTTTTTATGCTGACTTTTCTCCATTTTTCCTCCCATTCTCTCATCTGGATTCCACTAACAAGAGATGTAAAAAAAGATGTACAATTGCATCTAAATTTACATATCATGGTGGTGATGTAATTATACATTCATTTACACATTCTTATTGCGGGTGATTTTGATCACAATTGGTGTATATTTAACATACACCCTCTTATACACCCCCCATTATGGATACTCTTAAAATTTTGAAGATAAAATAAGCGGAAAAATAGGATACGGAGTGAAAATAACAGCACTCATAAATTCAAAGGGTTAATATAACACAAATTCCAATGTGTGCAAAGCCCAATACTTGGTGTTTTTGACAAAAAACCAGCCCGTGAGATCACCAAGCGTGTCATGACGCAGACACCTCCAAAGAAGCAAAACCTTGAGCAACAGTAAATTAAGTCTGCTCCGCCTCCACTGGACCAAAGTCCTTCTCCACACCCATTTCCTTCAAAAGACTGAAAGTGGCCACCATTTTGAAAATGAACACACACTAAACTTGGAACCCAAACAAGTGCACAAGATGCTCTTTGACTGTGATTTGCCCAATTGGTGCTGCCACAAAACTGCAAAACCATCCAATCTGAAAATTATGAAAATCATGCAGAGAGAGAGAGAGAGAGAGAGAGAGAGAGAGAGAGAATCAAATAGGGGACCATTTGTCATTCAATTAATATAATTTTTTATTCATTTCTTCTCCTCATCAATGTCTGCTCGCGATTCCCAATGGAGGAGGGAAGGTAAAGGCTAAAGAAAGTGGGAGAAGCAAAGAAGAATTATTGGGAAAAATATGTCCGTTTGCTTGCTGGGTTTGGTGGTATTATATAATATAGCTAGCTAGGTACAAGTATTATAAATGTGGCTGTGGGGAAGAAGATAAGGAACCAGTGATAATGCAAAATTAAAAATCCCACCCAACAGCAAGATCTCTCTCCTTTAGATTCTTTTTATCCAATCCGAACCTCTTCTTACACACAACATGTCTCTTTATTCATGTCTCTTGCCCAAAAAAAAATAACTATTATTATATTCCTATTAATGGCGGTACCAGTTTAGTCGTATGCGTTCACGCATCACCAATCGTAACAATATCTTTATTAATCAGTGATGTGTTCACACGTGACTGATTGTAACAAAACCTTTATTCATTGCTTATATGCTCACGCGCGACTGACTGACCGTAACAAAATCTTTACAAAGCGAAATACAACAAGCGTTTACGTTCCACTTGATGATCATCACACGGTAGTAGAGGGTGCATGGTAAGTTCGTTAGCAATTCCAGCAAATGAATCAGGAGGTTGGCATCAGAAAATCCTGATTCGTCTCGAAAAGCGTACCAAGCAATAAG
The DNA here is from genome assembly GCA_018703695.1 of Prunus fruticosa. NCBI lineage: Eukaryota > Viridiplantae > Streptophyta > Magnoliopsida > Rosales > Rosaceae > Prunus > Prunus fruticosa. The sequence goes on from CM031917.1 coordinate 52,798,047, forward strand.
AGAAGAGAAGACGAGTTTTAGGCTGGACCGCACCACACAATAATATTGAGCCTTAATTATATCATATCATTATCATATCGTATCGGTATATATATGATATGGCTAAATATTTATCTAGGACTCTCCAATTGGACCATCGGCAGAGGCCAGAGGCCCACATCCACCAACACGGTTGATTAAAACGGCATCGTATTCCACCGCCAGCCAGGAAAGGAAAGGAATGTATCTGTCATTTATAGGGGTCTGGTGAGATTTCTGACACCTGTCATGTGATTGTGGGGGCTTTAACCTTCTTAAAAAACAGTGAATTTTATGGCAAAGTTCGACCACTACAGTTGACAGTTCCACTCAATGTTGTTTTCTTTTGTTTTTTTTTTAAAAAATTTTATATTATAACAAAATAAAAAGAAAAATAATGATTCATGCACCACAAAATAACAAATAGCCTTATTATCAAAAAAGGTTAAGTAAGGTTTACGAAACTATCAGATTCCATCCTTAATGTTTTTTTGTGTCATTGGTGGTCCCTCAAGGTTAGTATGTGTAATCACAAATGGTTCCCTCCCGTTAGGTTCGTCAAAACTCCGTTAGTTGCTCACATGGCATATATATATATATATATATATCACAAAACATCCCTTGAGGTTTACACATCTATCACAAATGGTCCCTGCAAATTTTTTTAATTTTTTAATTTAAAATTCATAAAATTTTGTTTTTGTTTTTTATAATATTTAAAAATATATATTGTATTTTAAATACATATGATACTATATTTTTGAAGATAAGGGCTCCACATATATGCCACACCAACAAACTAATGAAGTTTTTTTAAAAAAATAATCTAAAATTCATAAAATTTAAAAATGAAAAAACCATTTATATAAGGATTTTAACCTTGAGGACCATTTATAAACCATAAACCCTTGATTTTTTTTTATTTTTAAATTTTATGAATTTTAAATTAATTTTTAAAAACTCCATTAGTTTGTTGATGTGGCATATATGTGGAACCCACATCTAAAATAATATAGTGTCATGTGTATTTAAAATACAATGTATATTTTAAAATAATTTAAAATTCATAAGATTTAAAAAAGAAAACCAAAATTTTATGAATTTTAAATGAAAAAAGTTAAAATCATTTGTGATAGATGTGTAAACCTCAAGGGATGTTTTGTGATATGTATATATGCCATGTCAGCAAACTACGGAGTTTTGGCGAAACCTAATCGGCGGGGACCATTTGTGATTACACATACTAACCTTGAGGGCCCCAATGACACAAAAAAACATTAAGGATGCAATCTGATAGTTTCGTAAACCTCATAGACCTTTTGTGATAATAAGCCTAACAAATAATGTTGTTTTCTTCCTTCTTTCCAAACCTTTGTGTGCATTTCTCTCCTTCACTGCCACCTTCTGATAAAACCCCACTCTTTTATCTTCCTCCCCATCCCTCTGCACCTCCATCGACACTGCTTTTCGTCACCCGTCAAGCCTACTTCCCCTTCCTTTTCTTCTCTCAAAACTCTCATTAAACTTCTCTGTTTCTCGGATTCTTCTACTTCAAAATATATTATAAGAGCAAGCATATATATAGAAATATATGGATATTGTCCAGTTAAAATCAGAGGAGCAGATGGAGATGATGATGATGATGCAAATGGACAAAATCTCAGAGCTCTGCGGAGCCTACAACGACGTTGTCTCAGACCTTCCCCCATCTGATCACACTTTCTCCACCACCACCACCACAACAAGTCCCAATAGCATCACTTCTAACACCTCCATGCCCCATTACACCGACCAACAAAACCCACAAAACATCCCCTCGCCAAATTCCCAGTCCTTTCTAAACCTCCCAACAATCCCATCAACCATCTCATTCTCCAACACCACAAACCCAACTGACCAAACATCCAATTTCTCAAATGGGTTCCTACCATCTTCCCAAAAACGCACCTCCATGGCAGCCATGAGAGAAGTGATATTCAGAATTGCAGCCATGCAGCCAATCCACATCGACCCAGAATCCGTGAAGCCACCAAAGAGAAGAAACGTCAAGATTTCTAAGGACCCTCAGAGCGTGGCGGCTCGCCGCAGGAGGGAGAGGATCAGCGAGAGGATCAGAATTCTGCAGAGACTTGTGCCGGGCGGGACGAAAATGGACACGGCCTCCATGTTAGACGAGGCCATTCACTATGTCAAGTTCTTGAAGTCTCAGGTTCAAACGCTGGAGAGAGGTGCGGCTAATAGGCTTACTGGGATTGGGTTCCCTGTGGCCATGTCTAGCGGGAGCTATGGCCTCCATTCTGTGGCTAAAGCTTACCAGGCTTCTTGCCATGAGAACATGCAGCATTTTGGAGATGCTTGAATTTGATTTAAATTAGTTAGTGTAGTAACTGTTGATTAATTGTTTGATTACGGGGTTGTAAATTAGGAGCATGCATGGCTAATATCATCTTAATTTTAAGCTTAATTAATGTAATCCCATGTTTCTATTGCTATTAATTAAATAATCACATCCCTTGAAGATTTTTTTTATAACCTTTTTAAATCGGCTAAAAGTCACTTTTGCCCTTCTAGCCTTTGTCACTTCAACCACTTTTGATCATGTAATTTCAATTTCGTCAATTTTGACCATGTAGTTTCATATTTGTAGCAATTCAATGACAAGTTAGTATTCATGTCAATTTCTTTGACGATGCAATGGGCAATTTCGTCAACCCAAAATCATTGAGCATAAAAGCTCGTCTAAAACTCCCCTAATTTCATATTAGGGCTTGAAATTGGTCATTTGGGTTTAGGGTTTTTCAAAAATTAGTAGTTGAATTTCGAGCCTTAATATGAAATGGGGAGAATTTCAAATAAGATTTTACACTCAAGGGTTTTGGGTTCACGAAATTGCCCCTTGCATCGTTAAAGAAATTAACAAGAATACTAACATGTGCTTGAATTGCTTCCAATGCGAAACTATAATGGCAAAATTGATGGAATTGAAATTACAAAGTCAAAAATGGTTGAAATGTCAAACGACATGTACCAAAATGACTTATAGCCTTTTAAATATGTACTTTGGCATATGGTCCTTCGAGAACATAGGAAAACGTACTATAATGTAATCTGAGTGCGTTGACAGGCTTAGGAAACTATGTATCTTTTGTGTGCCTGGCCAGAAGAAAAAAAAATCTCAGCTCAGCTGGGTCATCGTAATAATAACAAGGGAAATAATGTTGATGGAGCTGCGTGTGCAATAAAATGGTTGGGTGGGGACAAAATATTGTTGGCACGTGAGAGTCCAATGCCTTTGCATTTTCGTGGTGACACCTGTTCATACATATATTTCTACCAAAATAAAACTATTTGTATCATCTTAATATATCATATCTCGTATTATATTAATATGCGAATATCTTCCACCAAAGTTATGGAAAGGCATCAAGACTAATATTAATACAGCCTCGTTTGTCATGGAGAATTAGGCCAAATTATATTAGATTAGTAAAGTGGTTATATTTTATGTGCAATTAAAATATAATACGGATATTATTGTTTAATTTGGATGATGAAGAATGACTAATTATAATAGGTTTATGATAAAAATTTATCTCTCGTAATCCCACTGAGCTTATCCAGTATAGGTCCCTACATTTTCTATTTCCTAAATATATACCCATCACTCTATAAATTTATGTATAAAACCCAATTTCAAATTTAAATGACTAGTAGGATATAAGAGGTCATAGTATTCCTACGTTTTTACATTGTTGCCACCAGACTTCATATTTTATTTATAATTTACTTCAAATATTTCATTAACTGCCATAATTTTAATTAATACTCCCTATTAATAGCATATCAATCACCCCATTTCTTTTGGTTGCCATTCCCTCTAACATATCGCCCCCTAAAATTGCAACCAAAAAAAAATAATAATCAGTAAATTACATATCCAATAGGTACACTATTTACATTATTTACCCATAGAAAATATAGGTACATTATTTACCCATAGATAAATTATTTTACAATATACCTATAAATGCGTATGGGTAAATTATTTACCCATAATTTTTTTTTTTGGCTAAGGATTTACCTTTGTTTGTTGTATATTAATTTACCCACCTAGAGGCATAGGTAGCCAAGAAAAAATGTAGCACTTTAGTTTGTTGTATATTAATTTACCTACCTAGAGGCATAGGTTGCTAAGAAAAAATGTAGGTAAATTCATGTACCTAAACACATAGGGGTCAAATAGAGAGCAACATGTTATTTCCCCTTGAACAAATTAATTTCAAACCATAACAATTATTAAATTTGGAAATTAGTATAAATAAAAGGAAATAAATAAGCTATCAATTTGAAAATTAAAATACGAAATGATCAAGTAGTCAATTTTTTATTTTTATTTTTAAAACGAGTATATTCTTGTTTTTTATAGGAACAATGAGTATATTCAAACCATACGGCAGTAATTACACCAAGCTTTAATTACTTTTTTTTAAAATAAGGAAAAAACTGACTCATTAAATCCTTGGAATCTATACAAAATTGAAACACAATTAATAGGCATTGAATTGTGGCTAATTTCCTAAACAAATCACGTTAAAAATGTAATCAAGGGTATTATAGGAATTTTAAAAGTATGACATTTAATACATTAAGATTGATTAGGAAACTTGATGAGTTGGATCCTAATCATCGGGTTTTTATTATAAAAATTGGGTTTTATTTATAGAAAAATAAAACGATGGGTTGTAGGTAAGAAAATATTAATTTGAAGGGGAAGAGTCAAATTTACTATTTTCAAGCCATATGTAACATGAATGCATATTAGTGATCTCATGTTTGAATCTCCATAAGACCATGATAATGTGTTTGATATCTCACTTTCCTGTAATTTAGATTATTTATTGTGCTTAAAAAAAAACCTCCTAAATCCTAATCATGGAATTTTATGTGAAAAAATTCAACAATATAACAGTACGTGATTGAACTAGAATGCGGTTTAGGTAAGATTTCTCTCCAAGTCGTGATGAGAGATTGCGTGAGAAGTCCACGTGAAGGTCTCTGACATAACGGTGGTGGGTAGCTTTTACGATCAGGCAAAGTGATAATGTTGTTTTTGCTATCGCCACCTCCCCACCTCACCCACCCTTCTATCTCCTTGCTAACACGTGAACTCAATCCTACCTGGCACTACACCGTGGATCTTACTGCCAACAGTGCATTCTTTTCTTTTCTTTTTTACTTTTTTTTTTTTAACTTCTCCTTGAAGCTTTCACTTGACCCTGAATTATGAAAAAGCTACCCACCACCGTTATGTCAGAGACCTTCACGTGGACTTCTCATGCATTCTCTATAATCACTCGTGAAATTGCACCATTACGATGAAAAATTATTGTTTTGCTGCTTGCATTTGGACATACAGTACACCTGGGGCCTCCAAGGGTTATGAACAGTATTCTGGGAACTTCTACACCTTTCTATTATAGAGTTCTCATCTCTCTGTTTTGTTTTTTTTTGGGTATGAATGAGACGTGCCGTAAGGATCAACCTCAAGGTTTGTCTCTTAATTTCTTGAAAGAATTCAACCCAAAATAATAATATATACAATGTTTAAAGATGGCGATGACAGCAAAGTTGAGAGGTGGTGGAAAAAACCAGAGGCATGGAATGTCGATGGCTTTGTTTATTGTTGCATATTCGAAGGGGTAGGTTTGCTTCCCAAATGAGGATCTAATGAGAGAAGTGCTAATGTCTCAAGGATCAAAACCCATTTATTCCTTACATCCCGAAACCAAATCTAATGCAAATATCTAAGAGAGATACAAAACAAGAAGAAGAGAAAGAAAGCTAGGTAGCTATAAGACTATAAGATAGACATGAAACTGAATATAATAAATAAGAATGGTCAAACAAACAATCATCAGAAGAGCCATGTGAGACATATGGCCAAGGTCCCCAACATATCCTCATCCTCAATGTCTTCTTCAATGGGTTAAGAGGTGTCCCCTTGTCCTCTGAATCCAGAGCACATACCCTTCCAAAACGCACAAGTTCTTTGCATCTCTTCACACTTACTTCGCACAACAAAACAACAATGACGACTGTTGCTTCTATTTATAACCCCTTACAAGCAAAAACATGAATCTCGTTTCAAACTCAGGATTGATTGGTTTTTTTTCTGGTTTGATGTGATGTGAAGGGGTGGATTGGGTTGTTAATTGTTATTATTAAGTCCGTGTGTGGGGGGTGAGCTAGATAAATTCATGGAGTGAAGAGCGAAATTCCCCCTAGGGTAAGGCCAACAAAATGAGTAAAGGCTAATGGCGGGCTAATGGCTAGAAGACGAAAATTGGGATTAATAAGACATGTTGGTTGGTCGGATTTGATTTTGTAGGGGCCCATCTAGGACTGTGACGGAGGGTGACACAATCCAAATCCCGTGGCCCAATATTCTCCCGTCTGTCCTTTTTGATGGGTGCGATGTATTTTCCAAACACAAAATACCACATTGAATTTGAGCAACTTCTCTATCAAATTTTGTCCAAATTCTGCTTCTAGAAGCATGGATAGTACCCCCACCTCACCCCACCCCTCATTTATTATTGGCATTTGCTAAACCGACATCAATTGTAAGGTCAAAGAAGGGTCAAAACAGTGTCACATGTAAATGTTTGTGGTCGCAATTTCAAATTAGAATGATTTCGCAAATGAGTCATACTATAGTGAGGGCTTTATATATGACCATTATGTGAGATTTTATCTCTTAATCGTTGAATTAGACTAACCAATTAATACAACGACTAACCAATTTGATCTAACGGCTAAGAGATAGGATCTCATCCAAACACCATATATAAGGCCGTCACTATAGAATTCTTCTATGGTACGGTGCTGGGTGTACTAATTAGATTCTTGGGTGCATTTAGGATCTATTTTTGGGTTGGGCAGACCCAATAAAGGCCCAAAGCGTTTTTCCTGGAAATGAAAGACCACAGGCTTCTGTTTTGATTTTATGGGCTTCTAGGCAGTCTTCAAAAACAAAATTTATAGAAAAGAGAAAAAAGTTATTGCCCCAAATTGGAGCCTAGAAATCCATAATTTAAAAATGAAAAATATATATATGTATAGAACACTCTAGTTCAAGTCAAATTTCCCTAAATCGGAACTTTGGTTCAAATTTAATAGGTTGACTTATAAGAGTAATATTTTATTTTGTGAGAAACAATCCTTCAGAAAATAAACATTTAATGGTAATTTAAATAGATTACGCCTACAAAGGACGTGATCAACACGTTTAGCCGTGGACTATCTTATTAATTAATCCAATTGTCCAGCTAAGCTAAGTTGAGTTTGATTAATATTTTCTAAACTTAGACATGAATTAAGGTTTAATAATTCTGAGCGTGTCCTATTTAACAAGCAAAACTGACTCTGTCAAAGAAATTATATTTGACCAAAAAATAATTTACAAAGAAGTAATTAAAAACAGCTATGAGAATGAGTTATGCTCAGAACATCTCCAACTCATGCATTGCAGTTTGCGAGGGGCTAAATACGAATCGAGGCAAAAAGTGGCTATATTCATGCCTCGACTGAAAAGAGTGGAGCCCACGGAAAGAGGAGAAAGCAGCCCACGTGAGGAGAGATAATGCTGGACCTTTGAGTTATTTTTCAAACTTGAAGCGGGGCCTGCCACTTGTGTAATTCCAAGCCACATGTTTTGTTTTTGACAGAGGTTATGTTCTGGCGTTTGAAATCTGACGGCAAGAATTTGCTTGCGTTCAATTTTTTTCAATCTATACTTTGCCGCCACCTCTCATCAAGCAGCCATGGTTTTTTTTTTCCTCTGACTAAATCTAACTTTAAAACAAAATCCAACAATCCAACGGTCAAAATATTAATATTAATTAATCTAACCCAAATATCATATATCCACTTATTTGTTCGCAATTTGTGTGGTTTCCTTTTATATTTATGAATTAAAATTTTGTTTTCGAAATTTGAATTTTTTTTAGATTAGAGTGTTTAGAAAAATAAATCATGATGTTAGAAACAAAATTCACATAAGGAAAATTAATGAAAAAAAAAACAATTAAGGGTTAATCATTCTTAAATAATTTAACAAAGTTGCGGACTCAAATTTTGAATTTGCATGGTTGGAGGAAAAAACTATTTGAGTCCAGACAATACATGAATATCTGTATTTTGAAGGAGGGAAATTTAGATTTAGCCTCATTTTGGGTTGGAGATGGCCTTAGAAGGGCCACAATTCATTACTATAAATATAATTCTTTGATTTCTAAATTTAATTAATTAAGGTCAACATCAATCTTACGTACACAATGACCAGTGGTTTGGTTTGACCTATTATTTGGCTAGGGCCAACGACATTTACAATATGCATAACATAACTGGGAATCTAATAATTTGGGTCTCAGTTTCATTTCATAGAAAGAAAGGGTAAGATTAATATTAATCTCTAATTATTTGCAAGGAGGTTGTCTTAATTTTGATATTAGATCGCTTCGTTATTGTAATGGCCCTTTGTGGCTAGTGGATTATTTTTACTGAATTATGAATAAAATTCCAAAATTTATCCACTTAATAATAAAAATAATAATAAAATTTAAAAAAAAAAACCAAAAAACCAAGCACATACATGACTTGGTGGCATCTTCTATCCATATAATTTATTTTATTTTAAGGAAAATACTTGTCTTAGGAAAGTAGGCATAGTTTGACATGTGTATATAAATTTTTCTTTTTTATGTATTTGATAAATTATTTTTGTATGTGTGATTTGTAAGAAATAGGAATGCCTCCTTTCAAATCAAATAAAGAGGGAAGCAATGCCCTTATTTTAACTATCCGTCGACGAATTCTTTAAGTCGCATAATATTTCATGGTCATTCGGTGTGCTATCAAGGACGGATCCACGTACAGGCTGGAGTCCACTCCAGCCCAGTGCAAGATTAAAAGTTACTAGACTTTGGTGCAAATTTTACAAAGTTGTCCCTACTCCCGCAAATATTAGCCTACCCCTCTTTGCCACATGTGGTCTCTTGGGTTGCTTTTTATCTTTTAATCTAATAAACCAATCAAATTTTGCCGCTTTTACGTCTTTTCTTTTGCCTACTCTCCCTATCTTCGTCATCCTTTTCTCTTTTACTTCTTTTCTCCTGTGCTGCATTTCTCTATTTTTTTTTTCTTCTTTGTATTCGGCTTATTTTCTATTCTGCTTCATTCTCTTCATCTCTTTGTGTGAATCACTGTTTGTTTCCCTCTATATCTCTCTTACTCTCATCGCTCCTCTCACCGACTCTCTCAACTTTACCTCTCCCGACCCTCCCTCTCTTTCAACTCTCACGATCACTCTCTCTGTTTTAACTTTTAACATTTAGGTTATGGTTGTTAAATTTTAATTGTTATTGTTAGGTTTTTAAGATTTAGGGTTTGGTTGTTAAATTTTTGGGATTTTTTCTTATGCTATTTGAAAGAAAAGTTGCTTCTCTGGTTGAGGTTCCACTCAAAACATCAAGGTGAGGTTCTCTGCTTCTCAAGGTCTAGAAGGGGAGAGAGAAGGAGACAGGGTTTGTTTTATTTATAAAAAATATGATAATTTTTAGTTTTTAAATATTTTAAAGGATGTTATGTAAAAAAATTAAGGTGTTTTTAATTTGAATCTGATACTTAACTACAATCTGATGACGTGGACAAACCTTCCACCTTGCAAACGTTTGATACTTAACTATATAATCTGGCCATAAAAAGTGATCCATGCAGAATGATAAAGATATATATATATATATATATATATATAAAGCTTGTTAATTACTCCAAATTTCCAATATGCCACCCATTAAAGCAACTTCGCATCCTCTCACCTAGATAATTTTTATTTTTATTTGTTCCAATGGTTGGCAGATTGTTATATTATATATGCATCATTGGACAAACAAATATATAATTTCCTACATTTTGTATTGTTTGTAGTTGACATCGACATAACGCAGCTAGCAGCTCATCATCTCTCCTTTGCTTCCAAGCCATATTACTATATGGAGGATCCCAAGGAACCTGTCTGTCAAAGCTACTTTTTTCTGAAGCCTGAAGAAGCAAGTTTCCTTGAGCTTCTTTGCCTGCTATGTTCATCTGATGTAGGAAAAAGAAGATTCATCGAGATCGAGTGCTCGGAAGAGGACGTGAACAAGGTCACGGAGTTTAGGCGCAGGTGGGTAATCTTCATCTCTGTTGTGCTGCAATGGAGCTTCCTTTTCTTCAGAGACCCCTTGGCTCGGACTGGGGACGTGTTCGACAAGTGGCTGAATCTTATATCAGCCAACGGTGGATTGCTCAAGCTCTTCATAAACCGGCTAAAAGGTAATTAAGCTCTAATTAATTTTTTTTTATAATAATATTATCCTTAATTCTTTGTATCAGTCTCCAGCTATATGGATGGATCATGGATAGAATATGTTTATGATGCTTAATGACAGTTTGTGCATGCATGTGGGAGGTTTGTAATTGTTTTTCCGAAAAAAGAAAAACGGACGGACATCATTAAAACCTTTCCGTTTTTAGCTACAAGGGTTTTTACTTGATTTTATGGGGGTTTACATTGTGGACTAAACTTCCCTCAATTGATTCAAAAGATGATTCAAATGGTTAAGGTGCGGTTTGGGATTGCTGCGCTTAATAAATAAGCAGCTTATAAAAAAGGTTATGGAAACAAAAGCGTTTGGTAAAACAATTGAACGTTGCTTATTTTTAAAACTACGGTGATCCACAGCAGAATCTCGAAGCAGTTGGCTGCCTTGAAAAAAAAAACAGCCGGTTCTTTTAAATGAATTTTCACGTTTCCCATAATACCCCTAATAATTTTCTAAATTGACAGCTTTTATCCCTCTTGCAACTCGATCCTTCTTTTTCTCTCTTGCAACTCGACTTCTGTCTGCAACTCGATTCATACCCAAAAAAAAACCCAGCCCCTAGCTCTCCACGCTATTATCTCCACTCCAGCCACAAAAATCCAAACAACAGCTTAAAAAAAACCTCAACCCTAGCTCCCCAGTCTTTGATCTCCACTCCAACCACAAAAGATCCAAACCCCAAATATATCTTCAAACATCTGTATGTGAATTGTGGAGGACCAAAATCGATAGCAACACAGGCATCTACCCTCCTTGATCAACAATTTTCACAAAAAATAGATTCTTGAATCCATCAACAATTCGTTGACCTTCACTTGGAAACCAAAATCAAGGGAAAGTTGAAACTCAAATCAAAACCACAGGAAAACAAAATTTTCATTTGGATTTGATTTCCTTCTTGTTGTTTTCTTTGATGACAACACAGTTTTTATCTGGGTTTGAGTTGAGTTTTTGGTTTTAAAATTTTTTATCTGGGTTTTTTCTCTTGGTGTTTTGGGGCAATGGAGAGAGAGAGAGAGAGAGAGAGATGCAGGTGGGTACGGTGTGGGATGGGGTTTTTTCAGGTTACTTTCTTCTTCTTTTTTAATATATATTTTTTATTTTTGGTCACAATATTTGGAATTGGAACTTGGTTACTTTAAAATTTTAGAATTTGTGGCAAAATAAGTCACAATTTCTTCATGATGTCCTTTTTGGTCATTATACATACTAAAAGCACTTTTAATAAAAAATTATCAAATACTTGGACTCTTCACAACACTTTTTCGAATACAACTTACCAAAAACCTAGTTGTTTATTCCCACATTACAGCAGAAGCAATTTTTAAAAAAAGAACAGCAATACCAAATTAGCTCCCTCTTTCTGTATCAATATCGTTGGTATAATACAAAAATGGCCTCACACACAAAATAGAGAGAGAAAAAAAGTAGGGCAATTGAGAGATTTTTACTGGTCCATACATACAGCCAAAATGGTGAATGACCATATAGCTCAAGAATTAAAACAAACAAGAAAACATTAACTTAATTATGGCAACCAGATAGAGGGAATTAATTATGTGATTATGTTGCTAATTCTGCTGTTTAATTTATAATTAATTGAGTAAAACGGGCGGGAGTGCAGGAAAGGTGGTGAAGCCAGATTCATTTACATCCAAATTATCGGTGGTGGGAAATGTTGATTGGCGAATTGAATTGGACGACAACATCAAACCCCAGGATACAAGATACAAAGGGGCACTGTCCATGATGGCTGCTAAATGGTCGTACGAGAATGAAGACATCGTCAAAACAGTCGTCAACGATCACTGGAAGGTATGTCTTCACTGGTTTTTCCTTACAATAATGCTAAATTCACCAAATTAATTCAGTGCTCTTTCTCTTATTCTTAAAAGGATTGACAAAAATTGTTCTTTGTTCCTTGTGATGACGATGAAATTGTTTTTTAAGCAATTAATTAAATCTTTGGAGTGCGCAGATGAAATTCTTGCGGTTTTACAACTTTTGGAATGGTAAGCAAGCAAGCAGCAAACCCTTGCATTTTCTTTACACAATTATATGGTTGTTTTATTTTATTTCCTAAATGTTATGCAGATTACCTGGGACGAGATTCAACACAAGCTTTCCTGTTCCAAGACACAACATCTGACCCCAACTTGATCGTGGTGGCATTTAGAGGCACCGAACCATTCGATGCCGATGAATGGAGCACAGATTTCGACATCTCATGGTGCGAGTTCTCTGAAGTCGGCAAGGCACACAGCGGCTTCATGAAAGCTCTCGGCATGCAACCAAACAACACCTGGCCCCTTGAGCTCAAAACAGAGCAAGTCAACGTAGACCAACCTCATCGGTTTGCTTACTACACAATCAGGAAAAAGCTAATAGATTTGTTGCAGGAGAACAAGAGTGCCAAGTTTATATTGACAGGCCACAGCTTGGGCGGGGCATTGGCTGTGATGTTTGCTGCTGTGCTGGCAATGCATGGCTATGAGAGAGAATATGAGTTGTTGATGGAGAGGTTGGAGGGGGTGTACACTTTTGGACAGCCTAGGGTAGGGGATGCGAAATTTGGGGGGTATATGAAGGAGAAGCTACAAAAGTACGGTGTGAGGTATATGAGGTATGTTTACTCCAATGACTTGGTGGCTAGGATACCTTATGATGATAAAACTCTCTTCTTTAAGCACTTTGGACCCAGCCTCTATTTCAACAGCTGCTATAAAGGAAAGGTTGCTCTCTCTCTCTCTCTCTCTCTCTCTCTCTCTCTCTCTCTCTCTCTCTCTCTATTTGGCATATAACGAGTGTATACAACTGTTGTCTTACAATAACTAATCACGTGATCTGTAATACTAATTAAACTACTTATATACATCTTTACACTACTTATATGACTAACAATAATGATTAAACATTTTGGTTCGAGCTAGGTTTTGTCGGAGGAACCCAACAAGAACTACTTTAATCCGTTGTGGTTCATACCCAAGAGCCTAAATGCAGTGTGGGAGCTGATTAGGAGTTTCATACTTCCTTTGAGAAGGGGTTCGGAGTACAAGGAAGCATGGTTTATGAGAGCCCTTAGGGTCGTTGGTTTAATACTTCCGGGATTGGTGGCTCATGCTCCTCAAGATTATGTCAATCTTACACGATTGGGATCCCTTCCATCACTTGCAAACCCTAATAATATTATTCCTCAAGAAAATTCTAAAGTCGATTGATATGCAAAGATTTATAATAGAATTGTACGTGAAGCTCAAGTAGATGATTGTATTTCCATTTGTGCACAAGCTTTCATGGTGTGTGAAAAACAAGAAAAAATAATTAACGTAGTATATAATATGAAGTCTTTGATTTACATACACACACAAGCATTATTAATCACTGAAACCGCAAGAATTGCTTACTAGGGTCCTAGTTATCTAAAAGACTGAACCTGAGGTTTTGGTGCTTCATGCCACTAGAAGACTGCATTGACACTGATTTAGCATCGAAACAGTAGCTGCTAACTGCTATACACCATTCATTTATGTTCTCGATCCTCCGTTGTTCATTTACTTAACCTGGAAAGATATGCATCAGAACATAGCAAGCATAAGAATCAGAATCACAAAAGGTTTCATATATATAGTTCATTAGGCAGATGCCTTCCCACCCAAGGACGTGGTTGTAAATTATATAAGAGGCTGTCATTTCCAGTTAAACTGCATCAGCAGCTAGTTTTATTGATCCCAACAGTTATATTATACATGGTACAGACCAGAAGTTCCACATTTTTCAAAAACATTCTTACTTCTATGGTCACATTATGTTAAAACTTTATCATTTAAAAAATCAACTTTCAAGAGACAAATTACCTTGTTGTACAGCCAAGTGGAGCAACAGGTGCCTGGATGAGGAGTCAGAAAGCATGGCATGTAAAACAACCACTCAAAGAACCCATCTGACGAGTTCTACGAATTGATACAGTTCTATGTGAGGTCCCTGCAACTTGTGCTTGGTTGGTTAACACGGAGCTTCTCATGTCTTGAGCCTTCTTCTGAGCCGATCTCAACTTGTTCATGATTTTATCCATGGATGATGATCTCTTCTTTTCCAGCTTCATCTGAAACAGATTAAAGTAAGGGTCAATATTTGCGGAACATATATACAAGAATGGAAGTCTAGAGAGAGAGACAGAAACCTCTAGTTTCCGTATTGCTGCCTCAGCTTTCGCCTTCTGCAGGTTCTCCCAAGCAGTGATTTTGGCTTCCTCTCTTTTAACTCTGAAGAAAAACAACAGGTTGACATTTCAATATTAGTATAGACATGTATCAGTCCACATTTTAAAATATCACATCATTTAATGATATTAATCATAAATCTCTATATTTTCGACTAGTGAGTCTATAATAATCAGGCAGGAAATTTGACCAAACAAAAGGTCAACCAAAACATACTTTTAGTGTATGGAAATGATAGGAATTTTCTCTCTGATTACGCCATTTTCTTCAGAGTTCAAATCAATCCAATTTTCCATACAAAGTTTTTGACACTCTCAATGTATTTTTCTTTCATTTTCTCAGAATTAAATAATGCACAATGGAAAAATTGCGTGGCAAACATACTTTGAAATGTTCTTCGATGCGTCAGAAAGATCCCAAGCAGCAGACCGAGCGTCTGCATCTTTCTTTTTCCAATTATCAATAATATCAGAGCCCTTCCCAGGTACTCGGGCTTTATGTTTCTTGGACCACCTTGTCACAGTGACACGGTCATCTACCTGCACATCCCTGACTTCCAATTTCAAAGAAGGGGCACTCTGCACTTCCACAATAGGCAGGCCCGAGGAAGTGGAGGCAGAGTAAGAAGGCCCTCCTGTGGGAGATGAGTGAGTGCTATCATCTGGGCTCATCTGCGTTGCCATGTCCCTTCTTGAAACTGCACGAGATACATTGGTAGCCGCATCCATGACCCCATCAGGTCCATCAAACTTTTCATCTGGTGTACATGTAAACAGACGAAAGACCATCCAGAAATGAGTACAATAGTTCTAGCAATTGTTACCCCAAAGACCTGAGTCCATTGTTCAGGAAGTATATACATATGCTTAACATATTTCTAACATGGTAATTAAATCAGCTATGCTAATTATACATTCATGTAACGAATCCAGTTACTATGGCTATGAGATTCCATTGTGATTTACTTGGCTCAATTAAGAAAGTAATGTCTAGTGGAAACAAATATAACACTTACCTTGAGAGCCAGGCAGTGAAGACTGCTGGTCCAGCACTTCAGAGCAACCATGCACACTAACCGAACGGGCAATGCAAGGTTCGGTCCGGGTTGTAAAGGCTCCATTTTGGGCACCGGAGTGGAATGCCAATCCATCAGCTGATATAACACCAGCTGAAAACGGAGAAGCAGCCATGAAATTGCTCACATTGGTCCCATCAAACTAAAAGACTCAGGAAATGGGAGAGAAGGCTTCACCAGTAACTCTGGTGTAAGCACGTATTTATAATATTGGATTGATAACTTACAATTCAAAATACAAGAGCTGTTCCACTAAACAAGGGATCAGCTCAAATACAAATTAACACTATCAGCATATCAACTATTCAAATTCAAACCCACAACTGACTTATCACTAACAATCTGCTCATGACTTGGACTTGGTCTAACACAAACATGGGCATTGCTGGCGAGTACAATGAGTAATACGCAACCCCAGGAGGCCCAAGTGGACCACTCTTCGATTTTGGCCTCCTCTGGGTCTGCTGACACGACGGCCTCACCACACCATCACCCTGAACCGGACTGAAAATCCACCTCTCGGCATCTTCCCATTTCGACGGCAATGTCCTCCCGTTATTAAACGGCAACATTGAAGCCGTCGTATTCTTCCGACCCACGTTGGTAGGCGCCGGAACTCGCTCGGAGCTCCAACCCTTCTGAACTCCGAGACTCGTGTGCCGGTAACTCGGTGTACCGGGACTCGGGAAATTCCCCGATTTCCGAGACGCCATGGAACTCTTCTTTATGTTGCCCAGTCTCGGCGAGGAGACAGAGGCATTGTTCAAATCCAAAGAAGCGGGTCTCGGCCTGTCTAGCTTCTTCGAGAAAGCTTCAGATCTGGAGCGCCGGTCCTGGCATTCTATAGAAAGACGAAAAAACCCAAAAGGGTGAAGCTGAGAGCTCAATCTGGTTCGAAATAGATTGGACTAAAATGGGTTTTTACCTTTGATGGCCAGAGAGAAAGAGCTCCTAGCCGAATCGAGAACTAAATCCGAGTCAATGTCTTCCTTTTGAACTGCATAAGCTCGAAGCCAAAAACAGTGAGCAAGTGCGAGTTTGAAAATTGAAAAACTAAGCAAAAGCAGTGAGGAAAGCGACGTCGTATGGTTTCTGAGCTGTACCTTTGGCCTTTTCTGCTTTTGTGGAGAGACGAGAGTGCTTGATGCTGCTGGTGTGGAAAGTTAGGCGTCTGCTCGGATCCGGATCGCGATCTGTACCGCTCGAGCTTTCTTCAACGTGGTGCTCATGTGCAGCCGAGTTCTGCATCACTCAAATCATACATCATCAGTCCATGTGCATTCATCATCATCATCATCAACATCAATTTTTATAGAAGAAAGCAATTAAGCAAGCAAATCCGAAACTTGAAAGGCCGATTCGGCCGGTACCGGAGAGATCTCGGAGTCGTGGTCAAGGGCGTCGGAGGCGAAAGAGCAGCGGTCAACGCTGGCGGAGGCTGAAGAGAAGAGACTGAAGTTTGACTCGAGGGTGAAGATGACCGAGTCGGGGCTCGCGTCTCGGACTCCGAAACCCGATCTCTGCTCCGGCATTTTCACTTACATATCGCAGAGAAGAAGAAACAGAGAGAATCTGAGAGTGAAATGGCGGGCATTAGAAGAAAGGGAAGGGAGAGTTATTTATTTATGGGATTAATTAAGGCAAATCACGTTTAAGAGATTTTGTTTAACGAATCCAAAAGACAAAGATTAATTAATTCAGGTTGGATTTTGATTAATTATGCGACTTTGTTTTTGTTCATCGTTTATTTCATCCAAATAGATATAATATAAGCTTATCCAAGTGTGGGCTCACTGGGTTTGCTTTGCGCCTTTTAATGTTTGGGTCGTCGTCCTCAGCAGTACGTTTGACTACGAGAAAATGATACTAGTTAATTATAGAGGGAAAAATGAGAGTGGGGCCCACGTGTCATATGTCAGGAACTGGGTCCGGGTTTGGACCCAGGTGTGGGATAACATGGACTTCCGGTGCGTAACTTTTGGGCGACATGGATTTTGAATTGTAATGATACAATTGACAAATCAATGATGTCTTTTTCGGTGAT
The DNA here is from genome assembly GCA_018703695.1 of Prunus fruticosa. Lineage (NCBI taxonomy): Eukaryota > Viridiplantae > Streptophyta > Magnoliopsida > Rosales > Rosaceae > Prunus > Prunus fruticosa. Next base: position 52,815,828 of record CM031917.1, read on the forward strand.
TGAATTTCACAATTGATTTTAATTTTCCCGCCCTTGATAATGTTGTCTGATGTGAGTAAATTCCACATTGAGAGAATGTTTAAGGCTTGCATTATATTGCATAATAGTAATTTATGTGTTGTGATATTTTACGTAATTGTTATTTGCTTTTAGATTGGACAACATATGTGCTAGATAATGATTAGTCTAAAAAATTTAAGCTGTCAGATAATAAGCCAACAATGTATATTAAGCTTACACCATTCTTTATATGCATGCTCATCTACACGTAGAGAGGCATACCAATAAGAATAGAGAGACAAATATATAGATGTAGCCCTACCCTGCACCAAAAAATTTAAACTATAAAAGAATAAGTCAATAATGTATATCAAGCTTACAATAAGTGATTCGCAATACCTAATAATATAAGCTGTTAGCACATTAGGTTATATAATATTATTCATAGACATCCCTTTAGGGACGGACCCTAAGTTTGGCTAACTTGGGCTATAGCCTAGGATTTGCAATTGAAACTTATGAATTATAAATTAGAGATTTGCAATTGGGGTTATCAGTTTCAATTTATGAATTATGAATTATCAAATAGGATTTGTAATTGATTTTATTGTTCTTGCTTATTAAATAGGGTTTCTTTTTGTTATCAATGCAATTACATGGCATTATTGAGTTTTCTATCTACTTAGTACCTTTGTACGTAAGGTAAATTTACACAACCCAATTTTGAAATCCTGGGTCCGTCCCTGCATTCCTTCATACATTTTATGAATACTGTGGTATTCACCTAATGAAAAGGATTTGATATCTCCTCATTTGGTTACAAATCCAAGGTCAGTGGTGGTCATTATCGTTGAAATTATGGGAGAGTTGATGTAAAACAAGCAATACAATAATACAGACACCCCAATTTCACAGATTCACAGGAAGAAGAAGTAGGAAACTATTTGCTTCTTGTTTATTATTTGTCACAACAAAAGGCAGTCACATGTTGGCACTTGGCAGCTATATCCAAAATCTTCATGTCCAAGTGACCCATATTTTATAGGCTTATTTACTGTAGTGACCCTTGAAACTTTAGTCAAATCTCACTTTGACTCTCAAAGTTAAAGTGGCTCACTTAACCCTATTGACCATGATTTCGTGTTCCACTTTACTCCCACCTTTATCTCTATTGATAATTTTGTCAGTTTTGATGATGTGGCATAGCTATTTTAGTCTTTTTGCAACAAGTGATGATGTGTCATGTGAAGGGCCCACTTTTTTTGTCTAAATTAAATTAAAAATATAATTAATTTTTTAATTAAATATATATAATATAAAAATCTTTCTTCTTTATGCCTCTCCCCCCCCCCCCCAAAAAAACTAACTCAGGCTTTCCAACAATTCTCTCCAATCAAATCATCCCCAAATCCCAGCCTTCAATCCCCACATTCAAACTCAAAATTCCCTCATTGTAGACCTAAATTGATACATTTTTACTCCAAATCAAATGGACAAACCCTAAATCACTAGCTTTTCAAACAATAATTCAAAACAAAAGACAGAAAATCTTGTGCACCAAGCACTTCGATGTCATTTCGTCCATGCACGCCCACGACGACAACTCCTTCATCACTAGCATCAAGGGGTTGGTATACATTGGATCGGTGGACGGTACAATCAAAGTGTGGAAGATAGAGCAAACGTTGTTGAAGAAAGAGGGCGCGGTGACAGGCACTCACCGTCAACGTCCGGGTTTTATCGTGTACTCAGGTCCTTTGACGATATGGTTGGTGGGGGTATGGGTTGGTATGGCTGGTGATGGGTTTGGATGGTTATGGATGATGATGTGATGGTTGGTTGGAGAAAGGAGAAAGGAGGAAGGATGAGGCGATTCTTCGGGGATAAGGATTAATCTTTTATTTTCTTTTTTATGTCTTGGAAATTGGAAGAATGAAGCATGGAAGAGTGTAGTGGTGAAGCCATGATTTCATGTATCTTGGGGGCGCTCACAAAATATAAATAATAAAAACTTCAAACTTACAAGACATCAAAACATCAAAAATCATATTGTCTGTATTGTCTATTCATTACAGTCATAATTGTCCTCGAGGAGTTTTCATATTTTGAAATCGTTGCATAACAAGCTCTTAATCTATAATATTAAAAATGTCTTTCTCAATATATGTAACCAAGCAATCATTCATCCACAAATCCCCCATTCGTTGCGTAACCGATTCTTCACAATATTCATAGCAGAAACAACTCGCTTTACACTTGCAGTCGCAACAAGTAGGATTAGTGCTAGTGTCAGAAGCAAGTACGCTAAATGGTAGATTTGATCTTTTTTTTTTGTCTCAACCATCTTTTGCGCAAAGATCAGGAACCGATTCTTCACAATATTCATGGCAGAAAACATCTCCAAAGCCTTTTCCCTTTGGTAATCTACACATAAATTGAAAGACCCATTAAAATCAATAGAAATACAAAACTTGATAATATAATTAGAATTTGAGAAGGAAAAAAACTCACAATCAACTGGCTAGTCTAGTTGTGTTTATGACCCAAGAAAAGATAAAAAAGATTAGGTTTATTGATTTATATAAGAAGGCAATATATTTATAATAATAATTCTAATCCTTTTAGGAATAGGTAGCGTATGGTTGTAGGAAATTTGACTGATCAGTAGGGCCCACATGGTAATGTATTTGTGACTGAATACTACTTTTGGTTGCTGGATATTGCCCATGTGGTAAATGACTTTTAGCTTAGAGGAAATTGGGTTGCATATTAGTACTTTATATTTTTATAAAAAAAATTCAGTGGGGGCCATTGTCTGCACTGGTCCCCATGTGCCTCCACCATCAGGCAATGCAAGTTTACAAATTATTATTATATTATTTATTTTTATCTTTTATATTTATTATTATATTTTATAGAAAGTAGTTGAGAGAATAGAGATAATATTTTATTATAGAAAGCAAGTGGGGCTCAATATACCTTTTTATTTTGAAGAAGTCAACATTGCCCTGTTGGGAAGAATATGTATATTTTGCCTACCCATTGGCCTCTTCCCTTGGAGCATGAAAATCCCGATATAATAAGGCAAATGAAGTTTGTCTACTTTTTTGCCTCTTCCCTTAGAGATGCTCAAACCTTCTCAAATTTTTTTGGAACTGCTTTGCTTCTTTCTCTAGAATTCTTGTAAATCACGATTTAACACATGTGCAAAAATACTTCATCAAAAATACAAAAAAAACTTATATACACATGCAATACTGTCATTAACAAGAATATAGGAGTTGCTATTTTTCATCACCGTCAAATCACACTTGGGATAAGACAAATGGATATAATTTGGTTGGTTTATATATAATTTGCTAGGATGGTTTGCTGGGGTGGGTAATTCAATGTTTATGAGAAAATTGAGCCATAAAAGGGGGGAATATTTTGACTCGAGAGAAAGAAGTCGAGCCATTATTATGTCCAAACCCACGCCCATGGGCCATGGCAACTACACACACCTGAATTCGTGCCGCTCAAGCCGGATTTATGCAGCTTGTTACATGTTACAAAATCCGCATATGCTCCTCCACTGTTTTTAATGGAAAGTTTCCAAATCTGACTGAAAAAGGTTATCAACAACAAACCTCAAGAACAAGTAAATCTGATCTATGTCTATAATCAAGTCAGGGGGTAAAAACAACTTTTTCTTGCTGTAAAAGTTATGTATATATTTCAATCAGAACACAGCTCATTGATACATGACTGTTGCTTTTACAACATGACTAGAATTGCATCACACTAGCTTAGATGACTGTACAATAATGCAGAGCTGAAACTTTTCATCTCACCAATAATAGTTAATAGAGTGAAAAAAGTTCAATTGCATGAGGCTCCGGCCAACACAAGGCAAATGGTTTCTGCGATTCAAAATCAAAACTGCAACTACCAAACCGCTTATGGTGAGTAAGAACATTGCATTAACGTGCACCCTTGAAAGCTGCTCAATATTCATCTCTTATGAATAAAGCTAAAACTATCATTGTCTCCTAGTCGTGTCACTGAAGTAAGCAGTTATTCCCTTCAACTTGCCAGTTAAAAAATTTTTCTCGACCTGAAACCAAATACCCCAACACTCAGATTAGAGTGCCATACTCTATTTGGTCAAAGATTACAGAAAAGAAATTAACAATATTTGTGGCCTAACAATTACAGCAAATGAAAACATGAAATTGTTATTCTAGATCGATGGGTCTCTCCAGGCACCACTATCCAGTGGTGGAGAGTGGGGACAGAGTAAAATCTACCTACTGTCAAGAGCTCACCCCCAAGTTCAAGCCTCAATGCCATGTTGCTTTGCCAACTAATAAACATGTGCCCAATGATCTACCTCTTTTCCTTCTTGGTACGCAGTGATTTTCCTTTTGTCCCTTTAGTTATGATCACTTTCAGATCTCTGAAGGATTTTTCAGTCTGTCTTTAGTTTGAAAATGGCTCCACAATCTTTTTATTAACACAACTACTATTCAGCCATGTGATAAGAGATAAGAAAGTACCTCTAATGACCATGGTCGACTCCCTGATAAAGCCAACTCTGCTACTTGGTTGAGATCAACATTTCTCGGAAGAAACATGACAATCCTAGAAGCAACTTCTTTTGCAGTGTTAAAGAGAAAATATCTGCACAATGAGTAATAAAGGATGAGAAAAATTAATATGATTTCAACTCAGGAATTTAAAAGAATAACAACAAAAATGGAAATAAGGGGGAGGAAAACGCACCCATCATGTGGCTTAAGCATCCTAAGGTCATATGTCTTTACTTTTGCATAATCAGGTCCTCCCCACGGAGGTGACAAAAAGACTGTGTCCGCCTGCAGTAGAAGGAATATTGATAACTGAAGAAATTCCAAAAAGCTAAAAATAAAAAGTCAAGTATATAATTTGTTTACTAAAAACCTAATAACTTCAAGTATAATTATGCGGCATATTAGGCACCTATTACATAAACCAGCAGAGATAAGTCTAAAAATTATTCAACAAAACTATGATAGTGTCAAAAACTACAGCAATTCAGAATTGCCACCATCTAGCATTGGGTAATCAATAGAAAAAAAACAGAAATGCCAAAAACCTGCTGAACAAAATATTGTCAAAGGTACTCCTCTACAAATACAACCAAGGAAATCTACCAAAACACAAGGTCTAGCAAAGCATAACAGAGAGCATTTTGCAATCCCAAACATACAAAATACAACATTGAAAATTGTTTTAGTACCTTCAGCCTTGGTGCCAAATCGAAAAAGTCCCCCTTTATGAAATCTATCCTGTCATCAACCCCGTAGATGGCAGCATTATGGTGCGCATAATCAATCTTCTTTGGATCAATATCAATTGCTATCACATGTTTGCTTCTGCAGTGTCACATGTATGCGAAAAACTAAATAAATAAAAAAGCAGCAGCCTGGGTCCTGCTTAAAATCTCAGACATCGGTTCATCACTTTTAAAGGTACTAAAATTATTCTTTATCAGTCAACTAATTAATAAAATAAATAACGAAAGAGTACTGGCTTTGCCAATTGAACTGAAAATATTATAATGTAAAACAGGTGGTCAAACTAGCATACAATTAATGTTATGCAATATATCCATTAAAAACATATGTTCTTCATCAACATGAACCATTATTATGCATCATAACATGCCTCAATCTGTTTAATGTCAACAATATGAACGCAGAAAGTAACCTACTGGGAATTTTGAAACGATAATGTCAGTGAGATGAAAGAACATCAGTCAAGGGATGAAAGTCATTGAAAATGTCAGCTAGACCTAAACCTTTCAATGGATGAAAGAACATCATCAACTATTAATCATCTATTTTGATGGTGCCTCCCCTAACTGCAACTTCAGAATCAGAAGCTTACTTGAATGCTTGATTAGGCCAGAAGTTTTTACTACCAAATATACATCAGTACATGCATAGACACACTAAAATGCATGCAGGCACATAAATGTGCTTGTGTGCCTGTATTATCTACCTGGTCTTCTTTGATAACTGAACTGTACTTAAAAAGTGATCATTCAAAATATATTTTTTGGAATTAGGAGTTTCTAGTCTTAAGATCCTAAGATCAGACCCACTGTATAAGATAACACTTTCCAACAAGTTTTTTCCTTACCAAAAGACTCATCAGGTTTACCAGGAGGAACTTTGGAATGACAACAGAAAATTGTAAGACATTCACTGTATTACTCACATATGTGCAAATTGGATGGAATTCCCACCAACTCCAGTAAAACAGTCAATGATGATGCCACTACCACAACGTTCTGCATGATGCCTAGCTAGAGGCTCTGGAGTAACAGAGAACCATCCTTCCTCGTCCATTTTTATACCATCATCGTATCTGGAGAATAATAGGTATCTCTGACACCAATATTTGCCAATATCAGCAGAAAACTCTTTGAACAACCCTTGAAATAGAAGTTCTGCAATACGAGAATGGTTCATCAGAAAGGATGCAAGTGCAGAGAAAAAAATATATATATAAATGCACTAATAGTAGCAAAAAAGTTAATTCACTAACCTTCATTCTCATTAGATAATTTCCTCTGAATTTTCGTTCTTCTCACTTTCTTTTTCCGTTTTACAACAGAAAGGTCATGATGCATTTCCATCTCATTTATTGCAGGAACTCCAGTTCCTGAATGCATATGAAAATCTTCAGAAACTTCTTCAGTGTATGTATTGGACAAGCTGCAAACAAAAAAGTAGTAGACAAAAGTTCATCTAGGTTTCAGGAAAACAAAACAAGCTGAAACAGCGCCAATCAAGGCCGTTATTTTGAATTCTACCTGCTCATATCTAATATTTGAAAGGCGTCATCACCTTCAAAATCTTCAAGAGTTTCCTCACAAGAGTTAATTTTACTAGGTTCATTATAGAGATCAATAGTATTTGGTTCATCAGTTTTTTCTGCAAGAATTGGTTCCAAATCATTTTTGTAGACCTCATCGGCAACCAACTGCTTGGTTTTGTTTCTGAAACTGTGAGCACCATCCAATGAAAAGTCTCAGGGTCGTCATTTAGTAACATTATCAATCAGAAAAATGAATTTCAATGGGAGAAGAAGCAGATATAAGAAGATAATATACCTAGCAAGGTCCTGGACATTTGATGACAAGTATGATGCGTTTCCATCATTACCGGTGTTATTGCTTTCATTAAGTTCAACTGAATGTTCCAGACATCTGCTTAGACTGACAGTTGGCAAAGTTGTGTCGGACATAGAATTGCCAACAGTGAGTTCAAGGCCCCCCGAGAGCTCACAATATGGCTGACCCTGTGAAACATCATCACTGATTGCTTCTTCAAATGATTCAGTTTTACTCAAACCACATAAATCTGTTGTCTCTAAATCAGTGGTAACATTGATCTCAATTACTTGAGCAGTCATTTCATTTGACTTATATGTAGTGTCAACAGTTGCTAAAAATTCCATGCCTTGGGGTGGGTGCCATGTCGAAGTACGTGTTCTGATATTATAGAAGTAATTTCTCATGTAGTAAGAATCCCAATATACCATCCAGTCTCCAACATCACCGTTGTCCTGGCTGTCAGATCCATCATGGTCAAGCACTTCTGAACACGTGGAATATGAAACTGATTCAGAAACACATGGTTTCTCGGGGACATAATCCTCGCAAATCTTAGCACCTTCTGCTTCATGCAAAGTCATCAATGAACACTCTAACTGATCATGCTCCATTAATCTTTCACCTGATTCCTGGCTAATAGCAGCATCTGTTGAGCAGCTTCCTGAGAAAATTCCATCATTTAAATCAGTAGTGCTCGCTGAAATTTTCATTGTGTCATTGACCACAGCACTGCTGTGTAAAGAATCACAATCCTGGCCATCATTACAAACAACACCCAATATTCCATCGCGATCTTGTTCCTTGGAAGCATTGCTAGTAATCTCAGTTGAACTTGCTGGATTATCTCCTTCAACAGAGAGGCACTGAAATTTAGTGGCATCCACTGCAACATCAGAGGAAGATGATTCACTTTGACCCATCATTGACATACAACACATAGAACTGCCTGTGTTACCATCAAAATTAACGGGAGATACAATCTCCCCCACACTCACTTTGGAGGACTCCAGTGCTTCCACCACATAGCCTTGGGAAGTGACTGGATGCTTCAAGCGCATAACCTTTCTTTTGCCTTCCGCCTTTCTGTTCCTCTTCTGCAAATGGGTACCATTATCAAATCAACAGACCAAAAATTATCACTTGTCCTTCTGGTAGTAGATGTGAATGCGGTTTAAGCAGTATTTTATCTTCAATTGAAATGACATAGTTCTACATAGAAATGTTAACTTACTTCCTTATTTGTGAGGAATGAGACTGGAAGCCCCAATGCATTCATCTGTTTAGTAAGCTCCATATCCTCTGGCAACGTTCCACACTCTGAAACCCAGAAATTCCCAGTAAAACTTATAAAACCAATTGAGAGTAGAGACGCATAGCTTAATTATAGCGTTAAATGAAAGTGAATAACTAGCCTGAATCCAGAAGGTTTGAGCCTTCACCACTACCATCGCGAGCTGGTCTCTGAAATTACAGGGCGAGATTCAAAGCATTCAACAGAAAGTCTCAAGCTTTCAAAAAGAAAACTGCAATTGAGCTAAAAAAACCAAAGACTTACAGTTTGTCCCATGGAAAAGGACCTGTCTTTCGTCTCCTTCAAACCATCGTCCCTGCCAAAGCATACGCGGACTTAGAAAACCGAGTAATCACAGTACACAGAGAGTAAAGGCAATGCCCTAATATTTGGTCAGAGAGAAACAGAGGCAAAGAGACGAACCAGAGAAAGACTTCGGTGAGCTTCAAGAGAGAGCCGAGAGTGGTCATGGCAGGACCTTGCTCTTCAAGTTCTGCCATAGTCATCATAGCCGCAGAACAGCTTCAAATTACTCGGCGTCCTGCTTTCTATAGCACCGCGGGAGGGAAATAAAAAAAGAAAATATTTATAAAGCAATTTCTTTCTTTCTTTCTTCATTTTTATTATAAAAAAAAGGCAAAAGACAAAGCGAAGACACAGACACACAGCGAAAGCAATTGAGGAGAAACATGGAAGACGATGAGATAGAGGAGGGGATGCTGGTGGAGGAAGAAGCTGTTCAGACGCAGAAAAAACCAGAGAAGTCGCCGTACGAAATGCTTCAAGAGAGCAAGTCCTCAGTTGAGGAGATAGTGACGAAGATGCTCGCCATTAAACAAGAAAACAAACCTAAATCGGAGCTCCGCGAGCTCGTCACTCAAATGTTCCTCAATTTCGTCACCCTCCGCCAGGTTCTGAAACTGTCTTAGGGTTTCCCATTATTCAAATTTTAGGGTTTTAGGGTTTTTGTTGAATTTTGCGTTTTGTTTAATTGAATTTACAGGCGAATCGCTCGATCTTGCTCGATGAAGACCGAGTGAAAGCCGAGACAGAAAGCGCGAAGGCACCGGTGGACTTGACGACGCTTCAGCTCCATAATCTGATGTACGAGAAGAGTCACTACGTTAAAGCCATTAAAGCTTGCAAAGACTTCAAGTCCAAGTACCCAGACATCGAGCTCGTGCCTGAAGAAGAGTTCTTTCGCGATGCCCCTGGCCATATCAAAGCGCCGACATTGTCAAACGACGTCGCGCACGACCTTATGATGAAGAGGCTCAATTTTGAGCTGTTTCAGCGGAAGGAGCTCTGCAAGCTTCATCAGAAGTTGGAGATACATAAGAAGGGTCTGTTGGAGACGATTGCGAATCGGAAGAAGTTCCTGTCGAGTCTTCCTTCGCATCTGAAGTCGCTGAAGAAGGCGTCGTTGACGGTGCAGAATCAGTTAGGGCTTCAGCATACCAAGAAGCTCAAGCAGCACCACTCGGCCGAGTTGCTTCCGCCGCCTTTATATGTAGTTTACTCTCAGTTCATGGCGCAGAAAGAAGCGTTTGATGAGCAAATTGAGTTGGAGATAGTGGGAAGTGTGAAGGAAGCTCAAGCTTTTGCTCACCAGCAAGCCAACAAGGATACTGGTAACTAATGCTTGACTCTTAATATGTAGTTATGAACATAAATTTAGATGCTTACAATGGGCATAAACTTGCACAGTTGAAATTAATCAATTTAGGAGTGCTGTGGTATTTGTTTTTGGATTTGGTTTTCAGTCTGCTCAGTCTAAAAATAAAAGAAGGAAAAAAATAGTTAAATACTAATGTTATGTAATGGAACAGGCGTTTCAACCAATGCAGAGACTAGTAGGCTGGAGGATGATGCACCAGATGAGGAAGATGATGGGCAGAGAAGGAGAAAGCGGCCGAAGAGGGTTCCAGTCAAGCAGAACCTTGACCAATCAGGGGTATATCAAGTTCATCCGCTGAAAATCATCCTTCATATTCATGATGATGAGGCTTCTGATCTGAAGTCTTCAAAACTTATGACCCTCAAGTTTGAGTATTTGTTGAAGTTGAATGTTGTATGTGTTGGAATTGATGGATCCCATGAGGCAGCGGAGAATAACATCTTATGCAACCTATTCCCAGATGACACTGGCCTTGAGCTTCCCCATCAGGTAGTAATGTTTTCTTGGTGGTCTTTGGCTATCTATGTGCCGGTTTAAGTCTTATCCCTTTCCATCCTCTTTGTCTCTCATTCTGCTTATTCTATTAACAGTTCATATGGTGCTCATATTTATTTTGAACTTACTGATGCAGTCAGCCAAGCTCATTGTTGGTGATGCTCCTGCCTTTGATGAAAGGAGAACTTCCCGTCCATATAAGTGGGCTCAACATTTGGCGGGAATTGATTTCTTGCCTGAGGTGTCACCTTTGCTTGCTGCCCCTGAAACTCCAAGTGGTGATACAGCTAAACATGATGTTATATCTGGTTTGTCACTTTATCGCCAGCAGAATCGAATACAGACAGTTGTACGAAGAATTCGCTCCCGGAAAAAAGCTCAGATGGCTCTTGTGTGAGTCACTGCTCAGTATATTTTGCATCTTGTATCATCAAGAACATTCTAGAAAATCTGTAGGATAAGGATACTACAATGTGATCAAATCAGAATGTTAGCTCTAGTGGTTTTGTTCTACTTGGTTGTGACTGCAATTGGCACTTCTTTTGGTATAAAGTAGCTAGTTTTTGTGTTGTGTGTGTGTGTTTTATTTTATTTATATTTTTAATTCCTTGCCCGTTTCTTTGGAACTTAAATCTGCTCTATCTGTCTGTAACTTTTGTGTGTATTTGACAGTTTTTCTTTCTATTGGAAGTCTCTTAGTGTCTTATTTGTGAGTGTGGTAAGGTATGCCCTATGTTGAGAAGTTGGCATTCTTTGATTGGCTTACAGGGAACAGATTGAATCACTTATGAAGCTTAAATGGCCTGCTTTGTCTTGTGAAAGTGTTCCATGGGTTTTGCATACCCCTTTGTGCAAATTGCATGGTTTTTCACCTCTAGGACCTCCACCTAATCTGGCATCATCTTTGTCTGTCATAGATAAGGAGCAGGGTCAGGAACCTATGGATGTTGATTTGGTTGGACGTTCTGGTTCTTCAAAGGAAGAGCTGGAGAGTATGAGGGAAGATGGGGAACTTCCATCTTTGGTTCCAGTTGCATCAGTTTCCAGTGATAATAAACTTGCTCACCAAAAAGGAGCTAATCTTGACCGCTCCAGGCGGCTGGCTTTACTTTCAAAAAGTCCTCCTATCAGCAAGGCAAAATCACTAAGTTATAAGAAACATGATGAAGATTCAGATCTATTGCTGGATATTGAGAGTGATCTTGACGAACCAGCACATGTTGTGCCAGAGGAAGAAAATGGAGTGCCTATTGAATGCTTTGAGGTTGCTGGAAACTCATGGATGGATTTTGGGGTCAGAGAATTTAGTCTTGTTTTAACCAGGAGTATAGACACGGATAAGAGGAAAGCGAAGTTGGAAGCCAAGGTAGCTTATAACCCATCCAATCATATTTTGTCATACGCCAAATTTTCCATTATTTCTTATCATTTCTGTTATGGCAGATTAAGATCAGCATGGAGTATCCTTTGAGGCCTCCTTTTTTCGCATTGAGTCTTTGCAGTATATCTGGAGACAACCATAAAGAGAGCAATGACCCTGAGTGCTATAATGAACTCCGTGCAATGGAAGCAGAGGTAAGCAGTTGATGTAGCTATCATTTGTAAATCAGTAGGGGGTGGCATTTTGTTCTGGGCTCTGGGTTCTTCAGGACATAAGAGAAATGGGATGGCATAGTAGTTTTCTGTACTCTATTTGCTCCCACTTAAAAGATTTTTAAACGCAAATCAAGATTAAGCATTTTCTGCTGAGTTGCTTTTGGTGAAAGCATATTAACAACTAGTTTATGAATTATTGTTCCTATTGTCTCAATCTGTAATTCAATTCCTGCACTTTCACGAGTTAACCATCAAGGCTGTATTTATTTTATCGGCGTCGCAGCAGTATGATGACCTTTCCTTGTTTGTGGTGTATTGCTTAGTACTACATATTTTACTTCTCTCCTGAATGGGCACTATAAATTGACAATTTCCTTTTGCGTCTCGCAGGTCAATCTGCACATAGTGAAGATGTTACCTCAAAGTGAAGAAAATAATATCTTAGCTCATCAGGTTTGTTGTCTGGCAATGTTGTTCGACTATTACATGGATGAGGCATCCCCGTCTTCTGAAAAGAAACTGAGCACTTCTGTGGTTGATGTTGGTTTGTGTAAGCCTGTTATTGGTCAGCTTGTTGCCAGATCTTTTAGAGGAAGGGATCGCAGGAAGATGATATCCTGGAAGGACATGGAATGCACTCCTGGCTATCCTTACTAGACTGAGTCTCAGTATCTGAATATGAAAAAAACTGTTGCTGCTGGACCACTGGAGCAGCCTATCGGCCGGATGCTGGAAGAAACTATCGGAGGATATTTATTTGATCAATTCAATTGCAAAGAACTTTTCTTGCTCATTCAAAATGTTATTCAGGTGTTCAGTATTATTTCACAACTAAGCATGCAAGGCTGACGACGACCATAATTTTCCGGGATCATCAAAATGTATCACCTATAACTGATGAGTGTGGAGTTTATGAAGAGAGCATCAGTGACCAGGTCCACTGGCACAGCATCTTTTCGGAAATAGATTGAGCAACATTCGGGTGGCACCATGCTCAACCGGTAACTATTTCTTGTTTGAAGAGAGATCTTCTGTTCAATTTGCAGCGTGAAAATTAAGCTGTCTTGGTGATCTCAAGGCTAAAATCATATTTGCCTTGTCATCTTTAAACTTGTAAAACACTCATGACTGTAACAAAGAGATTGAAGATTGAGGATTGATTGTTGATGTTATTTTGATTATTGTGCTTACTTCTCTTGATTATTCACTGGATAGTATCCTTCCAAACGGAGATCACGTGACATGAGTTCTAGTATCTTTTACAGCATCACTTCACAGAACTGTTTTCTGGATGCACAGACTATAGTTTTGTATGCCTCCAACAAGTTTAACTCAAACCATGCCCCAGGAAGTGAAGACCTCATAAAAAAATAGTTTGTCCCAGTAAACTCAAGCTTATGGAGCAACAGTATTGAGAACATCTTTGAATCTTGATTATTTCACAACTTTATTGTCCAAAAATTAAAACAATAACATTTAATATATATAAAAAAGAAGATAACAAACCAAAAATACCACAAATGGTTTGAGGTACCACACACGATATGCTGTTAAAATATTTGTTTGACTAACGTAGGAAACTAAACATGCTCTGAAATATGGACCAAAGGATATCTCCTAACTGACCATATTTTGCTTCCCCTCCCTACCTACTCTACTCATAATATTCAAAGGAGAAAGCATATGAAAAATATAGATGTAAGTTCATCCTACAGCACACTAAACCTCTCAAATCTACGGCAGAGACATGCTCCTGAAATATGTACAGCCCATCTAATCAGAATCCTCTTCCCTCCTCTGCACTTTACCATGGACCGGTCTGCGTTCTTCTCAAGCATCGCTTCTTACCTCGTTGAAGATTTATAATCTCCATATCCTGCGAAGTGACCAAGTTCCAAAAATTGACCAATCATATAGTATCAATGTAGCCTCATTCATGATCTTCTTTAAATAAATAGTTAATCTGAGGACCTCATTTGTGTGTGTGTGCGCGGCCGCGTGTGTTGGTGTAACTCATTGTTATCTGATAGCCTTCCTATAAGCAACATCCTACCATGCAATTAAAAATTCTTCAATACCCCACAACTACATGTTTGAAAAATACGACTTTGGCAACTGGATACATCAGATTGCAGAAAAGTATAAATGTTGTTCTGATAGTAGAAATACGGCAACAGAGAGAAAATATTTTAGATTGTACTTTTGGCAGATTGCTGATGCTCCAGCTAGTTTTACTGTATGGAAACATGGAAATAAAAGCTGGGACTTATTCTTTCACACTTGCTCATGAATGGTTCATGTACATATGAAACCCAATTCCAGAGGAAAGGATAGGCAGATTCCATGCTAGACTGCTAGTAGGCGAATACCATTCCCAAGTTAAGATTTGAAAATTTTCTCTACAGGTTTCGACTCAACATACTTAACCCAACTAGGTATGCTTTTTGGGCGAAGCAACAATGCAACCATCATTCCTGACTTCATTTCAATTTTTTATTTAAGAGAAAGATCAAAGTACCTGATTCTTCTGCATTTCCATCATTTCAGCCTGCAGCAACCAATGAACAGTAAATAAGGGTCAAACACTGTAAGTTTATTACATCCGTTAATTCGTGTTTCCAACAACTATGTGACACAACAACAAAACAAACCTGTTTTTTCTGCAACTCTTGGTTCTCCTCCTTTAGTTTTGCAACTTCGGCTTCCAACTCCATTGTGTAAGCCTGACAGAAGCAAAAGAAAGAATATATAAGAAACATTAAGAAATTGTGAGATGGTATATCTCAATTTTTCAAAGCAGGTGTAGCATCTTTCAAAGCAGAACTAGGATCAAAAGGTATGGAACTTATTCAACTTTTTAATGATTTTGACATCATACACCCACTTTATGTTATGTTCCTTAAACAAGTGTTCCATTACCTTGTAATAAACTGGATCCTTAAAACTTCTCATGACTGTAACTTCTCAAACTTTCATCTCTTGTCATGTCGAATCGCTATCACATTACCATTCTCCCGCATGAATCTTTCATGAAGTTTTGGGATACAAAAAGTCATTAGATGAGAAATGCAGAAGGTCAATGTCTAGCAAAATTGATAATGCGACAACAAGATGAACTTGTTTAATCTTGATGTCATTATATATTTGTTCTTCTTTAACCTTCTCCAGAATAATTATTTCTAGAAAATACTAAACACAGGAAAAGAGAACGGGTACATAATTTCTCTTATAACAAGAGACTAATATATTAAGGTCTGGGTTCCCCCTCATGTGGTGAAAGTGTATTTCACACGATTCTCGACATTCTTGGAACTTCAGTCACTCGATTTTCATCCACCATAAGTTTTCCTCTATAACTCAAAACTGTCAAGTTATTAAACCGATTATAACAGATGCTACACCTGATCTTAGCCAAAAGGACGAGAAATGTATAACTGTTAAGAGTCAGCAATACTTTTCGATTCTAAACGCTGCATACATAAGGGTCTTTGCCCACGACTAAAGGACCTGGCGGCATGTTGGAATCAACTTATAGTCTTCTACTGGGAGGTGGTAATTATATTGATTTGAATCCAATCACATATGTTGGCTTAACACACAGTCCACAAAGCTTAAACAGTCAAGATGGCAGCTACGATTATTTTGTGTCTAAAGGCCAACTCATACAAACATACCCCATCATTCAAGCATGATGAGTAAATTGATAGCATTTCACACTTTCATTCAAAAATTTATCTTTTTATTTATTACATTTCACAATTCTGGTAACTCTGTATTCTAAAAATTAATAGCTTTAATTTACTATAAGCTGAAACCATATGCCTATCAAAGCACTAAATAATCAAAGACATATTCACCTGCTTGCGAGCTCGGGACCTGGCAGCTGATTCTCTGTTTTTAATCATTCTCCTCTGTCTTCTCTCCACAACCTTCTCCACGGGGCCACCGCCTTTCCTCCCCCTAAAGCCACCATTAAACACATAAGGCACCGGTGACACAGACGACGTATCAGTACCATTACTCTTCCCAATTCCATCAGATGACAACTGGTTCGCAGGCGATCCCGTCGCCACTCGAACAGCCCCTGCAGCTCCTAACCCAACCATTCCCATCCCTGAACTCTGAACCAGAGTACCATTCAGACCCTGATCACCAATTCCCATAATCCCACCCCTCATTCCAGGACTACCCAGTTGAGCATTTGGTCCCATAGGCAATGGAGAAGTGTTGTAAGTGACAGGTTGCTGCTTGGGAAATATTTGCTGCTGCTGTGGTAACTGTTGTTGTTGCTGATTTGATCTAACCCCATTAGCATTCAATGGCAAATTGGAGGCCTGATTAGGAACTTGACTATTGGTCTCAGAAACTCTATTCCCCATAACCCTGACACCAGGATTCGTTTGCTGAAACTCAAAGTCCAAATTACCACCAGTATTACCAAAACGAGATAAGTCACCAAAAAAACCAGCACCATTATTAGCTGCCTTTGGAGCTACTTGAGCCTCTTCTCTAACAACTCCAGCTTTGACCAGAAACTCCTCCAAAGTCATCTCTCCCAAGGTCTGTTGCCTCTGAGGCATATTAGGCCCACCAGCACCAGTCCCTTCTTTTGAGATGTTCTTCCAGACCTCATCAACAGTTTTCTGGCTCAGCGTTCTGGGCAGGGTCAGCGAGCCCTGTCTCTGCAGAGACCCGCCGCCGAGGCCAAGCCCATTCTGACCACCAGCTCCACCACCAGATGGAGCCATAATCTGAGTCTCTTCAGCCGTCCATATGCTCTTCAAGAGCTCGTCCATGTTCATGGACCCAAAGTCCTTGCCTGAGCCTCCAATGGTGTTCTGCAACTCCTCAAACGTCAGCGAATAGATCGAAGACTGCCTCGCTAATGGGTTGATTCCTGGTGGGTCGTTCCCAAATCCTTTGAAGTTCATGTTGGTACCCATTTTTGTAAAATCTGAGTGAAACACAGACCCAAAAAAAAGAAGATAAAAAGTTGAGAACTTCAGATTTCGTCAAGTTTGTATTTCCTACTACTGTTTACTAAAAGAGCTTCCTTTGAGTTCACGGAACTTAACATTGTCAACTTTTAACCAAACAAAGACTCAATTTCAGCTAACCCCTAATCAATTTCCAGGTCACAGAGTTTTCGTTGAGCAACCAGAGCTCAAATTTTTCATGCAAAACAAAAAAACCACTCAAAAAGACTGAAACTTGTCAAAAGAAAACAACAGATCAACAGATCAAGAAGCAGATGAACAAGAAGCAAAGACAGAAACTTGAAGAATGATATCAACCCAAAATGCAAAAAACGCAAAAAATTCTACTTGAAGATGCTGTGTGTTTTTACCTTGTTTCTATTTCGGGGAATTTTGAAAAAAAAATGTTGGTGGTGGCTGCGGTTCCTCCTGCTTCTTAGGGCTCTGGTGGATGCGCCAAGTGTCTGTTGTCCCTTTGCCCTCCTTTGCCTTTTAAGACAACGAGGAGTGGGGAAGGTGGGGGCTTATCATTGTTTAATACAGAAATTAGTATAATAATGGGCGGCGTGGACCAATCAGGATGGGGTAGAGAGGATTTGATGTGACATTTGACCAATCATGTTAGGCGATGTGGGAGCATACTGACCGTCCACGTCTCTCGCAATGAAGGGTTGGATGGGGTGGTTTGAATTATAGTGGTGGGGATGGGGATAAGAACTAGCGATTGTTGTACGCTCACACAAAAAGGGCATGGTCCCACTAACGATAGGTGCGATTGGATCGGAGCAAGTCCGGGGTAATATCGTCCATAAAAAATATTTATTTATTATTTTTATTTTCTAAAAAGTTATTTTCTTGTCTGATGCACGTGAAAGCAATGAGTCGACAAAAATCAGGCTCAGCGCAAAACGTTCAGATATTTTCTCACCAGCACAAGTATATTCTAAACTTGTCCGGTTGGACAATAATGCCCTTCTCATTGTTCTTAATTAACTCACTAATTATTATTATATGTAATTTATTGAAAGCCTAAGAATTAGTAAACCGCAGCGACAAATGGAGGAGCGAGATGCAACAATAGCTCCCAGCGCAGTGGGCCCTGGAGTATGATGGGCAAGGGCAAGGCCGTCAGTCCACAAAGCTTTTACAAAAATAAATAATCGAATTAAAGTTTTCCAAAAAAATAATAATAAAAGAAATAAAAAGTTAGGTAGTGGATCTTTTTAAAGGTTTTGGACCGAACAAGAGCCGGCCGTCGATCTACCAAAAACAGGCCAAATGGGCTGTCGACAAACCTATAAAAAGAAATTTACATTTACTAATTAAGCTGTGGTTTCAAATGGCAATATTTATTTACTTTTAGAAAAGGGTTCGTATCTCAAGGATAATAATTATTGAAAAAAATAGATATGGATTTAGTCAAACGAATGTGTTTTTCATTTTTAACTCGAGTTCGAATTTTTAATTTAGATTATATTAAAATATAATATTATTTATATTAAAAAATTTAAAAATAATTGTTGAAATTAAAATTTAAAAATTATATATAAAATAAAATAAAAAAACCAAACCCCGAAGTAGAACTTTTTCAGCACGGACAAGTGAGGGTAGGGTTGAAAAGTCAGTGTGATCCAAAGAGTGAAAAAGATTAATATTGAAAGTCAGCTAAGTATTTGATGATATGATTGGATTTAGTAAAGAAATGTCATCGGAAACCCTAATTCATATAAATTAATTTGATCGGAACACTGTAGCACACGCAATTATAGAAAGTTGTATGGCTGTAATTGGTTGACGGAGGCCCTTCATGTTATTATATTTGAGCAGAAGAAGAAAGTAAGAAGCCAATAGAAGCTGTTGATATTGACAATCTAGTCTCATTATCTGCTCAAACAAACCTATAATTTATTAATGGACGGTGTGAGTTCTTAGACTTGATTGCCCATCTGATCACACACAACCCTCATTTTTTTAGTGAGAAAATTCATTCAATTTTCAATCCATTGAAATCTATGATCCTAAGTCATTTTCAACCTAAGGTCCAAAGAAGGGCAGGAAAAGTGAAAAGGAAAAATTTGCAAATTATTTTGTCTTATAAGGTGGAGTTTTCAAGGGGAGATGTGGATGAGGATGTAGGGTTTTGCTTGTGGACTAATTAAGGCCATTTTTGCAAACGACAATTAGTACATAGCTATCTTCGCATTCAAAGCCACATGCATTATGACTGTTTTGGATATGAATTGACGATATTATATGTCAAAGTTAAGAAGGGACATAGAGGGAAATTCACACACGGGTACTATGGAAACTTGAATTTCGGACCATTTGAGAGCACATCAAAGACTTGAGTAAGTCCAACTAACACAACACTCATCGGTTAGAATTGACGATATTAAGAGAAGGCACATGGTGGGTTTAGAAAATGGACAATTGAAATTTATTCCATAATGACATAGTTGCTGCTGGCAATCTGAGATTGGAAGCGAAGAAAATGGATAAAGCTGTCAAGCATGCGCCCTTCCTTTCCTTGTGCTAAAATATTGCCTTAAGTGAACCCTTTGCTACAGTGCCTGCTTACATAATTTTCCTCTTTTGGATTGGAATTTTATCCTTGTGAAAGCGAATGTCAAGATAGTGTGTAAGTGTAACTAAAGGAACACAACCCGACAAATTCATCATGTATCTCGTTATCATTTGCTATTCTATTCTTTGTTATTCACTCACCCTTTCGTTGAATTCAGATGTTTACTTAAAGTCTTAGTGAAAGAATTGAAGGGTTTCTTCGAGCAATAAAAAGCGAGTTTTCCGTCCTTTTAAAATGCAAATAACAGCTCTCTTACAAATTGTCAAAAGAACTTGCAAACTTGGACTTCTTGTCTCTCATCGGTCATGTATCTCTCTATCGCATTCAAAAGAACCCTCTAGATCCTGTTTATTTATTTTAATTAGCAACCTTTAAATTACTGGTAGCAGTTGTAATTTGGGAACCTTTTCAGGCGTGGTTGGGGAAAAAGTTAGGGTTTTTATAGCAATTATTTTTGTACTATTTTGTTCATAACATGGTGACACGTTCTTCTAAATTGAACCCACAATTTTGAAAGAGAGAAAAAAAACATTCCCACTTCTCAGGTGCTAGTGCTTTCTTTTTTTAGGTGTGATGCGAGTGCATACTTGCATAATGAATACGTGTTTCATACCAGACACTTCAACACAAATGGGTGCCTCATCCCATCCGTGAAAAAAGCCTCGCATTAAGTCGATTGATGTGCCATTACAAAAGGGGTACTGTTTATGAAGTGCAGGAAGCAGATTTTCAACGAGCTTTGTTTGCTTGGCACTTGGCAGTGATGAAGTCACAAGAAACTGAAAATCTAGGAGATTGAATGCCCTTTGGGTCCTCTAATTCAGAAAAAAAAAACTTACTTGCAATGGGGATAGCTATTCTTAACCAATAATCCTATAACACTTGACAGAGGTATCAAAAAGTGCTATCCCATTTGCATGAAATTCTTTCTCCCTCTAATTGCATGCTTGATCCCCTTGTCGCAAAATGATCTTAGAGTGAGAGAGAAGAGAGAGTGAATACCACCCACTCCAATTCACTTAAGAGAATATATCAGAGACCAATACAGTTTTTGTGCCACAGCATTTGTTACCGTAGTTTCATTGTAACAGGTGCATCTCTCTACCTTGAAAAAAATTTCAATATCTACTACTACTACTTTCTTGACATTTAATCTGACAATTAAAACTGGCATAGAACAAGCAATATGGAGGCAACAAAACTTTTCTTTAACATACAGGTTATACAAAGTCAGATGGTTTGATTATCTAGCTTCATAAACCGCGTCTGCGCTTTCGGAAATGTCTGAGGATGAAGCTGTCTGCGTATAGAGGATAGTTCTTCCTGATCAGCCCCTTTATGCACTTCCAGTATGAAAAGTCGACCAATGTTCCATCCTTTTGAACAATGAACAAACATCTTGAGCTTTCAAAATCAGGATGATAACCAACCTGTCAACCCAAAAAGAGAAAATTGCATCATTTTAGGAAATCCAGTTCACTTGCAAAACACTAATATCAGATACTTGTGAAAACCAAAAGGTGCTCATGTTTGACAAGGTATCGGATGCAGAAGAAGATTTCCATATTTGGTTTTCGAATTCAAACATGACTGCCTGATGTCAAGTGCAACCATTTTGGAAGCATGTTGTTGAGATCACACAACCTAATGTTCATTATATGCACCAGCAAGTAACAAGTAACAATTCTTACTTATCATTCACTGGTGAAGCTCATATCAGAAACAATACAGATAACTATATATCTAAAGGGAAGTAGAGTGATTGAGCACCAACCCCATTCCGCACTGGAGTGATGGAGCGTAAACACTCCCACACCGGAGTACCGGAGTGCCAGAGTACTGGAGTTCAAAGGGGAAGCATTAGTAAAATGCATATCTAATGATGGAGGGCAAACATTCCATGCAGAAGCTAAAGCTAACACAAGCCCCAAGTTCATATAGACCAGTTGTTTGAAGGGAAAAAGAAAAAGATGGATATGAGCCAGAGTTGAATGATTCTTACAAGATAAAAGTAGTAGAAATTCAAAAGCAATGCAGTCTGATCAATAGCAAAACAGAAACGATTGATGTACACAGTTTAACTACACAAGTAACAGGCATATCCAAATAGCTAATACTTTCCAAGTTTTTCTGGCTGTTAGTGGCCAAAATTCTCTTTTCTAATGCAAACAATAGTTATATGGATAAAATAAAACACGGGCAGGCAATCAAGCAAAGCATTGGGACCAATATGGAAATATCCAATTCTTAAATTTGGCACCAAAAAATTCATACCCAGATGAGTAAAAGAAGCTAAATTAGAGAGAATTGAATAAAGGCAGAGACTTTACTGTGATATAATCAATCCCAGAACCGATCTTCTTCTGAGCTTCAGGGTGAAATGGAAGCAACCTCTCAAGAACAGTCTTCTCATGCTCAGGGCTCAATCTATCTCCGCTCTCGTATTTCCCAGAATGAAGTATCATCCTCACGAATCCAACCAGAGGAACCGTGTCTTCCAAAATCTTATCTTCCCAATCGACCCATTTCCCGTCTTCTCCTTCATCTTCATTCGAAATTCCATCCATGTCCTTCCCGGACGACACCACCGGCTTCCGAAGCAATCCCGGGTCGGGTCCCTGTGTTCTGGGCCTCCCGGTTCTGCTACCCTCGTCCGCCCCGGTCTTCAGGGCACAGAGTCGGGCCTGGAGCGCCGTCGTTTTGAGGAAAGGGAAGGATAGAGTTACGGGGCACGGGTTGAGAGGGAGGGAGTTTATCTGGTGGTGGACAAGTGGCGGTGATCTAGAGAGAGATGCCATGGCTGTGCCCTAGCTTCTACTAGCTTAAGCTCTGCTGTAAGTAACTCTGCTATTTTAGTTATCAATTCTCATACTTCTTCTTCAAAGTTGAAGCCTTGAAGACCCATTAGCAGTCACAGTCAGCGCCTGTCGATGCTTAGCAGATAAAGAAGCAAAATGCTCGCTCGGTTCTCCACTCTCCACCTCTGCCTTCAATCCTTTGGGCCAGCCTGGGTTTGCTACCAGAAGCCCAAAGCCCAAAAGCCCAATTCTGAATTTTGGCTTGGGTCAACGGTCAATTGTTTGACCCTCCATCAGTGCCTAGGGATCACAATTTCGGAGACGACTTGAAAGAACAAGAAATAATCGAGTATAATACCTATAACATGATAAACATAGGTATAAATTACTTAGACATTAAATTTAGTTAAGACTTCGTATCCTTGAAACTTGGTTTAAGAGAAAATAATTCATAAACAACTTGTGCGTGTTATCTCGTATCACACATGTAATACTAATAATCGTGTTGTGTTTGTGTTGACCTAATGCAACATGAACACCAATTTGACACCCTAGCAGTCCCTGTGATCCACTATTCAACTCAGAAATTGAGCACCACCAAGCTTTCCCATCCCTTCCTTCTCCACCTTACTCAAAATTTCTTTGTCGAAGAAGAGATTAAGAATTGAGGAGCAAGAGCAAGAGGGTCTTCATAGATTAGACTCTCTGTTGCATATATATATATATATATATATATCTACTCATCTATATACCAATTTCTGAGAATCTGCAAATATAGTTCTGAGAGGCAATGCAGGAAGTTGTCTGATATAAACAAGGCCCTCACTTGTTTGTATGCTTAGCTTTTTGCATGACCATTCTGAGATGCATTTTGTTTGACTTTGATATGCACATAGGGCAGTACTTAATAAAGAAGCAAGATCAAGCTTGGTTATTGACTTCAATTGAAGACCTCAAACCAGTTGGGAGCTCATTTCTCATTCCTCTATTTCTTGCCCTCATGCTGTACAGCTTGTTACCTGAGAATTGAAATTTTCTTTCCTATTTAACAATTATCATGTCTCTATCACATACTCATCTACAAATCTATTTCTGAGAATCTACCTATATTCTTCTCAGAGGTAATGCAGGAAGTTGTCTTAATAAATAAGCAAAACCAAGCTACCAGAAAAACAATGATATGTTGACTTTCATAAAATATTGCACCTCAATAATAAATCAGGAAACCCAAATTTCAACTAGAAAGAATTAGCTACAGCCCGCTAACAGCCAGGGGAATGCAGAACCCAGTACAATCATTTTGAAGTGTCATGGAAACAATGACAATAAAAAATTTCAGCTTTGAATCTTTCTTGATTGCTCGTCTACCAAAAGTCAACTCATTCAAGCTCTCAATAAGATAAATGATACTATATATTCTCATTATTCTCGAAAGGAATAGCAATGAAAAGCAATATGTCTGTTGGTCTTTCTTTCTTCTTGGTATTGCTATCGTTATTGAGTTCAGCCAAACCTGATGGAAGTCAGGACAAATGTCAAATAACCCAACAGATAACTGCAAGAGTTGGTTGTGTCATTGATCACAGCTCTCGAGTCGGAAAAGAACAGAAAGTAGCCATGGAAATGGCTATCTAAGATCTTTCTAAGTCAATCTGCGCTAGAGTGGATTTACACCTGAAAGATTCACAAGGGAACTCAGCTCGAGCAACAGCTGCAGGTAAAGTTTGTATCTACACTTCTAAACTGTTATAGTTGCATGTCAGTTTCAGCAAACTTTGGTTACTTAGCTCTGAAATGAAAAAGTATTTTTGTTTTGCAGCAATCAGTCTCCTCACTAGCAAACAAGTTGTAGCCATCATCGGAACACTGACCATGCAAGAAGCAGCTCTACTCTCTGAGATCAAAAATAGTTTTCCCATCATATCCCTTACTTCCACCGCCACGAGCCCACCATCAGAGTCACTTCAATGGCCAATTTCCATCCAAATATCTAACAATATTGCCTTCCATATGCAATGCGTTGCCGCCTTAGTTGGTCATTTCCAATGGCGAAAGGTTACTGCAGTTTACGAGCACAATAATGAATTTTCCTCTCATTTAGGGATCATAACTCTCCTCTCTGATTCACTTAGATTAGTCAACTCAGATATTGAACACTACCAAGCTTTCCCATTCTTGCCTTCTGTCTCAAACCCGAAGGCCCTTGTTGAAGAAGAGCTTAAGAAGTTGAGAAGCAAGAGCAATAGGGTCTTCATAGTCATTCAGTTCTCTTTGCAGTCGGCTGTCATTTTCTTTGACAAGGCAAAGCAGCTGGGCATGATGGACAAAGGCTATGTGTGGATTGTCACAGATGAGATTGCAAACCTTCTTGATTCTGTTGACACTTCTGTCAAGTATAACATGCAAGGTGTCATTGGTATTAAAACTCACTTTGCAGAAACCTCATTCAAGCAGTTCAAAACCAGATTTCGCAGGATATATGGACTACGGTACCCTGAAGAAGAAGAAAATTCAAGTCCTAGTATCTTCGCTCTCCGAGCTTATGATGCAATTTGGGCCACTGCTCGAGCCATTAAAATATTGCAACAGGGAAATGTTACCTCAAAAGAACTGTCTCAAAAAATCCTGTCGACTGCTTTCCAAGGTCAGAGTGGCATGATAGAGTTCAAAAATGGAATGCTATCACAACCACCAACCTTTCAAATTATTAATGTGATTGGCAGAAGCTACAGAGAGATGGCATTCTGGTCACCAAGATATGGTTTCTCAGAGAACTTGATGAAACATACTGATATGAATGCTTTTGCTGAAGTTTTGGGTCCAATCTATTGGCCAGGTGGATTACAGACAACCCCAAAGGGATGGACACCTGTTGATGTAGATAGACCCTTAAAGATAGGGGTTCCTGCGATGGGTGCATTCACGCAGTTTGTGAACGTAAGATATGACCCGGACACGAATGAGACAGACATCTCAGGATTTTCAATTGATGTGTTTGAAGCAGCTGTCAAACATCTCCCTTATCAGTTGCCTTACGAGTTTGTGCCCTTCAATGGCTCATATGATGAGATGGTGGAACTGGTCTCCAATAAGGTACAGATTCTTTTTCTTCTGCACTAATTCCAATCCTAAGATGACCACCACTTGCAACATTGAAGTGTCTTGGCTTTGTGTACTAATGCTGTTTATGCAGTGCTCAATTCTATACACACTGATGACCATTTTACTCTATGTAAAAAAATAGAGCTTGGATGCAGCTGTTGGTGATATAGAAGTCATAGCAGATCGGTACCATTATGTTGAATTCACACAGCCATACATAAGCTCTGGGCTGGAGATGGTAGTAACTGTGAAGCCAGATAAGCTGAAGGAAACAGAGATGTTGGTGTGGCCTTTCACCAGAGAAATGTGGTTCCTCCTGTTTTTTACACACCTTTCTGTATGCTTGGTAGCCTGCTTAATGGAAATTGTACATGGACGTAGCTTAGAGGACATTGGAGCCTTTTGGTTCTGCGTTGATTGCCTGTTATTTGCGCCAAGTAAGTACTCATAAAAACTAAAGAAATCATACTGCTAGTGCTTGTCACCTTACTGGCACCCTCTATAACATACAGCCTCATATGATCTTCTACATTTGTACAATATGCAGGAGAACAATTTAAGAACCCTTGGGCTCGGTTGCTGCTAGCTCCATGGCTATTGGCGATTGTAGTTGTAACAGCTACTTTCACTGCAAGCCTCTCCTCCACGATGACCGTCTCTCGAGTCCAACCATCTGTGCTTGATATTGAAACACTAAAGATGACAAATGCAACTGTTGGTTGCAGTGGAAACTCTTTTATTGTGAGGTACTTGATTAATGTCTAGTTTAGACCAGAAAATATCAAGAGTATTGCCTCCATAAGTGACTACCCAGAAGCCTTTGAGAGGAAGGATATTACAGCAGCTTTCTTTGTTTCTCCCCATGCTAAAGTCTTCCTTGCAAAATACTGCAACGCCGGCTTTACCAAAACAGGATCGGTGTACAAGCCTAGCGGTTTTGGATTTGTAAGTTTCTCCCCTTGCTCTGCATTTCTTTAAGTAGTGTAGTCCATGTTTATTTTGTTTATAAGATAATGTTGCATTTCTCATTCTCTGCTGCAGGTTTTTCAAAAGGGTTCGCCTCTGGCTATTGACATCTCAGAGGCAATGTTAGAGGCAACTGAGAGTGGACAAGTGGAAAAGTTAGAAAAACAAATGCTCTCCTCTTATAATTGCTCCTCTCCAATCAACTCTAACAATGGTTCAATAGGTCCTGGACCTTTCTCTGGCCTATTTCTAATAGCAGGTTTGGCTTGTGCATCGGCATTTTTGGTAACAATTGTGCGTTTAGTTCGTGAGCATTGGAGGAATTTTCTTCCTGGAAACGTGCTTGTGGAAGTTGAGCTGCAACGCAACCCTGTTAATTAACACAAGAGTTTGGAGATGGGATTTTACATAGCTGTGTGCTGTGAGAATAATCACTTTTAGGATTGTCGTGAGAATTGTCACTCCTAGTAGCTCTGTGAAGAAAAGCAGTTAAAGTATTTGACAAATTGTATTTAAAAGTGCCATAAGTATATGAGAAGTTGAGCATTGGATAATTTCAATTTCCAAAGGGTTGTGGCTGTGGATGATAATGAACATTATACTTGAGAAGAATCTTGCATCCGTAAAGAAGACAAATTATACAACCCTTATTTTATTTTTCTAAAACATAAAAACAGGCTAAACAAATTTGCTTTGGTGAGGAACAACTAAACAAATCCAAGGAATTGGATTTTTTTTCCTTCATTCAAATCCAAATTCAAGCCAAGCTTCCTAACTAGTCGTATGACAT